>CM041779.1:250754993-251464041 GCA_023374045.1 Limonium bicolor
TATGTAGAGCTAAGTTTACTCTTTCGATTAAGCCCACACACATAGCCTAACTCGATCTGTGCTGCAAGTTATAGGTCCTTAACGTCGGCCTTGTGAACTGCTCGAAAGTTCGAACCTTTCCAGAATCCGGTTTCGAGTTCATTCGATTCGCACAATTCCGGTGAGTTTCCGACCAATTCCTCCGATAATGCCACTCGGTTTTTTCATTCTCGAACTAACCCAACTATCAATTTAATCAATTACGCAATAGATTGAGTGAATTTGACAGATTCGAACTCGGAAACCCGTTTGAACCCTAACTACGAAACCGAATTCGAAAACCATTGAATCCTGCATTATATCTAGCGAAATTAGCATCATTAGAACCGTAATGTGATTTCGAAACCATAGAAACAAGAATCACTCAATTTGGTTCTGTAGATTGTGAGAAAATCATGAATTAGTACTCAGGGTTGGTTCTGGATGCGCTGAAGAACTCGACAATTCTCGGCCGTTCGATCGTAGTTAAAAGGAACGGACGGCCGAGATTAAAACGTTTCAGAATAAGTTTATCAAAGTTTTAATAAATTCCAGTAAATAGCCTTAACTTGTTTAGTTAATTTAAATACATTCCCAATGTGTTTTGACTTGAAATTTTAACCATAGATTCCTTTATAAATCTAGTTTATTTTTATGTAAATTATTATGGTTTTGGAGTTTTAAACATAAGTTATGATTTTTGCAATTTACGGGTTTTCTAGAATTATTTGGTTAATTTAAAAAGATATTTTTATGAAATAAAAATTTAATAATATGTCTAAAATGTTATAGTTACTGTATATTAAATTTGGGAATTTTTGGGCAATGGTAAATGGTTTTAAAAATTGTGTTTATGAGTTTTTCATAAGAATAACTTATAATATATGGTTTTTAATGTAACCAAAAATTAAAGTATGGTTTGGTAATAAACTTTTTAAGCTGGGAAAATAAGGGAAACTAAATTAACATTTTATAACAGTATGTTTATAAATGTTTTGGGTAGTATCTTTTAATAGAGGTGAAATTATTTACATATGTGTATATATACTTATTTAAGTAGAAACTTATGTAAATCAAGGAATTTAATTATTTTTACGTTTTATTTATTATATTATATGGGAGTTAATATTTTGAATTTAAACTAAAGAAGATATATATATATATTTCTACACATATATAAAAAGGGAATAAAGTAGTAACTTAGGGTAAAACAGGGAGCTAATAAATTAACACTTATAATAACCAAATATTATAAGAGCTAGTATCCTAAGATATAGTTAAAGGAAATACTTTATGAAACATACATGGAATGCAGTTAAATGTTGTAGTAATAAGATAGTTTAAATATAATAAGTTACATAGGGAATGTCTTAATTAAATTCTAATACAGGTATACTTATATATATTAAATAAATAAAGGGAAGCACTTTATTTAATAAACCGTATATCGGTTGTGGATATGCCTAAAATTTATCAAACGTAATTAAATACAATAAAATTTCCTAAAAATGTTATGGGTAAATCTTAATACATAAAGATATAATAAATAATGTAACACCCCTACTACGCGCCTAACATAAATACAGTCGCAGCGGAAATGACCAACTAAACAACAACTAACAAATTGGTGTTACAACGCCGTTAACCACCACGTGGTTAACTAGGCAGAATAAATAACAACGTACGGTCTGATGATCAGACTCCCGAGCATAAAACATCCATATATTACATAACCGACAATACCGAGTATTTAATTTACAACCACCTCCAAAAATAATCATCCATAACTGTATAACAAGGTATAATATGCATGCCTCGGGAGCACAGGCGCATCCGGGGCTCAACAACCTACTTAACCAAAAGTATATCTACCGCCTAGGACCTAGAGCCACTCAGCCTCTTCGATCTATCCTGCAATCAATAAAATATGGGGCCCACGAGGGGGTCAGCAACCTTTGCTGGTATGGCTACGCGCAGCCATCGAAAGGGATACGCGCAACCAATTGTCATAATAACAGGCAGTCATTTTAGAACAACCAACATAATATACATATACCATAGCATAGCAAGGGAATTGATAGCATCACATCATCAATACATATCACCACAAGAACGGTTCACATGAAGATCCTTCCACCATAGTTAGTACATACCATGAGCATTGAGATTGTTGCCAATCTCACCCAAGCTCGTTAATTACCTCATCACCATCCTGTTATTTGAACGGTTGACTTAAACCCAAGGTGTGGCGGATATAGTGATCCCAAGCACACCAAACAACACAGTATGCCCTATGGCCCGACGTGAGTCAGTAAACTAGCTTTGGATAAGCTAAGGGAAAGGTTGAAACCAAATTGGAATACCACCTAAACATACACCTAGGGAGCCGAACTGGATATGATAACGACCCCATCCATCACACGCGTGGCCGGAACTTACCGGATCCTCACTCCCCCCGATTAGCACTTGTTAGTGAACACACAACATTTGTCAAGTCACATACAAGCAACATTTAGGTCTTGTTAGACACACCAAGGGGAAAGGAGTAATAATAACATCATAATATATAACAGCTGTAAACTCTTTTCATGCCTTAATCTTATAAGGTTGTAAACACTCAGAAAAACAAAACACCCAAGCCGGTGTAAACCGTTAGGCAACAGACTGCAAGAAAACCATACCTTGGTCCTTGCCTTGTTTCGTTCCCACCTTGAGAGAATCCTATACACATTAGTAAGGTCGGTTAATTAATTATTAACTTCACACTTACTATATATTCAACATGCTTGTATGACATGCTTTAATGCCTATCTTACCCTAGGTTACCTTCATTAAATACCCTAGGGTTAACTACATAAGTCACATTCTTTTCTGTTTTTTTTTTTACATGTTTTGGTCCGACCGACCCACCGTCCGACCCACAACTGGGTGGACCCTCCCAGTGGTCTTCGGGTCTGAAAAACTTTACCTTGACGACCCATGTCCGACCACCTTCTGGGTCGGTCCATGTGCGAACATTTTCCTTACATTTTACAGAGGTCGACCGACCCATGTCCGACCCACCCTTCTGGGTCGGACCGTCACCGAACATCTTCCTAACATTTTACAGAGACTCGACCGACCCACAAACTGGGTCGGCCCCTGGGTCGGTCGCCTACTAAACTTACCTAAACTTGCCAATTCTCACCAAACTTCTCCTAAGGCCTCTTAATGCTTCCTAGCAACATTTGGTAACCTTACATCCACATACAACATCCATGAAACTCATTTTCTAATTCCTTAAAACATTTACTTATTTCCTTGTAAAAATTTCTTAACACTTATGTTATTTTATACTAGGTTCCTAGATGGTGTTTCTCACCTATGGTAACTACTATCCCAAAATGCTTTCTCCTTAACTTAACATCATCTCCCAAGCATCATCTCTCACACTAGTTCCTTATTCCTTCTTGAAACTTTTCCTAGTGTACACTTCTCCTTATTTTACCAAAGTTTGCCTAGGTATTTACCTAAGTCCCAAAGTGGCTTTGGTACCTACTTAAATCTCAAGATCATGCCTAAGTCCTTATTACACTCTAGAGTACTTCCTAGTTCATCAAAATTCTTTTAAAGCATCATGAACTTCTTATTCATCTCCTACACTTTCTAACTCACCAAACCTATGTAAACACTTAAAACTTCTTGCTTCTTACCTAAATTTTGACATGGGTTCCCTTAGAACATTACTAAGCCCAAACACTTTACCTTCTCCTTTAAACACACAAGATCATCTAAATCATCAAGAACACTCACATACATAATTTCACCAAATTACACCACATTACAACATAGTGCACAATATAGTTTGCATGGCACTTAGGCCCTTAAAATGCATGGCTCTTAGGCCCTTAAAGTGCTTAAATCATAAACACTGAATTTCCACAATATAAATGCCTTTAACCTGCAAATACACTCAACATACACATATGCCCTTTACTAGTCTCTTAAGAACACTTCACTAGGTCATTCCCCATTGGCTCTTTAGATAGTTTTAATAAGCATTATAAGCTCATTTCTCCTAAGGCATTAAATAGCATTAGGTTAGTAGATTTACCTCTTTTGCAAGATAACTTCTTTCTTGTTTCCTTTAGAAAACCAATAGAGTACTTGCTTCCTTGACAAGTTCTAAACAATATACAAACTTTATAATGAGTATTTAAGCTATAGGCTTCATCTCATTGTAAACCCTAATTTGACATTGTTTCAAAAACATTAATGTAGTTGTTTTACCTTGTTCTTGAAGAGAGTTTGGATATACAACAAGAGAGGACTCCACCTAGTCCATGAAGAGTTGAAATGAAGCTAGAACAAAGTCACACAATGAGCTACATCAATGTGTATTTTCGGACATGACAAAACAAGAGGGAAACTTGATTTTGTTGAGATTCCTTACCTAGAAGTAAAGGAGAGTAATAATATGTAGAAATCCAAGCTCAAGCTCCTTCAATGGTGGAACACCTTGGCACCGAAATGGAGCTCTAGGAGTTTTGGGAGATAGGAATGAAGAGCTTGATGGAGGAAGAGATTGGTGGTATTTGTTTTTGATTGGACAAGTGAGCTAGATTTAGCAAGTGGTCAAAGGTGGAGCTCTAATGGTGATAGTGGTATTACCGTGAGAAACAAGGAAGAAAGGAAGAAGAGTGGTGTTTGCAAACCGTGGGAATGAAGGAAAGAAATGAGAATGAAGATAGAAGTTGCTTTTAGAAGATATTTATGTTATAAAGTAAAAAGTAGTTTTACTTAGTTTGCTTTAATTATTATTACCTTAACTAGAGAGTGGTGAGTCACCACACTTATAAAAACCGGCCCCCTTTATTAGTATAAGGGCATTTTAGTCTTTGTTGTCAATTTAATTACTTAATACAACATATGTTACAAAATAGCTTATAAAAAGTACTATTCACCTATACAAGGCACATAGAAGTGAAATTTTTGATTTCCCACTAATATAGCCACCCAAATGTGATACTATATAGTACACATATATATTTAAGAGTAATGATGGACATTTAGCCATTCAAAACTCATTTACAAGACAATTTTTCAAAAAACGTGCTTTAAGACTTCTTAAAGCACATTTTGTGTTTTAACTTGTTTTCAAGCTTGGTTTTCTTTGGTAATTGGTTTAATATGTTCATTATATAAATGAGGTCTTGGTAAGCTCATTAGGCCTTACTCAAGTTTATCCCAAGCTTAGAGCACATTTTAGCTCTTATTGACTTTAAAGCACATTTGTGTTTTCTTTTTGTTTAAATTTGTTTAGTAAGGTTTCTAAGACTCTTTTTAGTCTTAATATATCATGTTTTAGTGTTTAACCAACATACCAAGGTTGGGGTATTTCAATCTACCCCCCTTAAAAGAACTTTGTCCCCAAAGTTCATACTTCCCACATATCTTACTATTAGAACACGGGGAACATTTATAAAAACAATACTTCCAACCATCATTACCAACCTTACCATCATTCTTACACCACAACGGACTCAAGGTCCACATCATATAATACCATTCAGACACAAAATACACAGACAATGTATACTTATACTTATCGTACACAACCATAACCGAAACGGCTCTACCCCCCTTAAAAGGGGTACGCCCCGTACCCTATACATATAAACACTAAGAAGCAAACAATGACGGGTGCTTCGCCTCTTTTCTTCCAGCTCCCAAGTGGCCTCCTCAACGTCTGGTTAGACCAGAGGACCTTCAGTCTCACGGATTATGCGAGTGTCTCGAGTCTTAGTATCCAGAATCCGTACCGGAGTCTCCGATCGCTATGGTCGGCTAAAGTTAGCCTTCAGGCTGAAGCACATGAGACGGATGAGACATATACTTCTTCAACTGGGACACATGAAATACATCATGTACCTTGCCAGCTCGGCGGGTAAATCAAGTCTATAAGCTACCGGGCCGATCCGCCGTCACAACATAAGGACCCTATTTCGGGGCTCAACTTGCCCTTCTGACCAAAACGGAATACTCCCTTCATGGGGGATACTCTCAAAATACCTGATCGCCCACGGCGAACTCCAGGTCACGTCGGCGCACATCTGCGTACGACCTCTGTCTATCCTGAGCTGCTTTCATATTAGCCCTGATCTGGCGAACTTCTGCCTGAACTGCTCAAGATACTCTGGTCCTATAATGACCGTCTCACTCGACTCATCCCAGCATAATGGCGTGCGGCATGGTCTACCGTACAATGCCTGGAAGGGAGACATCTGATCGATGCATGATAACTGTTGTTGTAGCTAAACTCGATCAGATGTAACTTATCAATCCAGCTGGTCTGAAAATCAAGTGCACATGCACGTAGCATATCCTCAAGTGTCTGTATAGTGCGCTCACTGACCATCGGTCTGTGGGTGAAACGCCGTGCTCAATTTCAGTTCAGTACCAAGTGCTCTCGTGTAACTTCCAATATCTGGATAGGAATCTGGTATCTCTGTCAGATACTATCGTCTTGGTACCACCATGATGTCTAACAATCTCTTTATCGAATAATTCTGCCAATTTGCCACTTTCCAGGTGCCTTCATCGGAATGAATCGAGGACACCTTGGCAGTCGGTCACTACCACCCAAATCAATTTAGACCTCCCTTGTAGGCGGAAGCCCTACCCGAAGTCCATAGATATGTCATGGAACTTCCACTCCGGCACTGGCATTGGCTGCACCATACCACCGGCGTCGGTGCACACAACTTGACCTTATGACAAGTGAGACATTAACACATAGTCATTTACATCCTTTTTCATTCCAGCCCACCAGAAATATCTTTTCATACCTTTATACATCTTTGAAGCTCCGGGGTGAATCGAAGTAGTAGAACAATGGGATTCACTCAATGCGCTCCTTCAGCTCAGCGCTACCCCTGGGTATACACAATCTGCCATTGAGCCTAATCAGGTCATCATCGTGGAGTCTGAAGTCGTACTTCTGCCCCTCGAATGTGCCATCAATAAGCTTCTGTCTAACCTCCAACATGTACTGATCCGTCATTTGAGCACTCCGCACCTCTTCAACCAAGCCAGTATGAGAGACTAGCGAATGGAGAGAGTGTGCTCGGCGACTCAATGCGTCAGCTACCACGTTTGCCTTACCCTCCTTATACTGTAAATCGATATCATAATCATTCAAGAATTCAACCCACCTTCTTGCCTCATGTTCAACTCTTTCTGAGTGAACAAGTATTTCAAGCTCTTGTGGTCAGAATAGATCGTCACACTTACCCATACATGATGTCGCCATATCTTCAGTGCGAAGACAATGGCCCCCAATTCTAAGTCGTGGGTAGGGTAGTTCTCCTCATGCTTCTTCAGCTGTCGGGAGGCGTAAGCCACGACCTTCCCGTGTTGCATCAACACACAACCCATACCCCTGCCTGATGCGTCGCAATAGACCTCAAACCATCTGGACCGTCTGGTAATGTCAGAACCGGTGCAGATGTCAGAGCATCCTTGAGACTCGTGAAAGCCCTCTCACAGTCGACTGTCCACTCGAATGGTGCATCCTTCTTCATCAAGGAAGTCATCGGCTTCGAGACACTGGAGAAGTCCCTCACAAATCTCCTATAGTAACCTGCCAGACCGAGGAAGCTCCTATGTCGGTAACTGTCTTCGGCCTAGGCCAGGTGCGCACTGCATCTATCTTTGCCGGATCAACAGCGATCCCGGCCTCAGATATCACATGTCCAAGGAATGATACTTGGTTCAACCAAAATTCACACTTAGAAAATTTAGCATACAACTGATTCTCTCAAAGTTTGTAACACATCTCTCAGGTGGCTTTCGTGCTCACCTTTCGATTTAGAATACACAAGAATGTCATCGATGAAGACTACCACTGATTTGTCCAACTGATCTTGGAACAAACGGTTCATTAAGTCCATGAACTTTGCTGGTGCATTTGATAAGCCAAACGGCATAACGGTGAACTCATAGTGCCCATACCTAGTTCTGAAGGCTGTCTTTTCGACTCATCACTGTCACGGATGGCAATCTGGTGATATCCGGAACGTAGTCTATCTTGGAGAATACTGATGCTCCCCTAAGCTGATCAAATAGATCGTCGATGCGTGGTAAGGGGTAACGGTTCTTCACCGTAACAGCATTCAGCTCCCGATAATCAATGCATAGGCGGAGGCTACCGTCCTTCTTCTTCACGAAGAGGACCGGCGCTCCCCATGGTGACACACTAGGGCGGATAAAGCCCTTGTCGAGTAGGTCTCGCAGCTGCTCCTTGAGCTCTGTCATCTCAGCTGGAGCCATTCGGTAAGGTGCTTTCGCAATGGGTCCGGTGCCCGGAATCAAGTCAATCTCGAACTCAACCTCTCGTGCTGGCGGCATGCCCGGCAGTTCCTTAGGAAATACATCAGGAAACTCCGACACTACCGGCACATCTGGGCTAAACTCAGGGTCTCTCTCTATGTCCTGGACATAGCAGAGGTATACATCATTTCCCCGTCGCAACTCACGGTACATGGCCATGGCGGTGATGATCTGTGTCGAAGGCTCCCTGGGCCTCTGGCGGTAAGATATAGTAACCCCAGATGGACTCCTAAGAAGCAGTCGATGCTCGGCACATAGGATTCTGCCCTTGTACCGCTCCAACCAGTTCATCCCGACGATCACATCAAAACCCAGTCCGTCGAACTCTATCAAGTCGATCGGAAACTCCTCATCCATGATTCGAACAATAGCATCTCGGTAGTAGCGGGTACATCTGATCTGCTCTTTCGACGGGAGAGTGACCACGAAGTCTGGCATCTCTTCACCGTCTAACCCCAGCCTCTTCGCAAATGATAGCGAAATAAACGTGTGTGAGGCTCCAGAGTCGAACAAGATCGATGCATCCACGCCATTCACTGGAAAGGTACCGGTGAGGATTGTGCCGCTCTTGCCGGCTTCTGCCTTATTGCAGACACTCAGTATACCTCCCGTTCCGAGTGCACAGCCTAATTCATTGGCAAACTAATAAGTATTGGGTAATAACACGTTGATACACTCCAAAACAACATTCCTTTATTCATTAACACTGTCTTTACACCATAAATTGGTTACATTGTAGACATCGCTAGACATAGCTCCTTTGTCAAACCACTGGCTTAATACAATACATGATTACACAAGGCTCAAAACTGCCTGAAAGTCAAATTTAAACGTCCAGGTTTCATGTGTGTGGCATTGATCACTGCCGACGGTGCGGTATTCAGTTTGATCTTTCTGATGCCATGGTATAGCATCCTTGATTGCCCACCCATGATTAACACATCTCCCGATTTCAGAAGTAGCTTCTTTGCGAGATCAGCACGCTTCTGCTCGCCATATATAAACACAGCGGTATCACCAATGGACCAAGACACCACGGGTACTCCCTTACTTAGAGACTCGGGTGACTCGTCCTTGTCTTGGTGCATACCCAACCGTCCACCTTTCTGGTAGAAGTTTACAATGCATAGATCTGCCTTTACACTTGGAATTGATTCCGTCTCAACTTGCTGAGCAATTCCCACGGCGTGGTTAACAACCGCGTGGAACTCCTCTGGTATGCTTGCTACTGTTGCTCCATCTTCAGCTCGAACTTCTTGATATGACTTGGTGTAAGGGTTCCAGTCCTTACCCATGCACATCATCTTCAATTGCATCCTTGCTCCGTTCGGGTATTCGGGTGTGTAGAACCCTCCTGGTTTGCTCCAAGTTCGTCGCATCGTCTGATGATGTGGATTTGTGCTTCCGGTGTCAGGTATCCATTTAAGAGTATCATACCTGGCTGGATAACCTGACATTGCTCCAATGGAAAGTCGGTGATGTTGATGGCGGTTTCTTCAGGGTTTGGTGCGGGTGGGATTGGATAGCAGATATTGAAGGTTCCTAAGTTTCAAATTGCCTAATTTAGGTGTTTTCCACATTATGTTCTAACTCTTTACTTATATGTTTATACCTTAGACTTTAACACTCATGCATGAAATGCGGTAAGCAATCACTTTTTACATTCAACAACTTAGGCGGTACCTGGTCTAGAAGAGGGCCCTGGCGCCTCAGACCGGTCCACCACATTCAGGGTGGCCTTGTTGGACCCCGACCCCTTCCCTTTCTGGGACTCTGTGTACCTCTGATCTGGGGGTGGCTGGTTCGCCGTCTTCTGGCCATCGGTGGTCGCTGTGGCCTTACCCTTCCACTGCCCCTTTGGCTTGTAGTTCCTGCTGTTGGGGTTGTTCCAACACTCAAACTCACGGTGCCCCATCTTCTGGCAGTGGCGGCACCTCACATCATTCCCCTTGCAGTCTTTGCCGGGGTGGTCTCCACTGCACCACTTACATAAAAGTGGCGCTCCGATCTAGAACCCGTGCAGCCTTAGGTGGGTAAGAACGTAGGGGCTTGGCCGCATAGCATAGGTGAGCTGCAGAGGCTCATCAGCAGTGGTGGTCTGGGCCTGGCCCTTGTCACCTTGTTGCTGTCCTTTCTGGGGCTGGGAGTACTGCTTCTTCTTCTTCCCTCCCCACTGCCCTTGCGTGCCTTGGCCCTCGTTCTGAGCCTTGCGCTTAAGCGCATTCTCCTGTCCCTCAGACGGACGGTGATCTCCACAATAGCAGCGGCATGATAGCACTCCTGCAAGGTGGTATATCCAGTAGGCCCCATGCCGTAGCGTAGGCGATAGTTCAGTCCGTGTAGAAACGGTTCAAGGATCCGGTCTGAGTAACCCAGATCCGGTAGCAGGTGGATAAGTCCGATGAAGTGAGTAGTACTCATCTACCGTCATCTATCCCCTTGCCTCAGGTGTCCAAACTCCAGGCGCTTGCCTCTTGCCACGTGTATAGGGTAGTATTTGGCTCTCAGCAGAGCCGTGTACTCCCTCCACTGAAAAGTCGGGTCAGCAACCCTTCCCTCGCGCACAAGCTCCACCAGTTTTGTGCCGAGCCCTTTAAGTAATAAGCAGCAAGTCGCACCTTGATCTGCTCAGGTGGGCTAGGGTTTCGAAGGCGGTCTCCATCTCGGAGATGTACGCCTCGCGCTTACGGGGATCGGTCTCCCCCACTGAATGAAAGGCGGCCTAAGATCAGCCAAGCCTTGACCCAATTGGTCTCACGTGGCGGTGGTGGTGGTGGCTGAACTCCGGGCTGTTGCCCTTGCTGAATGCAGAAACTAGATCGGGTACCACTGGGTACGGCGGCTGCAACTGCCTCAGCCATATTCTGGCCGTAGTATCATCGCCCTGGTTACCCAAACCTCAGACCGCGCCCGCGGCCTCGACCTCGTGGTCTACTGCCATCTGAATTTATACGAACATCTTATTAGCTTATGCCTGCAACACTTATCGGTCCATCGTTTGTAACGCTTCCGATAATAAGGTATCTCCACACTTGGTTAGTGGTTAACCTTTCCAAACATGTTCACTTAGGTATTTGTAGTTAGGTTTCCTAACTCGGTCTATCCTAAGCTCGGTATTGTCATCAGCGCGATACTTCGCTCTGATACCACTTTTGTAACAACCTACTACGCGCCTAACAATAAATACAGTCGCAGCGGAAATGACCAACTAACAACAACTAACAAATTGGTGTTACAACGCGTTAACCACCCACGTGGTTAACTAGGCAGAATAAATACAAAACGTATCGGTATGATGATCAGACTCCCGAGAATAGTAACTAACATCCATATATATTACATAACCGACAATACCGAGTATTTAATTTACAACCACCTCCAAAACATAATCATCCATAACTGTATAACAAGGTTCAATACATGCCTGGGGAGCACAGGGCATCCGGGCTCAACAACCTACTTAACCAAAAGTATATCTACCGCCTAGGACCTAGAGCCACTCAGCCTTCGATCCTCATCCTGCAATCAATAAAATATGGGGCCCCCGAGGGGGTCAGCACCTTTGCTGGTATGGCTAACGCGCAGCCATCGACTAACGGGATACGCGCAACCAATTGTCATAATAACATGGCTCATTTTAGAAAACAACATATATATACATATACCATAGCATAGCAAGGGAAATTGCATAGCATCACATCATCAATACATATCACCACAAGAACGGTTCACATGAAGATCCTTCCACCACAGTTAGTACTACCATGAGCATGAGATTGTTGCCAATCTCACCCAAGCTCGTTAATTACCTCATCACCAATCCTGTATTTGAACGGTTGACTTAAACCCAAGGTGTGTCGGATATAGTGATCCCAAGCACACCAAAACAAACACAGTATGCCCCTATGGCCGACGTGAGTCAGTAACTAGCTTTGGATAAGCTAAGGGAAAGGTGAAACCAAAGGAATACCACCTAAACATACACATAGGGAGCCGAACTGGATATGATAACGACCCCCATCCATCACACGCGTGGCCGGAATACCGGATCCTCCTCCCCCCGATTAGCACTTGTTAGTGAACAACACAACATTGTCAAGTCACATACAAGAACATTAGGTCTTGTTAGACCACACCAAGGGGAAAGGAGTCATAATAACAAACTCATAATAAATATAACAGCTGTAAACTCTTTTCAGCCTTAATCTTATAAGGTTGTAAACACTCAGAAAACAAACAAAACCCAAGCCGGTGTAAACCGTTAGGCAACAGACTGAAGAAAACCATACCTTGGTCCGGCCTTGTTTCGTTCCCACCTTGAGAGAATCCTATACACATTAGTAAGTCGGTTAATTAATTATTTAACTTCACACTTACTATATATCAACATGCTTGTATGACATGCTTTAATGCTCTTACCCTAGGTTACCTTATTAAATACCCTAGGGTTAATACATAAGAACATTCTTTGTTTTTTTTTTTTACATGTTTTGTCCGACCGACCCACCGTCCGACCCACAACTGGGTCGGCACCCTCCCAGTGGTCTTCGGGTCTTGAAAAACTTTACCTTGACCGACCATGTCGACCCACCATTCGGGTCGGTCCATGTGCGAAAATTTTACGTACATTTTACAGAGGATCGACCGACCATGTCCGACCCACCCTTCTGGGTCGGACCGTCACCGAACTTCCTAACATTTTACAGAGACTCGACCGACCCACAAACTGGGTCGGCCCCTGGGTCGGTCGCCTACTAAACTTACCTAAACTTGCCAATTCTTCACCAAACTTCTCCTAAGGCCTCTTAATGCTTCCTAGCAACATTTGGTAACCTTACATCCACATACAACATCCATGAAACTCATTTTCTAATTCCTTAAAACATTTACTTATTTCCTTGTAAAAATTCCTTAACACTTATGTTATTTTATACTAGGTTCCTAGATGGTGTTTCTCACCTATGGTAACTACTATCCCAAAATGCTTTCTCCTTAACTTAACATCATCTCCCAAGCATCATCTCTCCACTACTTCCTATTCCTCTCTTGAAACTCTTTTCCTAGTGTACACTTCTCCTTATTTTACCAAAGTTTGCCTAGGTATTTACCTAAGTCCCAAAGTGACTTTGGTACCTACTTAAATCTCAAGATCATGCCTAAGTCCTTATTACAC
Source organism: Limonium bicolor (assembly GCA_023374045.1). Taxonomy (NCBI): domain Eukaryota; kingdom Viridiplantae; phylum Streptophyta; class Magnoliopsida; order Caryophyllales; family Plumbaginaceae; genus Limonium; species Limonium bicolor. The sequence goes on from CM041779.1 coordinate 250,768,555, forward strand.
TATAGAATGTCTCCTAGTTCACCAAAATTCCTTAAGAACATCTTAAACTTCTTATTCATCTCCTACACTTTCTAACTCACCAAACCTATGTAAACACTTAAAACTTGCTTCTTACCTAAATTTTGACATGGGTTCCCTTAGAACATTACTAAGCCAAACACTTTACCTTCTCCTTTAAACACACAAGATCATCTAAAATCATCAAGAACACTCACATACATAATTTCACCAAATTTACACCACATTACAACATAGTGCACAATATAGTTTGCATGGCACTTAGGCCCTTAAAATGCATGGCTCTTAGGCCCTTAAAGTGCTTAAATCATAAACACTGAATTTCCACAATATATGATCCTTTAACCTGCAAATACACTCAACATACACATATGCCCTTTACTAGTCTCTTAAGAACACTTACTAGTCATTCCCATTGGCTCTTTAGATAGTTTTAATAAGCATTATAAGCTCATTTCTCCTAAGGCATTAAAATAGCATTAGGTTAGTAGATTTACCTCTTTTGCAAGATAACTTCTTTCTTGTTTCCTTTAGAAAACCAATAGAGTACTTGATTCTTGACAAGTTCTAAACAATATACAAACTTATAATGAGTATTCAAGCTATAGGCTTCATCTCATTGTAAACCCTAATTTGACATTGTTTCAAAAACATTAATGTAGTTGTTTTACCTTGTTCTTTGAAGAGAGTTTGGATATACAACAAGAGAGGACTCCACCTAGTCCATGAAGAGTTGAAATGAAGCTAGAACAAAGTCACACAATGAGCTATCAATGTGTATTTTCGGACATGACAAAAACAAGAGGAAACTTGATTTTTGTTTGAGATTCCTTACCTAGAAGTAAAGGAGAGTAATAATATGTAGAAATCCAAGCTCAAGCTCCTTCAATGGTGGAACACCTTGGCACCGAAATGGAGCTCTAGGAGTTTTGAGGAGATAGGAATGAAGAGCTTGATGAGAGGAAGAGATTGGTGGTATTTGTTTTTGATTTGGACAAGTGAGCTAGATTTAGCAAGTGGTCAAAGGTGGAGTCTAATGGTGATAGTGGTATTACCGTGAGAGAACAAGGAAGAAAGGAAGAAGAGTGGTGTTTGCAAACCGTGGGAATGAAGGAAGAAATGAGAATGAAGATAGAAGTTGCTTTTAGAAGATATTTATGTTATAAAGTAAAAAGTAGTTTTACTTAGTTTGCTTTAATTACTTATTACCTTAACTAGAGAGTGGTGAGTCACCACTTATAAAAACCGGCCCCCTTTATTAGTATAAGGGCATTTTAGTCTTTGTTTGTCAATTTAATTACTTAATACAACATATGTTACAAATAGCTTATAAAAAGTACTATTCACCTATACAAGGCACATAGAAGTGAAATTTTTGATTTCCCACTAATATAGCCACCCAAATGTGATACTATATAGTACACATATATATTTAAGAGTAATGATGGACATTTAGCCATTCAAAACTCATTTACAAGACAATTTTTCAAAAACGTGCTTTAAGACTTCTTAAAGCACATTTTGTGTTTTAACTTGTTTTCAAGCTTGGTTTTCTTTGGTAATTGGTTTAATATGTTCATTAGTATAAATGAGTCTTGGTAAGCTCATTAGGCCTTACTCAAGTTTATCCCAAGCTTAGAGCACATTTTAGCTCTTATTGACTTTAAAGCACATTTGTGTTTCCTTTTGTTTAAATTTGTTTAGTAAGGTTTCTAAGACTCTTTTTAGTCTTAATATCATGTTTTAGTGTTTAACCAACATACCAAGGTTTGGGGTATTTCAATCTACCCCCCTTAAAAGAACTTTGTCCCCAAAGTTCATACTTCCCACATATCTTACTATTAGAACACGGGGAACATTTATAAAAACAATACTTCCAACCATCATTACCAACCTTACCATCATTCTTACACCACAACGGACTCAAGGTCCACCCATAATACCATTCAGACACAAAATACACAGACAATGTATACTTATACTTATCGTACACAACCATAACCGAAACGGCTCTACCCCCCTTAAAAGGGGTACGCCCCGTACCCTATACATATAAACACTAAGAAGCAAACAATGACGGGTGCTTCGCCTTCATCTTTTCTTCCAGCTCCCAAGTGGCCTCCTCAACGTCCTGGTTAGACCAGAGGACCTTCACCAGTCTCACGGACTTATGGCGAGTGTCTCGAGTCTTAGTATCCAGAATCCGTACCGGAGTCTCCACTGATCGCATGGTCGGCTCTAAAGTTAGCCTTTCAGGCTGAAGCACATGAGACGGATGAGACATATACTTCTTCAACTGGGACACATGAAATACATCATGTACCTTGCCCAGCTCGGCGGGTAAATCAAGTCTATAAGCTACCGGGCCGATCCGCTCCGTCACAACATAAGGACCTACATATTTCGGGCTCAACTTGCCCTTCTGACCAAAACGGAATACTCCCTTCATGGGGGATACTCTCAAAAATACCTGATCGCCCACGGCGAACTCCAGGTCACGTCGGCGCACATCTGCGTACGACTTCTGTCTATCCTGAGCTGCTTTCATATTAGCCCTGATCTGGCGAACTTCTGCCTGAACTTGCTCAAGATACTCTGGTCCTATAATGACCGTCTCACTCGACTCATCCCAGCATAATGGCGTGCGGCATGGTCTACCGTACAATGCCTGGAAGGGAGACATCTTGATCGATGCATGATAACTGTTGTTGTAGCTAAACTCGATCAGATGTAACTTATCAATCCAGCTGGTCTGAAAATCAAGTGCACATGCACGTAGCATATCCTCAAGTGTCTGTATAGTGCGCTCACTCTGACCATCGGTCTGTGGGTGAAACGCCGTGCTCAATTTCAGTTCAGTACCAAGTGCCTCTCGCGTAGACTTCCAATATCTGGATAGGAATCTGGTATCTCTGTCAGATACTATCGTCTTTGGTACACCATGATGTCTAACAATCTCTTTATCGAATAATTCTGCCAACTTTGCCACTTTCCAGGTGTCCTTCATCGGAATGAATCGAGACACCTTGGTCAGTCGGTCAACTACCACCCAAATCATATTTAGACCTCCCCTTGTAGGCGGAAGCCCTACACGAAGTCCATAGATATGTCATGGAACTTCCACTCCGGCACTGGCATTGGCTGCACCATACCACCAGGCCGTCGGTGCTCAAACTTGACCTTCTGACAAGTGAGACACCTCAACACATAGTCATTTACATCCTTTTTCATTCCAGCCCACCAGAAGTATCTTTTCATACCTTTATACATCTTTGAAGCTCCGGGGTGAATCGAAGTAGTAGAACAATGGGATTCACTCAATATGCGCTCCTTCAGCTCAGCGCTACCCCTGGGTATACACAATCTGCCATTGAGCCTAATCAGGTCATCATCGTGGAGTCTGAAGTCGTACTTCTGCCCCGAATGTGCCATCAATAAGCTTCTGTCTAACCTCCAACATGTACTGATCCGTCATTTGAGCACTCCGCACCTCTTCAACCAAGCCAGTATGAGAGACTAGCGAATGGAGAGAGTGTGCTCGGCGACTCAATGCGTCAGCTACCACATTTGCCTTACCCTCCTTATACTGTAAATCGATATCATAATCATTCAAGAATTCAACCCACCTTCTCTGCCTCATGTTCAACTCTTTTTGAGTGAACAAGTATTTCAAGCTCTTGTGGTCAGAATAGATCGTCACACTTACCCATACAGTGATGTCGCCATATCTTCAGTGCGAAGACAATGGCCCCCAATTCTAAGTCGTGGGTAGGGTAGTTCTCCTCATGCTTCTTCAGCTGTCGGGAGGCGTAAGCCACGACCTTCCCGTGTTGCATCAACACACAACCCATACCCCTGCCTGATGCGTCGCAATAGACCTCAAACCATCTGGACCGTCTGGTAATGTCAGAACCGGTGCAGATGTCAGAGCATCCTTGAGACTCGTGAAAGCTCTCTCGCAGTCGACTGTCCACTCGAATGGTGCATCCTTCTTCATCAAGGAAGTCATCGGCTTCGAGACACTGGAGAAGTCCCTCACAAATCTCCTATAGTAACCTGCCAGACCGAGGAAGCTCCTGATGTCGGTAACTGTCTTCGGCCTAGGCCAGGTGCGCACTGCATCTATCTTTGCCGGATCAACAGCGATCCCGGCCTCAGATATCACATGTCCAAGGAATGATACTTGGTTCAACCAAAATTCACACTTAGAAAATTTAGCATACAACTGATTTCTCCTCAAAGTTTGTAACACATCTCTCAGGTGGCTTTCGTGCTCACCTTTCGATTTAGAATACACAAGAATGTCATCGATGAAGACTACCACTGATTTGTCCAACTGATCTTGGAACAAACGGTTCATTAAGTCCATGAACTTTGCTGGTGCATTTGATAAGCCAAACGGCATAACGGTGAACTCATAGTGCCCATACCTAGTTCTGAAGGCTGTCTTTTCGACATCACTGTCACGGATGGCAATCTGGTGATATCCGGAACGTAGTCTATCTTGGAGAATACTGATGCTCCCCTAAGCTGATCAAATAGATCGTCGATGCGTGGTAAGGGGTAACGGTTCTTCACCGTAACAGCATTCAGCTCCCGATAATCAATACATAGGCGGAGGCTACCGTCCTTCTTCTTCACGAAGAGGACCGGCGCTCCCCATGGTGACACACTAGGGCGGATAAAGCCCTTGTCGAGTAGGTCTCGCAGCTGCTCCTTGAGCTCTGTCATCTCAGCTGGAGCCATACGGTAAGGTGCTTTCGCAATGGGTCCGGTGCCCGGAACTAAATCAATCTCGAACTCAACCTCTCGTGCTGGCGGCATGCCCGGCAGTTCCTTAGGAAATACATCAGGAAACTCCGACACTACCGGCACATCTGGGCTAAACTCAGGGTCTCTCTCTATGTCCTGGACATAGCAGAGGTATACATCATTTCCCCGTCGCAACTCACGGTACATGGCCATGGCGGTGATGATCTGTGTCGAAGGCTCCCTGGGCCTCTGGCGGTAAGATATAGTAACCCCAGATGGACTCCTAAGAAGCAGTCGATGCTCGGCACATAGGATTCTGCCCTTGTACCGCTCCAACCAGTTCATCCCGACATCACATCAAAACCCAGTCCGTCGAACTCTATCAAGTCGATCGGAAACTCCTCATCCATGATTCGAACATAGCATCTCGGTAGTAGCGGGTACATCTGATCTGCTCTTTCGACGGGAGAGTGACCACGAAGTCTGGCATCTCTTCACCGTCTAACCCCAGCCTCTTCGCAAATGATAGCGAAATAAACGTGTGTGAGGCTCCAGAGTCGAACAAATCGATGCATCCACGCTATTCACTGGAAAGGTACCGGTGAGGATTGTGCCGCTCTTGCCGGCTTCTGCCTTATTGCAGACACTCAGTATACCTCCCGTTCCAAGTGCACAGCCTAATTCATTGGCAAACTAATAAGTATTGGGTAATAACACGTTGATACACTCCAAAACAACATTCCTTTATTCATTAACACAGTCTTTACACCATAAATTGGTTACATTGTAGACATCGCTAGACATAGCTCCTTTGTCAAACCACTGGCTTAATACAATACATGATTACACAAGGCTCAAAACTGCCTGAAAGTCAAATTTAAACGTCCAGGTTTCATGTGTGTGGCATTGATCACTGCCGACGGTGCGGTATTCAGTTTGATCTTTCTGATGCCATGGTATAGCATCCTTGATTGCCCACCCATGATTAACACATCTCCCGATTTCAGAAGTAGCTTCTTTGCGAGATCAGCACGCTTCTGCTCGCCATATATAAACACAGCGGTATCACCAATGGACCAAGACACCACGGGTACTCCCTTACTTAGAGACTCGGGTGACTCGTCCTTGTCTTGGTGCATACCCAACCGTCCACCTTTCTGGTAGAAGTTTACAATGCATAGATCTGCCTTTACACTTGGAATTGATTCCGTCTCAACTTGCTGAGCAATTCCCACGGCGTGGTTAACAACCGCGTGGAACTCCTCTGGTATGCTTGCTACTGTTGCTCCATCTTCAGCTCGAACTTCTTGATATGACTTGGTGTAAGGGTTCCAGTCCTTACCCATGCACATCATCTTCAATTGCATCCTTGCTCCGTTCGGGTATTCGGGTGTGTAGAACCCTCCTGGTTTTGCTCCAAGTTCGTCGCATCGTCTGATGATGTGGATTTGTGCTTCCGGTGTCAGGTATCCATTTAAGAGTATCATACCTGGCTGGATAACCTGACATTGCTCCAATGGAAAGTCGGTGATGTTGATGGCGGTTTCTTCAGGGTTTGGTGCGGGTGGGATTGGATAGCAGATATTGAAGGTTCCTAAGTTTCAAATTGCCTAATTTAGGTGTTTTCCACATTATGTTCTAACTCTTTACTTATATGTTTATACCCTTAGACTTACAACTCATGCATGAAATGCGGTAAGCAATCACTTTTTACATTCAACAACTTAGGCGGTACCTGGTCTAGAAGAGGGCCCTGGCGCCTCAGACCGGTCCACCACATTCAGGGTGGCCTTGTTGGACCCCGACCCCTTCCCTTTCTGGGACTCTGTGTACCTCTGATCTGGGGGTGGCTGGTTCGCCGTCTTCTGGCCATCGGTGGTCGCTGTGGCCTTACCCTTCCACTGCCCCTTTGGCTTGTAGTTCCTGCTGTTGGGGTTGTTCCAACACTCAAACTCACGGTGCCCCATCTTCTGGCAGTGGCGGCACCTCACATCATTCCCCTTGCAGTCTTTGCCGGGGTGGTCTCCACTGCACCACTTACAGTAGAAGTGGCGCTCCGACCTAGAACCCGTGCCAGCCTTAGGTGGGTAAGAACGTAGGGGCTTGGCCGCATACGCATAGGTGAGCTGCAGAGGCTCATCAGCAGTGGTGGTCTGGGCCTGGCCCTTGTCACCTTGTTGCTGTCCTTTCTGGGACTGGGAGTACTGCTTCTTCTTCTTCCCTCCCCACTGCCCTTGCGTGCCTTGGCCCTCGTTCTGAGCCTTGCGCTTAAGCGCATTCTCCTCGTCCCTCAGACGGACGGTGATCTCCACAATAGCAGCGGCATGATAGCACTCCTGCAAGGTGGTATATCCAGTAGGCCCCATGCCGTAGCGTAGGCGATAGTTCAGTCCGTTGTAGAAACGGTTCACAAGGATCCGGTCTGAGTAACCCAGATCCGGTAGCAGGTGGATAAGTCCGATGAAGGCTGAGTAGTACTCATCTACCGTCATCTATCCCCTTGCCTCAGGTTGTCCAACTCCAGGCGCTTGGCCTCTTGCACATGTATAGGGTAGTATTTGGCTCGCAGCAGAGCCGTGTACTCCCTCCACTGAAAAGTCGGGTCAGCAACCCTTCCCTCGCGCACAAGCTTCCACCAGTTTTGTGCCGAGCCCTTTAAGTAATAAGCAGCAAGTCGCACCTTGATCTGCTCAGGTGGTGCTAGGGTTTCGAAGGCGGTCTCCATCTCGGAGATGTATGCCTCGAGCTTACGGGGATCGGTCTCCCCACTGAATGAAGGCGGCCTAAGATCAGCCAACGCCTTGACCCAATTGGTCTCACGTGGCGGTGGTGGTGGTGGCTGAACTCCGGGCTGTTGCCCTTGCTGAATAGCAGCAACTAGATCGGGTACCAACTGGGCTACGGCGGCTGCAACTGCCTCAGCCATAGTCTGGGCCGTAGTATCATCGCCCTGGTTACCCAAATCTCCAGTACCGCGCCCGCGGCCTCGACCTCGTGGTCTACCTGCCATCTGTATTTATATGAACATCTTATTAGCATTATGCCTGCACACTTATCGGTCCATCGTTTGTAACGCTTCCCGATAATAAGGTATCTCCACACTTAGTTAGTGGTTAACCTTTCCAAACATGTTCACTTAGGTATTTGTAGTTAGGTTTCCTAACTCGGTATATTCCTAAGCTCGGTATTCTAGTCATCAGAGCGATACTTCGCTCTGATACCACTTTTTGTAACACCCCTACTACGCGCCTAACAATAAATACAGTCGCAGCGGAAATGACCAACTAAACAACAACTAACAAATTGGTGTTACAACGCCGTTAACCACCCACGTGGTTAACTAGGCAGAATAAATAACAACGTATCGGTCTGATGATCAGACTCCCGAGCATAGTAACTAACATCCATATATACATAACCGACAATACCGAGTATTTAATTTACAATCATCTCCAAACCATAATCATCCATAACTGTATAGCAGAGTATGAACATGTACGCCTCGGGAGCACAGGCGCATCCCGGGCTCAACAACCTACTTAACCAAAAGTATATCTACCACCTAGGACCTAGAGCCACTCAGCCTCTTCGATCCTCATCCTGCAATCAAAAGAAAATATGGGGCCCCCGAGGGGGTCAGCACCTTTGCTGGTATGGCTAACGCGCAGCCCATCGACTAACGGGATACGCGCAACCAATTGTCATAATAACATGGCATTCATTTTAGAACAACCAACATATATATACACACATACCATAGCATAGCAAGGGAAATTGCATAGCATCACATCATCAATACATATCACCACAAGAACGGTTCACATGAAGATCCTTCCACCACAGTTAGTACATACCATGAGCATAGAGATTGTTGCCAATCTCTCCCAAGCTCGTTAATTACCTCATCACCATCCTGTTATTTGAACGGTTGACTTAAACCCAAGGTGTGTCGGATATAGTGATCCCAAGCACACCAAACAACACAGTATGCCCCTATGGCCCGACGTGAGTCAGTAAACTAGCTTTGGATAAGCTAAGGGAAGGTTGAAACCAAATTGGAATACCACCTAAACATACACCTAGGGAGCCGAACTGGATATGATAACGACCCCCATCCATCACACGCGTGGCCGGAACTTACCGGACTCCTCACTCCCCCCGATTAGCACTTGTTAGTAACACACAACATTTGTCAAGTCACATACAAGCAACATTCAGGTCTTGTTAGACACACCAAGGGGAAAGGAGTCATAATAACACAACATCATAATATATAACAGCTGTAAACTCTTTTCATGCCTTAATCTTATAAGGTTGTAAACACTCAGAAAACAAACAACACCCAAGCCGGTGTAAACCGTTAGGCAACAGACTGCAAGAAAACCATACCTTGGTCCTTGCCTTGTTTCGTTCCCACCTTGAGAGAATCCTATACACATTAGTAAGGTCGGTTAATTAATTATTTAACTTCACACTTACTATATATTCAACATGCTTGTATGACATGCTTTAATGCCTATCTTACCCTAGGTTACCTTCATTAAATACCCTAGGGTTAACTACATAAGTCACATTCTTTTCTGTTTTTTTTTTTTACATGTTTTGGTCCGACCGACCCACCGTCCGACCCACAACTGGGTCGGACCCTCCCAGTGGTCTTCGGGTCTGAAAACTTTACCTTGACCGACCCATGTCCGACCCACCATTCTGGGTCGGTCCATGTGCGAACATTTTCCTTACACTTTACAGAGGCTCGACCGACCCATGTCCGACCCACCCTTCTGGGTCGGACCGTCACCGAACATCTTCCTAACATTTTACAGAGACTCGACCGACCCACAAACTGGGTCGGCCCCTGGGTCGGTCGCCTACTAAACTTACCTAAACTTGCCAATTCTTCACCAAACTTCTCCTAAGGCCTCTTAATGCTTCCTAGCAACATTTGGTAACCTTACATCCACATACAACATCCATGAAACTCATTTTCTAATTCCTTAAAACATTTACTTATTTCCTTGTAAAAATTCCTTAACACTTATGTTATTTTATACTAGGTTCCTAGATGGTGTTTCTCACCTATGGTAACTACTATCCCAAAATGCTTTCTCCTTAACTTAACATCATCTCCCAAGCATCATCTCTCACACTAATTCCTTATCTCCTTCTTGAAACTCTTTTCCTAGTGTACACTTCTCCTTATTTTACCAAAGTTTGCCTAGGTATTTACCTAAGTCCCAAAGTGACTTTGGTACCTACTTAAATCTCAAGATCATGCCTAAGTCCTTATTACACTAGAATGTTCCTAGTTCACCAAAATTCCTTAAGAACATCTAAACTTCTTATTCATCTCCTACACTTTCTAACTCACCAAACCTTATGTAAACACTTAAAACTTCTTGCTTCTTACCTAAATTTTGACATGGGTTCCCTTAGAACATTACTAAGCCAAACACTTTACCTTCTCCTTTAAACACACAAGATCATCTAAAATCATCAAGAACACTCACATACATAATTTCACCAAATTTACACCACATTACAACATAGTGCACAATATAGTTTGCATGGCACTTAGGCCCTTAAAATGCATGGCTCTTAGGCCCTTAAAGTGCTTAAATCATAAACACTGAATTTCCACAATATATGCCTTTAACCTGCAAATACACTCAACATACACATATGCCCTTTACTAGTCTCTTAAGAACACTTCTAGTCATTCCCCATTGGCTCTTTAGATAGTTTTAATAAGCATTATAAGCTCATTTCTCCTAAGGCATTAAAATAGCATTAGGTTAGTAGATTTACCTCTTTTGCAAGATAACTTCTTTCTTGTTTCCTTTAGAAAACCAATAGAGTACTTGATTCCTTGACAAGTTCTAAACAATATACAACTTTAATGAGTATTCAAGCTATAGGCTTCATCTCATTGTAAACCCTAATTTGACATTGTTTCAAAAACATTAATGTAGTTGTTTTACCTTGTTCTTTGAAGAGAGTTTGGATATACAACAAGAGAGGACTCCACCTAGTCCATGAAGAGTTGAAATGAAGCTAGAACAAAGTCACACAATGAGCTATATCAATGTGTATTTTCGGACATGACAAAAACAAGGAGGAAACTTGATTTTTGTTTGAGATTCCTTACCTAGAAGTAAAGGAGAGTAATAATATGTAGAAATCCAAGCTCAAGCTCCTTCAATGGTGGAACACCTTGGCACCGAAATGGAGCTCTAGGAGTTTTGAGAATAGGAATGAAGAGCTTGATGAGAGGAAGAGATTGGTGGTATTTGTTTTTGATTTGGACAAGTGAGCTAGATTTAGCAAGTGGTCAAAGGTTGGAGCTCTAATGGTGATAGTGGTATTACGTGAGAGAACAAGAAGAAGGAGAAGATGAGTGTTTGCAAACCGTGGGAAGAAGGGAAATGAGAATGAAGATAGAAGTTGCTTTTAGAAGATATTTATGTTATAAAGTAAAAAGTAGTTTTACTTAGTTTGCTTTAATTACTTATTACCTTAACTAGAGAGTGGTGAGTCACCACACTTATAAAAACCGGCCCCCTTTATTAGTATAAGGGCATTTTAGTCTTTGTTTGTCAATTTAATTACTTAATACAACATATGTTATAAACTAGCTTATAAAAAGTACTATTCACCTATACAAGGCACATAGAAGTGAAATTTTTGATTTCCCACTAATATAGCCACCCAAATGTGATACTATATAGTACACATATATATTTAAGAGTAATGATGGACATTTAGCCATTCAAAACTCATTTACAAGACAATTTTTCAAAAACGTGCTTTAAGACTTCTTAAAGCACATTTTGTGTTTTAACTTGTTTTCAAGCTTGGTTTTCTTTGGTAATTGGTTTAATATGTTCATTAGTATATAAATGAAGTCTTGGTAAGCTCATTAGGCCTTACTCAAGTTTATCCCAAGCTTAGAGCACATTTTAGCTCTTATTGACTTTAAAGCACATTTGTGTTTCCTTTTGTTTAAATTTGTTTACTAAGGTTTCTAAGACTCTTTTTAGTCTTAATAATCATGTTTTAGTGTTTAACCAACATACCAAGGTTTGGGGTATTTCAGTAATGATGGACATCTAGCCATTCAAAACTCATTTACAAGACAATTTTTCAAAAATGTGCTTTAAGACTCCTTAAAGCACATTTTGTGTTTTAACTTGTTTTCAAGCTTGGTTTTCTTTGGTGATTGGTTTAATATGTTCATTAGTATGTAAATGAAGTCTTGGTAAGTTCATTAGGTCTTAACCAAGCTCAACCCAAGCTTAGAGCACATTTTGGCCTTTATTGACCTTAAAGCACATTTCTAGTTTTCTTCTGTTTAAACTTGTTTACTAATGTTTCTAAGACTCTTTTTAGTCTAATATACCATATTTAGGTGTTTAAACAATATACTAAGGTTTGGGGTATTTCAATCTACCCCCCTTAAAAGAACTTTGTCCTCAAAGTTCACACTTCCACATATCCTAACTGTTAGAACACGGGAATACTTATAAACAATACTTCCATACATCTTTAACAACACACTAACATAACATCGGACACAAGGTCCATACAACATAACATCGGGTACATAACATTGGACACAAGGTCCATACAACATATACAACATCATTCAGACACAACGGTCTGTAATATGACAACATAGCATAGACGATGTATTTAAATACACGTCGTACTCACATAACCGAAACGGCTCTACCCCCCTTAAAAAGGGGTACGCCACGTACCCTATACACATAAGCACTAAGAAGTAAACAATGACGGGTACTTCGCCTTCATCTTATCTTCCAGCTCCCAAGTGGCCTCCTCAACGTCCTGGTTTCTACAGACTTATGGCGAGTGTCTCGAGTCTTAGTATCCAGAATCCGTACCAGAGTCTCCACTGATCGCATGGTCGGCTCTAAGGTTAGCCTTTTAGGCTGAAGTACATGAGACGGATGAGACATATATTTCTTCAACTGGGCACATGAAATACATCATGTACCTTGCCCAGCTCGGCGGGTAAATCAAGTCTATAAGCTACCGGCCGATCCGCTCTGTCACAACATAAGGCCCCACATATTTTGGGCTCAACTTGCTCTTCTGGCCAAAACGAAATACTCCCTTCATGGGGGATACTCTCAAAATACCTGATCGCCCACGGCGAACTCCAGGTCACGTCTGCACACATCGGCGTACGACTTCTGTCTATCATGAGCTGCCTTCATGTTAGCCCGGATCTGGCGAACTTCTGCCTGAACTTGTTCAAGATACTCCAGTACTATAATGACCGTCTCACTCGACTCATCCCAGCATAATGGCGTGCGGCATGGTCTATCGTACAAGGCCTGGAAGGGAGACATCTTGATCGAAGCATGGTAACTGTTGTTGTAGCTAAACTCGATCAGATGTAACTTATCAATCCAGCTGGTCTGAAAGTCAAGTGCACATGCACGTAGCATATCCTCAAGTGTCTGAATGGTGCGCTCACTCTGACCATCGGTCTGTGGGTGAAACGCTGTACTCAATTTCAGTTCGGTACCCAATGCTTCTAGTGTAAACTTCCAATACCTCGATAAGAATCTGGTATCTCTGTTAGATACAATTGTTTTCGGTACCCCATGATGTCTTACAATTTCTCTATCAAAGAGTTCTGCCAGTTTTGCCACTTTCCAGTTGTCCTTCATCGGGATGAATCGGGCCACCTTGGTCAGTCGGTCAACAACAACCCATATCATATTCAGACCTCCCCTTGTAGGCGGAAGCCCTACTACGAAGTCCATGGAGATATCATGGAACTTCCACTCAGGCACTGGCATTGGCTGTACCATACCACCAGGCCGTCAGTGCTCAAACTTGACCTTCTGGCAAGTGAGACACCTCAACACATAATCACTTACATCTTTTTTCATTCCAGTCCACCAAAAATATCTTTTTATACCCTTATACATCTTTGAACCTCCGGGGTGAATCGAAGTAGTAGAACAATGGGATTCACTCAATATGCGCTCCTTCAACTCAGCGCTACTCCTAAGTATACACAATCGGCCATTAAGCCTAATCAGATCGTCATCGTGGAGTCTGAAGTCATACTTCTGACCCTCGAATGTGCCATCAATAAGCTTTTGCCTGATCTCCATCATATATTGATCTGTCATCTGAGCACTCCGCACCTCTTCAACCAAGCCAGTATGAGAGACTAGCGAATGGAGAGAGTGTGCTCGGTGACTCAATGCGTCAGCTACCACATTTGCCTTACCCTCTTTGTATTGCAGATTAATATCGTAGTCATTCAGAAATTCAACCCACCTTCTTTGTCTCATGTTCAACTCCTTCTGAGTGAACAAGTACTTTAAACTTTTGTGGTCAGAATAGATTGTCACACTCACCCCATACAAATAATGTCGCCATATCTTCAATGCGAAGACAATGGCACCCAATTCTAAGTCATGGGTAGGGTAGTTCTCCTCATGCTTCTTCAGCTGTCGGGAGGCGTAAGCTACGACCTTCCCGTGCTGCATCAATACACAACCCATACCTCTACCTGATGCGTCACAATAGACCTCAAAACCATCTGGACCGTCTGGTATAGTCAGGACTGGTGCAGATGTCAAAGCATCCTTGAGACTCGTGAAAGAACTCTCACAGTCGACTGTCCACTCGAATGGTGCATCCTTCTACATTAAGGAAGTCATCGGCTTCGAGACACTGGAGAAGTCCTTTACAAACCTCCTATAATAACCTGCCAGACCGAGGAAGCTCCTGATATCGGTAACTGTCTTCGGCCTAGGCCAGGTGCGCACTGCATCTATCTTTGCCGGATCAACAGCGATCCCGGCCTCAGAAATCACATGTCCAAGAAAGGATACTTGGTTCAACCAAAACTCACATTTCGAAAACTTAGCATACAACTGATTCCTTCTCAATGTTTGTAACACATTTCTCAGGTGGCTTTCGTGCTCACCTCTCGATTTCGAGTACACAAGAATATCATCGATGAAGATCACCACAGACTTGTCCAACTGATCTTGGAACAAGCGGTTCATTAAGTCCATGAACTTAGCTGGTGCATTTGATAAGCCAAACGGCATAACTGTGAACTCATAATGCCCATACCTAGTTCTGAATGTTGTCTTTTCGATATCACTGTCGCGGATGGCAATCTGGTGGTATCCGGATCGTAGGTCTATCTTGGAGAATACTGATGCTCCCCTGAACTGATCAAATAGATCATCGATGCGTGGTAAAGGGTAACAGTTCTTCACCGTAACTGCATTCAGCTCTCGATAGTCAATACACAGGCGGAGGCTACCGTCCTTCTTCTTCACGAAGAGGACCGGCACCCCCCATGGTGAAACGCTAGGGCGGATGAATCCCTTGTCGAGTAGGTCTCTCAGCTGCTCCTTGAGCTCTGTCATCTCCACTGGAGCCATACGATAGGGCGCCTTCGCAATTGGTCCGGTACCCGGAACCAAATCAATCTCAAACTCCACTTCCCGTGCTGGCGGCATGCCCGGCAGTTCCTTAGGAAATACATCAGGAAACTCCGACACTACCGGCACATCTGGGCTAAACTCTGGATCTCTCTCTATGTCCTGGACATAGCAGAGGTATACATCACTCCCTCGTCGTAGTTCACGACACATAGCCATGGCGGTGATGATCTGAGTCGAAGGCTCCCTGGGCATCTGGCGGTAAGATATGGTAACCCCAGACGGACTCCGAAGAAGCAGTCGATGCTCGCGGCACATAGGATTCTGCCCTTGTACCGCTCCAACCAGTTCATCCCGACAATCACATCAAATCCAAGTCCGTCAAACTCTATCAAGTCGATCGGAAACTCTTCACCTCTGATTCTTACAACAGCATCTCGGTGGTAGCGGGTACACCTGATCTACTCTTTCGACGGGAGAGTGACTAGGAAGTCTGGCATCTCATCACCGTCTAACCCCAGCCTCTTCGCAAAGGACAGCGAAATAAATGTGTGTGAGGCTCCGGAGTCGAACAAGACCGAAGCGTCCACGCCATTGACGGGAAAGGTACCGGTGAGGATTGTGCCGCTCTTGCCGGCTTCTGCCTCATTGCAGACACTCAGTGTACCTCCCGTTCCGAGTGCACAGCCTAATTCATTGGCAAACTAATAAGTATTGGGTAACAACACAGTTGATATACTTCAATAACTCCACTTTATTCATTAACACATTCTCCTTACAACATTGTTGGTTTACGCTGTTGACATAACTTAACACATACATAACTTCCTTAACATATACTGGCTTAACACATTACATAATTATACAAGGCTTTAAAATTGTCTGAAGGTCAAATTCAAATGTCCGGGTTTCATGTGTATGGCATTGATCTCTGCCGACGGTGCGGTATTCAGTTTGATCTTCCTGATGCCATGATATAGCATCCTTGACTGCCCGCCCATGATTAACACATCTCCTGACTTTAGTATTAACTCTCTTGCGAGATCAGCACGCTTCTGCTCGCCATACACAAACACCGCGGTATCACCAATGGACCAAGACACCACGGGTACTCCCTTACTTAGAGACTCAGGTGACTCGTCCTTATCTTGGTGTAAACCTAATCGTCCACCTTTCTGGTAGAAGTTCACAATACACAAATCTGCCTTCACATTTGGAATTGAATCCGTTTCAACTTGTTGAGCAATTCCCACGGCGTGATCAACGACCGGATGGAACTCCTCGGGTACACTTGGTATTGTTGGTCCATCTTCAGCTCGCACATCTTGATATGTCTTGGTGTAAGGGTTCCAGTCCTTACCCATGCACATCATCTTCAACTGCATTCTTGATCCGTTCGGGTATTCGGGTGTGTAGAAACCTCCAGGTTTTGCTCCAAGTTCGTCGCATCGTCTGATGATATGGATTTGTGCTTCCGGTGTCATGTATCCATTTAAGAGTACCACACCTGGTTGGATGACCTGACATTGCTCCATTGGAAAGTCGGTGATGTTGATGGTGGTTTCTTCTGGGTTTGGTGTGGGTGGGATTGGATACTATATATTGAAGGTTCCTTTAAGTTTAGAATTATCTAATTAGGTGACTTTCACACTATACTTTAACTTTTCACTCACATGATGACACATTGGACTCACTAGTACACACATGCATGAAATGCGGTATGCAATCACTTATTACATTCAACAGTTTAGGCGGTACCTGGTCTAGAAGAGGGCCCTGCGCCTCAGACCGGTCCACCACATTCAAGGCGGCCTTGCTAGGTCCCGACCCCTTCCCCTTCAAGGAATCAGTGTGTCTCTGATCTGTGGGTGGCTGGTTAGCCGTCTTCGGGCCATCAATAGCTGCTGTGGCCTTACTCTTCCACTGCCCCTTGGGCTTGTTGATTCTGCTGTTGGGGTTCCGGTAACACTCATAGTCACGGTGACCCCACTTCTCGCAGTAACGACACTGTACTTCGTTTCCCTTGCAGTCCTTGCCGGGGTGGTCTCCGTTACACCACTTACAGTAATAGTGGCGCTCCGGTCCAGAGCCCGTGCTAGCTGCTATCACAATACACAATCAATACTTGTCTCACAACTTACCAACATACACTTCAACTCATCACACAAGATTAAATAATTACCCTTAGGTGGGTAAGAGCGTAGGGGTTTCGCCGCATAAGCATATGTGAGCTTCAGTGGCTCCTCAGCTGTGGTGGTTTGGGCTTGGCCCTTATCACCCTGGTGCTGACTCTTCTGGGGTTGGGAATAAGGTTTCTTCTTCTTCTTTCCTCCCACGTACCCTACGGACTTTGGCCCTCGCTCGTGGCCTTGCGCTTGTGCGCATTCTCCTCGTCCCTCAGACGGACGGTGATCTCCACCTTAGCAGCGGCATGATAGCACTCCTAAATTTAGGATGTCAGTCATGCCCCGCAATACATACTCACAAACTCACACTAACATTCACTTATGGATTACACTTAGTTACATCACACTTCATTAAAATTACCTGCAAGGTAGTATACTCAGCTGGCCCCATCCCATAGTGAAGACGGTGGCTGAGACCGTTGTAGAAACGGTTTACCAGTACCCGGTTCGAGTATCCCAGGTCCGGTAACAGGTGGATAAGGCCGGTGAATGCAGTGTAATACTCATCAACCGACACCTTGTCCCCCTGCCTCAGACTATCCAGCTCCAGGCGCTTGGCCTCTTGAACATGCATAGGGTAGTATTTGGCTCACAGTAGAGCCGTGTACTCCCTCCATCCAAACTGAGGATCCACCATCCGGTCCTCTCTCACAAGCTTCCACCAACTCTGTGCCGAACCCTTCAGGTAGTAAGCGGCAAGACGGACCTTAGCCTCGGCAGGTACAACCAAGGTCTCGTAGGCGGTCTCCAACTCGGAGATGTACGCCTCCAGCTTACGTGGGTCGGTCTCCCCATGAAATGAAGGGGGTCTCAAGTCTGCCAATTCCTTGAACCAGTTGGTCTCTCGTGGTGGTGGTGGTTGAACTTCGGGGCGTTGCCCCTGCTGAATTGCAGCTACTAGTTGTGGAACCATTTGGGCTACGGCGGCCGCTACAGCTTCGGCCATGACCTGGGCGTAGTATTCTCGCCCTGGTCATCCGTGCCTCCAGTACCGCTTCCGCGGCCCCTACCTCGCGGTCTACCTGACATCTGAATTCACATGAACATTATTAGCATTATGCTTATACACTTATCAGTTCCAACGGTTGAGATGTTTCCCGATAGTAAGGTATCTCCACACTTAGTTAGTGGTTAACCTTTCCATAACTGATCACTTAGGTAACTGTAGTTAGGTCTCCTAACTCGGTATATTCCTAAGCTCGGTATTCTAGTCATCAGAGTGATACTTCGCTTTGATACCACTTTTTGTAACACCCCTACAACGGACTTCACAACTAAATGAAATCGCAGCGGAAACAAATAACTAAACAATAACTAACGCTTCGGTGCTACAACGCCGTCAACCACCCCCGTGGTTGACAAGGCAGAATAAATACAAGTGTACCGGTTTAACGATCAGACTCCCGAGCATAAAACTAAACCATAAATACATCATATACAATACCGAGTATTACTTACATTCCTTCACTGTAACTGTCAATATACCGCCATAGTAATTTCAACGGAATCAAAATATAATGCCACAGGAGCACAGGCGCATCCCGGGCTCAACATCCAAAATAAACCAACATACAACTGCAGCCTAGATCCCTACAGCCACTCTGCCTCCTCGATCCTCATCCTACAGTAAAAATATGGAGCCCCCGAGGGGGTCAGCAACCCTTGGCTGGTATGGTTAACGCGCAGCCCATCGGCTACCGGGATACGCGCAACCAATTGTCATGATAACATGGCATTCGTTTTTTACATAACATAACAAAATATGTGGCTTAGCATCAATAGTGCATAGCACAACATCACATACACAGTGGATCTTCTTTCCACAATAGCAAACCAAGAAGGTCAATAACTGATAAGCCTCAGACTTATCATGTTTTAGTATACTTAATTATAAGATTATTAGCCAAATTAAGGTTAGAATAATTAATATTTATGCTATATTATGTATTAAGTCTATTATTTGTTCAGATTGATGTTTTTATATGTTTTTCCATACAAGGAGACATTTCTGACCACAATGCCGGACATAAGGCCGGATCATACCTGCACGGCACAAGCATGGAGCAGAAAAGCACTCTATGCCGGGTATATCCAATCCGGCATACATGAGAAAAGTCGCCTCGATTGACCAGACGATGGCAGTTAATGACCGTTGCCAAACCAACCTATGCCGGGTATGGTGCCGGACATATCCTGTCCGGCACAGGTACCTTTTCGCGCAGATTTGGCGGTTTCGACCGTTAGTAGTTGGGCACGTGGTTATTATATGCCGGACACAATTTGCACGGCATGACATCCGGCACGAGAAGAATGTGATGCCTATAAATAGGACGAGGGGCTACACTTTTGAAACACACTTCAACATCATATTACACTCCATTCATTACTCCATTTCCGCACTCCTCCAAGGTGTTGGTGTCCAAGGAAGTTCTATGCAACTTTCCACGCGAAGAGAAGAATCCATGGCGGGTTAAGGCTACATCCAATCTTCTTATCTCCTATGTATTCTCTCTCTTGATCTGTGTGGATGGTGGAGTAGGAATTCTTTGCTTGTTCTTTGGTTAGGGAATGAAACTCTCCTTGTAAAACAATGTGTTCTTCTAAATATAATTTCAAGTTTATTTTGAGTAAGGTTCTTATTGTAAGAGAATTGGTTGATCTCTTATTCTCTTCATGCTAATTCTACTTGAGGAGGATATATCCAAAAGTAGAATAGGTTAGACTCTCTTAATGATCTTCCTACTCTCTTCTTATGAATTAAGAGTTAGTAGTAAGAGTGAGAATTAACCCACATTTCTCATTACTTTGTTCATTTCGTGGCATGATATATGCTCGGATTGTTAATAGGGAGTGAGTCTTCTGTTTTCTTCTCGGAAACTGGAAAAAGAATATGCATTATGACTATGCCGGACGCACTGTCGGGTGGCCAATGTCCGGCATATTCAATGTCTTTGAATATGCCGTGCAAGTGGTATCCGGCAGGACACCCGACATGTTCAATGTTGGTTAATTCGAAGGCTTGTGTTTATGTTTAGAGTTCATATTGATGCTTAGATGGTTTCACACCCTGGATCAAGGATAATTTCATTGTAATTACCACTTAGTTTAGTTAGTTTTGATTAGGATTAGAAAACATTTCAATTTCCCCCCTTGTCTTAGAATAGGTATTACCGGATTAGGACTAATTTTCTATAAGTCCCTTGGGTACGATACTCTCGGTCGTAATATATTTACACTATACTCCGACCGGGTTTTATTTTACTACCCGTAGTAGAGTTGTAGGATTAGTTTAGTATTTTATTCCTTTTGTATATAGTTTGTCCCTACAATTTTCCTGTTAGCAATAACATAAGAGCCTAGAGAATGATTCACCCTCATGTTAAGCTCGTTACACACACTCATTACCGTTCTGTTATTCGAACGAGTAACTTAAGTCACAGATGGTTCGGATATAGTGACCCGAACACACACACACAAACACATGTTCCCACTAAACCGATCATAAGTCAGAATAGGTAAGCTTTGGAGGAAGCTAGCGGGAGATCGAACGCCAAATTAAGGAGAACAATCTTAACAACATAAGAGTCGAATCTGATTCAGATATCTTCTCTTAACTTACATGCATGACCGGACAACCGGATTCCTCACTTCCCAGTTAACACTTGTTAGAAGTTCATGGTGGAACTTATCAACCAATACACAGCAGGTGGTAAGTCATGTTAGACACACACAAGGGAAATGAGTCACATCATAACATCACAATAATATGAACAACCGTAAACTCATTACATGTTTAAATCTTATAACGTCATAAACACACAGAAAAACATACAACACACAAGCCGGTGTAAACCGGTAGACAACAGACTGCAAGAAAACCATACCTCGGTCCTTGCCTCGATTGATTTCCTCCGTAGGTCACTCCTATACATGATTAATGTCGGTTAATTATTTATTTAACTTCAAACTTACTAAATGTTTAACATGATTGTATGACACGTTTTTAATGTCTAACTTACCCTAGGTTACCTTCATTATACCCTAGGGTTGATTACATAAGTCACATTCTTTCCTTTTTTTTATATAAGTTTTGGTCTGTCCGACCCACCGTCCGACCCACAACTGGGTCGGACACTTCCAGTGATTTTCGGGTTTGGAAAAACTTAGCTTGTCCGACCCATGTCCGACCCAACCTTCTGGGTCGGACCATTGCAGAGAATTTTTCGACCTTAGAACATACATGTCCGACCCACGTCCGACTCACTCGACTGGGTCGGACCATTACAGAACCTTTACCGCCTTACAAAACATGTCCGTCCGACCCACGTCCGACTCACTCGACTGGGTCGGACCATTCCAGAACATTTTCCGTCCTTCAAAACATGACCGTCCGACCCATGTCCGACCCAAGTCCTCTGGGTCGGACCATTCAAGAACAATTTCCTGACGTCTAACAGAGGCTGTCCGACCCAAACTTGGGTCGGACCCCTGGGTCGGACGCCATCTAAACTTGCCCAAACTTTGTTAAATCTTCACCAAACTTCTCCTTAAGCCTCTTAATGTTTTCTAAGAACATTTGGTACACTTATATCCACATACAACATCCATGAAACTAATCATCTATAACCTTAAACACTTACTCATTTCATACCGAAATTCCTAACACTTATGTTATTTCCTCCTTAGTTTTCCAAATGGTGTTTCATACCTATGATAACTACTATCCCAAAATGATTTCTCCTCATTTTAACATCATCTCCCAAGCATCATTTCTCACAACTAACTCCTTATGTCATTCTTGAAATCCTCTTTCAAGTTTACACTTTCTCCTTGTTCACCAAAGTTTGCCTAAATCCTAACACAAGTCTAAATGAATCTAGTGCATCCCAAAACATTCCTTGCATTATAAAATCCTCTAGAACATTTCCTAAGCCCTTCTCACATCTTAAATCACCTTAATGCATGTTTCTTTCACAAGGAAAGCACCTAACCATTCTAAACACTTCTTAACTTATCAAACTCATTTTAAACTCTTAGAACTTCTTGTTTATTACCTAAATTTCGACATATGTTCTCCTAGAACATTACTAAACCAAAACATATTGTTTTCACCAACAAACAACCAAGAACACTAAAAATCCATCAAGCACTTTCTTATACACAAACTTCACTCATATAGCACTACATCACAATATAGTGCATAATTTAAATTGCATGGCACTTAGGCCCTTAAATAACATGGCTCTTAGGCCCTTAAGGTGCATAAATCATAAACACTGAATTTCCACAATATATATGCCTTTGACTTGTGAATACATACAACAAGACATATGTTCCTTTACTAGTCTCCTTGAGAACATTTCACTAGGTCATTTGCCATTTGCTCTTTAGGTAGTTTTAACAAGCATTATAAGCTCATTTCTCCTAAGGCATTAAACACATTAGGTTAGTACATTTTCCTCTTTTCCACACAAACTTCTTCCTTGTTTCCTTATAAAACCGGTAAGGTATTTGATTCCTTGTCAACTACTAAACATTATACAAATAACATAATGAGTATTCAAGCTTTAAGCTTCATCTCATTGTAAACCCTAGGTTTACATTATTTCAAAAACATTAATGTAGTTGTTTTACCTTGGTCTTTGAAGAGAGTTTGAATATATATCAAGAGAGGACTCCACCTAGTCCATGAAAGGTTGGAATGATGCTAGAACAAGGTCACACAAAGAGCACCATTAATGGTCATTTTCGGTCAAGGTAAAAACATGGAGGAAACATGATTTTTCATTGAGATTCCTTACCTAGAAGCAAAGGAGAGTAATAATATGTAGAAATACAAGCTCAAGCTCCTTCAATGGTGGAACTCCATGGCACCGAAATGGGGCTCTTGAAGTTTTGAGAAGATAGGAATGAAGAGCTTGATGAGAGGAAGAGAATGGTGGTGTTTGTTTTTGATTTGGTTAAGTGAGCTAGGAATTACCAGTGGTCAAAGATGGAGTTTGTGTGTGTACTATTGCAAATCGTGTATGAAGAGAAGAGGAGAGGTTGAAGAAGACTTGGAACCGTGGGAAATGAAGGGAAGAAATGAGAGAATGAGATAAGTGAGTTTGTTTTGCTTTTTAGAAGATATTTATGCTTATAAAGTAAAAAGTAACTTAAGTAGTCTTCTTTATTTCTTTAACAAGTTAGCAAGAGAGTGGTGAGTCACCACACTTAAGAAAACCGGCCCCCATTAGTACTTAGGGGTAATATAGTCTTTATTTGTCAATTTAATTACTTATACAAACATATGTTACAAAATAGTTATTAAAATCACTATTCATAAAAACAAGGCACATAGAAGTGAAAATTTTGATTTCCCATTGATATAGACCTCCAAATGTGATACTATATAGTACACATGTTAATTAAAGAGTAATGATGGACATCTAGCCATTCAAAACTCATTTACAAGACAATTTTTCAAAAATGTGCTTTAAGACTCCTTAAAGCACATTTTGTGTTTTAACTTGTTTTCAAGCTTGGTTTTCTTTGGTGATTGGTTTAATATGTTCATTAGTATGTAAATGAAGTCTTGGTAAGTTCATTAGGTCTTAACCAAGCTCAACCCAAGCTTAGAGCACATTTTGGCCTTTATTGACCTTAAAGCACATTTCTAGTTTTCTTCTGTTTAAACTTGTTTACTAATGTTTCTAAGACTCTTTTTAGTCTTAATATACCATATTTAGGTGTTTAAACAATATACTAAGGTTTGGGGTATTTCAGAATCCATCATAGGTCATAATACAATGTTTATTCTAAATTAAGAATAAAAGTATTGAGCTTAAGTTTATCATTGGAATCCTGAGATTGATTATATAATATAAAACACGTTTATGATATAAAGGTCTCAAAAGTCTTGAATGTGAGGATTGTGGTTAAGTATGAATAAAGTGGATAGGAGTGGACAATTAGTAAATGTTAATAGAATACATTCCTTGATCTTACCACCTTGGGCTATACAACATTCTCAGATAACTCAAAGATTATACATAACATTTAAGCGAGGGCTTACAAGATGATTGGGATTTGGAAATAAGAGAGGGGAATTTATTTAAGTTTAACCTAGGATATAAGTTATTGACGATAGATTATCTTTAATGTTCCTTAGAGTGTTGTTGAGTGTTTGCATGAGTTTACTAGAACTGCTACAGCGTTGACCAGGTACGATTTCTCATACTCAGATACTTTTGCTAATGGGCTTTGTGGAATGCTTTGGGAAACACCAACTGTTCTTAAAATGATTTCTAAGGAAAACTGTTTGTGTGACTAACTTAGCTTGATGTGCCTAACTGAGCCTTGAATGTGAAACTTTCGTGGTTATTGGTTCCTTCTGTTTGGTTGTTTCATTAGACATTAACTGCCTAGGGTTTATAGTTTTGCACTCTGTAGGACTGAGTGTTTTGGTATTGCTCTGGTGTAGTTAGTGATCTAGTGGAAATATGGAATAGGTCAATCTTGATAATTCTTCCTTTGACTCCGGATATTGTTTCATCCATGAGCTGAGTCTTTGTTGTGACGTGCGCGCGTCTTCAATGGTAACAGTGAGGGGATGTATATCCCCTGTCCCAAAAGGGACGTAGTAAACAGTGAGGGGTTGTATATCCTCTGTCCTAAAAGGACGTACTTGGAGGTGGGGGCCATCTCTCCCAGTTGAATTTATTCCACTCTTGAGTATATTTTGTCTATGGAATCAGCTTTCTGAAATGGTGGGGACATAAACTGTCTACCACGGGTTATGGGTATTCATATCATTCCTAGTCCTTTGTGACTACCTGAGTCTTCTCTTCTTAACCAGAATTGGTTCTAACATCAATAACGGATGCTTACTAACTATATGGTGTGACTTCTTAAGCGGTTGACTTGGTTTTTAAGTTCCTTGTCTCTATCCTTACCTTGTTCTCTTTTCTTTATGATTGATTGTTTGGAGTGCCTATTTTTCCCTGTTTTACTTTCAAGAGTTTGATTTCAAGTTACTGTTTATTTTGAAGAGTTATGTTTTATAAGTTTGTTTTTGGAGAATTGTACCAGTTCCATTCCAGGGAACTGACTCACCCCTCCCGGGGTGGGCTGCTTGGTTTCATCTTGCAGGTAGGAATTGTTTATACAGGTGGCCACGAAGAGTATGAGAGATTGGGATGGGAATTAGGATTTGTGGAGAGCTGTTGTATTTTGCTATTAATGTAGTCATGTTATGTGTTCTCGAGTTCAGACTGTAACATTTGTAAGTAGTAATTGGTGAGGTTATGTACCGAGTGTTTGGAGCCCGATGATCTGTAATCACCATTAGAGATTTTTATTCCGCTGTATTTATTGTAAATATGGGCGTTACAGATATTGGTATCAGAGCGTAGTTACGCTCTGAACCCGAGAAACAAGCCGAGTGAAATACTTAGAATATAGGTGCACTTAAAACTGGGGAATTGGGGTAGAATTGGGAAGTGAGGACTCCAGTAAGGCACGACTCCTAACCCTTCTTGGAATTGTGAATGATTCCTTTACACACTTTTCTTTTATGAATGTCTATTGAGTGTGATGTGTTGTTATACCGTTCCAACAATAAACTACAGAAAATATATATATATAAGTTTGGAACATCCTATATAAAGTACGATAAGATTTTGGTTGAGATACCCAAATATTAAGCTATTTTTCAAAAGCATACTCATGGAGAATGCATTGCTAAAAATGCAATCCTTTAAAAGCTAGTACACAAATTCCTAGAATTTTAAAGAATACTTTGATGGAAAACAGTATACAATTAGAGCTTTGAATAACTAAGTTAGTATTGATATTATGTGAAAGTACTTCAACTCCTCTAAAGTTTGAAAATAAATCTCAAGAACTACTTGGTACAAATTGTTGCCCAAAGATAATGTTAGGATAAATCTTAAGTCTAGAAATTATTAAGCTAACAAACTAGTAGCGTACATCCGAACCTATAAACCGCACTAAAACTCTATGTTAACTTTATAAAGAAAATACCTAAACCTAACACCTTACGGGAAGTGCCTGGTACGACAAACTCCTAGGATGAAAGTAGTGGGGGTGCACACCCACTTCTGGAAGTTTAGGGGCTAGACAAGCCTTGTCATCTAACCGTAAATAATCTTTTACGCAAGTGATGGATTGTGTTGAACTTGAGGATGATTGGTGGTAAGACGTTACCATCATGAAATCTTAAGCTAGGCATATTTCATTACTAACCACAATGAACAATTCAAAATTTGTATCTTAAGATCCAGTATTAAAACTCATAAATGTAAAGGGTTTATTGAGTTAAATCTTTGGTGAAAAATACCTATATATGGAGGAAGGGGATTAAGTTTGGGTACTCCAAGGTACAACATCTACCCCTGGTTGAATATAAAACCAATAAAAGAAGTTACTTAAATATTGAGTGAAGAAAAGAGTAATACTAAACTAAATATCATTGATCCTTAAATACTTGGAGTATTGAGCATCTTAAAAAAATGAGAGTTACTTAAAGATGGGAAATTCTCATGTTTATTTGGAAGTTTAACATTATACATATACAAATTTTAGAAGTCACAGAAGGTGTATTTTTATAAAGGAATATAATACAAATTTTAATGTATGGTTGGCTAATAAACCCTTGAATGTAATTTTGAAAGACTATCTAGGCTTATTATATGATCTAAAATATTATTTCAACTACTCAAACACGTTACACCTGATTTATAGCTAGTTAATATAATTGATATGTGAAAATAACATAAATGGCATATTTACGTACCAAGGTTATAAATTCGGTACAAGGTTCATGAATTTTTAAGCCATGGCAATTAAGAAACTTTAGGTTATAAAATGCTGCTAGAGAAATGTTGTAGTAAGGATAACATTTAAATAATTACATTACATTATAATGGAAATTTTCTTTTATGAATTAATAGTTTCCAAATCACATGATTTAAGATTTTGATACCTACTACACCCAATACTTAAATAAAGAAAGAGTGAACTAAAATGTTATTATAGTAATATCTAAGTATAACCTATGTTTGATTTTCAAAACTTAACCTACTATACGAATGGTGAATTATAAACTTTGTTTTTGCCAATGACTGTAAGAGAGGTGAAATGAGTTAGGAAAACGTGTTGGGAACACTAAAAGATTTAGCTACAATCAAGCCAGAGTAACGACGAGTGATATTGTGCATCAACCTCCATAGGAGATGTAAAATATTGTGCTCCTTAAAAGTGAGTTTAAATTCCACTTCATTATTACGAGACGGATATGGGTCGTACCCTATTTTAAGGGGGGGGGGTACGACATCTTCATCAAATAAACATACAATATAAAATGAACATATAATGGACATATCATTCATACCTTTCATAAAATGAATAGGTAAGGATCATAAAATAAAATTTTATAATAATTAAGAAAATACAAATACATAACAATCAGGGGGTACGAATATATATCAATCATAAATAAATTCAACAGCGCCATAAAATTTACAACAAAGCTTGATAATAAAGTGTTGATTTCTTTGAATGTCGTGTGTGAAAACAAAAACAAATGTTTGGAATTGTTATTGGATGAATACTCTTTAGTGGTTTGATTGTGTGATAAACATTTTAAAGCTTGTAGTACAACTTGATAATTAGTTTACCCACACACCGGAAGGGGGTGTGAGTAGTTGGTAGATAAATCTTAAACTTCGGGACGAAGTTCTCTTTTAAGGGGGGGGGGGGGGGGGTAGAGCATAATCTTTCTTCGTTACCTCATCCAGATTATGCCTGTTGTATGATTAGCAGAGTGAGAGGTGTATGTATGTACTTGGTTTTTACATTATGACACAACATGTGGCTTTTGATTTTCATCATGAAATATCTTGGTATATCTTGGTCCACCTTGAGTTTGAGTAATCTCGAGTGGAATGTGGAAATGGGAATGGATGGAAATATAGGATTGGATTGGTATGGAATTCCATTGGAATTATTATTGTCTTAGCACACCCGAAGCGGTGTGAGTGGCTATTAGTTGATTTTTATACTTCTAGACAAAAGAAGTAAAAACAGGTTAACAACTAAGAGCGTGTCTCGCCTATAGGTTAATTTGTCTCCAATAGGAATTGGTAATAAAGCGATTAATTTATAATGACTTGGGCATGGATTGTGGCTTGTTGTTTAAGTTAATCAGGATTTATTGTACAAGGACCGGTCAATGAACTAACTAAGATTCCTGAGCTTATTGCTAAAATGGTGGGAGTTTATATTAATATAATTGGATGGAATAGGTGAGCAGAACAACCCAGGGTGCTTCCCTAAAAACAAAAGTTTTACTACCGCTATTATTATTCTGTTTTGATTAATTGTTTTTACTACTGTTCTGTCTAAGTTAAGTTTTAAACCACAATTTCCCTAAAAAAGTGATAAGTTTCTATTCAGTAGTCTAATTAGATTTCTCAGTCAATTTACTACACTATTAGTTAAACTACACCAAGGTCCCCAAGAGTTTGACAACCCCACAAATCCACTAGTCCACAAAATGATAGGTACACTGCCTAAGTTGTAGAAGTAGTTACATATTTCTCCAACAGGTCATCGAATCTAATCATGAGAATATAGTTGCCCTTCTGATTGGTCTGGAGTATCTAAAAAAAACACCAAAACAAGTAACTCAACACACAAAGAAAAGCATTCTCGGTATAAATAGCAGTAGTAGAGGAGAAAGGAAAAACCGGTAAGAAACAACTTCATTCTCCTTCCCTGTTTCTTCTCGGTTCCAGCTTGTCTTTCTCATCAAATTTTGCTCCACCCTTGCCAGAATGTTGTTGTCCTCTTGTCTCCTCATAAGACAACACAAACCTTCAAGTTAAACTCCACTCTAGGTTAAACACCAAGGGAAACCAACACAAAAAAATGGGTAAGCTTCATCCTTCTTCCTCTCTTTACTTCACGGTATTAATTTTTTTTTCATCAGACCTTCTCGCTCTATTCACACCACATACTCCAACTCTCCCTTCTCTTCCTGGAACAGCAAACACCCTCAATTGTAGCTGAAATACCCCAAACCTTGGTATGTTGGTTAAACATTAAAACATGATTTATTAAGACTAAAAAGAGTCTTAGAAACATTAGTAAACAAATTTAAACGAAAGAAAACATAAAATGTGCTTTAAAGTCAATAAGGGCCAAAATGTGCTCTAAGCTTGGGATAAACTTGGTTAAGACCTAATGAACTTACCAAGACCTCATTTATACACTAATGAACATATTAAACCAATTACCAAAGAAAACCAAGCTTGGAAACAAGTTTAAACACAAAATGTGCTTTAAGAAGTCTTAAAGCACATTTTTGAAAAATTGTCTTGAAAATGAGTTTTGAGTGGCTAAATGTCCATCATTACTCTTAAATATATATGTGTACTATATAGTATCACATTTGGGTGGCTATATTAATGGGAAATCAAAAATTTCACTTCTAAGTGCCTTGTTTAGGTGAATAGTGATTTTTATAAGCTAGTTTATAACATATGTTGTATTAAGTAATTAAATTGACAAACAAAGACTAAAATACCCTCATTATAACATAAGGGGCCGGTTTTCTAAGTGTGGTGACTCACCACTCTCTAGTTGATATAATAAGTAAGTAAAGAAAGCTAATTAAACTTACTTTTTACTTTATTACTACAAATATCTCTTAAAAGCAAATTCTATCTTCATTCTCATTTCTTTCCTTCATTTCCCACGGTCTCAAACTTCTTCTTCCTTCTTCTTGCTGTTCTCTCTCGGTAATACTACTACCACCATAGAAACTCCATCTTTGACCTCTTGCTAAATCAAGCTCACTTGTCCAAATCAAATTCTAAGACCACCAATCTCTTCCTCTCATCAAGCTCTTCATTTCTATCTTCTCAAAACTCCAAGAGCCCCATTTCGGTGCCAAGGTGTTCCACCATTGAAGGAGCTTGAGCTTGTATTTTGACATATTATCACTCTCCTTTGCTTCTAGGTAGGGAATCTCAAAGAAAAATCATGTTTCTTCCACGTTTTTACCTTGACCGAAAATACACATTGATATAGCTCTTTGTGTGACCTTGTTCTAGCTTCATTTCAACTCTTAATGGACTAGGTGGAGTCCTCTCTTGTTATATAGTCAAACTCTCTTCAAAGATCAAGGTAAAACAACTACATTAATGTTTTCGAAACAATGTAAAATTAGGGTTTACAATGAGATGAAGCTCAAAGCTTGAATACTCATTATGGTGTTTGTATATTGTTTAGAGCTTGACAAGGAATAAAACTACCATACGGTTTTGTAAGGAAACAAGAAGGAAGTGTTTTGGAAAAGAGGTAAATCTACTAACCAAATGTGGTTTAATGCCTTAGGAGAAATGAGCTTATAAATGCTTATTAAAACTACCTAAAGAGCAAATGGTGAATGACTTAGTAAAGTGTTCTCAAGAGACTAGTAAAAGAGCATATGTCTTGTTGTATGTAATCGCAGGTTAAAGGCATATATATTGTGGAAATTCAGTGGTTATGATTTAAGCACTTTAAGGGCCTAAGAGCCATGCATTTTAAGGGCCTAAGTGCCATGCAATTTAAATTATGCACTATATTGTAATGTAGTGTGAATTTGGTGAAGTTGTGTAAGAAAGTGTTCTTGGTGTTCTTAGTGTTCTAGGATGTTTAATGATGATAATATTGTGCTAAGGTGTAACAAAATGCTAGGAGAACCTATGTCGAAATTTAGGAAATGCATAAGGGGTTCAAGATGTTATAAAGGAATTTGATGAACTAGGAAGTGTTCTAGAGTGTAATAAGGACTTAGGCATGATCTTGAGGTTTTAGTTTATACCAAAGTCATTTTGGACTTAGATTGAGGCTTAGGCAAACTTTGGTAAAATAGGAGAAAGTGTAAGCTTAGAAAAAGGGATTTCAAGGATGACATAAGGAGTTTTAGTTTGTAAGAAACAATGTTAAAATAATGATTGTGTGGAAGAAATATCTAGGAATAATGATTGGAATAGGCAAGGAGTGCCACTTAGAAACTTAAGGAGAAGAGACTATAAGTGTTGGAGGCTTTGGAATAGTTTGACTAAGTGTTTAAGGTTGTAGAAAATGAGTACAATGGCACGTCCGAACTTCCGTCCGAATTTGGAAGCTCGGACATGCCCTGTTACGCTTACAGTTTTCTGGGTTTTAGGTAGTGTCCGAACTACCGTCAGAATTTGGAAGTTCGGACGCACCCATTTCTTTCTCTGGATTTAGCTTCGACCTGTGTCCGAACTTGGGGAAGCTCGGACACAAGTTCGGACGCACCTGCTCCTCCTGTTGGTTATTCTCAACCCATGTCCGAACTTCCGAAGTCCGGACACAAGTTCGAACATGTGTCTGGTTTCAGTTTAGAGTCTCGACTTGCGTCCGAACTTGGAAGCTCGGACACAAGTTCGGACAGGCCACTGTATGGACCAAAAAGTTATTGTTTTAAGATGGGAATTGTTATCTAAAAATAGTAGTTGGTTAGTAATGGTATTATAAGGTTATGTAAGACATGTTAGGTGGGTTTTAAAGGCAATTAAAAGGATGAAAAGTTGTAACAAGTGTAAAATAAAATAAACTGGTAATGTGGAGTAGATAATGTTAATAATGGACTAGTACAGTAATTAACCGACATTACTAAATGTGTTTAGGGTTCTCTCAAGGTGGAAACGAATCAAGGCAAGGACCAAGGTATGGTTTTCCTGCAGTCTGTTGCCTACCGGTTTACACCGGCTTGGGTGCTGTTTGCTTTTCTGAGTGTTTACGACCTTATAAGTTTAAGGCATGGAAAGAGTTTACAGTTGTTATATATTATGATGTTGTATTATTGTGACTCCTTTCCCTTAGTGTGTCTAACAAGACCTAAACACTTGCTTGTGTGTGACGTAACAATATATTGTGTGATCACTAACAAGTGCTAACCGGGGGAGTGAGGAGTCCGGTCATGTTCCGGCCACGCGTGTGGGGACGGGAGTCGATATCATATCCGGTTCGGCTCTCTTGGTGTATGTATAGGTGGTATTCCAATTTGGTTTCTACCTTCCCTTAGCTTATCCAAAGCTAGTTACTGACTCACGTCGGGCCACAGGGGCATACGTATGTTATTTCGGTGTGCTTGGGATTACTATATCCGACACACCTTGGGTATAAGTTAACCGTTCTATATAACCGGACGGTAACGAGGTTGGTAACGAGCTTAACATGGGATTGGTAAAAATCTCTAGGCTCACATGGTATACTAACTATGGTGGAAGGTTCCTTGTGAGGACCGACTTATGGTGTTATGTATTGGTGTTGTGCTATGCAAATTCCCTTGCTATGCTATGGTATATATAATATATATGTTGGATGTTTTAAAATGAATGCCATGTTATTATGACAATTGGTTGCGCGTATCCCGGTAGTCGATGGGCTGCGCGTTAGCCATACCAGCAAAGGTTGCTGACCCCCTCGGGGGCTCCATATTTTATTTCAGGATGAGGATCGAAGAAGCAGAGTGGCTCTAGGTCCTAGGTCATTGATGTACTTTTGGCTATGTTGGTTGTTGAGCCCGGGATGCGCCTGTGCTCCCGAGGCATTACATTTCGGTACCGTTTGTTAAATACTGGTGGATGATCACGGTTGGAAGGTGTGTTGTAAATTAAATACCCGGTATGGTTGGCTATGTTATATATATATGGAAGTTAGATTCTATGATCGGGAGTCTGATCATCAGACCGATACATTGTATTTATTCTGCCTAGTTAACCACGTGGGTGGTTAACGGCGTTGTAACACCAAAGCGTTTAGTTATTGTTTGGTTGGTTATTTCCGCTGCGATTTCGGTAGTTGTTAGGAGCGTTGTAGGGGTGTTACAAAAAGTGGTATCAGAGCGAAGTATCGCTCTGATGACTAGAATACCGAGCTTAGGGATATACCGAGTTAGGAAACCTAACTACAGATACCTAAGTTAACAGATTTGGAAGGGTTAACCACTAACTAAGTGTGGAATTACCTGGTTGTCGGGAAGATGTTATAACCATTGGACCGATAAGTGTGCAAGCATAATGCTAATGAGATGTCCATATGAATACAGATGGCAGGTAGACCACGAGGTAGAGGCCGCGGGCGCGGTACTGGAGATTTGGGTGACCAGGGCGATGATACTACGGCACAGACTATGGCTGAGGCAGTTGCAGAGCCGCCGTAGCCCAGTTGGTACCCGATCTTGGTTGTCTGCTATACAGCAAGGGCAACAGCCCGGAGTTCAGCCACCACCACCACCGCCACGAGAGACGAATTGGGTCAAGGCGTTGGCTGATCTGAGACCGCCATCATTCAATGGGGAGACTGATCCTCGAAAACTGGAGGCGTACATCTCCGAACTGGAGACGCCTATGAGACCTTGGCAGTGCCTGCTGAAGCTAAGGTCCGTCTTGCCGCCTATTACTTGAAGGGTACGGCACAGAGTTGGTGGAAGTGGTTGAAAGAGGACAGGATGACTGATCCTGAGTTTGGATGGAGGGAGTACACGGCTCTACTGCGAGCCAAGTATTACCCTGTACATGTGCAGGAGGCCAAGCGCCTCGAGCTGGATAGTCTGAGGCAGGGGGATAAGATGTCGGTTGATGACTACTACACGCATTCACCGGCCTTATCCACCTGTTACCGACCTTGGGTATTCGAAACCGAGTGTTGGTGAACCGGTTCTACAATGGACTTAGCCACCGTCTCCGCTATGGGATGGGGCCAGCGAGTATACTACCTTGCAGGTAATTGGAGTACCATGTTGTGAATCAATTTATACCATGAGTGAATGTTAATGTGAGTTGGTAAGTGTTTTTGCGGGGCATGACTGACATCCTAAAATTCAGGAGTGCTATCATGCCGCTGCTAAGGTTGAAATACCGTCGTCTGAGGGACGAGGAGAATGCGCACAAGCGCAAGGCCACGAACGAGGGCCAGGCAGCAAGGGTATGGGGGAGGAAAGAAAAAAAACCCTACCCTCAGCCTCAGAAGGGTCAGTACCAGGGTGACAAGGGCCAAGCCCAGACCACCACAGCTGATGAGCCACTGAAGCTCACGTATGCGTATGCGGCGAAGCCTCTACGCTCCTACCCGCCTAAGGGTAATTACTTATCATGTGTATCTAGATGAGGAGTATGTATTAAGATGGAAGTGAGTATTGATTGTGTGTTGTTATAGCAGCTAGCGCGGGTTCTGGGCCGGAGCGCCACTTTTACTGTAAGTGGTGTAACGGAGACCACCCCGGCAAGGACTGCAATGGGAATGACGTGAAGTGTCATTACTGCCAGAAGATGGGGCACCGTGAGTTTGAGTGCTGGCAGAACCCTAGTGGAAGGAACTATAAGCCAAAGGGGCAGTGGAAGGGTAAGACTACCGCGACCACTGAAGGCCCGAAGGCGATCATTCAGCAGACTTCTGACAAGAAGTACACTGAATCCAGAAGGGGAAGGGTACGGGGTCCGGCAAGGCCGCCCTGAATGTGGTGGACCGGTCTGAGGCACCAGATCCTCTTCGAGACCAGGTACCGCCTAAAACGTTAAATGAAAAAGTGATTGCTTACCGCATTTCATGCATGAGTGTTTGTATTAGTGAGTCTAATGTACAACCACCTAAGTAATGAGTTGAATAATGATGTGAAAGACACCTAAATTAGACAATGTGGAAAACCTAGGAACCTTCAATATCTGTTATCCAATCCCGCCCACACCAAACCTGAAGAGACCACATCAGCGTCACCGAATTCCCACTGGAGCAATGTCAGGTTATCCAACCAGGTATGATACTCTTAAATGGATACCTGACACCGGAAGCACAAATCCACATCATCAGACGTTGCAACGAACTAGGAGCAGCACCAGGAGGTTTCTACACACCCGAATACCCGAGCGGTTCGAAAATGAAGCTGAAGATGATGTGCATGGGTAAGGACTGGAATCCCTACACCAAGTCATATCAGGATGTACGAGCTGAAGACGGAGCAACTGTACCAGGTATACCTGAGGAGTTCCTTGCGGTTGTTAACCACACCGTGGGAATTGCTCAGCAACTTGAATCGGAACCGATTCCGAACGTGGAAGCAGACTTGTGCATTGTGAACTCTACCAGAAAGGTGGACGGTTAGGGTTACACCAAGATAAGGACGAGTCACCCGAGTCTCTAAGTAAGGGAGTACCCGTGGTGTCTTGGTCCATTGGTGATACCGCAGTGTTTGTGTATGGCGAGCAGAAGCGTGCTGACCTCGCAAAGAAGTTACTGTTGAAATCGGGAGATGTATTAATCATGGGTGGGCAATCAAGGATGCTATACCATGGCATCAGAAAGATCAAACTGAATACCGCACCGTCGGCAGTGATCAATGCCACACACATGAAACCCGGACGTTTGAATTTGACTTTCAGACAGTTTTAAGCCATGTATAATTATGTGATAAACCCGTGTGTATTAAGGATGTTGTAAGTGTGAATCATGGCGACAGTATAAGCCAATGAATGTTGTAAAAAGAGTGTGTTAATGAATAAAGTGGAGTTGTTTGAAGCATATAAATCGTGTTGTTACCCAATACTTATTAGTTTGCCAATGAATTAGGCTGTGCACTCGGAACGGGAGGTATACTGAGTGTCTGAAATAAGGCAGAAGCCGGCAAGAGCGGCACAATCCTCACCGGTACCTTTCCAGTGAATGGCGTGGATGCATCGATCTTGTTCGACTCTGGAGCCTCACACACATTCATTTCGCTATCATTTGCGAAGAGGCTGGGGTTAGACGGTGAAGAGATGCCAGACTTCGTGGTCACTCTCCCGTCGAAAGAGCGGATCAGGTGTACCCGCTACTACCGAGATGCTGTTGTTCGAATCATGGATGAGGAGTTTCCGATCGACTTGATAGAGTTCGACGGACTAGGTATTGATGTGATTGTCGGGATGAACTGGTTGGAGCGGTACAAGGGTTGAATCCTATGTGCCGAGCATCGACTGCTTCTTCAGAGTCCATCTGGGGTTACTATATCATACCACCATAGGCCCAGGGAGCCTTCGACACAGATCATCACCGCCATGGCCATGTATCGTGAGATACGACGAGGGAATGATGTATACCTCTGCTATGTCCAGGACATGGAGAGAGACCCTGAGTTTAGCCCAGATGTGCCGGTAGTGTCGGAGTTTCCTGATGTATTTCCTAAGGAACTGCCGGGCATGCCGCCAGCACGAGAGGTTGAGTTTGAGATTGATCTAGTTCCGGGCACCGGACCCATTGCGAAAGCACCTTATCGTATGGCTTCAGCAGAGATGACAGAACTCAAGGAGCAGCTGAGAGACCTACTCGACAAGGGCTTTATCCGCCCTAGTGTTTCACCATGGGGAGCGCCGGTCCTCTTCGTGAAGAAGAAGGACGGTAGCCTCCGCCTGTGTATTGATTATCGGGAGCTGAATGCTGTTACGGTGAAGAACCGTTACCCTTTACCACGCATCGACGATCTATTTGATCAGCTGAGGGGAGCATCAGTATTCTCCAAGATAGACCTACGTTCCGGATACCACCAGATTGCCATCCGTGACAGTGATATCGAAAAGACAGCATTCAGAACTAGGTATGGGCATTATGAGTTCACAGTTATGCCGTTTGGCTTGTCAAATGCACCAGCAAAGTTCATGGACTTAATGAACCGTTTGTTCCAAGATCAGTTGGACAAATCAGTGGTAGTCTTCATCGATGACATACTTGTGTATTCTAAATCGAGAGGTGAGCATGAAAGCCACCTGAGAGATGTATTGCAAACGTTGAGAAAGAATCAGCTGTACGCTAAATTTTCTAAGTGTGAATTTTGGTTGAACCAAGTATCATTCCTTGGACATGTGATATCTGAGGCCGGGATCGCTGTTGATCCGGCAAAGATAGATGCAGTGCGCACCTGGCCTAGGCCGAAGACAGTTACCGATATCAGGAGCTTCCTCGGTCTGACAGGTTATTATAGGAGGTTTGTGAAGGACTTCTCCAGTGTCTCGAAGCCGATGACTTCCTTGATGAAAAAGGATGCACCATTCGAGTGGACAGTCGACTGTGAGAGGGCTTTCACGAGTCTCAAGGATGCTCTGACATCTGCACCGGTTCTGACTTTACCAGACGGTCCAGATGGTTTTGAGGTCTATTGCGACGCATCAGGCAGGGGTATGGGTTGTGTATTGATGCAGCACGGGAAGGTCGTAGCTTACGCCTCCCGACAGCTGAAGAAGCATGAGGAGAACTACCCTACCCACGACTTAGAATTGGGGGCCATTGTCTTCGCACTGAAGATATGGCGACATCATTTGTATGGGGTAAGTGTGACAATCTATTCTGATCACAAGAGTTTGAAATACTTGTTCAGTTAGAAAGAGTTGAACATGAGGCAAAGGAGGTGGGTCGAGTTTCTAAATGATTATGACATCAATTTACAGTATAAGGAGGGTAAGGCAAATGTGGTAGCTGACGCATTGAGTCGCCGAGCACACTCTCTCCATTCGCTAGTCTCTCATACTGGCTTGGTTGAAGAGGTGCAGAGTGCTCAGATGACGGATCAGTATATGGTGGAGATTAGACAGAAGCTTATTGATGGCACATTCGAGGGTCAGAAGTACGACTTCAGACTCCACGATGATGACCTGATTAGGCTTAATGGCCGGTTGTGTATACCGAGGAGTAGCGCTGAACTGAAGGAGCGCATACTGAGTGAATCCCATTGTTCTACGACATCGATTCACCCCGGAGCTTCAAAGATGTATAAAGGTATGAAAAGATATTTTTGGTGGGCTGGAATGAAAAGAGATGTGAATGACTATGTGTTGAGGTGTCTCACTTGTCAGAAGGTCAAGTTTGAGCACCGACGGCCTGGTGGTATGGTGCAGCCAATGCCTGTGCCGGAGTGGAAGTTCCATGACATATCTATGGACTTCGTGGTAGGGCTTCCGCCTACGAGGGGAGGTTTGAACATGATTTGAGTTGTGGTAGACCGACTGACCAAGGTGGCTCGATTCATACCGATGAAGGACACCTGGAAAGTGGCTAAGCTTGCAGAGCTATTCGACAGAGAGATTGTAAGACATCATGGGGTTCCGAAAACGATTGTATCTGACAGAGATACTAGATTCCTATCCAGATATTGGAAGTCTACACGAGAGGCACTGTGTACTGAACTGAAATTGAGCACAGCGTTTCACCCGCAGACAGATGGTCAGAGTGAGCACACTATTCAGACACTAGAGGATATGCTACGTGCATGTGCACTTGACTTTCAGACCAGCTGGATTGATAAGTTACATCTGATCGAGTTTAGTTACAACAACAGTTACCATGCTTCGATCAAGATGTCTCCCTTCCAGGCATTGTACGGTAGACCATGCCGCACGCCATTATGCTGGGATGAGTCGAGTGAGACGGTCATTATTGGACCAGAGTATCTTGAGCAAGTTCAGGCAGAAGTTCGCCAGATCCGGGCTAACATGAAAGCAGCTCAGGATAGACAGAAGTCGTACGCTGATGTGCGCAGACGTGACCTGGAGTTCGCCGTAGGCGATCAGGTATTTCTTAGGGTATCCCCCATGAAGGGAGTATTTCGTTTTGGCCAGAAGGGCAAGTTGAGCCCGAAATATGTGGGTCCTTATGTTGTGACGGAGCGGATCGGCCCGGTAGCTTATAGACTTGATTTACCAGCCGAACTGGGCAAGGTACATGATGTATTTCATGTGTCCCAGTTGAAGAAGTATATGTCTCATCCGTCTCATGTGCTTCAGCCGGAAAGGCTAACCTTAGAGCCAACCATGCGATCAGTGGAGACTCCGGTACGGATTCTGGATACTAAGACTCGAGACACTCGCCATAAGTCCGTGAGACTGGTGAAGGTCCTCTGGTCTAACCAGGACGTTGAGGAGGCCACTTGGGAACTGGAAGAAAAGATGAAGGCGAAGCACCCGTCATTGTTTGCTTCTTAGTGTTTATATGTATAGGGTACGGGGCGTACCCCTTTTAAGGGGGGTAGAGCCGTTTCGGTTATGGTTGGGTGCGACATGTATATGTATACATTGTCTATGTTATGTTACAGACCGTTGTGTCTGAATGGTATTATGTGGTTTGGACCTTGAGTCCGTTGTGGTGTAAGAATGATGGTAATGTTGGTAATGATGTTTTGGAAGTATTGTTTTTATAAGTGTTCCCCGTGTTCTAATATTAAGATATGTGGGAAGTGTGAACTTTGGGGACAAAGTTCTTTTAAGGGGGGTAGATTGAAATACCCCAAACCTTGGTATGTTGGTTAAACATTAAAACATGATTTATTAAGACTAAAAAGAGTCTTAGAAACATTAGTAAACAAATTTAAACGAAAGAAAACACAAAATGTGCTTTAAAGTCAATAAGGGCCAAAATGTGCTCTAAGCTTGGGATAAACTTGGTTAAGACCTAATGAACTTACCAAGACCTCATTTATACACTAATGAACATATTAAACCAATTACCAAAGAAAACCAAGCTTGGAAACAAGTTTAAACACAAAATGTGCTTTAAGAAGTCTTAAAGCACATTTTTGAAAAATTGTCTTGAAAATGAGTTTTGAGTGGCTAAATGTCCATCATTACTCTTAAATATATATGTGTACTATATAGTATCACATTTGGGTGGCTATATTAATGGGAAATCAAAAATTTCACTTCTAAGTGCCTTGTTTAGGTGAATAGTGATTTTTATAAGCTAGTTTATAACATATGTTGTATTAAGTAATTAAATTGACAAACAAAGACTAAAATACCCTCATTATAACATAAGGGGCCGGTTTTCTAAGTGTGGTGACTCACCACTCTCTAGTTGATATAATAAGTAAGTAAGAAAGCTAATTAAACTTACTTTTTACTTTATTACTACAAATATCTCTTAAAAGCAAATTCTATCTTCATTCTCATTTCTTTCCTTCATTTCCCACGGTCTCAAACTTCTTCTTCCTTCTTCTTGCTGTTCTCTCTCGGTAATACTACTACCACCATAGAAACTCCATCTTTGACCTCTTGCTAAATCAAGCTCACTTGTCCAAATCAAATTCTAAGACCACCAATCTCTTCCTCTCATCAAGCTCTTCATTCCTATCTTCTCAAAACTCCAAGAGCCCCATTTCGGTGCCAAGGTGTTCCACCATTGAAGGAGCTTGAGCTTGTATTTTGACATATTATCACTCTCCTTTGCTTCTAGGTAAGGAATCTCAAAGAAAAATCATGTTTCTTCCATGTTTTTACCTTGACCGAAAATACACATTGATATAGCTCTTTGTGTGACCTTGTTCTAGCTTCATTTCAACTCTTCATGGACTAGGTGGAGTCCTCTCTTGTTATATAGTCAAACTCTCTTCAAAGATCAAGGTAAAACAACTACATTAATGTTTTCGAAACAATGTAAAATTAGGGTTTACAATGAGATGAAGCTCAAAGCTTGAATACTCATTATGGTGTTTGTATATTGTTTAGAGCTTGACAAGGAATAAAACTACCATACGGTTTTGTAAGGAAACAAGAAGGAAGTGTTTTGGAAAAGAGGTAAATCTACTAACCAAATGTGGTTTAATGCCTTAGGAGAAATGAGCTTATAAATGCTTATTAAAACTACCTAAAGAGCAAATGGTGAATGACTTAGTAAAGTGTTCTCAAGAGACTAGTAAAAGAGCATATGTCTTGTTGTATGTAATCGCAGGTTAAAGGCATATATATTGTGGAAATTCAGTGGTTATGATTTAAGCACTTTAAGGGCCTAAGAGCCATGCATTTTAAGGGCCTAAGTGCCATGCAATTTAAATTATGCACTATATAGTAATGTAGTGTGAATTTGGTGAAGTTGTGTAAGAAAGTGTTCTTGGTGTTCTTAGTGTTCTAGGATGTTTAATGATGATAATATTGTGCTAAGGTGTAACAAAATGCTAGGAGAACCTATGTCGAAATTTAGGAAATGCATAAGGGGTTCAAGATGTTATAAAGGAATTTTGATGAACTAGGAAGTGTTCTAGAGTGTAATAAGGACTTAGGCATGATCTTGAGGTTTTAGTTTATACCAAAGTCATTTTGGACTTAGATTGAGGCTTAGGCAAACTTTGGTAAAATAAGGAGAAAGTGTAAGCTTAGAAAAAGGGATTTCAAGGATGACATAAGGAGTTTTAGTTTGTAAGAAACAATGTTAAAATAATGATGTTGTGTGGAAGAAATATCTAGGAATAATGATTGGAATAGGCAAGGAGTGCCACTTAGAAACTTAAGGAGAAGAGACTATAAGTGTTGGAGGCTTTGGAATAGTTTGACTAAGTGTTTAAGGTTGTAGAAAATGAGTATAATGGCACGTCCGAACTTTCGTCCGAATTTGGAAGCTCGGACATGCCCTGTTACGCTTACAGTTTTCTGGGTTTTAGGTAGTGTCCGAACT
This sequence comes from Limonium bicolor, assembly GCA_023374045.1. Taxonomy (NCBI): domain Eukaryota; kingdom Viridiplantae; phylum Streptophyta; class Magnoliopsida; order Caryophyllales; family Plumbaginaceae; genus Limonium; species Limonium bicolor. Next base: position 250,810,442 of record CM041779.1, read on the forward strand.
ACCGTCCGAATTTGGAAGTTCGGACGCACCCATTTCTTTCTCTGGATTTAGCTTCGACCTGTGTCCGAACTTGGGGAAGCTCGGACACAAGTTCGGACGCACCTGCTCCTCCTTTTGGTTATTCTCAACCCATGTCCGAACTTCCGAAGTCCGGACACAAGTTCGGACATGTGTCTGGTTTCAGTTTAGAGTCTCGACTTGCGTCCGAACTTGGAAGCTCGGACACAAGTTCGGACAGGCCACTGTATGGACCAAAAAGTTATTGTTTTAAGATGGGAATTGTTATCTAAAAATAGTAGTTGGTTAGTAATGGTATTATAAGGTTATGTAAGACATGTTAGGTGGGTTTTAAAGGCAATTGAAAGGATGAAAAGTTGTAACAAGTGTAAAATAAAATAAACTGGTAATGTGGAGTAGATAATGTTAATAATGGACTAGTACGGTAATTAACCGACATTACTAAATGTGTTTAGGGTTCTCTCAAGGTGGAAACGAATCAAGGCAAGGACCAAGGTATGGTTTTCTTGCAGTCTGTTGCCTACCGGTTTACACCGGCTTGGGTGCTGTTTGCTTTTCTGAGTGTTTACGACCTTATAAGTTTAAGGCATGGAAAGAGTTTACAGTTGTTATATATTATGATGTTGTATTATTGTGACTCCTTTCCCTTGGTGTGTCTAACAAGACCTAAACACTTGCTTGTGTGTGACGTAGCAATATATTGTGTGATCACTAACAAGTGCTAACCGGGGGAGTGAGGAGTCCGGTCATGTTCCGGCCACGCGTGTGAGGACGGGAGTCGATATCATATCCGGTTCGGCTCTCTTGGTGTATGTATAGGTGGTATTCCAATTTGGTTTCTACCTTCCCTTAGCTTATCCAAAGCTAGTTACTGACTCACGTCGGGCCACAGGGGCATACGTATGTTATTTCGGTGTGCTTGGGATTACTATATCCGACACACCTTGGGTATAAGTTAACCGTTCTATATAACCGGACGGTAACGAGGTTGGTAACGAGCTTAACATGGGATTGGTAAAAATCTCTAGGCTCACATGGTATACTAACTATGGTGGAAGGTTCCTTGTGAGGACCGACTTATGGTGTTATGTATTGGTGTTGTGCTATGCAAATTCCCTTGCTATGCTATGGTATATATATATATGTTGGATGTTTTAAAATGAATGCCATGTTATTATGACAATTGGTTGCGCGTATCCCGGTAGTCGATGGGCTGCGCGTTAGCCATACCAGCAAAGGTTGCTGACCCCCTCGGGGGCTCCATATTTTATTTCAGGATGAGGATCGAAGAAGCAGAGTGGCTCTAGGTCCTAGGTCGTTGATGTACTTTTGGCTATGTTGGTTGTTGAGCCCGGGATGCGCCTGTGCTCCCGAGGCATTACATTTCGGTACCGTTTGTTAAATACTGGTGGATGATCACGGTTGGAAGGTGTGTTGTAAATTAAATACCCGGTATGGTTGGCTATGTTATATATATGGAAGTTAGATTCTATGCTCGGGAGTCTGATCATCAGACCGATACATTGTATTTATTCTGCCTAGTTAACCACGTGGGTGGTTAACGGCGTTGTAACACCAAAGCGTTTAGTTATTGTTTGGTTGGTTATTTCCGCTGCGATTTCGGTAGTTGTTAGGAGCGTTGTAGGGGTGTTACAGTAGCTCTTCATTACCGGTTGCAAGCAGCCCAAAAGGAAAACAAGGAAAGCAAGGTAGTACCACTTCCTCCCTCCTTCTTTTTCCTGCGTTTTTAACAACCTCCTGCCTGAATGCGTCCTCCATCTTCCAAGGCTTAGAGCCACCATTGAAGACCCTAAAACCAAGCTGAAAAACTATCGTTAGAAGCCTTCACAACCAAGGTAAAGGAACTGAAATGTTCATGGCTGTTCTACCTCATGTTGCATCATTTTCCTTCTACAAAAACTGAAGTTTCTTTTCTTACCCAGGCTAGCCGAAAGCAGTTTGAAAACCCCTTCCAAAACCCAACGTAATGACACTTTCTTTTAGCCCAAAATCATGCATCTTAAATACTAGTAACTATTTACTTAAGAGGGTATTAACTAGCTCTTTCCAATGGTAGAAATGAAAAAAAATGGGTATATGAGTACCATAGGCTGCCGATAAGTTGAAGGCTTACTACAAGAAGAAAAATCAAGCTTAAAAGGCTGAAGGAAGGAGTTTATAGCTGGCGAGAAGTTCTTGGGATTTTCTTGCTGATTTAATAAGGTAAGGATGTTTAAAATACCTCCTTTAAGGCCTTAAAGTTACTAATGGCAAATTAATGTTTGGTTGTAAATGTATGGAAGTATATGTGCCGTCAGATCCTAAATATGTGGAGGAACTAAGGGAAAGTACTTGATTAGAAGATTAGTGCTAGTACCTATTAACGTGCATTCAAAAGTTATTAATAGAAGGAAAAAATGGCTTAAGGAAATTAATCTTATTTGGCAAACCGAGAGGGTAGTTGCATATATGTGTGCTATTTGAATATTCTAAAAGTGTGCAAAAAATCAAGAACTAAATATTTGTCTAGTGAGGTTAATTGTTAATGGCTTAATTAAGCTTATTTCATAGGTGATTAATGAAGGAAAATGGAATAACAGGATTTAAAGAAGTTAATTTTAAATTCTGGAGCAAAAACTGTGGGTTATGGTGTTATTTGAGACGTTTTGTCATCCTTTAATAATTAGTATTAGGCAATGTTAAAGACATGTAATTAGGCCATATTACTATGGGTATTAGGAGCTTTAAATAACTATTAATAAATTATTGGATTGATTTAAAAGGTTAAATAAGATTCTAGTGTAAAATTTTGATTCTAGTAAATGTAGCTACTTAGGCATACACTAGAAAAATATTGGTATATTTATAAGCTTATGACATGGTTTAAGTAATTTTGAAACCTTATAAAATGTATAAGTACACAAATAAATTATATATGGGGTCAAAACATAATTAAAACTAAATATAGAGCATTACATATAAATAAAAACCGAGAGGGATGATCTTAGGAAGTTTGTAAATATAAAATATGAATTTTATGAGATTAGGGGTTAAATATATATAATAGAGTATTAATTGGGGTATTTTCATAAATAAAAACAAATTTGGTCAAAGGAATAATTTAGGTGGTCAACCTTGACCACAAGTCAGGTTTGACCAAATTAAAATGATAAGAATAATTATTTTGAATATTTAAAGAAATATTAAGTCAAAATAACATTTATAAATAGAAAAAGGGTGTTTATGTAATTACCAAAAAAAATATAGGTGTTGGAAAATAAATAATGAGACCCTAGGGTATGTTTGGAAATTAAAAGAATTTTTAGGTTAGTTTTGATGAATTAATTAATTAAGGATTATAATATATGGTTTAAGTACTAATTTGTAACGATTTAAAAATCTATGGGTGTATAATGTAATTTCTGAAAGATTAAGGGCTGTAATGGAATTTAAATGACCTTGAGGGTCTGTATGTAATTTGGGTAAATTATGAGTTGGCTTTATGATTAATTTAATTAAGGGTATAACCTATAGATTAAGTATTAAAAATGTAACATTTTATTAAACCTATGGGCTACTCGGTGAATAATCGAAAGTTTGGGTGGAAATGGGAATTAGAACAACCTTTGGGGCTGTTCGGAAATTTGGGGAGAATATTGGTTGGCTTTTGGAATTAAATAAACCAATGTGTATAGTATAAAGTTGTGAAATTAAATTGTAAGCTTATAAAATAAATATGGGCCAAAATGTAAATAATGAAAGATAAAGGTTAAGGTGCATTAAATCGAATAGAGGGGACTGTTTGGAATTGAGGAAAAACATTGGGTTAGTTTTGGTATTTAAAATAATTAAGGTGTATATTATAAGATGTTAAGTATTAAAATTAAAGGTTACAAAAACAAAGGGGTTATAGTGTAAATAAAAGAAATATATCGGTGGATAAATAAATTTGGGTAGCATGTCGAGACTGCTTAATAATATATATTTATATGTGCACATGTGTATTATAAGGTTTAAATACCTTAGGTTATAAAGTAATAAGGTAGCAAGTATAATATATGGGATAGTTCTGTAAATGATTAAAACATGTGGGAATGATATAGGGATTTCCGAAAACAGTAGGTGCTATTCGGAATTATATACAAAACACATGTATATGATAATGTTTGAAAACTTTAGATTATAAAATAATAAGGTTATAAATATAGTGGTTATAATATATAGGTTGATTTTATAAATAATCAAAGTGAAAGGGTAAATGTTGCAATTACCGAAAATGTGTGGGCTGATTTGGGAATGATTAATATGTGGACAGAATATACAATAAGGTTGGGATAATATAATTAGACATAATGTTAAAGTATAAGAGGATATATATTATAAGGAAGTTATTAAGGAATAAATATGCATTATAAACATTACATAACATGATGGGGCAAGTTAGAGAATTAGTGGAAATATATTGTAAGGTTGGAAACTTTGTCATAAGAGGAACTCTATAATTCATATAATATGAATTTCCAATGTGTTTAACATATCACATAAAATGGTTATACAATTACATGTAGAACGTTAATATAGCGACGACTGCGTTATACACACATACAAGTATATAGCATTTTTACATGCGCGTGAAAAGTGCGTAAAAAATAAAGTATAGCAACAATTATAATATATATGTACCTAGGTGTATATATAAATGTCAGCGCCTGTTCGTAAGTATAATTACGTAAACTATCTCGTATAACGAAATGGTTAGGAAACATGCATGCGCGCACGTAAACGTCATACTCGCATGCATGCGTCTCGAAATTACATGAACAATTCGAGAAGGTAACTTTCATGTAATAAATATTGTTATCGTAGCAACTATTACGTACTCGTGAAATGTAACGAGCAAGTAAGCCTTAATCCCAAGAATTTACGAACATCAAGTTGAACAAGAAATCAACTAAGGGATTAGCTACGGGATGGAAGTTAGAGTTTGGTCTATGATGATTAAGCTAGTGCAAATTGTATATATATATACTGATATTAGAACAACACATGTACCAGAGGTACGAGTTGGTAGACATGAGCATTGTGAGCGCTAGAGACTATGCGGGAATTGTCATGCGAGCGTCCGACGGTGTACGGTATGTTCATTGTGTGGTCCGAACCTCTGAGGGAAGCCTCGGTTCGGGTATTGATTGACTATGTGACAAGAGCGATATGTTTGCTATGCATGATTGTGTGGATTATTTATAAGGTGGTAAGCGATTATTATTGTGCGCGACGTCTTCGGACAATATTACTATGATTGTTTATGCGGTTGGAATACTAATATTCGGGAACTTTATCCCTAACTGACCTAAGTAAAACACTTAGGAACTAGACTCGGGATCCCCGGTCTCTAGAGCTTGATACTCGAACATGACTATAACCTAGACTAATTCTAGGGAAGTACACGAGACTTTAAAGGTAATAAATGGTAAAGAATTCTTCAAGACCTGAGTATTTACATAGGGTAGTTAATTAAGGATTAATCATACATTGGAGAGTGTTGGTTATGGCAAATGGTATGGGAACCCAATTAGTTTCGATTAGTTGGTTGCACATTGGTGATCACCGTAGTATAACGTCCGTATCGGACCGACTCCCTCTATATTCCGACGGGCCTAGATAGTGTAACACCCCTACAGCTAATACTGTCTTTACTGTCCAATCACAACGTACCTACATACCTTCGCAGCGATACTTACATACACAACGGTGGGTGATACAATGCCGTTAGCCACCCACGTGACTAACAAGGATACAACTACTACATACAACATCGGTCTGATGGACCGGAATCCCGAGTACTACACATCTACGATACATACTCCATTTACCAATAAAATACTACAATGCTCCATTCAACACATTACTCCATTACATTACCATAATACAATGTACATACCGAGTCTACTAAGTTCCAGATACAAATGCAATACTTCTTTCAAGTTCATACATACTCACTAAGAGTCTACATATACCCATTCCTCACAACTACATACAAGGCTCCAAGCCTGTTACGATTCTCTACTACCTACATTCTATTCCTAGCAATCTAGGCATGTCCACCGGTCTCTTCCGTGTCCATACTGCTTCGGGTACCTGCACACTAAAAACGTTGCCCCTAGGGGCTCGGCTTTCACTACATATGACTTCCGCATACCCCGCGTACTAGCAAGGGTACGCCGACCACTTGGTCGAATACATGCAATTCATTTTATTCATACATACATGCATACATGCTCTTATACACAATACTACAATACTTACGCAAGGAATACATACACACACTTCAATACATACAAGGTAAACCATACAAGCCAATTGATACTTACTTACCTTTCATGTCATACGCATACACGATACATAATTAATACATACACATTCCATACTCAATACATACACAATACCCAGTACTTGTTAGCTTCATTTGTCCACCCGGGTTAATCGGGTGGAGACTATTCTTTTACTCGGGGTCAATGACTTACACCAGCCAAGACCATTACTCTTACAATACTTACTTTACTTACTACTTACTCAAGTCAAGTCGTCGGGACCTCCGGCCCGGGGACTACTCTATCCCACCACCGGGATTTACTTGGTACACCAATCCAGGATGCTACCCACTTAAGGGGTTTGGGCCGTGGACCAGCTTACGAACCAGGAATCAGATCCAACCTCTTGTGTCTCCACATCCTCATGCGTGGCCGAAACTATATCGGACTTCTACTCATTCCAATTTACTCAATACTTACGTTAGGAGTTAGGTGGTTAGGAATTAGTAGAAGTCATTCACATACAAGCCACACAATAATTCAATACTCCCATACACATACATACAAGTACAATACAGTACACAAGTACACTATGAAGCACATACACATTTATTTTCATCCATACATTTCATGAATTATACAAACTGATTGTTCAAGACAAATATATCAAGAACAACCTAAGGCAAGCACAAGTAAGTGCAATATAGTCCGATTCATGCATTTATCTTATTTAGGTGATCAAATAAGCACACAAATCTGGGTAACCAGGTTAGGATACAGAGCATGAAGAAATCATACCTTTTTCCATAAATTACTTTACCGGGTGTTCCCTTGTTCCTTTGGTCCACTCTCGTTCCTCGAGTTTTATTCTTAACCTCCGGCTACATGCCAAATGGTTCCATTAATACTAAGCATTACACTACACACATGATTACTACTCCCGTACTTACCCCGTTATCCGTTGTTTCGGTTTAACTTAAGGTTCTTAAACTTACAACTTTCTAAAGTACTTCTCATACTTGTTTACACTTCTTAGGGCCTTTAAAGGTCACCAAACAAGGCCTTAACAACTTCTAAAACCATTACCCATCAATTCCCCATGTTTAGAACCCTAAAAATCACATTTTACAAGTTTTTAGGTGGTCCGGGACTTGGTCCGGACCCAAGGTCCCGGACCATGCACTGAAGTAACTCTCGGCTAAATTTTGTTATTGGTCCGGGACTTGATCCTGGACCTAGGTCCCGGACCACATGCTGGAATTGCTCTCGGGGTGTTTTTAAGTGCGGTCCGGGACTTGGTGCATATCCTAGGTCCCGCACCCTGCTAAAAACTGCTATTAGGAGGATTTTCAACCCCTAATCAACCCTTAATCCACCTCCAATCATTCCATAATCTTTCGACATGTTTTGTACATGTTTAAACACACTTAAACACTCCCTAAAACTCCTCAAATTCATGGTCCAATACCTACTCAACTTGTAGCTCAAATTCTACAAATTTCCATTCCCATTTTCATACTTTGCACACTTGTGCATTCTTACACTCCTCTTTGCATTTTGCATCTTGTCCCAACTTCATTTTACCATTCCAATTCCTTTCCAATCAACCACACTACCTATACCCAAGTACAACTTTCTTCTTACCAAATCTTGCACACTAATTTTTTTCCTAGTTCTACAATGCATTTTGATATCTCTTTGCTACAGATTTTGCACTCTTTCATTCACATACTACTACTACCATTCCATAGCTACTAAACATCCTTACTCATCTCAATACACACCTTGGTTCTCCCATTCACCAAGTCATCCATAATGTACATTTTCTACCAAAATTTTGCCATAGTTCACCTACTTTTCTTACCTATGCACACACATACTCTCTCATCAATTTCATTCCTAATCCAGGCACACCCATTCAAGGGTCCTACCAGCTATCAAAGCAATTCTTAATACATTAATACACCATCACGCAACAATACTAATACACATACTCATTACATTTGGCTCCAAGGCCTACAATTCACATACTTGCTCAAAAATACAAAAATTTCCACAACTACAATACTAATACAATGTTTTGGGTTCTTTAAATTGGTTTACCCATTCCCATTACCCTAATGTATTTAAAATAGAGCATTAAGAAGGAGCTCTTACCTTGAGCTTTTAATTCCTTCTTTTCCTTTCGAATTTCCCTCCTCCCCTCTTTCTTGCACAATTCGGCCACATGGGGAATGGAGTTGCCAAACTCCATTCCCATCACCCAAAGCACACAAAACATGTAAAATTAAAATACTAACCCTTAGATTTATACTAATTCATTGAGATGTTTTTAAAGCACAAATTCTAGGGTTTACCTTTGGAGTGTTTTAGGAGGGGTTTTAGCCCTTGGTTCAAGAGGGTGATTCCACCAACATTGCAAGGTTGAATTGATGCTCAAAAGAGAGAGAAAAATAAGGCATTGAAAAGGGAAAAAATTGGCTACCAAAAGAAGGTGGAGAAAACTTGAATCTTTTATGGAGATTTTTACCCTTAATAGAGAGAGGGGACTCCAAGCTACCCATTGATGCTATTTTCTCTTTGAATGGGGAAAACCCATGGAGATGAACTTCCTCATTTTTGGATTTTGAAAAGAGAGAAATGTAGAGGATGAGGGGAGTAAGAATATGTAATTAATTGTACATTTGGAGCTCACATGGAGGTAGAGCATAGAGGTAAAGTGAAGAAGCCATTGAAGCTCTTGTGGAGATTTGAAATCGCCAGCATGAAGGGAGGAAGAGATAGAAATCGGTGGGGGGGAAAGGATAGGAGAGAGATGAGGGGAAATGAGTGAGTGAGGAGAGAGAGTCCCCTTTTTCTACTTTTGTACTTTTTACTTTTAGCTTTTTCATTTGTTTATTTGTTAGTTGTGTGTGTGTGAGAGAGAGAGAGAGGGGTTAATTAACCAATTAAAAACCGGCCCCCACACGTATTACTAGTTGGAGAGTTTTTTGTCTTTTACAGAAAACGCTCGTTACTTTACCCGGTTTAGGTACTATTCACTAACCGGACCCGTTTTCTAGAATTTTCTCATTTCTTTATTTTTATTGGTTATTAAGCTTCCATTAATTCTTAATTATTTTTATTTAATGATTTATAATTTTTACGGGTTCGTTTGATCACTTAAAGTCAAGTTTTTGGGTTTTCTCGAAAAACGTGCGCTAAAGCTCTATTAGAGTTTTAATACATTATTTGGATCCGTTTTCTTCGGGAGTTGTTCCCATATATTATTTGGCCTAATGAAGCCCTAAGAATCCATATAATACGCTAACCGAGGTCTCATACCTTCTATGGTTATTTAACGCTTAGCATTTTTCGCTTTTTAAGCGTTTCTTTATTTCTTTTGGATTTATTTTTCCTCTCCAACATTACTTAGGCACCATTAAGCCCTTAAATACATATTAGAATAATTTTAATCGCTATATTTAAGTTCGGGGTATTTCAGATAGACTGTTGGACCAGGGTGCCAACTTTGGCATACGACTTCGGCCATTCATGGATGCCTTTATTAGGCAAGTGGAAGCCCCGGGATCGAATGATCCTTGGCAATGAGCACTTCATGTGTACGGGAGGACTACTGTCCAGTAAGGTTTTTGGGTTGTCCTAACATGACGCCCAATGGTATGGAGAGTAAGACTAAATGGTGATTAACATACTTTAAAGGAAAAACTACTAACATCTCGGTGGAAGTACCTACACGTTTGTATGAATGTTTATAGTACATGGTATTCGGTATGTCGTGGATTGTATGTAATGTATGGATTGTCACTTTGATGAATTACTGTATGCTTATGCATGTTATTTACTGTTGTATATAAACTATAAAATGAACCAGCATGTAATTAACCTCATGTTCAGACGACTAATTGACCTAAGTGATCTAAAGGGTCTTGGATTACACTTTAGCATACCAGCATATAGTTTGCTGAGCCCCTTTTGGGGCCAGCACATTTCGGGTTGTGGATCGGGACGTGAAGCCGGAGTGCGGGAATATGGGTAGACGACCTCAACTTTTATTTATCGCATGTTTAATATTAAATCAGTTAGCCCATTGAAATTCTAGGAACTCTTTAGATGCTCACTTGTCATAGGTATTGGTTTGTATATAGGATAATGTAATAAATATCTCGTTCATCACTGCGGTTAGTTGTTGTTGTTCATTATTAGATTACGGTTATGCTTCTTTACTCGCATGGGCGAGTAATGGCATATGACACCCAAGTGAGGATTGATGTAGTTTAACTTCCGCTGTGAGACGTCTCTAATTATGCTACGTGAGTGATTATACGAGAGTGACTATTACAAGATTAGCGAGTGGGGTGTTACAATATCATACGAATATACATTATGGGGTATACGGGTAATTATATAATCTATTTCGAGAAAGAGGACTTCGTGGTGAAGTCTTTTTAAGGAGGGGTAGAATGAAATACCCCTAATAAATTAAATATGAATTAAACATCTAATCATGTATATTAAGGCGTAAACATGCCTTAACAATCAATTGAAAACAACAATGGTCATTATAAAACAAGAATTACACCTTAAGACTATTTAGGGCAAACATGTGCCCTAATGTACTCATAAGGACCCAAATTGGATTCCTAATCCTTATAGCTAATGAATGAACATAATAAAACCATTACGAAAGAAAAACAAGCACAAAAAAAAAGTCATAACACAAAATGTGATTTAAAACTCCTTAAAGCACAATTTTGAGAAATTGTCTTGGAAATTAGTTTTGGGCGGTTTTAAGGGCTTGATTACCCTTAAATACACTAATTTGACATAATGTACCACATTAGAATTTCTAATTCAAAGTTTTAAAAAAATCAAAAATATGCATTGAAATGTGAATAGTACCCAAATAATTCAAAATTGAACCTTCATTGTCAAATATGATCAGTGGTCAACATTGACCTCCAATCTTGACTAAAGGTGGGTGGAAATTCAAAGGGATAACAACACCCTTAAAAAATCAAAATATCTAGCTGTAACACCCCTCTCAATAATCACGGTATAATCTCTCACGTAGCAATAAATAAAACGTCTCGCGGCGGAAAAATAAATAACAATTACAAAACTCACTCGGGTGTCACCGGCCGTTACTCGCCCATGCGAGCTACGCAGCCAAACTACATCCAACTTCCAATACAAACAAACTGTTAACCGTAGTGATAACGAGAAATTCCTATACATCATACTAAATCCATAATCCATAAACTTCGACCAGTGAGCGTCTACCCAATCCTGAAAAATACATAACCTTACCATAAGACCATACACCATCTTCATTGTTATACCACATCTCCAAGTTTGGTGACAAAAGTAACACTTCAATTACCCTGTTCCTGCTCTTCAGCTCCGACAATGATCAACAACCTGTAATGGTGTAGTATCAGCGATAGACGCTGAGTATGCCGGGCCTGGACCCTAATGGTCACTTGTCATTTTAACCATCTTATTATTAGATTGGTTTCATGCCTTTCCATTGTACAGTTATAATCAAAACTGAAGCATAAATGTATAATATACTTAATCAACCATCCAAAGATCCATAAACTTTTAACCACCCATCCAATCCAAACAGTCATAGAATATATCAAACAACATTTGCATATCGAACGTATCGAGTATTAACAATATATTGTACAATGTACAATCGTCGTAGCGTTCACCATCCACTGTCAATTTATTTTAGTTTGGCTTTCAAGCCCCATCCATATGTACAATGTACATTCGCCGTAGCGTACAGTTTCCATAGTTAATTTACCTTAGCCTTGTAGGCTCCATCCAACCATCAACACACAATAAAATAACCACAAGTATAACCAATGAACAACAAAGCGAAACAACGAGAACAATAAACAAGTATAAAGTCTCGTCTATGGTTTTGTTCGCCACTGTATAAGTCTCAATTGTTTTAGTTGTTCAGTTATACCTAGTGACAATGTCTCGTTAAAACGACATGTCTCTAGTTACCCATATATTATGGCGGGTCACCCACGGCAGTAGCCACTCCAACGGTAGAGTCTCCGACCAACGAGCCATTCTAGCTCACGGGAAATTTTCTTGATACTTACGGACCCGTACGCGGACATCCTGGTATCGTTTTTGTGATCACAAGCGCGCACCAAGAGCCACATCCTCTTGGCTTTACTTCCATACCATTAATCAATTAATTATACCATCACATCGCATTACCAAATTTTCTAACACAGCAGACTAAGGTCATTAGTCCAATCCGGAGTTTGTAAACTCGGGATCCAGTGTTAGATACGAGAGCGGCGTATAGAAAAGGCCAATGCTCCGTACAAAAGTCTCAGATAATATGTATGTGTTATTATCATAGTGCTACAACATTTTACTTACGTTCCTTATATTTCATATAAGATAGCACCATAGCCGCTAGTTCGTTTTATATATATAGGTTCATATATACGAACCAATACTGTTAACTCAACAACAATAAATAATAAGCAGCTATAAATATACAATTCATGCATATTAATTAACACATTCAGACAAACGATCTTATCACAGATCACACAGAAGCCTGAACTGAGGAAGCCCTCAGAGGCAACCAGAGACACATAACAACATACAAGTTATATCAACCAAATCCGAGCCCAAGGAGCAACCTTAGGTCAACTCGGCAAACCCCTTTACATACCGTTCACCCTGACTGTATTACGGTGGAGTATGAATCAGCAAGATCCTACGCTCCGTGTAGTCCGTTAGCTCGTCAAGCGTCCTTGTCAGAAGTATACTCTAAACGGTAATAAAACTATAAGTCAGTCTCCATGACTAACTACATCCGGTATTTCCGAATAATAAGTAACCCCGACAGTTCACCCCTGTTTTCTACAGTTGTTGTTACGGGTTTCTCTAAAACAGACGGTTTTGTTACGTAAAACTCATACGTCATACTTTTCAACTGTTAAGTTTAATTCGTCGTATTTTTTTAAATCTTATCCACCATCTAGTTTAGGTATATAACCTATAGTTGCATGTATGCATGCATGATTATTTTATATTGTATTATTTTTCCACCATTCCTTATCATACCATGTATTATATAATTCATTATCTTTAGCAATTAGTATTTGCATCCCAAAAACTCATAACATATAGTTTGTAACTATATTTTTTTTAAATAACCACCACCATTAAATCATATGGTTTCCAAAATATATGTCCACCTTATATACATTATCCTTGTGTATGTATATTTACCACGTAGGTAAGTTTCATGAGTTTAATAAACTCTTATATTTCATGTTACTTTTTATCATCTTTTGTTAGATGATTATTCCCATTAGTTGTATCATATTGTACAACTTATATTAAGATTATTATCCTAACATGTAGCATTTTATGTTGTATAATTACAACTCCTATGGTTTATTCCATAAACACCTTAGTTTATAGACCCCATTTATTTATAGTTTGTCACATTATTTTATGTGAGTACCCTTCCTTATATTAATTCCATTAAACCACCTTAATACCATATAATTGTCACAACATTTATGACATTGTAGACCATAGTCTAAAATTCATTTTCCAACTCTTATTAATTCGGTATGTCCATTGAATTTATTTAAATTCCCTTTTTGACCACATAACATTATGTAATGTTATCCAAAATACTAATACCATTTTGATGATATTTTATTTCCTTTAACTCATAACCTATAGTTTTTTATACAAAACTATTGTATATTGCCTCATAGGATATTAACCTTATATTTTCCTTAAACCATAATTCTTATTTACCAAATCACCCCTTTCTTTTTACCATGTTATATATACCATTCAATATAACATTTCTAACTTATAAAAGAGTATAACATATGGTTATTTTTTTGTAAATTTCGAACAGCCCTTGTGCTATTCTATAGTTGCCATTTGGCCCTATTTATAACATATAGTTTTACCATACCATTAAAATCATATCTTATACACATATCTCAATAGATACTCTTAAATAATTCTAAAAATCTCCAAATTTCACCAAAGGGTTATAATATCCTTATTAACCCATATACTCTTGGTATTTACCATTCCACCATCTATTTTTCTCCAAAGTGTCATAATGACATAATAACTATATATTATACATATATAGTTTATTTTAATTCCAAAAACAACCCAATAAATTCCTAAAAATTCTTATTAGCCCATGGGTGTTTAAAATACCATTGTACACCCTTTATTTTCGGTAATAACATACTTACCACATATGTCATAAAAATATTACCAAAAAATACTTATCTTATTATAACACCTTAAATAAGTTATCTAACTTATTTATTTTGGTCAAAACCTAGCATATGGTCAAGGTTGACCACCTTAATATTTCCTTGACCAACAATTCCTTATAATTACGGTTTAGTACCCATACTTTCTAGAAATCACCATTTAACCCCAAAACTTTACAAAATCTTATAAACTTTATTTTAACTCCATTTTACCTCTCATTTTCGGCCTTATTATTCTAAAGCCCCCAAATTTAATTTAATTACACCTAATACCCCATTTATTTTCGGTAATGCAGTTATACTACTTAAACTTAATTAAAAGCTTGTAAATGCATAAATAAAATGGCCTAAAATACATGGCCTTATTACAAACATTTGCTCACAAAATAAATTACACATAAATGTCCCAAAATACATATAAAATTTCGGCCTCACCATATAATTTTTATTTATTTACCAAACTTCCACATAATGTCTTAAATTTGACAATTATGTTAATTAAATCTCTTAAATGACTAGCTTAATTTATCTTAGTCATTTTTTCCCATTTCTAGGTCAATATAACCTATATGTGTAACTTCACTCTCGGCCATATATATATATATATATATGCTTAAGAATTATAAAATCATAAGTTTAAGGTGTTTATACCTTGATTATTCCTTGTATGAGCTCGGTCACTTGTAGGAAAATTCACCACTTGAGTTAGACATGTTTAATACACAAAAACAAGATATGGTTACACTCCAAGCTTGAGCTTAACCATAAGGAATAATTAATGTAAGATTTAAGGCAAAAATCACCTTAAAAATGCAAGGGAAGTTCTAAGTGGTTTCGACCTGAACCAAACACACCACAAGGTGTTAGATCCACCATATTGACATAGGAAATAGTTAGATCTCGAAATGCTACCTTGTTATTAGGTTTTACCTTGGAAAAATGCCTTAAAGAGGGTATTTCCTTTGGATCTCGGCCATCCTTGCTCCAAATGGATAACCAACAGATTCCACATGAAAATGAGAGGAAGATGAGGCTATGACCAAAGTTTCACAGCCGAACTTGAAGGGAATCAAAAGTTATGAGCTTAAAGCATATTTTTACCTTAAAATGTAGATTTGAACAACCTTGGTCCCTCTACTGGTCTCAACCGAGTTTAGCTCTTGTTCTAACCTTAGAACACTGAGAATAAGCCATAGGAATTGATGAGCCACGAAATCTAGGTGGTGGTAGTGAAGAGATGAAGAAAAAGAGCTAAAAATGACATTAAAACACTTACATTAAGAGCTTAGGAGCTATATTTTCCTTCCATGCTCAAGAACAGACTTGAGAGCTTCTTAGGAAGGGAGGAACTCGTCTGGGCAGAAGAGAATCGGACAAGGAAGGAAGGAGAAGGTGGGAAAGGTAGGAAATAATGGAAAAAGTAAGTTATTTTCAAAAAGTAATGTGTTAGGTAGGAATTATTGTCAATCAAGGACTTATGCTGCCTTCCCACCTCCTTGACAGCCGATTTCCTTTAGGTCAAATGGGTCATTACTTGACCATTGACCATACTTGGTCAATTTGACTCATGCGGGCCCCACTTTAGGGTTTTATTAATATTTTAATATTAAATTTGTAAAAATTCGTAAATTTCTGGAATTAAATTCCTAATATCATATAATATGATATTTTATTATATTTAAAGGTAATTATAACCTTTTAGCCCATTTAAAACCAATTTAAAAGACAATTTCATAAAAACGTGCTTTAAGAAGTTTTAGCGCACATTTTGTGTTGCCTGGTGTTTCTGAGCTCTGTTTTCTTTGAAAACGGTCTTGTTGTGTTCCTTACATGATATTCGATCATGTAACTCAATTTTATATCATTTAGAGGTCATTAGACCTTTAAGGTTTCTTAGAGCACATTTTTGCCCTTTTTGACCTTGAAGCATGAAAGTGCTTGTTCTTTGTGTTGGAGTGTTGCCCAACAATTATAATATGTTTAGTAATGTGTTAATATGCTTAGGACAGATTTTTGGGTCCTATATAGTTCATCTGGGTATTTATTTACCCTTAACAGTCAAAGGGTGCAACATCTTGTTTTGTGTTGACCACTGTTGTTCTCAGTTGATTTTCTAAGGCATGTTTAGGCCTTAATTAATGTGATTATATATTTAATCCATGTTTAATAAGTTTGGGGTATTTCAGTCTACCCCCCTTAAAAAGACTTCGTCCCGAAGTCTCTCAATCAAATAGGTAAGTATATAAATGTATAACTACCCATTATTCCCATAATGTATATCTATGTGTAACACCCCTACCATTAATACAATCATTACCGTCCAATCTCTTCGTACTTCCAGAGTCATGCAGCGGATACAAATTTACATACATTGGGTGATACAACGCCGTTAGTCACCCACGTGACTAACAAGGCTACAACTCTTACATACAGCATCGGTCTGATGGACCGGAATATCCGAGTGCTATACAAGTACAATACATACTCCCAATACTTACTGAGTACTACAATACTCCATTCGATACAATACTCCACTCCATACAATACTCCATGATTCAATACAAGATAATACACTACGCATACCGAGTTTACTAAGTTCCAAATACAAGTACGATACCTCTTCAATTCATGCACACTCATTAAGAGTCTAATCACTACCCATTCCTCACAATTACTTACTTTCTGAGCACAAGGGTGTACCCCTTGGTACACCTCTACGCTCTACTTCTACTACCCGGGTGTAGCCACCGGTCTCTTACCTTGACCACATCCGCTTCGGTACCTGCACACTAAAAACGTTCCCCCTAGGGGGTCAGCTTTCGCTGCATATGATAACCGCATACCCCGCGTACTAGCGAGGGTACGCCGACCACTTGGTCGAATACATGCAATTCGTTTTACAATACATGCATGCATCCATACTCATAACCATACATACATACATGCTCATATACATACATACATACTTTCATTCGCATTACTACAACACAATACAAGGTATACATACGTACACACAGTACAATACATACTGGGAAGGTCGTACAAGTCAACCAACACGTACTTACCATTTTTCCATGATACACATACACTATACATACTCATTACTTACTCGATACGCAATACGGAGATACAATTCTCCTTCTCATACAGAAGTCAAGTTAGCTTCCTTACACACCCGGGTTAATCGGGTGTTCAATACATTTTACTCCAGGTCAATGACTTACAATAGTCAAGACCAATACACATACAATACTTACTCCATACTTACTTTACTTCCAGTTAAGTCGGTATGACCTCCGGGCAGGGAGTACTATCTCCCACCACCGGGCTTTAGGATGGCACACTAATCCAGGATGCTACCCATACAAGGGAATTGGTCCAAGGAAAAGATCATAGCCAGGATTCGGTCCAACCTCTTGTGGTTCCTTATCCTCACGCGTGGCCGAAACTATATCGGACTTCTACTCATTCCATTTACTCGTTACTCATGTTAGGAGTTAGATTGTTAGGAATTAGTAGAAGTCAGTACTTCGTTCCCATACATTCATACAATACACAAGTACTCAATACTTACACATGCTCTTCACTTCCATTCATTCATTTCATGAATTATACAAACTAATTGTTCAAGAAAATACAACAAGAACAAATAGTCCAAACACAGTTAAGTGCAATATAAGACCGATTCGTGCATTTATCTTATTGGTGATCACATAAGCACACAAATCGGGGTAACCAGGTTAGGATACAGAGCATGAGGAAATCATACCTTTCACCATTGCTTTCGGACTCACCGACTCCTCTTCGGTGGTCAGCTATTCGAATCCTAGCATATACATACAGTTGGGTGGTTAATCATCTATAATTAACCTTACTTATTACTTTGTTACAGTTTCCTAGTGTTTACTTACTAATTCCTTATTATTCAAATACATTTACTAATTCCTTATTATTCAAATACATTTACTTATGTTACTTACTTAAAATTATTCCCTAAGCTTGTTTATAGTCTTAATGACCTTTAAACATCATTAATAATGTCTTAATCATCTTATATTATCATTACCCATCCTTACCCATCCTTAGTTTTGCTTTAAAATACATTCTGGACAGATTTTGGGGTGGTCCTGGTTTGTGTCCTGGTTTTAAACCCGGACCAAACCATTGGAACAACTCTCGGGTGAATTTTTGCATCGTCCGGGTTTGTGTCCTGGTTTTAAACCCGGACCAAACCACTGGAACAACTCTCGGGTGAAATTTTTGCATCGTCCGGGTTTGTGTCCTGGTTTTAAACCCGGACAAATTTGTTTTAGAACTTACGGGTATGATTTTGGGGTTGTCCTGGTTTGTGTCCTGGTTCCAAACCAGGACAATTCCAGCCTGTTGCAAAATTTACAGTTTTTAAGCTTTGTTTCAATTCCATACTTCTACCACCAATCTCTTCCCCATAATTCCTACATATAATCTAGCCTATTTTAGCATTGATTAAGCACTTTAAACTAGCCTAATCCTCTCTACCAAAACCTGTTACAAAATACACTCCACTGTTAAATTTTCTCCCTGTTACAGTTTTGGTTCTTCTCCAAATGCTACAGATTTTTCCTCTCTTCCTCCCACTACTCCTATGGCTCTTCTATTGCCTCATTTGCATTATACTCAACCTAAGTCTTACTCAGTACAATACTCTTTTTACTAAATCCTTCATACTAATTCTTCCTTGATTCTCCAACACATTTCAATACTCTATGCTACAGATTTTACCTCTTCTTATTCTCTTACCACAACTACTACTCCTTAGTTACTAAATCATCTCTACTAAATCCCAATACACACCTTGGTTCTCCCATTCACCAAGTCATTCTTAATGCACAGTTCCTACCGAAATTTCGCCATAGTTCGCCTACTTTTCTTACTTCTCCATATACATACTTTTCATCAAATCCATTCCTAGTCTAGCCACACCCATACAAGGGTCCTACCAGCACACAAATCAATACCAATACACCATTACCTTCCTCAAACTACAATATCCATACACATACACAATGTACATTCACCAATACTTCTTCAAATACCAATACTAATACTCATACACAATCCTTTGGCTCCAAGGCCCACAATTCACATACCAATTCATAAATACTCACATTTCCTCACAAATACTCAAACTTCCAATACTTCAATACCAATACAATAGTTTAGGTTCTTTTATTTGCTTACCCATTTCCATTACACTAATGCATTAAATTGAGCATTAAGATGGAGCTCTTACCTTGAGCTTATATTTCCTTCAATTCTTTTTCACCCTTCTCTTCTTTCTTTCTTGCCCAAATCGGCCATGTGGGGAATGGAGTTTCCAAACTCCATTCCCATCACCCCATGAACACAAAACAACTACAATTAATATACTAACCCTTGAATTAACACTAATCCATTGAAGTGTTTAGAATAAAAATTCTAGGGTTTACCTTTGGAGTGTTTTAGAAGGGGTTTTAGCCCTTGGTTCAAGAAGGTGGATCTACCACCATTGCAAGGTGAGATTGGTGCTCAAAGAGAGAGAGAAAACAAGGCATTACTATGGGCAAAAATCGGTTATCAAGAGAAGGTGGAGAAAACTTGAATCTTTTGTGGAGATTTTTACCTTGTTGAAAGAGGAGACTCCAAGCTCCATAATGGTGTGCTTATCTCTTCAAATGGGGAAAACCCATGGAGATGAAATTGCTCATTTTCAGATTTTGAAAAGATAGAAATGTAGAGGATGATGAGAGGAGCAAGAATATGTACTTTGTTTTCGATTTGGAGCTTACATGAGGATGGAGCATGCTAGAGAAGGAGGGAAGCCATTGTTGGTGTTTGTGGAACTTCAAAATCGCAGCAGCCAGAGGGAGGAGGGTGCTCACGTTGGGGAAGGCAGCCAGGAAAGAGGGAGAGTAGAAAAAGTGAGGTGAGAGAGTCTTTTCTACTTTTTGTTACTTTTTGTTTTCTTGTCTTCTAGTGTGTGTGAGAGAGAGTAATATTTAATTGAGTGTGAGAGAGGGTATTAATACCCTATAAAAACCGGCCCACTTATACTGTTAAGCTGGAGCAGTTTTTCGTCTTTTACAGAAAACGCTCGTTATTTTACCCGGTTTAGGTACTATTCACTAACCGGGCCCGTTTTCCGGAATTTTCTCGTTTACTTATTTTTATTGGTTATTAAGCTTCCATAAATGCTTAATAACTGTTATTTAATGATTTATAATTTTTACGGGTCCGTTTGGCCACTTAAAGTCACATTTTCGGGTTTTCTCGAAAAACGTGCTCTTAAGCTTATTAGCGTTTTAATACATTATTTGGATCCGTTTCCTTCGGGGGTTGTTCCCTCATATCATTTAGGTCTCATTAAACCTTTAGAATCCATATAATACGCTAACCGAGGTCTCATACCTCCTATGGTTTTAACGCTTATTTAGCGTTTTCCGCTTTTTAAGCGTTTACTATTTCTTTTGGATTTATTTTCCCTTACCAATATTACTCAAGCATTTTTGGGCTCTTAAATACGGATTAGAATTATCTTAATCACTATATTTAAGTTTGGGGTATTTCAATCTACCCCCCTTAAGAACTTTGTCCCCAAAGTTGCTCAAGGTTATAGGGTTACAATGCTTGCTCATTCTTACTTGTCTATGCCAAAGGTCGTACATTCTTCCTCCTTACCATTTCTGAATTCATTACTCCAGGTTTCTACATTCCATACAATACAAATATACCATACTTACTCCCATCCGCATCACATGCCACCATCCGGTTTCGCATTACAAGGTTTATATATACGTACGGCAAAGCTATCCCCACAAAGCAATGCAATACCTATTACAATCCCGCAGGCACTCAGGTCATTTAGACACAGGACTCCTCTATGTCCCGCTGCCCTTGGAATAATACCAAATGATACGCTAATACTTTCTCAGGCATACCGTTCTAGCAAATCCTTCATCTCTAGGTTAAGTGTAACACCCCTACCATTAATACAGTGCTTACCGTCCAATCTCCTTACATATCAGATACACGCAGCGGATATATACTTACATACAATGGGTGATACAATGCCGTTAGTCACCCACGTGACTAACAAGGCTATTACTTCTACATACAGCATCGGTCTGATGGACCGGAATATCCGAGTTCTACACACTTACATTACATACTCCAATTACTAATTCCGATACTAAAACTTCCCTTCATTACATACTCCTTCATAACCCATACAATACAATGTACATAACCGAGTTTACTAGATACCAAATACAAATACAATACTTCCTCCAAGTTTCTATGTACTCATTAAGAGTCTATGTTTACCCATTCCTCACAACTATTTACTTCCCAAGTACCAGGGTGTACCACTTGATACACTCCTACTTCCTACTTCTACTATCCGAGTGTAGCCACCGGTCTCTTACCTTGATCACATCCTCTTCGGGTACCTGCACACTAAAAACGTTCCCCCGAAGGGGTCAGCTTTCGCTGAGCATGATAACCGCATACCCCGCGTACTAGTGAGGGTACGCCGACCACTTGGTCGAATACATGCGGTTCATTTTCATTCAAGTATACATGCATACATGCTCTTACATACAATACTACAATACTTACACAAGAGTACACGAATACGTTCCAACACATACCAAGAAGTTATACAAGTCCCACAATACTTACTTACCATCTTCCGAAACATACATTCACAATACATGCACAATATATACACATACTCAATCCATACACAATACATATACAATGTCCAATACTTGTTAGCTTCATTTGTCCACCCGGGTTAATCGGGTGGAGATTACTCTTTTACTCATTCACGGTACTTACGCATACATACTCATACATACTTACGGATCCATACTTACTTACTCTTACTCATGTTAAGTCGTCGGGACCTCCGGCCCGGGGACTACACCGTCCCACCACCGGGATTTACTTGACTCACCAATCCGGGATGCTACCCATTTAAGGGGTTTGGGCCGCGGACCAGTTTAAGAGTCAGGAATTGCAGCCAACCTCTTGTGACTCCGCATCCTCACGCGTGGCCGAAGCTATATCGGACTTGTACTCATTCCAATTTACTCACTTAAGTTAGGAGTTAGATAGTTAGGAATTAGCACAAGTCAACATCCAAGCCACAATAATACAATACACATATACACATACATACAAGGTACAATACGTTACACAAGTACAATACGAGGTTCGAATACCATTCATCATCATTCATACATTTCATGAATTATACAAACTAGTGCTCAAGACAGTAAATATCAAGCACAACATAAGTCAAGCACAGGTAAGTGCAATATAGTCCGATTCATGCATTATCTTATTTAGGTGGTCAAATAAGCACACAAATCGGGGTAACCAGATTAGGATACAGGGCATGAAGAAATCATACCGTTCACCGTTGTACTTGTATCCAACTTTCCTCCGGTGTTCACAATCCAAGTCCTATAACATACATGTGATTGAGTGGTTAATTCCCTATGGGTAACCCAACACGTTTCATCCTTTATGTTTCCCAATGTCCATTACTAGTTCCTTAGATTTCATACTTAATTCCAAAATCATTTACTTCACATCATTTCCTAAGCTCATTTTCTTAGGGACTTATGTGTATATTATTTTCTCCTTAACATCATTATTCTCCCTATGGTTTACTGCTTAAGCCCCAAAAAAAAAAAAAAATTTTTTTTTTTTTTTTTTTTTGGCCGGACCTCCCCTGTGGGGCGGTCCGTAGGGGCGGTCCGAGACAGAAGCCATTTACGCTGCGAGATTCCAGTACTGGACCTCCCCATAGGGGCGGTCCGTAGGGGCGGTCCGAGACAGAAACCAATTTTTTTTTTTTTTTTTTTTTTTAATGTTCTCTGCACTGGACCTCCCCTGTGGGGCGGTCCCTAGGGCGGTCCGTGACAGAAACGAATCCGTCCAGCTGAATTCGACTATGGACCTCCCCACAGGGGCGGTCCATAGGGGCGGTCCACAACAGACCCTGTTTTTAAAAGTGTTTTTCTACTCATTCTGGACTCCAAATTCACCCCAATTTTTTTCTACTAATTCCACAATCTTTCCACATGTTTCCTACATGTTTGAACACCTCAAAAACACTCCTTAATCATGATCTAAACTCCTTACTCATTTCTACATTCACTTACACAATTTGTCATCACTTCTTCCCAACACTTGCATCAGTTTTCATTCTCTCTTTGCTACAGATTTTGCTTCCTCTTCTATGCTACAGATTTTTCACTCAACTTCTAACCTCCATTACTTCCCCAACTAATGCTACTCCTAGTATCCAAAATACATCCCATTAACAAACCATATCCAAATCTGTTACAAGCTAAAACCACTCCCATTATACTCTCCACATACACCTAGTCACTACCTAGGTTGTTTTCTCATCTTGAACACTTAAGTCCTCAAATTCCTAGATAAAATTTGACATAGTCTCCCCTATATTTTTAACATTCTCCACATGGTTTCACTCACATAATTGATCCATAACACCTGTTCATAATCCACATCAATATACCCATTCTCATACACAAAATACCACAATAAACAACCTTAAAAATCCCTGCACTCAACATCTCATTCCCAATCTGTTTGTAACAGTTTTTAAATGTCCTTTAAGGGTTTAAAACACTTACATTCTCTTATACATTACTCTACTACTCAATACCATTTTCATTACTAAATTCAAACCTTCTAAAATCTGTTACATACATATACAAAACTACACAAGGACAAGTATATTTTACCTTGTTATTTCACAAGCTTCTCCTTTCTTCTTCTTGCTTCTTTCTTTCTTCCTTTCTTTTCCTCTTTTCCCAACAGCCATGAAGTTTCAAGCACTACACTACAGCCCATACATACCACCGTTCAATTCAACTAACCCTTAGATTATATTAAAGCTTTTAAGGCAAGTTTCTAGGGTTTAGGGATTCATTACCTTGCAAAGGAGTAAGTGAGGCTTGGAACAGCACTAGAGCAATATTTCTACTCCTTCAACAATGCCAAAATCGGCTGGAACAAAAATGATAGGAGCTCAACACTTAGAAATCTCTATTTTGCAAATAAGAGCAAGGAAAGGTAATGTTTTTCGATTTCTTTTTACCTTAAACCAAAGAGGTGAAAGAGGGCCTTCTAATGGTGGTCTTGAAGCTCCAAAGCAAGAATACCCATGGAGATGAAAATGCCCGTTTTCGAATTTTGAAAGGAGGGATATGTTCTCCTTGATGAGAGGAAGACAATGGTATAGTTTTTGTAATTTTTGGAGAAGGTTTGATGGGTTAACAAGAGGAGAGAAGATGGTTGTGGGTGTGGCTCTCTCAAATCGCCATTGTTGGTGTTCTTGGGGAGGAAGAAAATCAGAGAATGCAAATAGGGTGCTGTACGTGAGTGATGTGAGGAATGGTGAGGAGAGAGAGTACTAAAGTAACTAGGTACTATATGTTTTGTCTTATAGTGCATTAGGAGAAATTAAAGAATGAGAGGGGGAGTAGACAGCCGGCCAACACACAGCCCTCTATGGGTTTTAAAAATTTTATTTACTATAATGGACACACTAGTTTGGGTTATTTATGTTTCTACCCCACAACTTCCCGTTTTTGACAGTTTTTACTATTTTCTCGTTTTATTGATTTTATTGGTTCTAAACCTTCACTAATGTTTATTAATGACTATTTAGTTGACCAAAATTGTTACGAGTCTATTTGACCCGCTTAAAGTCACGTTTTCCCGGTTTCCTCGAAAAACGCGCTTTAAGGTTCGTTTGTGTTTTTAATCCATTTTAAGGATCCGTTTTCTTCGGGAATTTGTTTCTATATGTTATCTAGGCATAATTAAGCCTTTAGAATCCATATAATACGCTAACCGAGGTCTCGTACCTCTTATGGTCATTTAACGCCTATTTAGCGTTTTTCGCTTTTTAAGCTTTTCTTTATCTCTTTTGGATTTATTTTTCCTTACCAATATTACCTAGGCACCATTAGGCCCTTAAATACCTATTAGATTAATTTTAATCGCTATTTTAAGTTTGGGGTATTTCATTAAGAAAAATTCTTTCGCAACTACTACTTAGAAATTCTCCTAGAGCACAACTCCAAATTCTAATTTATATTCGTTGCTTCTATCCTATCTGTGATTCTTGTGACCACTTGAGGGAGCTTCGAGAATCATTCGACCCTGATGTGATCAGCATCAGTATTGAACTATCTTTCCACCCCAATTTGTGTTCGGTTTCCCTTGATCTGATCAGGATCAAGTTCGACCTCCCACATCAGTTTCAAACAACAGGTAATTCAATCATTTTCATTTGTTACCTTTTTACTCTTCCTAGTCATAATTCCAATTTCATACAACTCCAAAGGATGGAATTTAGTCCATCAATTATTCTCAATCTACTTCCCAAATACTTTTCTCGGAATTCGATGCCTAAGTGCTCATTCCATCAATCTTCTCTACTTCCTTCCGTTACTCTCTATTATCTCCACTACTCTGACTAGGGCATACAGTACTTATGAAATTCAGTTGTCCTCAATTTACTTCTAATAACATACTTACGAATACACCACTCATGGGTTACATTTCCTCTACTCATAATCAATCCGTACTACTTCTTTAAGGATACCATACATGTGGATCTCCGTCCACTACTCATTCTCAATTGTCTCGAAACAATCACCTAGGGAACTCGATTTCCTCTAGGTTCTACATCGGTTTATACCGACTCGTGCATCGTAATGCCGTGTCTAATTTCAAATAGACACACACTACGGGGATTATCGTTCCCCCAGGAGTTACTCTACTCCTCTTTACTAATACTTTTACACTGGGGTTACAAGATGGGTATATTCACCCTATGGTATTCGCATCTCTCGTGCCTAATTCCCATAATTACCAAATGAATGGATCCGTATGTTTATTTAACATAGTACCAATCATCAATTTGATTCTCGTTTGTGCTATGCACATTACAGTTTATGAGTTTTATTCATAAAATTCTCATTATGCGATTTTCGCTCTACCCCCCTTAAAAGGGATTACGCCCACGTAATCTACCATATGTTATCATTACCAAACATTGGTTACTCAATTTGGGCAATCTGAAGCGCTTCGCTTCACTACGATATACTATACAATATGCTCTAGTCAAAGGGTCTTAACCATACCAATGGTTTAGTCTTTGCACCGAGGATTCCTATATGAGTTTATTTAACTCATAATTAATTCAGTTCTAGCCTACTAGGCTTCAAGGCGATAATAGCCATGCTTTCATACTTACCAGGTATATTACATTTCCTAGCTAGGGCCCACTAGCTTCTGCTGCGCGACCCTGCTAACTTGGGTTACTCACCCTTCATGTTATCCTTCGTGTGCTATACATTACCTTTTTATCCCTCTATTGTGAAATAAGGTTTACTAACAGTGTGGTATTCTTTTACCGCTGTTTGAACTCCATGAGTTTTAGATTGTAACCTGCTCTCTGGTAATCTATTACACATACTATTCGTACTCCCGCGATTATTCATTATGTTCCTCCGACTTGTTGTCGGGCGAGGTTAAGTCACTACCTAGTTGTAGTGTTTCCTCTGATGTTAATAGTTTCTGAATAATACCAGTTCTTCTGGTTCAGTACAAGTGTCTTTACTTGTATGACCTTGCCTTCCGTATGCGTTGGTCTTAGTGACTTGTTACGACTCCTTTCACCTCTTTATTCCAATGGAATTCACATCTTGTGATTGTTAGTGTGTTTCACAATCTTCGTGCTTCTTTGGGCTCGTGTTGCACGGTCTGTAGCTAAGCTTCCTTAGCTGGCTTCTGCCATGTTTGTTGGTGAAAAGAAGGATTTACTACGGTTTACATTTTCCATATCCCTAGCCGTCCCATTAGATTATTAGCTGCACAAGCGCCATACCAAAACACTCAGTCATACAGAGTGCAGAGGCGTAAACACTTGACAGTAAGTCACTTATGTGATAGGAAAGGATATTCTACTTATCTCCTCATACTTATACTCCGTGTCATTACCTTGCTACTTCCTCATAGCGGTCGCTGGCTGCGTACCGTATTCTTACTCACTGTACAACATTGTTCTACTTCTTCCGTGTAACACCCCTACTACGCGCCTAACAATAAATACAGTCGCAGCGGAAATGACCAACTAAACAACAACTAACAAATTGGTGTTACAACGCCGTTAACCACCCACGTGGTTAACTAGGCAGAATAAATAACAACGTATCGGTCTGATGATCAGACTCCCGGCATAGTAACTAACATCCATATATATACATAACCGACAATACCGAGTATTTAATTTACAATACCTCCAAACCATAATCATCCATAACTGTATAACAAGGGTTCAACATGTACGCCTCGGAGCACAGGCGCATCCCGGGCTCAACAACCTACTAACCAAAGTATATCTACCGCCTAGGACCTAGAGCCACTCAGCCTCTTCGATCCTCATCCTGCAATCAAATAAAATATGGGGCCCCCGAGGGGGTCAGCACCTTTGCTGGTATGGCTAACGCGCAGCCCATCGACTAACGGGATACTCGCAACCAATTGTCATAATAACATGGCATTCATTTAGAACAACCAACATATATACACATATACCATAGCATAGCAAGGGAAATTGCATAGCATCACATCATCAATACATATCACCACAAGAACGGTTCACATGAAGATCCTTCCACCACAGTTAGTACATACCATGAGCATTGAGATTGTTGCCAATCTCACCCAAGCTCGTTAATTACCTCATCACCATCCTGTTATTTGAACGGTTGACTTAAACCCAGGTGTGTCGGATATAGTGATCCCAAGCACACCAAACAACACAGTATGCCCCTATGGCCCGACGTGAGTCAGTAAACTAGCTTTGGATAAGCTAAGGGAAGGTTGAAACCAAATTGGAATACCACCTAAACATACACCTAGGGAGCCGAACTGGATATGATAACGACCCCCATCCATCACACGCGTGGCCGGAACTTACCGGACTCCTCACTCCCCCCGATTAGCACTTGTTAGTAAACACACAACATTTGTCAAGTCACATACAAGCAACATTCGGGTCTTGTTAGACACACCAAGGGGAAAGGAGTCATAATAACACAACATCAGAATATATAACAGCTGTAAACTCTTTTCATGCCTTAATCTTATAAGGTTGTAAACACTCAGAAAACAAACACCCCAAGCCGGTGTAAACCGTTAGGCAACAGACTGCAAGAAAACCATACCTTGGTCCTTGCCTTGTTTCGTTCCCACCTTGAGAGAATCCTATACACATTAGTAAGGTCGGTTAATTAATTATTTAACTTCACACTTACTATTATTCAACATGCTTGTATGACATGCTTTAATGCCTATCTTACCCTAGGTTACCTTCATTAAATACCCTAGGGTTAACTACATAAGTCACATTCTTTTCTGTTTTTTTTTTACATGTTTGGTCCGACCGACCCACCGTCCGACCCACAACTGGGTCGGACCCTCCCAGTGGTCTTCGGGTCTGAAAACTTTACCTTGACCGACCCATGTCCGACCCACCATTCTGGGTCGGTCCATGTGCGAACATTTTCCCAACATTTTACAGAGGCTCGACCGACCCATGTCCGACCCACCCTTCTGGGTCGGACCGTCACCGAACCTCTTCCTAACATTTTACAGAGACTCGACCGACCCACAAACTGGGTCGGCCCCTGGGTCGGTCGCCTACTAAACTTACCTAAACTTGCCAATTCTTCACCAAACTTCTCCTAAGGCCTCTTAATGCTTCCTAGCAACGTTTGGTAACCTTACATCCACATACAACATCCATGAAACTCATTTTCTAATTCCTTAAAACCTTTACTTATTTCCTTGTAAAAATTCCTTAACACTTATTTTATTTTATACTAGGTTCCTAGATGGTGTTTCTCACCTATGGTAACTACTATCCCAAAATGCTTTCTCCTTAACTTAACATCATCTCCCAAGCATCATCTCTCACACTAATTCCTTATCTCCTTCTTGAAACTCTTTTCCTAGTGTACACTCCTCCTTATTCTACCAAAGTTTGCCTAGGTATTTACCTAAGTCCCAAAGTGACTTTGGTACCTACTTAAATCTCAAAATCATGCCTAAGTCCTTATTACACTCTAGAATGTCTCCTAGTTCACCAAAATTCCTTAAGAACATCTTAAACTTCTTATTCATCTCCTACACTTTCTAACTCACCAAACCTATGTAAACACTTAAAACTTCTTGCTTCTTACCTAAATTTTGACATGGGTTCCCTTAGAACATTACTAAGCCTTAACACTTTACCTTCTCCTTTAAACACACAAGACCATCTAAAATCATCAAGAACACTCACATACATAATTTCACCAAATTTACACCACATTACAACATAGTGCACAATACAGTTTGCATGGCACTTAGGCCCTTAAAATGCATGGCTCTTAGGCCCTTAAAGTGCTTAAATCATAAACACTGAATTTCCACAATTATATGCCTTTAACCTGCAATACACTCAACACACATATGTGCCCTTTACTAGTCTATTAAGAACACTTTACTAAGTCATTCACCATTTGCTCTTTAGATAGTTTTAATAAGCATTATAAGCTCATTCTCCTAAGGCATTAAAATAGCATTAGGTTAGTAGATTTACCTCTTTTGCAAGATAACTCCTTTCTTGTTTCCTTTAGAAAACCAATAGAGTACTTGCTTCTTTGACAAGTTCTAAACAATATACAAACTTTATAATGAGTATTCAAGCTATAAGCTTCATCTCATTGTAAACCCTAATTTGACATTGTTTCAAAAACATCAATGTAGTTGTTTTACCTTGTTCTTTGAAGAGAGTTTGGATATACAACAAGAGAGGACTCCACCTAGTCCATGAAGAGTTGAAATGAAGCTAGAACAAAGTCACACAATGAGCTACATCAATGTGTATTTTCGGACATGACAAAACAAGAGGGAAACTTGTTTTTGTTTGAGATTCCTTACCTAGAAGTAAAGGAGAGTAATAATATGTAGAAATCCAAGCTCAAGCTCCTTCAATGGTGGAACACCTTGGCACCGAAATGGAGCTCTTGGAGTTTTGAGAAGATAGGAATGAAGAGCTTGATGAGAGGAAGAGATTGGTGGTATTTGTTTTTGATTTGGACAAGTGAGCTAGGTTTAACAAGTGGTCAAAGTTGGAACTTCCATGGTGATAGTGGTATTACCGAGAGAGAACAAGGAAGAAGGAAAAGAGAGGTATTTGCAAACCGTGGGAATGAAGGAAAGAAATGAGAATGAAGATAGAAGTTGCTTTTAGAAGATATTATGTTATAAAGTAAAAAGTAGTTTTACTTAGTTTGCTTTAATTACTTATTACCTTAACTAGAGAGTGGTGAGTCACCACACTTATAAAAACCGGCCCCCTTTATTAGTATAAGGGCATTTTAGTCTTTGTTTGTCAATTTAATTACTTAATACAACATATGTTACAAAATAGCTTATAAAAGTACTATTCACCTATACAAGGCACATAGAAGTGAAATTTTTGATTTCCCACTAATATAGCCACCCAAATGTGATACTATATAGTACACATATATATTTAAGAGTAATGATGGACATTTAGCCATTCAAAACTCATTTACAAGACAATTTTTCAAAAACGTGCTTTAAGACTTCTTAAAGCACATTTTGGTTTTAACTTGTTTTCAAGCTTGGTTTTCTTTGGTAATTGGTTTAATATGTCATTAGTATATAAATGAAGTCTTGGTAAGCTCATTAGGTCTTACTCAGTTTATCCCAAGCTTAGAGCACATTTTTGCTCTTATTGACTTTAAAACATTTGTGTTCCTTTTGTTTAAATTTGTTTAGTAAGGTTTCTAAGACTCTTTTTAGTCTTAATATATCATGTTTAGTGTTTAACCAACATACCAAGGTTTGGGGTATTTCATTCCGTTACTGTGGTAGTTTGTCTTTACTCATTGCCATTGTCATTGGCACCATTCCCTTATGGCGTGAATACACTAGGAGGTTCCTAGTTCACGTATGCGACGGTCATCGTAGCATGCCGCAATAATATTATCTTCCCCTCGTGGGGATGTTTTATTTCAATTTGGATTTCATGTGTAGGTTAGCTTACCTCACACTACTTCCTCATTCATGATACAGTTTGCCAAATAACTTAGCTGACCACAAATGAAGTGGTTTATTGGGTTACAAGCTCTCTTGAGCGCCGGTCATACATGGCGTGCAATATGCACATGCATTGATTCTTTTTGACCATTACTGTCTCTATAATGCTGAGCAGTGATCATAGGTTCTAGCTATGCAGTTTTACTTTTGCAGGTACATTACCGGGACATTTCAAAACTTGAAGGGTTTTCTGGTCCCGTTCTCCAATTGGAGGGTGTTTCATCACTGGTAAGTGAAGGTTCTTATTGACTACAGTCCAGTCTTAACCCACATGTGTGATAACAGTCCGCTTTGGGCCGCAGCCCGCACGGTTTTGTTTCCGGGGTACTATCCCCAAAAGGCCTCACGATAAGGTTCATTAGTGTTTACACGATGGTTCACCACATGCTTGGGTGCATGTGGGGCACACTTACTCCTTTAAGTTGTAATGGTTTGGAAATCTCATTTCCTTATTCCATCGCTCTTTGGCAATATCTACTTGCATAAGCTTTATGGTTATAGTGGATGGAAACCTTTCCTATGGTTTACATTTTACCGCATTGGTGATTTTCTGTTAACGAGAGGTACTTTTCCTCGAGTTTCCGTAATGTCCAAGTGTGGACTAGGCCATTGTTGGCATTATCCCGATTCTTATGCCTCTGTGCTACCTTTGCTACAGAAGGCATCGAGGGTAGTCAAAAGCTTGTCAACTGTATACTAGACTGATGCTCTAGTGACAGTAACACTGAGTTGACCGCTACTCCAAGCCACTCAGGATGTTGGATTTGAATTGATGCTCCAGTTGTTGATTTCTTGTCGTATGAGACAATATCTCGCACAAGTCTTGTTAGTAATTGATGCGGGTCTTGCAACCCTTTTGATTCACGTAACGTATTTGGTTGGTGGCTTTTAAGCCTTACTGCAGCAAGCTATGCTCTTTGCAAGCTGTTTATACATGTTCCCACTCCTAGCCTACCATCATAGGGCTGAAGGTATTACTGGGCTCCCTGGCAAGCTGTGACATCACGCTTCCGTCCCTAGGAAACCCTTTAGGCAATCTGGTGCTAATCAGTGCCTTTCGGTGTCTGAGAGTATTTCGTGTTAAGTGAAATCCCTTTAGTGTCCTAACCGAATAGTTGTTCTGGTTGTCATGCTCTCTCCATGACGTTTTGTTCGATTGGTTGTTATCTTAGACACCCTTCGAGGATTGCTCCTGGGTGTGGTTGAGCTATGCCGTACATCCGGATAATGTTTAAGACATGTTATCACTATACCGCCTTGTGGTATGGTATTTGTGCTATCCACTTTAGGGTTATAACGTCTCCCGTTCTTGGGTAGACTGTTTATACCTTCTCCTAGTGTTCTTGACTAGGTTTAAAATTCTCTCCAATGCTGGGTTATACTTGGGGGTAATCTTGTGGTTACTCTTGGGAGCTCTGTCCCATTTGTTGTGCATCATTGTGCTCACAATAGGCCTTTGCCTTACTGTGTTCAAGCTGGGTGTCCTTTCCAGCTGTCAGGTATTTGCTTGAATTATTTGAGACATATCCAATGTCTATGCTTGTTAATCCGTGCGCTTTGCACTTCCTAATCCTCATTCCTTATCTTCAGATGGGTTCTTGGATACTTTATACTTATTCCTTAGCTGAGTTTCCTTCTCTTAATCGACTGAGGTATCCATCTGTTCTGGTTAAAATTTACTCATGGTCCGTAGAACGGAGTTGGCTACTTCCCGTGTGTCGTACACTACATGTATACATACGTGGGGTACTTCGTTGATACGTTACCACTTACCCGACTACTTGTCAGGCCCGCAAGCTCCTTCGGAGTGCGGTTGTCCCACATCCCGTAGTTGGGTACACTCATAGTGTTTGTCACACGCCTAGGTGAAGTATTCTGTTGTCAACTCCTCTTGTATCATTCTATGATACTCACCATAATTCTGTCCCCTTTTTTTATCGTTAACCGCCTTGAAGCTGTTTGCCAAATCTCTGGCCTTATTTTCCGCCACTTCTGACTTTAGAAACTCATGAATCATTTCAGCTAGCTCTCCATGGGTTTTTGGGGCTTTTGTTGCGATCTTCCCGGCAAGCCTTGGTTGTGCTAGCCCGTTTCCGAAAGCCTTGATTAGAATCTTCTCATCAATGTCGTCGATTTCGGCTACTTGCTTATGAAACCTTTCACTGAATTCTTTCACCGTCTCTCCCTTTCGCTGCTTGAGATCCATTAGTTCTATTGTTGCTTTCTTGATCTTTTTGCTTGCAGCAAAAATATTGTTGGAACTCCTCAGTCAATTGCTTGAAACTTGAGATCGACTGCGGGGGTCTTGTTGAGATCCAACCGAGTGCTCTTTTGGATAATGTTCCCGGAAACAAATTGCAAAGAGCGAGAGAACTTATCCCCTGCGTGTTCATTGCGAACATAATTTTTTTAACGTGAAGAGTAGGGTCCCCCGTTCCATCGTACTTCTCCACCGCTGGTGCAACGAAGTGGGGAGGAAGTTTTGCCTTCCTGATTCTCTCGGAGAAGGGGTAAAGAGTCATGTCAATCGAATCATCCTCCTCAGTCTCCTCGATGACGATCAGAGTTTTCTCTAGCTGCTCTTTTTTCCGGCTGTTGCTCGCTTCGGAGCCGCGGTTCTTGAGCGATTCAAGCGCCTCGGTCATGTCCTCCCATTTCTTCTAGTATTCCTCATCTCGCTGCATCAGTTCCTGCTGCAAGACTTCATTCCCCTCCACTATCCTTTCATCAATGGTTCTGACTAAGCTTTTCAGCATCTCCTCCAACGCTTGCTTGGAGATCACGTCTTCAGCCTCCACTCTGTTGTTTTCGGTCGTTCCCATATTGTTGATCTCGCCATCAGGTCGGGGTGTCTTTCTTGTTCTTGGGGCCATTCTTACATGCGTACCTTCTCCGCTTACACCTGCAAAAGACACAACCTCAAAGTTTCAAGGTTTCATTGTTTCGTTCACAATCAAATTACCTCCGGTGGACTCGTGGTTGCTAAGAAAGATCTTGAGCCATTCGTTTCCCACAGACGGCGCAAAAATGAAAATGATAAATTCCTAACTCCTCAAATCTTCTATCCTAATCCCTAGTCAGGTTCCAGTTCTACTGCTAAGCCTTTTGCGCTTCGTCGAATTACCTTGTTGCTATGTGACCGAGCATAAAAGAGAAAGAATC
This sequence comes from Limonium bicolor, assembly GCA_023374045.1. NCBI lineage: Eukaryota > Viridiplantae > Streptophyta > Magnoliopsida > Caryophyllales > Plumbaginaceae > Limonium > Limonium bicolor. The sequence goes on from CM041779.1 coordinate 250,845,483, forward strand.
GCGAAGACAACGCAACTGAGTGTAGTTTTCGAATATAAATCGTGTCCTTTATTGTGGGGTTGAACCCCTATTTATAACGTTTACACTGCTAGATCGAGGGTTGCCAGCCTGTCTTTCTTTTTAATTGCCAGGCTGGCATTTGCATATAAGCGGGATATTTAACTACCCATCCGGCCGAATCACATTCTGGTCCGGCGATATTCCTTGTTCTAAGCTGCCCCTTCCAGTCACATGAGACCGGATGTTCTTCCTTTCCTTACTCTCGTACTTTTTCCCTCTTCACTCTGTACATCCGAATAATACTAGTAATCCCGACATTTCATCCCCGGATTTCAACAGTTAATTGTTAAGGTAACGCTACGTAAAACTCGTCGTTCATAGTAATTACTAACATCCGGGTTTATGTAAATGCACTAGTAGAAAAAAAAATTTAAACCACGACCTATATACCACGGTTTTATGCGGAACCGTGGTATATAACATTATAAACCACAGTTGTATGTAGAACCGTCATTCATTCTAATTGAGCCACACTATAAATGACGGTTTTATGCAGAACCGTCATTTATTCTCTTCGTGGTACATTATAAATGACGGTTCCCACATGAACCGTCATTTATTTTCCTAGCGGGAAAACGGCGCGCCACTCTTAGTTCAAGGAAAATTGACTATAAACCACAGTTGTATATTGAACAGCGCGCCACTCTTAATTGACTATAATCCACGGTTCCAACCGTGGTTTACTCTTTGTGCCATATTATAAATGACGGTTACACCGTGAACCGTCATTTAATGTCTTAGTGGGAATATTTTTCGCTGAAAATTAGACAGCGCGCCACTCTTCATTGACTATAAACCATGGTTCGGAATCGTGGTTTATTCTTCGTGTCATATTATAAATGACGGTTACACCGTGAACCGTCACTTATTGTCTTAGCGGGAATATTTTTCGCTGAAAATTGAACGACGCGCCACTAATTCATTCTCTTTTTAATATCTCTCTTCCACTGCCTTCATAACTGACGGTCATTTTTACAACCCCCAAACTGTCGAACAAGGAACATGCTCTGCGCCTTCTCTTCAACCTCATGGTGATTTTTGCAACCCACCATGGCAAACAAGGACCAAACTCCTCATGGTAATTTTTGCAACCCTCTGCGACTTCTCTGTGCCACTATTCATTCTCTTTTTATATCTCTCTCTTCCTCTTCCTCATCACCACTCACTGTAATTTTGGCAACCCTAACCGGTGAAAAAGGACATGCTCCGGCCTCTCTCATTCTCTTGTTTCACGGTAATTTTTGCAATCTACACTAATTTTTGAACATGGTCTACGCCTCTTACATTCTCTTTCACGGTAATTTTGCAACCTACCGATGAACAAGGAACATAATGCGAATTCACTCATTATTTTGCAACCCTAATTCGCAAACAAGGAACATACATGTTCTGGCCTCTTCATTCTCTTCTGTTTGTGCTTTGTTGAGATTACTGGCGTCGCTAAATCGCCGGCGATTTGAAAAAAAAAATCACAGACTATAAACCACGGTTTTATGTATAACCGTGGTTTATTATTGATTTTATACACTATATACCACGGTTTTAAGAATAACCGTCATTTATAACACTCTTTATACCACGGTTCTATGCGGAACCGTCATTTATAACACACTTTATACCACAGTTCTAACTCCCAACCGTGGTATAAGGTCAATGAATATCGTGGGAGAAGGGGTCTTAAACGACGGTTTCGACCAACCATGGTTTTTTCGCTTACTTTAAATGACAGTTATGAACCGTCGTTTATAGCTATTTGTAAATATACGACGCGAGCATAAACCACGGTTCCTAACCGTGGTATATAGCCAAAATAACCGTGGTTAAAAACATTTTCTGCACTAGTGATGCATCGGTTGTATAAAACGTCTTAGTTATGGCATTTTGGAATATTAGGATTTATTCGATTATATCACGTAACGTTTACGAGTATATAAATATACATTCACGTTTATACTTAGGTATTAAATTTAACCAATTCAGTTAGGTATACAAGTACACATTTATACTTGTATACTAATGTTTATAATTCATTATATGCATTAATATTATTCTCATTTGAACTTAGGCATATATTATATAGTTGCATGAATACATGCAATAATGTTATATGGTATTATTATTTAACCATTTATTATTGTACAATGTATTATAATATACAAGACTTATAGCAGGTTATATTTAATTTCAACTAAATAACTTGTACTTTACAACAATTAATGTAATAACATTTACTCTTTTATATTATATAGTTTCCAACTACATCATAACTCATTATTTATATTGCTCACATATACTAGCGCATTACATATACGTACTTATACATTTATATTTCTTGAATTACACTCTTATATCATATGCCACATTATTATCATCTTATGTAAGATGATTATTTTCATTTATTGCATTATTTTATGCAATTTATATTAAGAACCTTATCTTAATATTATGTAGCATTCCATGACATATCTTTATAATTCCTAAGGTTTATTATAATACTATCTGAAATACCCTGAACTTAATTAGGGAGATTAAATTACTCTAATATGATATTTGACGGCCTAATAGTGCCTAAGTAATTTTGATAAAGAGAATAAATCCAAAAGAAACAAGAAAATGCATAAAAAGCGAGAAACGATAAATTGAGCGTTAAGTGACCCTAGAAGGAATATAACCCTGAGAAGGGCATTTGTAACACCCCTACCACTAATACCGTCATTACTGTACCATACTTACCTTCGCAGCGGATATTACTTACTCAACGACGGGTGTACAATGCCGTTAGTCACCCACGTGACTAACAAGGCGAGTTACAATTCTACATACTATCGGTCTGATGAATGTGAACATACTGAGTACTCTACATAATACAATACTTCCCATTGCTTACTCATCCATAATTCAATTACAACTTCAATTTATTACTATACCGAGTATACTACAATCCTTAAGTTACCGATACAGCTTGGACTTTCAATTTCCCAATACATTACAAGTACAATCCCTTTTCATACAACTACCCATGCTTACATAGAAGTCCCCGTCCTACTCTCTCGAACGGTGGTCAGCTTTGAGTACCTGCACACTAAAAACGGTCCCCCTAGGGGGTCAGCTTACGCTGCATATGAAATTCGCATATATCGCGTGCTAACCGCGGTACGCCGAATACTTTGGGTCGGATATACATGGAGTTCATTTTACATGCATACACACATACAATTACTACACAATACCTTACAACAATACTTACATACACATGCAAGGTACAATACTTACCAAGGAAGACAATGCTATAGTCAACCGTTCGTATTAGTTACTTATTCAATACTCTTTCGTGGTGTTACTCATTACTCTGTTCGTACTATGTTCGATATTCGCTACTCTACTCATACTCACTTCTTACTCTTGCATACTCATCACTCCATGTTCAGTACTTTACTCTGTACTCGTTACTATACTGGTGTATACTTGCTACTCAATACTCCATACTTACTCATACGTACTCAATACTTGGTACTCATTACATACTCATACTCACTTCTTACTCAGTACTCATTACTTACTCATACGTACGCCATACTCATTACTCATTACTTTGGCCTCTGGGCGGAGTCATACTCAAGACTCGCCACCGGACCTACAATACGAGGGCTATACGCTTTGCTCCTCAAATACTCAAATGTCCGTTTTCACCGAACTACTCAAATTCCCAACACTCTTCTCTCAGAGTATATTACAATCTCATGGATTAGCCTAGAAGTATCTCTCTCGATTACCTCTGCTAGCTTAGGGAATTACCACTGTCTAGTATCATCAGATTTAAGGGTTTCCCCAACATATCGAATACTCTCTCGTTCGGGGCATACTTACATCAGTCGGGTCTTCTCATAATGGGTCGACTAATTACTAAGGGGGTTTGGAGATCCCTTATCATTCTTTACTACTCTCATGGTTCAAGTTTTGCACCAAGATTAATTCCTCTAATAGGGGTTACTTATATACTTCTACTATTTTTTTTGTTTGTGTATTATTTATTTCGTTTCTCCTACCGTTATCGGAAGGTTATTACTCCCGTACACTCTCTCACATTCTAGTGAGTTCATTGGGTTGCGTTATCGTTTATTGATTCGATAGTTTAGTGTGTTGCTATTGTTCCATTAGTTCACGACATGACTCTTAATACGAGTCACTACTCAACAAGACTCATCTATGAGTCGTACTACGCACTAAATGATGCCACACAATCAATCAAGAAGGGTTAGCTCACACAACATACAACCAGACATACAATGAAAGGCAATAAACCGTTTTCATGCTTTAGTCTTGATTAGCCGACATACAGCATAAAAATAAACGTAACTCGGTTAGCATACGGGGCATGAGAAAATCATACCTTTCACCGGAGTTAGCTTTACCTTGTGTTCCCTTGTTCCTTGGTTCACACTTGTTCCACTGATAATGTTTTCAACATTGTTATTAATACTATGCTCATACGACATACAAATAATTACTACTCCATTACTTACCCCGTTATCCCAGTATACTTAATGTTCTTATTCTTACAACTTTCTTAACTTGTTTCCTTACTCACATGTGCATTTCCTCAACCTTTCTTTCCATTAGTGATGTATTACTACATTTACATATGCATATGTGTATAGGCATATATATATACATATGATAACCATAATCATATATATTTTTTTTTTTGACTCGACCGACCTTACACAGGGTCGGTCGAAGTCAGTAGGGTAATACGCTGGAAAATTTCAGGGCCGACCGACCTTGCAAGTCCGGTCCCAAGGTCGGTCCATTCCAGTGAGTTACTTGACGAAAATTTTTTTTTAGGCCGACCGACCTTGCATGTCCGGTCCCAAGGTCGGTCCATTCCAGTAGGTTTCATTACGGAAGATTTTCTGGCCGACCGACCTTGCATGTCCGGTCCCAAGGTCGGTCCATTCCAGAAGGTTTCTGTCTTTGTGAATCTGGGCTCGACCGACCTCGCAAGTTCGGTCCTAGGGTCGGTCCGGCCCAGTATTTCAGTTTTAAAATTTGTTTTCAGTTCTATACTTTGCCCATTGTTTCCCCAATCTTCCTACATACATCCCAACATGATTTAGTGCCACTTAGGCTCCCTAAAATACCTCAATTCATCCACCAAATCCATTACTAAATCGATAAACCACTTACACAATTTTCCTCCCTTTCCTTTCCTGCACACATAGCAGTTTTTGTGCCTCTTATGCTACTGATTCTAAAACTCAATTCTCCCATCCAATACTTACTCAACCAATTCCATTCCAAGCATTCTAAATACCTCTCTTTACCATGCCAATTCATTTCCAAATCATTACACTACCTACACCCAAGTTTCAACACTCATTTTACAAAATCCTGCACACCAATTTCTTCCTAGTTTTACAATGCATCTTAGTACCTCATGCTACAGATTTTTACATGCTTTATCCTCATCCTCCAATTACCAATCCATGATCATTAACCATCTCTACTAACCCCAATACATACCTTGGTTCACCCATTCACCAAGTCATCCATTAATGTACAATTCCTACTAAAATTTCACCATAGTTCACCTACTTTCCTTACTTCCTCAAGTACACATCCTCTCATCAAATTCAACCTAACGCTAGCCACACCCAACAAGGGTCCTACCAGCACATAAGGTTCATACAAAAATTCAACACACCAACATTTCTTCAACTACAATACCAATACATCATTACTTCCCCAAATAGTAATACTAATACACATACACCATTCATTTGGCTCTAAGGCCTACAAATCCACACATTTGCTCACCAATACTCAAACATCCACAACTACAATACTAATACAATGGTTTATGTTCTTTTATTTGTTTACCCATTCCCATTACACTAATGCATTAGATTAAGCATTAGGAAGGAGCTCTTACCTTGAGCTTTTGATTCCTCCATTTCTTTTCCATTTCTCCTCTTCCTCTCTTTCTTGTCCAATCGGTCACATGGGAGTGGAGTTATCAAACTCCACTCCAACACCCAAGAAACACAAAAATGCATTTTAGTTACTCTTCTAAACCCTTAGAGAATTCTAACTCCATAAAAAGGCTTAGAGTACAAGTTAGGGTTTTACCTTTGGAGATCTTTGAGAGGGATTCTCACCCTTGAATCAAGAAGGGGATTACTCCACCATTGGAGGGTTGAGACAATGTTCAAAAACAAGAGAAGAACAAGGCATTAAAAGAAGCCCAAAATCGGCCAAGGCATGGAAATGGAGAAAATGAGTTTTTCTCTTGAATCTTTTTACCTTAAGTGGAAGAGGAGACTCCAAGCTCCACAATGGTGTGCTTTTCTCTTCAAATGGGGAAAACCCATGGAGATGAAGTTGCTCATTTTCGGATTTTGAAAAGATAGAAATGTAGAGGATGAAGAGAGGAGTTCAAATATGTATTTTATTTTACATTTGGAGCTTAAATGGAGCTAGAGTATGAGGAGAAAGAAGAGAAGCCATGAGAGGTGTTGGAGCTTCTCAAAAATCGCCAGCAAGGGGGAGAATGAGAGAGAAATCGGTGGGGAAGGAGAAGGAAGGGAGAGAGAAGAGAGAAATGAGGGGAGAGAGGGTGTGTGAGTGCTTTTTACTTTCCCACCTTTTTGCTTTTTGACTCTACATTAATTTAGCTAGTTATGTGTGTGTGAGAGAGGGTTATTTGACTGTTAGAAAACCGGCCCCCACTATTATACTAGCTGGAGCGTTTTTCGTCTTTTACAGAAACGCTCGTTATTTTACCCGGTTTTGATACTATTCACTAACCGGGCCCGTTTTCCGGAATTTTCTCGTTTCTTTATTTTTATTGGTTATTAAGCTTCCATAAATGCTTAATAATTATTATTTAATGATTTATAATTTTTACGGGTCTGTCTGACCACTTAAAATCACGTTTTCAGGTTTCCTCGAAAAACGTGTGCTAAAGCTCTATTAGCGTTTTAATACCTTATTTGGCTCCGGTTTCTTCGGGAATCATTCCCGTATACTAATTAGGCATGAATAAGCCTTAGGAATACTTACGATACTATAACCGAGGTCTCGTACCTCCTATTGTTATTTAACGTTTGTTTTAGCGTTTTCCGCTTTCTAAGCGTTTTTCCTCATTTCTTTTGGATTTATTTTCCTTACCAAAATTACTTAGGTACTATTAGGCCCTTAAATACTATATTAAAATATTCTAATCACCATATTTAAGTTCGGGGTATTTCAGCATTGGATGGATTTAAAAGGCTTAATAGTGACTAAATAATATATGGGAACAATTCCCAAAGAAAACGGACCCAAATAATGTATTAAAATACTAATAAAGCTTTAGTGCACGTTTTTCAAGGAAACCCAAAAACGTGACTTTAAGTGGTCAAACGAACCCGTGAAAATTATAGTTCATCAAATAACTATAACTAAGCATTAATGGAAGCTTAAGAACCAATAAAATTAAAGAAACGAGAAAATTCCGGAAAACGGGCCCGGTTAGTGAATATTGCCAAAACCGGGTAAATTAACGAGCATTTTATGTAAAAGATGAAAAACGCTCCAGCTTATATATATATATATGTGGGGCTGGTTTTTATAACAATAAGTAGCCCTCACACACACACTATGCTAGTAAAGAAGGAAGGGAAAAGAAAAAGAAAGAAAAAGGTGAAAAAGTAAAAAGTAAGTAAAACACCCTCTCTCCTCTCATTTTCTTTCCCTCACGTACAGCCTCCTCTCTTCCTCCTCCCTCTCTCTGCCGATTCTTTTTTCTTGCTGCCCCTTCCATGGCGATTTTGTAGCCTCTCCAAACTCTCCACTTCTCTTCCTTGTACAAGCTACATTATAACTCCCAATCAAAAACAAATTATATATTCTTGCTCCTCTCATCATGATCGACCATTCCCTCTTTTTAAAATTCAAAAATGATGAAGTTCATTTCCATGGGTATATCCCATTGATGAAGAAAATGGCATTTTTGTGGAGCTTAGAGTCCTATCTCTCTCTCCTAAGGTAAAAATCTCCAAGAAAAACTCATTTTTCTTCCTTCTCCTTTGGTGACTGAATTTTACCCGCTTGTAATGCCTTGTTTTCGTCTTGATTTTGAGCTTCATTTCAACCCTCCAATGGTGGTGGAATTTCCCTTTTGATTCATGGGTGAAAGCCCTTCTTAAAAGGCATCAAAAGGTAAACCCTAACTTTGTGTTTAACCCCTTTGATTGGATTAAAATTTCCTAAGGGTTTAAATGGTTAATTGAGTCCATTTCTTGTGTTTCTTGAATGTGGGATGGAGTTTGGCAACTCCATTCGCATTTGACCGAATTTGGGAAGGGGAGGAGCAAGAGGAGAATTAAGGAGAGACTTGTGAATTAAGGTAAGAAACCTACCTTGAAGCTTGCTTTAATTGTTTGAAAATTTGGGATGGGTTAAATTAAATAATGAACCCAAATTATGTGAAATAATGTAGTTGGTTTGTAACACCCCCGAATAAACATCCAATAGTACGAACAAAGCTCCTAGCCATATTACAAGATAACTATGCAGCGGATTCTCAACTTCATCCGGGTGCTACAGATGCCAACCACCCACGTGGTTGACAAACCACATTACCAACACCAAATTATGGTCTGCATGACTAGAAACAGCCCTCAACCAAAACTCATATACAACATAAAATACAATTCCCAAATACCGAGTGTCTACAACAGAATTACCAATTCATAAACCGAAAAGTACATCTTGGGTTTAGTAACAACCCATACATTAAACATATTGCTCAAACTCAAAGTTATGCCTAGATGGACTACCCCCATGGTAGCCATCCCGCCTACGCCCCGTTATCATCCGGCTCAATACCTATAAAAATTGGGTTGTAAAGGACTCAACAAACTACACAGAGTATGAATATGTGTAGCCCGTATGTTGCCGGGCTATACGACTACTTGGTCGAATATTGTTAAGTCCAATTTACATGCTATAAATAAGTAGTAAAGCACACCACAATACATCATGATATCATACACACTTAAAGGTAGCAAAGCATTAGCAACAAGCAACCAAGCATAACATGCTGGCATCATAGCAACATCAAACACGCAACCAAGTACAACAAGTTGCTAGTAGCAACAGCAATCATGTAAATAATAAAACGTGTGCGTAGGTATGTTATACCCATGATCCTCACTATCGGATCATTCAAGCGTTGTGTGTTTGTGAGCCTCGATTTTAAACCCTATCCTATGTGGATTAAGTTGATTAGGATTTAATCGGGTTTTAGGTCCACTTATAACCTAAGTTTAATAACTAAGTCATATAACCATAATTATTAAAACCTAAGCTAGCTCACGGGAACCTATTATGAGTCGCCACCTAACTTTAACCTAGATCAAATTAGGAAAGGAGAGTTCGGGTTCAGGGGCTTGATATTCGACTTAGTTAGGGTTCAAATTACATTCATTACCCCTCCTAGGTCGTTTTTCCTCTACTTGGTTTATTTACGGCTTTCTACAAAGTTGTTTTTAACCGAGGTGTGCGCTTCTATTTTTTTTTTATTTTTTAACGTTTTTTTTTGACAGAAAATTAAAGTGAAATTGAAAGTTACCTAAACTAGGGTTTCGGAGGCAGAATTAGGTCAAATTTTAATTACGTCCGTGGCCACGGACCAAATGTCCGAGACCACGGACCCCAGTTGAATTCAGTGATTTTAAAAACAAAACTAAAATAAAAACGCAAACTTGAAAAGTCCAGGGCCACGGACAGGGTGTCCGTGGGCCCGGACATGTGTTGACAGAAACCCTAAAATTTGAAAAATGTAAAATCCCGCCACCGTCCGTGGGTGTCCGTGGTCACGGACAACCCGTCTGTGGTCCTGGACAATGAGTCCGAGGTCACGGACACCCCACAGACAGTGGGTTTTCGATGGTTCTTGAGGGTGTTTTGAGCTCAAATTTTATGGGTGTGTAGCCTGAAGGATTTTAAACACGTTAGTAATCGAAAGAACTCAATTTGACATCAAAATTAATACGAAACTTAGCAAACAAGTAACAAGACAGTAGCCGAAACAATTAACAATACAGAAGCGAAAAAGAGTTAGTTTAAGCCCAAATTTTGAGGCAAGACTGAAAATATCGTGGGGAGTTAGGAAAGTGAAATTTCTACCTGTTTTACCTTCGGATTCACGATGATTCTTCACACTGGGATTCGTCGAGTACTCCGTTGATGGCAGACCTGAAAGGATTTCGAACCAAGCTTCTGGTTGTTGGTTGTTCTTGTTGTTCTTCACGTTTTGGTGATGTTTTTGTGGGGTTTTAATGATTATTGGTGCTTTGGGGATTGGAAAACATGTTTAGATGGTGATTTCGGGGGTTTTTCGGTATGATTTGGGTGGCCGGGTGTTGGAAAATGTGTGAGAGAGAGGAGGCTGTGTTTTCTGACTCCCTTGGGTTCTTGAGCATATGAGGTTCTGATTTTATCAAAAAAACCTATCCCCTTATATGGACTTTCTTAAAGATAAAGAAAATCTAGTAAAAGTAAGATTTTTTGATATTTTAATTAAATGACTTCCCAAAGGAATTTTGCTGTGAAATTTTAACCACGTGTCAAGGATGGAAATTATGAATTTTCTGAAGTGGAATAGGATTTTTTAAATGTTGGAATATTTTTAAATTGAATTTCTCGTCAGATTCAGTCAGAAATTGCTAGAAAATTATTGGAAATTTGAAAAATCAAAATTCTAACTCCATTATGCTTAGAATGTCATCCTCTATCATGGGTTAAAATATCAAAGCATTTCAAGCTGATTTGGGCCTCTTTTGGAGGAGAGAGAAAGCCCATAGGAGGTCTAAGGAGCCTTAAAAATTACACAAACGCCCCTGACAATGACGAAACTGCTCCTCATGCCCTAGGATGCACCGATCGGGCCGGAATCCCTCATTACTCAATTAAATGCCCCTTAAAACACTAAAATCTCGTACACCCTAACCAGGGGGGTCAAAATTTTGGGTATAACAGATTGCCCCCCGTCAACTAGACATTGTAGTGGATGAGAAAAGTCTGGTTGATGCTTGAGTGATGCCCCAAAATTTTGGGATCTTAAAAGACCCTATATGTAGATTATGTCGAGCTATTCTAAGGCGCTGACTACCTATGAGTGAGAATGAAAATGAAAAGATGTCAAGTGATTCTAAGGCGTTGATTACCTAAAAATGAAATGATGAAGTAAATGTCAAGCGATTCTAAGGCGTTGACTACCTGAAGATAATGAAAATGATGCCAAACTATTTTAAGGTGTTGATTGCCTAAAAATGATGAAAGCTAAATAATGTGTAGATGTAAGAATGCTGATATGCTAGTGATGCTAATGATGCTGATGATGCTGATGATGTTGATGATGATGTTGATGATGTCGATGATGCTGATGATGCTGATGATGCTCGGATGCTTCTGGGGACCGAAACCCGTGCCAATGCTCCTGGCTGGACCCAATGTGGACTTATTGCCATCGCCCCCAAGCCGGTGTGGAGGGATAACTCCTGGTAAAAACCCTGGGGACTTATTGCCTTTGCCCACCATTCGTTGATCCCAAAAATAAGTTGACATCATAAAAGGAGGATTTATTGCCATCACCTCGCCAACTTTTTGTCGCCAGGTCTTGTGACGCGCCTGGATAATGCAGCTAGGTCTTATGACGAGCCTATATGAATAAGATGAATGCAATGTGTTTGATGAGAGTGGGTAAGCTAAAAGGTGATGCTAGGTCTTACTACGAACCTATGGAAATGCAACTAGGTCTTATGACGAGCCTAAAGGATGGTTTTAAGCCTTATGACGAGCCTTAGGAAGAATCTAGGTCTTATGACGAGCCTAAGGATGGTTCTAGGTCTTATGACGAGCCTAAGGAAATACAACTAGGTCTTATGACGAGCCTAAGGTTGGATCTAGGTTTTATGACGAGCCTAAGGATGTTCTAGGTCTTATGACGAGCCTAAGGAAATGCAACTAGGTCTTATGACGAGCCTAAAGGTGGGATCTAGGTCTTATGACGAGCCTAAGGATGGATCTAGGTCTTATGACAAGCCTAATGATGGATCTAGGTCTTATGACGAGCCTAAGGAAATGCAACTAGGTCTTATGGCGAGCCTAAAGGTGGGATCTAGGTCTTATGACGAGCCTAAGGATGGATCTAGGTCTTATGACGAGCCTAAGGATGGATCTAGGTCTTATGACGAGCCTAAGGATGGATCTAGGTCTTATGACGAGCCTAAAGGTAGTGTTAAGTGAAAATGTGTTGGGTGTATGATGGGTCTCACACTAAAAATAGGTTAGAAAGATAATGGCCTCGTGCAAATGCATGTGGTGAAAACCAATTGTAAAAGGGCCCAATGTGGCGATGATGAGGTGTATGCAAAAGTTTGTTAAATGCGATCACAGTGCATGTAAGATATTTGTTCAAAGTAAGAAACTGTTGAAAAATGTGCCAAACATGGCAATGATGACAATTAAAAATTGTTCAAAGCAAGAAATTGCTGGAAAATGTGCCAAACATGGCAAAGCTTGGGAAAAACTCTACTGAAAAAGGAAAGTGAAAGAATCACTTCCTGACTAAGAATTTCATATTTGCATTTTGTTTCTTAGAAGATGAACATGCCACTGGTGGGGTGTGGTTTTTTTTGTGCTAAAGGCTTTTGCTGGTGTTCGGGATATATGATAAACCTGGGATTAGGTTGTGATTTTGGATGGGGGTTAGGGTTATGGCAGGTCTGAGGTGTTTGATGTGGAGGTAAGGGCTTATGCCTGTGGTGGGATGGTGGTGCTCAAGCTTTAGGTTTCAATTGGTGTTGTCATGGCAATTGTTGGAACCAACAATTGCCCCCAGTATTTTTCCCTAGGACAATCTGAGCTAGAGTTCATGGCAATCGATCGTTCCGATCGATTGCCCCCAGTATTTTCTTTGATTAAACTTGCGAACAAGTCTCATCCTCACAGGGTCGAGGCTTATGCTTTGATGTGGTGCTTCTTAACCTACACTCGACGTGGTTGGTGTTTGCACTCATTTCTCGCTCATGGTCATAACTTCTAGACCATTGAATTTGATATTTGATGGATTTACGCATTTGATTTGTTACTTTCACGTGATTGGACACACAACTTTCAAGTCGGAAGTCTTTAAGGCTTATAACGTGGCCATAGGGTGTGATGAAAGACGACGGGATCATGGAGGGATATTTGAGGTATGTGGAGCTTAAATGGGTGACCAAAGTTGTAACTTGCGTCTTCTCTCGGATTCATCTTCCTTGTCTTGAAGTCGTCTGGCCGCTTCATGTTGACGTTGTTTTCGAGCTTCTGGACCTGGACTTTTGAAGTTGTCCTTTACACCATTTCTCTTTTTTGTCATTTGGACTTCTTCGAGGCACTTCGGGTTTGCCTTTTTGTTTTATCCTTTCTTGACTTTGCCTTTGGGGTTCTTGTGTTTCCCGGTTTAGGGCTTCGAGAGCTGTTTTGATGTGAGCTCTTTTGATCCTGTGTCACTCTTGGACCATTTGCGGATCGCTTCACTATGCTGATAGCGGCATTGCTTCTTTGGACTGATGAGAATGTTATCTGAGAGTCGGGCTCCTCGCTTCCTTTGGTCACCGGGTCAGACATTAATCATTGGCTGGGTTATTTTGTGGAGCTCATAATATCAAAAGGGATATACGAAAGGCTCAACGGGGGTGCCTAGGGTTTAATGATAGGGTTTAAAAGCTTTTGGCTATGTGGTGTTGTACCTTGGTGCTTCGTCATTCCTGATAGTTGTGTATCCGTTCTTTGTTACTTTTCGCAGGTCTAAGAGTAAATCTGCAAATTATCTCCTTCGGTCGGAGTTATGCCGTTTACCTCACCTTTAAATGTGGTCTCACCAGAGTCATGTAAAAATGACACGCTCGTTCACTTATGGTTTTTCCGCTCAAGACACTCTCATGAATTTCACTTAGAGGCTAGTTCACACGCTTAAACGAAAGATTAAGGATGACGATCCTGAACTCAGATTGCCCCCAGTATTGACCTGGGGTTTATGACAACACTTAAACAGATGTGGATTTTGGAATGCTTCGTGGACATTATGGGATAGTCTATGGTGTGAGGACGGATATGTTCACCCTTTTAGAAACAAAAGACAAGTCGTTCTATTCCATAGTCGGGAAATGATTACTCTGTGATCCCTTAAAAAGAACAATTTTTTTTTGTTTTTGTTTTGTTGAATGAATGCACAAAAAATTACGAAAATAGAACTATGCTCTAATTCACGAATGGAAAGATAACATCAAAAGTTGTAATCTAAAATGATAAAGGAAGCTAACTACCATAAAAGTTAGAAGAACGATTGAGAAAGGAAAACTACTAAATCGAGAAAACTTCTAAAATAGTGATGTTGAACAGTCTGATGCCAACGTGTTAAAGACTCGAGCTGTTGACCATCGGGGCACTGTTGACCATGATTGTCTTCCCTCCAAACTTCAAGTAGGCCCTGTGAAATGTCTGAACTAGGAATGCCTATGGGTTATGTAGGAAGTAACTGGGCCTGAGTCTTCACCAAACTGAGAGTGAAGTGCATAGATTAGAGTGATTCCTAGACTAGAACGGACATGTAGGCCTGAATCCAGGAATTGAGCAAACAAGCTGAAAGAAATCACATGGACCTTGAATGGGCCACTGGGCCGAGGGATAAGCCTTGAAGTCTAGATTCGTTTGATGCTCTTATTGGGCCTTGAAGCCGGAAACAGGAATGAATGAGTTATACAAACTATCTTGGATTCAAATGTTTTATGGGCCGAAATTCTAGATTGAGAACGAAGCTCATTGGGCCAAAACTATGAATTGGTCTATGGGATCAAATGGAAGGAGTTATGAGTGTGGTACTTGGGCCAGAATGACTGCTCTATATGTGAACTGGAATTTGGGCCGAGTAATTTTGATTGGGCCTAAAAGATGACACCTAGATCTAGGGTTTTGGGTTAGGGTCATGATAAGAAGTCTACCTAGACTAGAATGAGCCCCTAGGCCGGAATGTGTTTGGGCCAGAAGTAAAGCACATGAGCTAGAATGGTCCCTAAATCACAAATGGGCCTAACTTTCTTCGGGCCAGAGAAGATGGTTGCTAAGACGAAAAAGATTTTATTTTCAGGACTTGTGAGTTATTTCAAGTTCAGGCGGATTTCTTTTTTTTTATGGGCCTAGAACTAATTGGATAATTCAAATTGGGCCAGAAGAGTAATCACCTAAGTCTAGGATTGGGCTGAAGCCCGAACGACTCACATGTTAAACCAAACAGGGCCTCTGGGCCGCAAACAAATAAAGCTGCCAATTCGTGTTGGGCTAGGTTGATGTAGGAGAAGTTCGTATCAATCTCTAGGCTGGGTAGTGGGCCGATCATACAAGCAAACAAGGCCCACACAAATTCAACATGTCCTCACTAGAAGTTTAAATCAAACCGGGTATGGATCGATCCGGAGAGGTGCTTGGGGCATGGGCCCAGGTCACCACAAAGGAATAGGGCTTGCACGCTATTCTCTTTGGGCTTCCCCACTTTTTTTCACATCACCTGAAGGTTGCGTCTACGGTCGGGTCTTTGACTGACCAAACAATGGGCTTGGTAAGGGCACTGCCAGGAAAACGCTTGGGGCTAAGGCCCAGGTATTAAGGGGGTGTGGTTAGACGACACCCTCCTCTTTTCCCCCGCTTATTCACATCACCTAAAAGGTGTGAGTCGTTGACAGGGGACCCTCAAACGGGTCCCGGGGTGAAATCGGTTTGCGTGGACCCTCGCTCTCATATGATGCACAGGTGCAGAAAATTAAAGTGCGCACAAAAGTAAACAAACAAAGTAATAAAGCCATAAATAAACAGTTTTTCAAGTTAAGCCCTCTTTCTTAAAATTAAACAAGTTAATATTAAGAATTTTGTCCCCAGCAGAGTCGCCAGTCTGTGAGCCTCGATTTTAAACCCTATCCTATGTGGATTAAGTTGATTAGGATCTAATCGGGTTTTAGGTCCACTTATAACCTAAGTTTAATAACTAAGTCATATAACCATAATTATTAAAACCTAAGCTAGCTCACGGGAACCTATTATGAGTCGCCACCTAATTTTAACCTAGATCAAATTAGGAAAGGAGAGTTCGGGGCATGATATTCGACTTAGTTAGGGTTCAAATTACTTTCATTACCCCTCCTAGGTCGTTTTTCCTCTACTTGTTTATTTACGGCTTTCTACAAAGTTGTTTTTAACCTAGGTGCGCGCTTCTGTTTATTTTATTTTTTAACGTTTTTTTTACAGAAAATTAAAGTGAAATTGAAAATTACCTAAACTAGGGTTTCGGGGGCAGAATTACGTCAAATTTTAATTACGTCCGTGGCCACGGACCTAATGTCCGAGACCACGGACCCCAGTTGAATTCAGTGATTTTAAAAACACAACTAAAAAAAAACGCAAACTTGAAAAGTCCAGGGCCACGGACAGGGTGTCCGTGGGCCCGGACATGTGTTGACAGAAACCCTAAAATTTGAAAAATTGAAAAATGTAAAATCCCGCCACCGTCTGTGGGTGTCCGTGGTCACGGACAACCCGTCCGTGGTCCCGGACAATGAGTCCGAGGTCACGGACACCCCACAGACAGTGGGTTTTCGATGGTTCCCGAGGGTGTTTTGAGCTCAAATTTTGTGGGTGTGTAGCCTGAAGGACTTTAAACACGTTAGTAATCGAAAGAACTCAATTTGACATCAAAATTAATACGAAACATAGCAAACAAGTAACAAGGCAGTAGCGGAAACAATTAACGATACAGAAGCGAAAAAGAGTTAGTTTAAGCCCAAATTTTGAGGCAAGACTGATAATATCGTGGAGAGTTAGGAAAGTGAAATTTCTACCTGTTTTACTTTCGGATTCACGATGATTCTTCACACTGGGATTCATCGAGTGCTCTGTTGATGGCAGACCCGAAAGGATTTCGAACCAAGCTTCTGGTTGTTGGTTGTTCTTGCTATTCTTCACGTTTTAGTGATGCTTTTGTGGGGTTTTGATGATTATTGGTGCTTTGGGTATTGGAAAACGTGTTTAGATGGTGATTTTGGGGGATTTTTGGTATGATTTGGGTGGCCGGGTGTTGGAAAACGTGAGAGTGAGAGAGAGGAGGCTGTGTTTTCTGACTCCCTAGGGTTCTTGAGCATATGAGGTTCTGATTTTATCAAAAAAACCAATCCCCTTATATAGACTTTCTTAAAGACAAAGAAAATCTAGTAAAAGTAAGATTTTTTGATATTTTAATTAGATGACTTCCCAAAGAAATTTTGCTGTGAAATATTAGCCACGTGTCAAGGATGGAAATTATGAATTTTCTGAAGTGGAATCGGATTTTTTAAATGTTGGAATATTTTTAAATTGAATTTCTCGTCAGATTCAGTCAGAAATTGCTAGAAAATTATTGGAAATTCAAAAAATCAAAATTCCAACGCCATTATGCTTAGAATATCATCCTCTATCATGGGTTAGAATATCAAAGCATTTCAAGCTGATTTGGGCCTCTTTCGGAGGAGAGAAAAAGCCTATAGGAGGTCCCAAGAGCCTTAAAAATTACACAAACGCCCCTGACAATGACGAAACTGCTCCTCATGCCCTGGGATGCGCCGATCGGGCCGGAATCCCTCATTACTCGACTAAATGCCCCTCACAACACCAAAATCTTGTAGACCCTAACCAGGGGGGTCAAAATTTTGGGTATAACAGTGTTTTCATTTCTTTCTCTTGTTCCCATGATGTGTATTTTCTTTCTCTTTCCTTGCACCAGGTAGGGGATATAGTTTAGATCCCGTGACCATATCATGTAGGTGCCAATTGTTCCTTATCTCTTTAAGGCTATGTGTGAATTCTCTTATAACCACAAGATGGAGAACGTCTTCTCCATAGCTAATCCTCCATTCCCGGCATCATGTGTCGAGAAAGAGGGGTCACCTCTAGACCCCAGGCTGTGCTCCACAAATAGTCGGTCGAAGGATCTGATGCAGATACCAACTCCCGAGCGTCCTTACCGCGCGGCCCAAGAAGTCATCTTCCCGGATTATCCTCATGTTCCACCAGTTGATATTTACTCATCATTATCATCAATAGGTAGACACCATAGTGGGTGTCATTGTAAGTCCTCTATGGTTAGAGAGGAGTTTCCCTTTATAGAGTTTATTGTTTTGTTTATGTCGTTTGTAATGTTCCACCTCAAAGTTCTATAAATGAGTAAGGGACTAAACTACTGTGTGCGCGCAAGTAATATGCAATAATGATATATAACAAGCATATAAGCAATTCACAACTAGCAATCCAATTTCATGCTTTAGTCTTATGGTCATTTCTAAACAAGGCACACAGTAAACAAGCCGTGTAACACGGCAACATACGGACCACACATATCCATACCTGGATCAGAAGCATGGGTTGTCTCACACACAGGGTCCCGTTTGGCGTTCGTTACGGCCCTATCGTTGATTAAAACAATTTGTCAGTTATAATTTCATGTGACGACCCTTGTGACATTTCCCTAGTTTATTTCATTTTATCGGGGTCGTTCTCTAGGTGAATTCTTTGTTGAATGTTCAGATGATATTAGCCCTTAGAATTCTCCAAGTATTAACCGTAAACTTTAGCTTACCTCTAGGCCATTTACATCAACGTTTTACACGTTAACTAAGTTCCCTCTCTAACTAATATTTTAGAGTATTTTACCCACCACCTTGTGACAAATTTACCTAAGAAGGATTTTAAATTGCCTAAGATGTATTCCCTCCTTAGCTAAATAGGTTAGCAATGTTTTAACCCTATTATCACAGAAATATAGTCTTTAAAATACCCCTAAAACCCATTTATACAGAAGTCCCAAAATTTATAATACTGCAACATGGTTTCGGTGTTGAATCTCACTTAACTTCTCCATTATTGCATCTACTGATGTTTATCCTTCCCTGAGTGCTTCATCAACTTAACTAGATGTTTCAGTACTGTTTTGGGCTCATTATTATACCAGAATCACACTTAGGATACCCTTGTAACCCAGTTATACAGAAGCTACAACATTATTGATATCTGAACAACAACCTCTATATTCCCTCCTAATTCTTGTTTTTAGTTAGTCCAAGTGCTGTTTAATTCTTCCCCACAGTATCTACCTAACTATCTATGGGTGTTATCGATGTTTTAACCCAAGACTGAACCATTGATACACTCACCTAGCTTTTGTACTTAATTGCACAAAGACCGCCCCTAGTGAAAATCTGAAACCAAAATCAGAAAGCAGAAGACAAAAACCTGTGTATAACCTCTTCCTCTTTTTTCCATCTTTTATGTCTGTTAGACTGTCTCCTAACCTCCCCCATGAATATCTCAACCTAACTAAGTGTGTTAGCAACGATTTGGGTTGATTATTAACCAAACACAACACTCTTAACACATCTGTAATTCAGTTATATAGAGAATAATCATCACAGGAAAACTGAAGTATGAACTGATATATCCTCATCTGTTTCCTTTTTCCTTGTTCTCAAATTTGACTTCTACATTCTCCCTAGTGTTTACAAACCTAATTAAGTGTATAGTAGCTGGATTTCAAGTTTATTAACAAGCCATTACAATCCCCTTATAGCTCCTGTGTGACAGTTATACAGAGGTGAAAATGTTAAAGAAATTTTGAAGACACAGTTTGGGTATCTTCTCGTTTATCTCCCTTATTGTTCACTAACCTGACTCCTAGCCTTCCCAAAATGTTTACACCCTTCGGTAAATGATCTAACAAGGTTTTAAGATCATTTTTAACCAAATACCACACTCACATAGCTCCTGTGATTAATTACACAGAAACAGTAGCCCAACGAAAACTGAAACGAAAGAGCAGGACTCTTCTTCTGTTAGGTTATCAGACTGACCTCTAATTTCCAAATGAGCTCTCACTTAACTCCCTCCTTTAGCATGTCTTGAGTTCCATTCTTAATTAATTATAACACACTTAATACTTCTGGGAATATACCATACAAACCCAAGTTTCAGAAAATTGAAACGACAATCTGTGAAAAACTTCCATTTGACCTCTCTGTAAATGCATTAAACTGTCTTCTGATTTCTTCCTCATTGTTCCCACTCGCAGGTAGATGTAATAGGAGGGTTTTAAGTCCTTTTTTTTCCAGACCAATCCAACATGCTTAACCCTACTACAACTCAGTTACACAAACAAAACTTATCACTGAAATCTGAAACAACAATCTACATCTTTCTGTTTGACCCTTGCTTGTAGTTAGTTATTCTAACTTCTATCTTCCCCTCAGTACTTATACACTTACTATGGTATGTTAGAGGTGTTTTAGGTTCATTAGCAACTCAGTATGACCCCTTATAATCCCTCTGCACACAGTTATACAGAACTGAAAAATGCAAAACAGAAGCACCAGTCTGATATCTTTTCTTCTATTTTCTGTTTGTTCATAAATCTGATCTTCAAATCTCTCCCAAAGTGCTTACCTACTTAGTTAAGTATTCTAGCACAATTGTAAACTCGAAAACAACCCCAAACATCCCTCTATCACATGGTTATACAGAAGACACTAAATTTCTGAAACTGAGAACAGCAAACAGAAACGTGATCTGCTGCATTTCTTTCCTATTGTTTTCTTTCTGTTCACGAATCTGACTTACATTTTCCCTCATTACCAACTCACGTAGTTTAGTGTTCTTATTAAAGTTTTAAATCCCAAATAACTCCCTTGATGTTACAGACTCACCTATACTGAAACTGGGAAGTTGAACAAACTGAAATAATGAAACACGAGACTGATATTCCATTTTCTATTTCCGTTCTTTGCTCACGACTAAATTTTCAATTCTTCCCAAATTGTTTGGCTTCCTTGTTATGTGTTTTAATATATTTTTAAACTCTAACCTAGCCGAACACAACCAAGGCAACATCTCTCAAACTCCTTTACAAGAATCTGAAAACTGAAACGGAAACCTATAAACCTGGAACCATGAAACTGATATATTTTTTTTCTTCTGTTTTAGTTTGTCAACTGACTCCCCTAGGTTGTCTAGCCATCTAATTACATGTCTTAACATTGTTTTAACTTTAAAACAATCCAAGACAACAAGGTCTGCACTCCTAAAGTTCCTTTACACAAAATCTGTAAAACTGAAACACAGAAAACAGAAAATATGAGCTGCTGAATTTCCCTTCTGTTCTTTTAAATTGTTAACTGTGTTTTCCTTCTTTCCTGTCTCTCAGTTCTTTTACACTTAGCCCCACACATTAGTAAGCTTTTATATCAGTCAATAAGCCAATACAAATTTTAGGTTACTTTTAATACCCGGACCTAAAAATCGTGATTAAATTACTCTAATAGGTTTGTTAAAGGCCTAATGGTGCCTAAAGAGTATTGGTAAATAGAATAAAACCAAAAGAAAAGAGAAAACGCTTGAAGAGCGAAAAACGCTAAAATGCGCGTTAAATGAATATAAGAGATATATGATCTCGATAGGGTCCAAGATGGATTCCTAAGGCTTAGTTAGGCCTAATTAGTGTACGGGAATGATTCCCGAAGAAAACGGATCCAAATAATGGATTAAAAATACTAATGGAGTTTAAAAGCACGTTTTTCGAGAAAACCTGAAAACGTGACTTTAAGTGGTCAAACAGACCCATAAAAATTATAGTTGATTAAATAACTATAAACAAATATTAATGGAAGCTTAATAACCGTTAAAAATAAAGAAACGAGAAAAATCCGAAAAATGGGCCCGGTGAGTGAATAGTGCCAAACCGGGTAAAATAACGAGCGTTTTCTGTAAAAGTCAAAAAACGCTCCCAGCTTGTGTTTTGTGTGGGGCCGATTTTAATTATTATACACACACACATTTAATTAGCTTGTTAGCTTATTAAGTCACAAATGACAAATAAATAAAGTAAAAAGGGAATAGTAAAAGGGGCTTTATAACCTCTCTCACCTCCTTTTCTCCTCCTGATTCACGATTTTTCCCCTCTCAGACAGAGCCTTTTTCTCCCTTCGTATTACAATGGCAATTCCAACAGAGAGCAAACAACCGATCTTCATCCTCTCTTTTCTTACTCGATACAACACCAAATCACAAAAAATTTGTACCGTTGGATTCCTCTTGTCTAGAGCAACATTTTCCACCCTTCAAAAACTTAAAACCCTCATTTTCATTTTCCTGACCGTAGCTTCAGTTGAAGCTTGAAGAGGTGTTTTGAGTCTCCTTCATCTCCTAAATACTCCAAGGTAAAAATGAGCTCAAGTCTTCCACCTTTCTAGCTTATTCTTGCTAAATAAAAAAAAAATTCCCACGTTGATATTTTCTCCATTTCCAGACGGTTTATGGTTTCAACAGAGGGGGTGATATTTTGCTAGTTTTGCTGTTCAAAGATGACACTCAAGAGGGCAAGGTAACTCCTTAGTGTTAAAGCCCTAAAACTAGTTTTTGAAATATTAGTTTTGTGAGGTACGTGAGAATTGAATTGACTTGTTATGTGTGGTGTGGGGATATGGTTGTAGATAGCAATCTAAACCCCTTCGTGTGGTGTGGAAACAAGAAGAGAAAGAGGGAACAAGAGAAAGAGGAAAAAGAGAAAAGAAAATAGAAAAACTAGCAAGGTAATGAACTTACCTTGGGTTGGTTTTGTTCTCTGTAAAACACATTTGTAAACATAAGTAATGACCTAGTATGGTGTAGTCATGGTACTGCAATATTGCTTGTTCAATTAAGAAGTTTTAATGATGTCTAAGTGTGGTTCGTAAGCCTTGAGGCTAAATGGTACATGGATGATAACAGAGGGAACTTAGTATGCAGTGGCAGTGGTTTTAATGTTGTGATAACAGGGATGGAAAAACTGATTTTGGTGGCTGTTGTAGTGTGGTGAGAATGCTTAGAATGTAGGTAAGTTCTGTCAAAATTTGGCTTGGGAACTATGGGCTTGAGTGTGTTAATACGTGGAGTTGGAATGGCAAGAAAGAAAGGATTGAAAACTTCGACAGAAGCAAGAACTTGCAAACTGTAACAGAGGGAAAAATTACAGTGAAATGAGTTATTTGACAGATGAATATATAGAATGGTTTAGGTTAGTTTTGAATGCCTAAACAATGTCAAAACATGTTATAATATATGTAGGAATATTAGGGAAGAGATTGGTGGAAGTTTAGAGTTGAAACAAGTTGAAAAACTTACATAAATTGCAAAACTACAACTGTTCCGGGTTTGCAAACCAGGACACAAACCCGGACCAGCATCAAAACACGGCAGAAAGGTTTATCAAAGGAGTGGTCCGGGTTTGCAAACCAGGACCTAAACCCGGACCACCCCTAAACCATACCCGAGAGTTCTGTTACTGTGAGCCTCGATTTTAAACCCTATCCTATGTGGATTAACTTGATTGGGATCTAATCGGGTTTTAGGTCCACTTATAGCCTAAGATTAATAACTATGTCATATAACAATAATTATTAAAACCTAAGCTAGCTCACTGGAACCTATTATGAGTCGCCACCTAATTTTAACCTAGATCAAATTAGGAAAGGAGAGTTCGGGTTCAGGGGCTTGATATTCGACTTAATTAGGGTTCAATTACTTTCATTACCCTTCCTAGGTCGTTTTTCCTCTACTTGGTTCAATTACGGTTTTCTACAAAGTTGTTTTTAACCTAGGTGCGCGCTTCTGTTTTTTTTTTATTTTTTAACGTTTTTTGACAGAAAATTAAAGTGGAAATTAAGATTACCTAAACGAGGGTTTCGGAGGCAGAATTAGGTCAAATTTTGTTTCCGTCCGTAGCCATGGAACTAATGTCCGAGGCCACGGACCCCAGTTAACTTATATGAAAATAAAAGTCGAATTAAACATAAAACAGAAAATTGTAAAGTCCGGGGCCACGGACAGGCTGTCCGTGCGCCCGGACATTATTAGAAAACCTAAATTTTTAAAATTTAAAAATCCCGCCGCAGTCCGTGGGCGTCCGAGCTTACGGACAGGGAGTCCGGGACCCCGGACATGACGTCTGTGGGTGTGGACCGCCCTCGGACGGCGGCGTTGAGGCTGTTCCCGAAGGTGTTTTTGGCTCAAATTTTATGGGTGTGTAGCCTGAAGGATGTACAAGACGTTAGTGATTGAAATTTTTCAATTTGAATTCGAATTAAGCACGAAACTTAGCAAACAAGTTATTGGACAGAAGCTTAAACAAACAGCAATACAGAAGCGTAGAGGGGTTAGTTTGAGCCCAAATTTTGAGGCAAGACAGATAATACCGTGGAGAGTTTGGAATGTGGGATTTCTACCCGTTTTACCTTCGGATTCACGGTGATTCTTCACGCCGGGATTCATCGAGTGCTCCGTTGATGGCAGACCCGAGAGGATTTCGAACCAAGCTTCTGGTTGTTGGTTGTTCTTGCTGTTTTTCACGTTTTGGTGGTGTTTTTGTGGGGTTTTGATGATTGATGATGTTGTGGGAGTTGAAAAATATGTTTTGGTGTTGATTTTGGTGAGATTTCGGTGTTTGATTGTAGCTCTAGAGTTCAAAAACGTGGAGAAAGAGAGACGGCTGCCTTCTTTGAGAGTCTAGGGTTCTTGAGGTTATCATTTGATCATGGGATAAGGCTCCTTATATAGGCTTCCTTAAAGATAGAAAAATCCGGTAAAAACCGAGATTTACCGATGTTTTAGCTCAAGGGCTTCCAAAATGAATTTGATTATGAAATTTTACACGTGGGTAAAGGATGATATTTCTGAATTTTCTAAAGTGGAATCGAATTTTTTGAATATTGGAATATTTTTAAATTCAATTTCTCGTCAGTTTCAGTCAGAAATTGCTAGAAAATTATTGGAAACTCGAAAAATAGAAATTCCAACGCCATTATGCCCAAAATGTCATCCTCTATCATGGGTTAAAATTTCAATGAATTTTGAACTGATTTGACCCTTATTTGGAGGAGAGAGAAAGCCTATAGGGGGCTTAGGAGCCTTGAAAAATTACGAAAGTGCCCCTGGAGATGACTAAGCTGCCCCTGGTACTCTGAAATGTTTTGATCGAACTGGGAGCCCTCGCTACTTGACCAAACTAGCCTATTAGTAGAGACTCTCTTCCGGGGGGTTGAAATTTTGGGTATAACAGATTGCCCCCCGTCAACGAGACTTTGTAATGGAAATGAGAAGGCTAGTTGATGCTTGAGTGATACCCCCAAAATTTTGTTTCTTAAAAAAACCCCACATGCAATTGAAGTCCGACAAGTTGTGTCGAGCTGTTCTAAGGCGCCGACTACCTATGAGTAAAGTGGAAGGGATGTCAAGCGATTCTAAGGCGTTGACTACCTATGAGGATGATACGATGTCAAGCTATTCTAAGGCGTTAACTACCTATAATGACTGAAATGATGTCAAGCCATTCCAAGGCGTTGACTACCTAAAATGTGAAAATAAGATAATGTCAAGCGATTCTAAGGCGTTGACAACCTAACGAGTGAAAATTGGGTGGTATGCAAATGCGAGAATGCTGAAATGCTAGTGATGTTGATGATGCTGACGATGCTGATGATGCTGATGATGCTCGGATGCTTCTGGGACCGAAACCCGTTCCAATGCTCCTGGTTGGTATACTATGGGGACTTATTGCCTCTGCCCACCAACTGGGGTGCTGGGATAACTTCTAGATTACCAAGGGGACTTATTGCCACTGCCCACTAGTTGTTTCTCCCAAGAAGTTGACATGAAGATGGGGACTTATTGCCTCTGCCCCGCCAACTTAGATCACGCTCTGTCTCGTACTTGTCTCGCACTGAAGATGATACTAGGTCTCGTACTGGTCTCCCACTGGATGATGACGATAGGTCTTGCACTGATGAAGATGATAGGTCTCGCACTGATGAAGATGATGGGTCTCACACTGACGAAATTGATGGTCTCGCACTGATGAAGATGCTTGGTCTCGCACTGAAGTCTCGTACTAAATGGATGAAGAAAAAGCAGGATTCCGCACTGATTCTGGGTCGCGCACTGAATGAAGACGTCTTGTACTAAAGTCTTGAAAATGACGGGTCTCGCACTGATGAAGATGGTAGGTCTCGCACTGAAGGAAAAGATGGGTCTCGCACTGAATGAAGATGCTAGGTCTCGTACTGAATGAGGAAACTGCAGGGCCTCGCACTGTTTTGGGTCTCGAACTAAAAATGAGTTAGGAAGATAATGGTCTCGTGCAAATGATGAGAACTGATTACTGGAGTGCCAAACATGGCAATGATGATAAGATGTATGCAATCAAGATATATGAAAGATACTCGTTCAAAACAGGAAACTGTTGGAAAAGGTGCCGAACTTGGCAATGCTTGAGAAAAACCCTGCTGAAAAAGGAAAGTGAAATGATCATTTCCTGACTAAAAATTTCAAATCTGCAATTTGCTTCTTGAAAAATGAACATGCCATTGGTGGAAGTGTGTGGTGTTTGTTGTGGTGCTAAAGGCTTTTGCCGGTGTTCCAGATTTGTGATAGACCAGGGGTTGGTTTGTGATTTATGATGGGCTTGAGAGTGTGTGTGTGGTGGTAAGGGCTTATGTGTGTCTGTGGTGGGATGGTGGTGCTCAAGCTTTGGGTTTCAATTGGTGTTGACATGGCAATTGTTGGAACCAACAATTTCCCCCAGTATTTTTCCTTAGGACAATCTGAGCTAGAGTTCATGGCAATCGATCGAAACGATCGATTGCCCCCAGTATTTTCTTTGATTAAACGTGCGAACAAGTCTCATCCTCACAGGGTTGAGGCTTATTCTTTGATGTGGTGCTTCCTAACCTACACTCGATGTGGTCGGTGTTTGCACTCATTTCTCGCCCATGGTCATAACTTCTAAACCATTGAATTCGATATTTGATGGATTTACGTATTTGATCTGTTACTTTCACGCGATTAGACACACAACTATCAAGACGGAAGTCTTTAAAGCTTATAACGTGGCCATAGGGTGTGATGAAAGACGATGGGACCATGGAGGGATATTTGAGGTATGTGGAGTTTAAATGGGTGACCAAAGCTGCAACTTGCGTCTTCTCTCGGGTTCATCTTCATTGTCTTGAAGTTGTCTGGCTGCTTCATGTTGACGTTGTTTTTGAGCTTCTGGACCTGGACTTTTGGAGTTGTCCTTTACACCATTTCTCTCTTTTTTTGTCATTTGGACTTCTTCGAGGCACTTCGGGTTTTCCTTTTGTGTTATTCTTTCTTGACTTTGCCTTCGGGGTTCTTGTGTTTCCCGGTTTTGGGCTTTGAGAACTGTCTTGATGTGAGCTCTTTGGATCCTGTGCCACTCCGGGACCATTTGCGGATCATTTCCTCCTGCTGATAGCAGTGTTGCTTCTTTGGACTGATTAGATTGTTATCTGAGAGTCGGACTCCTCGCTTCCTTTGGTCACCGGGTCGGTTAGTCATCATTGGTTGGCTTGTTTGTGGAGCTCATAATATCGAAAAGGGATATACGAAAGGCTCAACGGGGGTGCCTAGGGTTTAATGATAGGGTCTATAAGCTTTTGGCTACGTGGTGTTGTACCTAGGTGCTTCGTCATTCCTGATAGTTGTGTATCCGTTCCTTGTCACTTTTCAAAGGTCTAAGCGTAAATTTACAAATTATCTCCTTCGGTCGGAGTTATGCCGTTTACCTCACCTTTGAACGTGGTCTCACCGGAGTCGTGCAAAAATGACACGCTCGTTCACTCATGGTTTTTCCGCTCAAGACACTCTCGTGAATTTCACTAAGAGAATAGTTCACACGGTTAAACGAAAGATTAAAGATGACGGTCCTGAACTCAGATTGCCCCCAGTATTGATCTGGGGTTTATGACAACACTTAAATAGATGTGGACTTTGAACCTCTTTGTGAGTTGTTTGGATATTATGGGGTGAGTTGTGGTGTTTGGTTAGGCATGTTCAAATTTTTAGAAACAAGAGACAAGCCGTTCCATTGCATAGTCAGAAAATGATTGCTTCGTGATCCTTTTCCTTAAAAAACTATTTTGTTTTCCTTCTTTTTTCGATGAATGAAAAATGGTCTGTACAGGAGTTGTGAAAATGGAACTATGATTTTATTTATGAATCATGAAAGAAACGTAAAGATTACAATCAGAGGTGACTAACTAATAAGCTACTAGGGAAATTTGAAGATGCAAGAAGACGATCTGCACACTTAGAAAAATTGGACTCCTTGCTCGAGGAGGTCTTGAATCTTGTGCTTCAATGCTCGGCAATTGTCAGCATAATGGCCAGGCAACTGATGGTAGTGGCCGAATTGATTAAGATGCCTCCCCAAATGAGTGGTTCCTGGCCGAGGGGCCAGGGGCTGTAGCAGGTTTCTCTTATGAAGCTCTTCAAACGCCTGACTTGGTGCTCGGCCAATGTTGGTGAATTCCCTTTGCGATGAGTCTCGGCGTGGTAAGGGTACTGTCCTAAGGTTTTGATGCGGAGATCTAGGTCGTTGAACCATATTCACTTCTGGGAAACTGCTTTGAGCGCAAGCTACTGTCTGAAGATAAGCCTTTTCTGGTCCTGGCTTAGATAATTTGGAGCCACTGCCGGAGTTTCTTGAGCACTCGAGCTCCAAACCTTCCTTATGAATCATTTCCTCTAGAATACCGACTTGTCCCATCAACATGTCCAAACTCGGAAAGTACATAAATTTTAGCTCATGGTTGTGTTGTTTTCGCATGTTCTCAATTATCATACGGATTTGCTCCTGCTCGTCCATTCTGGTAGGCATGGCTGCAGCCTTTCTCCTCCAACGCTTGATGAAGTCAGAAATGGACTCACCGTCTTTCTGTCGAGTTCCTGCCAGATCGATTCTGGTGACCTCGAGGTTCTTAGCATACTCGAAATGATTTAGGAAAGCCTCGCAAACCTCCTCGTAGGTTTTGGTATTCATCTTCTGAGTGAGATACCAACGCTGAGGAGTCTCGTCTAGATAGCGTGCGAAAACTTTGGCTTTTTGCATATCGTTAAGCCCCAAGATGGACATTTCTCGGTCGAACATAACCAAGTGAATCTGTGGATCCGAGGAACCCTTGTACAAAGCGAGTGCAGGCAGCTTCAGCTTTAGGGGAAGATAAACTTCGGGATACGACACCGTGGAGAAATAATCGAAGCCAGCTGGTTTGTTGGTTTTCTCTATGCGCTCAATCCTTTTCAAAACCCTTTTGACCTCTGCAGCTAGCTGGTTGTCAGGAACATCCTTTCCTATGCATGTTTGAGGATCTTGGGCCCTAACAGAGTCAATCTCAATGTAACTACGATTAAGATTTTCATCCACAAGCTTTTCCAGAGTGTGCTGATTTGTCTCCTGGAGATTAGCCTTACTCCTCAGTTCCTCGACAATGGACTCCAAGACCTTGTACCCTTGCAGCACAGCGGCCAACTGGCCTCGGTGTTGATCGGATTTCCTTCTTCTGCCATATCTGGATTCGGGCTTGCCTGTTTCCAAGAAGTCCATTATTAGCTAACAAGAGGAAGTGGGTTGAAAGACACTAAGGTGATAATGACACTTCACAAGGTAGATCGAAACAGGCTTAGGCTGAAAGCAAGTGGGCCAAGATACCCAGAAAATGAGGTGCTTGGGCTGAAGTATCTCTCAGGCTATGAACTGGAATTTGGACTGAAATGTAAACAGATGGCTTTGATTGGGCCTGAGAGGTGACACCTAGATCTAGGGTTTTGGGCCAGGGCCCGAATAAGAAGTCTGCCTAGATTAGAATGAGCCCTTGGGCCGGAATGTGTTTGGGCCTAGAGCAAAGCACATGGGCTGGAGTGGTCCCTAAATCACAAATGAGCCTAACTTTCTTTGGGCCAGAGAAGATGGTTGCTAAACCGAAAAAGATTTTATTTTCAGGCCTTGTGAGTTATTTCAAGTTCATGTGGATTTCCTTTTTTTTGGGCCTAGAACTAATTGGATAATTCAAATTGGGCCAGAAGAGAAATCACCTAAGTCTAAGCTTTTGGGCTGAAGCCCGAACGACTTACATATTAAACCAACCAGGACCTCTGGGCCGCAAACAAGTAGAGCCGCCAATTCGGGTTGGGCTAGGTTAATGTAGGAGAAGTTCCTGTCAATCTCTAGGCTAGGTAATGGGCCGATCATACAAGCAAACAAGGCCCACACAAATTCAACATGTCCTCACTTGACGGTTAAATCAATTTGGGTATGGATCGATCCGGAGAGGTGCTTGGGGCTTGGGCCCAGGTCGCCACAAAGGAATAGGGCTTGCACGCTATTCTCTTTGGGTTTCCCCACTTTTTTCACATCACCTAAAGGTGTGCGTCTACGGTCGGGTCTTTGACTGACCAAACAATGGGCTAGGTAAGGACACTGCCAGGAAAACGCTTGGGGCTAAGGCCTAGGTATTAAGGGGATGTGGTTAGACGACATCCTCCACTTTTCCCCCGCTTATTCACATCACCTAAAAGGTGTGAGTCCCTGCCAGGGGACCCTAGATGGGTCCCGGGGTGAAGCTGGTTGCAAACAGGAAAATTGATCTACTAAAACTAAACAAATTAATCTAGAAAATAATAAATCAATAAGTCTGTCGGGTTGCAAAAATCCCGGTCACTACAGAATAGACAGTTAAGCAACCAAGTATCGAACCGTGGGACTTGAATAAGTAAGCCTAAGTCCTATCCTAAATCCTAAGAAAACTGGAAACTTAGGGGGGTTGTGAATTGTTTTTGGAACTGAATCAAATAAATGCAAATCAGAATTGAATTAAGCAATCGGTAAAAATGAATGATGAGTTTGATAATATGAGTGGAACTCTGGGCTCGGGTTGTTCTTTTCTGGTTGAATCTAGTAACTCCTACAATTTAATTATGAGAAACGGAAAGGCCAATTCTTTCTATCTCTTTCAATGCTAAATCCTAGTTCATTGAAGAGCTCACCTATCAGAACGTGACAACTCTAATCTAGCAGTTGGCAAAACACATATAGGTGGAATAAGCACAAAGAATTGTTAGCGTTCGTAGGAAAGATTATCTATCCGACTAATCCTTCCCCAAATTCCCAGGTTAATTCGAACTCCCTATTAATCACCTTGTCTGATCTTAATAGGTTTCGCAAAACAACTCTATAACTCGCGAAATTAGTAGAGAAGAAAATTGATAATCATTAACCTGGAAACAATCCGTCACAATCTCATAATCAAACTGCAGAATCTTTAACTACATTGAATCCATCTTGAACAAACCCTACCCCAGAGTTAAATCCCTACTAGCCAGACATTGCAATGGAACAGATAAATACAATCAACATAGAAATCATCTAAAGGAAGAAAAACCCTTCTGTTGAACGATTATCCAGTATCGATGGCTGCAGGCGCAAGGTTGAAGATGATGGTCGCACTTCCTTCTGTCGATGCTCCTCCAGAACGATGTCGATATGATTGGTGAATGTGGATGAAGGTGAACTGATGCAATTGGCGTGGATGAATGGAGAGAACTTCGTTTATCAGCGTGAGAGAGTGTGTTGTAATGATCGATGATGAATGAATACCTTTCTCCTCTGATTAGGTCAGTTAAATAGACTTTTCCTCTCTCTTTTTCCCTTCAAAACGCCGAGTTTGTGCTGAATTTTTCGTCCTGTCCGAACATTGGTCCGGACTTCAATGTTCGGACACAGTGTTCTGAGCGCTTCAAGCCTGAAAGTTTCGACTTGTGTCCGAACTTAGATGTTCGGACACAAGTTCGGACATGCTCCGTACATCAGACCTCCGGCTTTTCTTAACTATGTCCGAACTTCGATGCTCGGACTGAAGTTCGGACATTCCATCAGGCGCAGCACACAAACCCTCGACTTGCGTCCGAACTTGGAAGTTCGGACACAAGTTCGGACATTCCTTCAAAATCCTCCAAATTCTTTATCTTGACTCCGATTCGACCCCCGTTTGTTGCATTATCTCCCTTGTGAGTAAATCTAGTGTTTCCTTGGCTTTTCTCTGCATTTAACATAGAAAAAGAGTATCAAGCCTTAACAAAGCAAACCAAAGGAAAACGTAAGATAAGTGTGGAATATTGTTGATGCGTGTACACAAATTAGGCATTAAAGACTACCAAAACCATTCATATCTCACACTCATCAAACCTCCTCACACTTAACCTTTGCTTGTCCTCAAGCAAAGCAGGAGTAAAATGTCTCAGAATGCCTCAGGGCCAAACCTCGGGATTGCACAAAATAAGGAGTTAAAGACACAATAATTACCCAAAAATCGATCTGCTCTTAACTGCGTGTCTCTCAAACAATAAAGCACACTTTTTAAAACAAAAGACTGTGAAGAAGTCAAATCAGGAAGTAAAAACGTGGAGTAACTCAGAACCTTCCAACCTTTTCTCTTCTCAAACCCTTGGATGACAAGGGGTGTGAAGTTCTGCCATATTCCGCAGAACCTTTCAACACCACGTACTCATGATTCAATTTAAGGAATTGCCAGAAACATAAGACTTTAAAGAACTTCCTCTTCTTTTTTTTCTTTGTGTACATAAAAATTTTTCGCGAATAATTCATCCCCCAGACTTTTCTCTCCATCCTTGTAACGGTATTGGGTCTTTTATCCCAGATCAGACGACCTTAGGTAAATGGGTGATGAAGCACCCCAAGGACTTAATAACCGGATGGAAGAGGCCTGTTTTTGGTTCAGAAAATAACTTAAATAAGAGGAGTACCTTGCCTTTATCCTTCATTCCAGACATTCTCATCATTCCCAAGGTTCCAAGCTAAACCAGTTCTAACTTCACAACTAACTTGTTCACAGATTTTCAACAAAATTCAGTCATTCGAAAGAAATTATGAGAGCACACAGCTTTGAGCAAACCAACTCTTTAGGTCAGTACCGGACTCAACTCCACAACTAAAGATCCACCCAAGTATTTAACACTAAAGAGCACTCTAAGAGAGTTACCCCCACATAGCCCAAAACCAAACAAAAATTAGGGCGGGAATAAATGACTGACACATTCAAAAAGATCTCCCCCTTCCTCACACTTAAGGAGGAGCAATGTCCGCATTGTTCAGAATTTTAACACAATAAGGAGATCGGACTGAATGTGCAGACTCACAAGGGTGAACGGATCAATATTCATGTTAAAAGCACAGGCCGAACATTAACCAAAAGAATAAGAAACTGAAAACTCCCCTGATTTCTTTTATGATGCTTTGAGGAAGAGGTTCTTCCTCACACTTAGTGTCCAGGTAGGGGAGAATGGTTCCTCACACTTGAGTCCAAGCTAGTGTCCGGCATGGAGGCAGCATAGTAAAACACACTTGCACACATTGAACAAACAAAACAGAAAGTGTGCTAGCAGCATCGATTAGTGACAACCAATATTCAGAGTTAAGATTCAAAAAAAACGAAAATCAAAAGAAAATTACAACCCAATCGAAATAAAAGTAATCAGTTCAACACAACTAAAAACAAATCCAGAAAGAAGTCCAAGAACGGCTTCTACACAAAAATAGCAAGCAGCAACATAATCACTGTGGAGGCGGATAGTACGCCTGCCACTGCTGGAACTGATCGAGCAGAGCCTGATAGTCTTCCTGAGAGCGACGGGCCTGCTGCTGCAGAGTCTCGATCTCCGCCTGATAGCGACGATCTGCC
Organism: Limonium bicolor; assembly: GCA_023374045.1. NCBI lineage: Eukaryota > Viridiplantae > Streptophyta > Magnoliopsida > Caryophyllales > Plumbaginaceae > Limonium > Limonium bicolor. The sequence goes on from CM041779.1 coordinate 250,879,226, forward strand.
TCCTCGAAACGAGACTCCAGCTGAGCAAACTCATAGCGAGTGACGTACTCGCTCCCAGGGGCTGGCAGTGCTAGATACGCCTCCTCCTCGTCAGGTGAAGCAGCAGGAGCGGGCTCTGATGGTCCCTCACCCGCCTCTCTCTGGCGCTTCTGCGGTCGCGCTGCAGCCTTCTTCCTCCACTGGCCCTCGCGGAACTCAAACCACATCTTCTTTAGAGCACCCACATCAATAGGGGACCGCGCAGCATGCAGTCCCGCAGACGGAATGGTAACCAGCTGCCTCTTAAGGATGTGGCAGAGCATAACTGGGTAGCCTAACTTGTGGCGATCCCTGTGCTCCAGGATATGCTGCATGTGCTCGAAGATGACCCAAGGCAAATATGTAACCTCAACAGCCCCAGCAAACGACGGATTCAGCACCGCCTGAAGAAGTAGAAAGTCTGTCTGGTTGAGGTCGGAGCTCTGACGTGGGACAATGTTCGCAGCCAGTAGTGCGAGCAGAACTCTCTCCTGCGGGCTCTGAAGCGCATCAGCAGGGACGACCTGCTTTGATGGGTCATCCCCTCTGCGTCGTCGAGGCCCCTGAACCATAAGGGGGGTAGTGGTGGATAGCTGCATTCTTGAAATCAACAGGGTTGAGGCCCTGAGGGGGTTCGGGAGCAGGATAAGGAATCTCCATATATTGAGCAATCTCCATCGTGGAGACTGTTACTCTTTCTCCATCTACAAGGGACTTGATCTGACCATCCTGGTAGATCGCATTGGCATAGAACATGCGCACAATCCTCTCAGAGTACGGCCCTCCCATATTCAAGATCTTGCCCCAGCCAAATGGGTTTAATATCCCCCTCAAACCCAACTGCTGCTCTAATTCCGGCACCACACCTCGTTCAGCAATTATATCTACCTCTTTCGCAAACCACTCCCGGGCTTCATCATTTCTGAATTCCGGTTCCTGACCCCGACGTCTTGAGCTGGTGCTAGCTCCTGCAGCCCGCTTACCACGACCGGTAATTCTGCTCAACATCTGCTCATACAAAGGTAAGCAATGTCAATTCAAGGCAGGCAAGAAAATAATGCTAAGTGTGCAAATAACTACCCAAAATTCGACAGAGTGTCCCCTAACAACTCATTAATCTCCACAGCAGAAGTCAATCAATTTTTAATTTGCAATGATAATCCTCAACAATTAGTGATCAGCAGACTTAACTGACAAAAATCCGAAAATTCCAATCGGGTGTAACAGCACTTCAGTCAGACATAATCTCAATCATTCAAAATCCATAGATTCAAAATAACATCCCAACTCATTCAGATTTAGCCATCTTTGCTGTTCACCAGTTTAGCCATGCACAACCACACCTCCAATGTCTTCAAGGAAATCACAATAATGCAAGTTTTAACAGTTCTATCCAGCAAGTTACATCATAGCAGAAGATTAACTCCATGTACGCAATGAAACTCAAAAATCTCGGTAGTAACCAGCACAGTCCCGATTTTGCATACCTCAAATTCCAAATCTTGTCAAAAACACACTAAAAGAGGTAGAAAAGTAGAGAAATTACCTTGTTTGAGTTGAATGAAAGCTTAGGAGAAGATAGAACAGCACAAATTTGCAATAATCGCACTTGAAATCCCAGATGCTACAGATTAGGGTCGAAGCTCGAAAATCGGACTTGTTTGGCGATTTTTGATTAATTTTGTGTGCTAGGGTGGTAGAGAATCAAAAATCGAACAGATTGATAGTTGGAATGTGGAATTTGGTGGAGTTTTGAGTGAGTGGTGAGGGATTGAAGAAGAGGGAGATAAGGGGCTGCGGCGTCGCGAGGTTGAAGAAGAAGTTTTAGGGATTTTGGTTTTGCCCGCGCCCCTCCTTAAGTCAGAAATTTCGAGCTGTCCGAACTTCAATGTTCGGACAGAAGCTCGGACTCACATACCTGGGCTGCGCTTCGTGTTCGGTCCGAACTTCGATGTCCGGACCGAAGTTCGGACATCCCGTTTTGCATAGCTCTCCAACTCTCGAACAACGTCCGAACTTCAATGTCCGGACAGAAGTTCGGACATATAGCTTTGCCCAGCCCTCAGATCCTCGAATCAGGTCCGAACTTCGATGTTCGGACCGAAGTTCGGACATCACCAAATATGCACCTCTTTGTTTCTTTTTGAACTCAACTTACTGCAACAACAACATTACTCTAAAACAAAACTATAAACAACATAAAAACACAGAAAAGAAGTACCGAAAACACTGGGTTGCCTCCCAGTCAGCTGCTCTTCTTTAATGTCTTTAGCTAGACAATTTCCGTTTGATTAATCAGAAGAGGTGTGATGAGCAGCTCTACAACAGCCCACAGTGAATTCCTTCAGTTTCGCAATTCTTTTCGCATTCGCCAAGAGAATTTCTTTTTCACATTTGAACTCGTCTCTTGAGAATTCATCGTTGCTGTAGGATTGGATTCACTCTCCAAAAAGAATATCGCCTGCAAAGGAAAAAGATTATGATCAGTACCAAGATAGCTTTTTAATCGAGCACCATTTACCTTAAAGGTTTCACCAGCCTTATTTTCCAGCTCGTACGCCCCGTAAGATGTAGCTCCCACAACTCTGAAGGGGCCGGCCCAGTGCGACTTAAGCTTCCCAGGGAAGAGGCGTAGCCTAGAGTTAAAGAGTAGCACTAGATCCCCCACTTTAAAGTCTCTCTTTTGTATCATCCGGTCGTGGATCTTTTTGGTGCGCTCTTTATAGATTCTTGAGCTTTCGTACGCCTGGTCCCTCAATTCCTCCAACTCAGAAAGCTGAAATCGCCTCTTCTCCCCAGCGCCATGTAAATCAAAATTAAGAGCCTTTAAAGCCCAATAGGCTCTGTGCTCTAGCTCAACTGGGAGATGACAAGCCTTCCCGTATACCAGCTTGAAGGGGGACATCCCAATGGGAGTCTTAAATGCAGTTCTATAGGCCCATAGAGCATCATCAAGCTTGACAGACCAATCCTTCCTGGAGGAATTGACTGTCTTCTGAAGAATCCATTTGAGCTCTCGGTTACTCACTTCTGCTTGCCCGTTAGTTTGGGGGTGATAAGGTAAAGCAACCTTATGAGTCACCCCGTACTTAGTCATCAGAGAATCAAACGCTTTGTTGCAGAAATGAGAACCTCCGTCACTGATGATAGCTCTTGGTACACCAAATCTGGTAAAGATGTTCTTCTTCAAGAATTTTACCACGGTTCTAGCATCAGCAGAAGGGCAGGGGATTGCTTCGACCCATTTGGAAACATAATCTACAGCACAAGGATGTAGTGGTTTCCGTGAGAAGAAGGAAATGGGCCGGTGAAGTCAATACCCCAGACATCAAATAATTCCACTTCAAGGATTCCCTTCTGCGGCATCTCATGCCTTCTTGAAGTGTTCCCCATCCTCTGGCAGTTATCACAGTGAGCACAGAAGCGGTGGACATCTTTGTGTAGAGTGGGCCAGTAAAAACCGCACTCTAACACTTTAGCAGCTGTCCTAGTGGGACCGTGGTGACCACCCGCCTCTCGGGAATGGCAGAACTCTATTACACTGTTTACCTCTTCATCCGGGAGACATCTTCTGATCAATCCATCAGCACATACTCTGAAGAGATAGGGGTCCTCCCAAACGTAATGACGGGTCTCAGACAGAAACTTCTTCCTCTGGTTGTAGCTTAGATCATGGGGAACCAACCCAGAGGCAAGATAGTTAGCCAAGTCAGCGTACCATGGCTCTTTGACTTTCCCAATTACAAAGACCGTTTCGTCGGGAAAGAACTCATTTATGGGGACCCCGTCATCTGGAATCTCAAGCCTTGATAAATGGTCTGCAACCCCATTCTGCTTCCCTTGCTTATCAACCACTTCCAAGTCAAACTCTTGGAGAAGCAGGATCCATCTCAATAGTCTGGGCTTGGAATCATTCTTTTGAAACAAATACTTCAAGGCGGAGTGGTCGGTGTGGGCAATTACCTTACTCCCCAACAAATAAGGTCTGAATTTGTCAAGAGCGAACACCACAGCCAGTAGCTCCTTCTCAGTGGTGGTGTAGTTCTTTTGAGGCTCCGTCAGCGTCTTACTCGCATATGTGATAACCCTCAAAATTTTATCCTTCCTTTGACAGAGTGCAGCACCAACAGCGAAGTCGCTAGCATCAGTCATTACCTCAAAAGGAAGGGTCCAGTCAGGGGGAACCACAATGGGGGCAGAGATGAGTTTATTCTTGATGGTTTGAAAAGCCTTCAAACATTCTTCTGAGAAGTGAAACTTAACATCTTTCTGCAGGAGATCAGACAAGGGCTTCGCGATTTTTGAAAAGTCCTGGATGAACCTTCGATAGAACCCCGCGTGACCCAGGAAAGATCTGACTCCTCTGACTGAAGTGGGAGGAGGTAACCCCTCAATGACTTCCACTTTTGCCTTATCCACCTGAATGCCGTCTTTGGAGACCCTGTGCCCAAGCACTATACCCTCATGTACCATAAAATGGCACTTCTCCCAATTTAAAACCAGGTGGGTCTCCTCACATCTGCTTAGTATCTGATCCAGCTGATCCAGACACACATCAAAGTTCTGGCCATACACCGAGAAGTCGTCCATGAAGACTTCTATGCTCTTCTCAATAAATTCGTTGAAAATGGCCATCATGCACCGCTGGAAGGTGGCTGGTGCGTTGCAGAGACCAAATGGCATCCTCCTATAAGCAAACGTGCCATAAGGGCAGGTGAAGGTGGTCTTCTCCTGATCCTCTGGCGCGATGGGAATCTGGAAGTAACCGCTGTATCCATCAAGGAAACAGTAGTACTCCTGCCCAGCCAGTCGCTCCAACATCTGATCGATGAACGGCAGGGAAATGATCCTTTCTTGTGGCCTCGTTCAAACGTCTGTAGTCTATGCACATCCTCCAGCCAGTGGTCTGTCTTTGAGGCACCAGCTCTCCCTTGTCATTGGGCACCGCCACAATTCCTCCTTTCTTGGGTACGACTTGCACGGGAGAAACCCAGCGGCTGTCAGAGATGGGGTAGATGATGCCCGCATCCAAGAGCTTTAACACTTCAGCTTTCACTACTTCCTTCAGGTTGGGGTTCAATCTCCTTTGGGGTTGCCTCACTGGTTTGATACTATCTTCCATGTAGATTCGGTGAGTGCAGAACCCTGGACTGATCCCTTTAATATCTGCCACTGACCACCCCAATGCTCCCTTGTGTCTTCCTAATACTTCCAGAAGTCTGCTTTCCTGCGAAACAGACAAAGAAGAAGAAATAATAACTGGCAGGGCGCCACCCTCTGCCAAGAAAGCATATTTAAGATTTGAAGGAAGAGTTTTTAATTCTAGAGTGGGGGGCTTCTCTACTGAAGGAATGAGCCTCTGAGTAGGCCTGTCCAGTGGCTCCACAGGAGGAGCATGAGGGCGAAAATAGGTTCGTCCCTGGTTAAGCTGCTGGACAACAGTAGCTACCTCAGTGCTCTCCTTGTCATCCTCAATCGAATGGCATAACACCTGTCTTAACAGATCAGAATTCTCAAACAGGAAGGAAGAGTCATCAGTACTTTCAGCGACAAATGCATCAAAATCATCAGTATAGTCGACATCAATAGAAAGTACAGCATGAGAAGAAGCATTTGTTCTCATCATCTTGGTGATATCAAAACTAAGCTCCTCATTATTAAATTTCAGGGTGATTTTTCCTTTGTCAACATCAATGACAGTTTTAGCAGTTCTCAGGAATGGTCTACCCAAAATTAATGGTACTTCCACATCCTCATCCATATCAAGAATAACAAAATCAGCAGGGAAGAAGAAGTTACCAACACCTACCACAACGTTCTCAACCATACCAAGAGGTTTGATTGAGGAACGATCAGCCAATTGTAAATTAAAGTTGATTGGGACAAGCTCACCAGCATGAAGCTTCCTAAACATGGAATATGGCATTAAATTGATGCTTGCTCCAAGGTCGCAGAGTCCGTACCCACAGTCCATGTCTCCTATGGTGCAAGGGATGATGGGCTGCCCTGGATCTCCACACTTTGGAGGGAGCTTCTGCTGGATGGCTGCAGAGCACGTCTCTGTCAGCTGAACAATCTCCTTTTCTTTGAACCTTCGCTTGTTAGAAATCAAATCCTTCACAAAGCGAGCGTAGTTAGGCATCTGCTTGATAGCATCAATCAAGGGAATATTAATAGTAAGCTTCGAAAATACACTTAAAAATTTCCCAAATTGATCATCAAGTTCTTTTTCTTTTAATCTATTAGGGAAAGGAAGTTCCTTCGGAACCACCTTACCCTTGGAGTTTTTAGCAGTCAAAATATGAGAAGGGGAAGAAATAGGAGCCTGGGTCTCCTCAACAACTACCTCAGGAGGGGCTGGGGGCCCTGACGGTGCACCAGTGCTAGAAGAAGGGCGACCGGTCTCCTCGTCAGCTTGGTCCTCAGCCACTTGATTTCTATTTATTAACTGCTTCCCGCTTCTTAAGGTAACTGCTGCCACCTCTTCAGAATCTGAGCAGTCTTCGACTACCACGGTTTCCGAAACCGTCACTGCCTTCAACTGAGCTTTAGGATTGGGGTCTGTTTGGGAAGGCAGTGAGCCAGACGGTCTCTGCTGCAGGAGGAACTGAGTCAACTGACTCATAGTTCCTTGCATCTCCACCATAGCGTTCTCAAGCTTTTGCTGGCCAGCTGCCAGATTCTGATTTATCACTGTTTGTTGCTCTTGAGAGGCCATCAGTTTATCCATCATCCTTTAAATTAGCATTGTTCGAACTCAGTGACGATGGCTGATGGAGATTGCTGTGGCCTAAACTGATTGTATGGGGGCCTAACAAAACCAGGTGGTCCTCCCTGACTTGCCCTCTGAGGCTGCATCTGCTGTGAGTTGAGGGCGTTATTTGGATTACCGTACCTCAGGTTTGGATGCTGGTTCTGCATCCAAGGCTGCCTGTTGTACTGACCAATTACATTTGCTTCCTCAGTCTGCCTCATCTCAGCAACCATCGGGCAGTCTTCGTAGTCATGGCTGTCTCCACACTGAGAACAGCATACCTCATTTGGACCAGTAGACACCTGCTTGACGGCTTGCACAGATGTCTGTCCCATAGTGAGCCGCTCGAGCATCTTCGCCATATTGCCCACTGTGGTACTCAGATGGCACTAGTGGAACGCGAGGCTTTAATGACGGTGGTTTAATCACGGTTTAAACAGACACCGTGATTAATAGGAAGGCCGGAATTTATTAGCGACGATGATTGATTAACCCGTAATCAATAATCGATCGGAGGTTGGCGCGCCTTTTTTAGGAGGGACTTTAGATGACGGTTTTTAGTAAACCGTAATCTAAAGTCCCGTGTTGACGCGCGCTTACGGTCAACGGACTTTAGATTACGGTTTTACTAAAAACCGTCATCTAAAGTCCCTCCTAAAAAAGGCGCGCCAACCTCGTCAACGACGTCGTTTTGACCTGACGAAAAAATTTCCCGTATTATTTGATTTATTCGACTCCGCGCGTAATCTAAATTACAGTTAACGACGTCGTTTTAGCAGTGTATTTTAGATTAATAAAAACTTTATATTAATGTGTTACCTATGTTTGAAACCCAACATATGGCAAAAATTATCGCGCTATTTTTTAATTTCGTTACACTTTAGATTACATTTAACGACGTCGTTTTATCAGTGTATTTTAGATTAATAAAAACTTTATATTAATGTGTTACCTATGTTTGAAACCCAACATATGCCAAATAATTATCGCGCTTTTTTTTTTAATTTCGTTACACTTTAGATTACGGTTTTTGTGAGAACCGTCATGTAAAGTGTGACTTTAGTTTACGGTTTACATGTAAACCGTTAATCTAAAGTCCACTTAAACTTTGCCTACACTCTGCACACTTACTCACAGTAACTCTTCTTCTCTTTCGCGCTATCTTCCTCACTGAAATTGCCTCCTCTCTCCCGTCACCTTGTAACGGCCATCGCCGCCATCGCTCCCACCACCTTTGTCACTCCCATCGCCGCCGGTCACCACCCATCTACCACTGGTCTCACCGTCGACGTCTCTATCGCGTATTGGGTATGCGATCGCGATTGATTGTCGTTTTTTCTAACTTTGTTCATATACATGCATTTCGATTGCAAGTTCAACCTCCTTTGTATCGAATCCTGAGAGTGTAATGGCAAATGTTCTAACCTTGTCATATATTTGTGCCCAGATTCACAGTTAATGCGACCTAGTTCGTGGGCTGATTTCTACACTACTTGCCCACTTCGGGCTTAGTTACGGTAACTTTGCAAACCAATCTGTAAACTGCTGTATTATTTGTTCTTAGCATTTAGTATTACAATTAATACATAATAGTGTATTTTAAAATGCTACTACTTAAAACTGCCACAGGAAAGAAAGTAAGTTCAAGTATATTACCGATTCCTGAAAAATGAATGGTACAGAACTGTAGCATATCTCAGTTTCATGAATGGAACAGAACTGTAACAAGTTGTTTGAGTTTGGTCTGGATTTAAAAGCTTAATGGAATATTTAAGTAACTGGGTAAGGAGTTAGGAGAAGTATAATCAGTTGAAAAGGAAAAAAAACAGATAGGGAAGAAAGCAAGAACACAACTCAGTTTCTGTTTGATTTCAGTTTCGATTTCAGCTTCAGTTTCGTATCAGATCAGGTTCTGACTAATTCTGCATCTGTAACAAAGTTGCCTTGGGTTTAGTTGAGTTAGAAACTTTATAACACACCAAATTGACAGGATCGACAGTTTAGAAAGGTTTGAGAATTCAAACACGTGAACAAACAGGAGGAGTCATACACCAGTCTCTGTCTGTCTGTTTCTTTTCTTCAGTTTCTATTTCTGTTTGAGTTCTGTGTGAATCTGTTCAGTAGAGGCAACAGAAAGATGTTGTCGTTTTTCTGTTTCTGTAAACTAAATACATCAGTGAAGATAAGTTTATGTATGTTAACCAGTTCTAGATGGTGCGTGCGAATTGACTTTGATAAAACTGATTTGGAGACGTTAGAAATATAGGGGAGATGCTGTCGATTTTTTTCCGCGGTTTAGCTAGCATTTAACCTTGATTTTTGATGAATTAATGTTGTCGTTTTTCATTTATGCATCAGGACTACGACTTTATTTAGGCTTCCGACCTCAACCGTCTTAGCATCGGCTAATCGTCTACCAGAGGTAAGATTATAATATACATATAATATTTGACAAACTACCAAACATAGTTATCCGCCCAAGATATACCTAATAGAGGTATATCTTCGGCGTCCCTGTCGGGATGTCCACGATTGTTAAATCACACACCTAGGGTGTGAATGTGCTTTTAATATGTACTTTATTGATTATTTCAGCAGTATCTCTTATTGTTCTTCGAATGCATATATTATTGATTAATATCATAATATCGTGCATTTGAAGAACTGTAGGGAGATGCTGCCGAAATTTCAATAAATTACATATTAAAAAACACGTTCACCGGTGGGATTTAATACTCATGGATGGATTTAGGTTGATAAGATACAAAAGTGTAAAGACTCTGCCACAGGTCACGTGAGTATATACGATAGACCATAACGAGGGAATGTGGGTTGAGAGAATGGTGTATCTAAGTTATTACTATAAAAATTTATATGAAATTACCACTCTTTTTATTTATTGCTTGTTTATGACCATTATGAAATGCGTAATTTAATTCAAATTGTATTTCAATCCTTGCAGGAAGGCTGATCAGGACATGGCTGATGCAGAGTTCGATTATTTTGTCGTGAGGATGAGGAGGAAAATGAGCAGCGAATGGTACCAGTCCATCTACATGCCGCTGCTGTGTGCCCATCCACATCTGCGCTGCTACTGTTGGCCCTTCCATGAGTGCACCTTCTACGAGTGCTATCAGAGACCCAGAGGTAGAGGTCCGACCCGTGGGTTGAAACTGCAGAAAGAGGATCAGATTAGTCTTCTGTGGGACCAGTAGGGAGGTATGGTGGGGCAGCAGGTCAGATTTCGGTAGTATGCTAGGGACTCTGGCCAGATCACATTGCTGCATCAACCAACATGGAAACAAGTCCCGCAAGAAGTAAAGGAGGACCATCTGGAAGAAGTGCAAGAACGGTACAAGATCCCAGAAGAAGTGAAGAAGACCGTTTTATTTGGTGTCCGGTAAAGCTAAATCATTCCGCCACTATTTGGTTGAGCATTGGATCAACAGGGTGCCCCACGTGAGCCTCGCCGTATGTTGTGTACAACGGCATGATCACTGAAGAGGAGTGGAAGGAGTTCGTTGGCGGCACGCCACCCCGAGTTCAGGGTATGTTTTGTGTGTACTCTGTTTCTTAATTAATGCTCATAATGTTTATCCTGATTTTCTAATTAATTCCTTGTACTTTCTTAACAGTAAGTACAAGAACAAGCACGGCAAAACCGTGAAGCTAATAATCTACCCCCACCACATGGACGAAGGGGGGATATGTGGGAAGCCTCGAGGGATGGGAAAGAAGCTGGTTTGCTAACACGGAGGAACGAGGATGGAAGTGAATGCCCGATCGAGGATTGTCTCTGAGGCGGGAGGAGGTGTGCAGAGGTAATCTGGGACGCCAGAAGAAAACGACAGCGAAGGTCAGGCGGATATTTCCTAATGCGCGATGGAACAACTGGCTAACCAAATGTAAGTATTGAAGTAGAGTTTTTAATAATTACTTATATACTCAAGTGTTTGTTGATCTTAAATTAGTGTTAACTTCTTTGAAAAAATGGAACAGTACGAAGCGGACAGAGAGGAGAAGTAGACTTACACGCTCCTTCTCAAGACGACGCGCTCAATCAAAATTGGGAAAGAAGGATCACCCGGGGGTGTTAGAGGATTGGGGAGAAGTAGTCAGAGAAGAACGTATTCCCGCCATCTGCTAGGAAGGGTCAGATGAGTGTGCTAGTCGAGGCGATGGTTGAGCGTAAGTTCGCTGCTGAGCGCCAAGCTAATGACGAGAAACAGGCTGCTGAGCGCCGGGCTATCGAGGAGAGGCTGCAGGAAGCGTGAATGCGATTGCACATGCGACTACTCATCAGCAGCAGCTAGATCCTCCTCGACTATCTTCCTCGTCTAGTTGTGCTCCGGCCGCTGACCCGTACCCGTTTGCCAACATCCAGGTTAACTTTGTTTAACTATTTTTCTCCTAAAATAAAGTTATTTAAATAGTATTAGATTGGACTCACTTTTATTTCACGTATTATCTCTGTTTATTAAAGGAGCAAAAAAAATGTCGTCTCCAAATACCATTAGACGGGCACCCTGTAGATGCGGCCTACGGGACGGTGTTGCCATCAGTCCACTCATGCTCATCAGTTTCGTACGTCTACCCCCATTCTACGCGCGTGTGACCTTGGACCTGATAGTTGATGGATTTGAGCATGCATACCTTCCGATGGCGTTTGACAACAAATGCACGCGATCGAAGCGAAGGAGACATATGCCTTGGCCAGCATTTTATGTTGTCACCGATGAGGTAAGACTGTTTGACAACCATTTAGTATCTAATAAAATGCATTATTTAGCATTAAGTATCTAATCTAATCTATTATAGATCCCTGAGCTTCCTCGCCGCGTAACCCGGCCCAGACTAGAAGAGACCAGCGCGCCGGCGAATCCTGAGATCCCTGAGCTTCCTCGCCGCGTATCCCGGCCCAGAGAAGAAGAGATCTGCGCGCCGGTGAATCCTGTCAGAAGTACAAGGGTATGTTCTAGATAATTGTTTAATGTTACTATAATAATCAATTAGTAATTATCTTTACATTGATGCTTTACTGTTTGTGTGTGAAGGGTAAGAATCCAGTGAGTCGGGGTGCGAAAGGTAAGAATCCAGCGCCCTCCGGGGTCGCACCAGGACTTCTGAGCGCCTAAAAATAAGCTCACACTGCCACAAAAACTTGTTAATGTTTTGGGGCCCAAGCAGATGAATCTCTACGACAAGATCATGTTGAAGTCATCTCAAACTAACAACTTCATGATGACGCTTCCAAAGTCGATGTTTCACTACGAAGAAGATATGATGACGGCAATCAACTTTGAGGACATCAGAGAGATGATGTGTGGAGATTATCTGAACATTAACATTTTCAAGCTTATCTAAAGTAAGTGTTCTTTCCTCATACTGTAAAACATATAGAATAAGTATCTATGAAGTTGCATTGGCTAACTTTTATAGTACATGTGATATAATAGATGTCTGCTTGAGAGATGTGCTGAGAAGGACATGACCTCCATTACTGCGGTGTGCCCGGAGCGTTATCGTACGACTCAGTCACTAGGGACCCGGGGAGGTTTTGTGAATACATGATTCATTGCTTCAATGTTGTTGATCAACAGAATAAATTATTCATTCTAATGCCGTATCACCAAACGTGAGTTCTAATATAAAATTACATACTAATTAGCTAACTTTTTTACCTTCATTTCTCATTTCATTTTGTATTGACATTGTAGCCACCACTGGGCTTTGTTTATATCTGCGCTGCCACCGCTACTCTGCTCGTTCTAGATCCACTAGGGCAGTGGACAGAATTCACACTGAAGACTTAATCAAAGAGTAAGTTTTTTTTTTATTATTATTTAATGTTTGTACGTTTTTTGAACCAAAATTAATGTACTTGTTCATTTTGCTAAACGCTTTTGTTAATATATGTAACAGTTGTTAAAAAAACCCCTCATGGAGAGTTTGGTGATTTGACCGTCAATTACATCAAGGTTTGGTAATTCATGTATTTCATTCGTGCTGCTATTATCTTTGTACAATTGTTTTACATTTGTGAATTTTGGTGATTTAGTGCCCTACCCAAAAGGATTCTAAGAGTTACGGGTACTACGTGATGCGGTATATGTACGAGTTCTGCGGGTACTTCCGAAGTTTTGAGAATGATATTGACAAGGTAATACGAACGCTGTCTTGTATTTAATTCTTTCGGCAGATTTTTTGTGTCTTTATCTTAATCTCATTATGTGTTCCATTCCCTTTCTTGTTGCAGATTAAAGAGCATTATGCCAGATTCAAGACTTATGGTCCTGCCGACTTGTTGCATGTCAGAGAGAGCATGGCAGCCATGTTTATGAGAATGGAGTGGTAGACTAGCTAGCTCTGATGCTGTAACATATATTTTTTGTTAGTTGCTGCTCTGATTCTGTTAGTTGCTGCTGCAACAGATTATATTGTGTAACAAATTATATTTTTGTTAGTTGCTCTGATTCTGTTTGTAATGAATTATGCTAGCTGCTGCTGTAACAGATTTCTAGCTGTGTATTGAATGTTTCTGTTGCAATTGTGCGCAGAAATGAATTTGCAATTGTTATCTCTGTTGCAATTGTGTAACAGATTGAATATGTTACAGATTTTCGATCTGGTGCTTTATTAGATGTTATCTATGTTGCAATTGTGTAACAGATTGAATATGTTACAGATTTTCGATCTGGTGCTTTATTAGATGTTATCTCTGTTGCAATTGTGCGCAGAGAATGAATTTGTGTTGTTGGTATTTGATTCAGGGGTTCAATTGTGCAGTTTCTGCCCTCTGTTGCTTATCTGTTACAATTCTGTCTCTGTTGCAATTGTGTAGATTTGAAAAAAAAAATAAAAAAAAAATTACACTTTAGATTACGGTTCTAACAATAACCGTAATCTAAAGTCCTTTGGGCGCGCGCGCCAAAAGACTTTAGATGACGGTTATTGCCAAAACCGTCATCTAAAGTGTCGACTTTACATTACGGTTATTTGTAAAACCGTGATCTAAAGTCCTTTGGTTCGCGCGCGCCAAAGGACTTTAGATCACGGTTTTACAAATAACCGTAATGTAAAGTCAATGACACGCGGGCCGGAAAAGGGACTTTAATTACGGTTTTAAACCGTAATTAAAGAAACACCATCTTTATTGACGCCCGCATAGATTACGGTCCAGAACCGTAATTATACACGGTTTTGGACCGTAATTAATGGGTCGCGTTCCACCAGTGTGGGCCTGCTCAGCAGCAATCTGCTCCATCATAGGGTCTGGAGTTCGAGAGGAGGTCTGCCCAACTGTAAAGACCCTTCCTCCACTGGAGCTCCACTGGCGGAGCTCCTCGCAGTAGGACTCCATGGCTGACATAAATTCCTCTCCGCTTTTAGCCAACAAATTTCCACCCAATGCGGCTCTGACCTCAGCTCTGTGCTCATCTCTCAGCCCTTGAAAGAACCCCTGGGCCAAGGACGTCATATTCTGACCGTGATGCGGGCACTGGCGGAGCAGCTCCTTGAACCTATCCCAAGCTTCACATATTGTCTCGTTACCGGACTGTCTGAAAGCGGTCAGATCAGCGATCATCTATCTGGTCCGGGAGATGGGAATATACTTCTCATAGAACCTCTCCGTCAGCAGCTCCCAGGTAGTGATGATACCTGGTGGTAGACGGTGGAACCACTTCGAGGCTTCCCCTGATAGACTGTGCTGAAATAAGCACAGCCGAGCATATTCCTCAAGCCCCTGGGACATCCCCAACGAATCCAGATGGACTAAAAAACCGGTGGACATGGTCGAGTGCATCAGCCGGGTCTGCGCCTGAGAAGGTCCCTGCTGGATGATTCCTAACAGCGTTTGTCTGATGGCTTGGTTTCAACTTTTGCCATTCTGCTGTTAATTCAGCTGTGAGGTTCGGTAAAGTCACAGGTCCTCTTCTAGGAGCAGCTGGCGGCCGATTTATTCTTCCCAAAGTGGACTGCTCAGCGTTGGCATTGGATTGGCTGGTCCGTTAGCAGCCATGGCGAAGGTGAGTGCTCTTCTCGCTCTTCGAGCTGTACAGTTGATCTCTAAGTCTAAGTTGAATCTTGGTGGACCTCGAGATCGAGTACCGTGCATTCACCAACACCTGCACAGTTAAACAAAACAAATCATAATAAACAAAAACAATTGAAACCAAGGCAAAGGACTTGACAAGTCAAGTCCCCGGCAACGGCGCCATTTGCAAACAGGAAAATTGATCTACTAAAACTAAACAAATTAATCTAGAAAATAATAAATCAATAAGTCTGTCAGGTTGCAAAAATCCCGGTCACTACAGAATAGACAATTAAGCAACCAAGTATCGAACCGTGGGACTTGAATAAGTAAGCCTAAGTCCTATCCTAAATCCTAAGAAAACTGGAAACTTAGGGGGGTTGTGAATTGTTTTTGGAACTGAATCAAATAAATGCAAATCAGAATTGAATTAAGCAATCGGAAAAATGAATGATGAGTTTGATAATATGAGTGGAACTCTGGGCTGGGTTGTTCTTTTCTGGTGGAATCTAGTAACTCCTACAATTTAATTATGAGAAACGGAAAGGCCAATTCTTTTATCTCTTTCAATGCTAAATCCTAGTTCATTGAAGAGCTCACCTATCAGAACGTGACAACTCTAATCTAGCAGTTGGCAAACACATATAGGTGGAATAAGCACAAAGAATTGTTAGCGTTCGTAGGAAAGATTATCTATCCGACTAATCCTTCCCCAAATTCCCAGGTTAATTCGAACTCCCTATTAATCACCTTGTCTGATCTTAATAGGTTTCGCAAAACAACTCTATAACTCGCGAAATTAGTAGAGAAGAAAATTGATAATCATTAACCTGGAAACAATCCGTCACAATCTCATAATCAAACTGCAGAATCTTAACTACATTGAATCCATCTTGAACAAACCCTACCCCAGAGTTAAATCCCTACTAGCCAGACATTGCAATGGAACAGATAAATACAATCAACATAGAAATCATCTAAAGGAAGAAAAACCCTTCTGTTGAACGATTATCCATATCGATGGCTGCAGGCGCAAGGTTGAAGATGATGGTCGCACTTCCTTCTGTCGATGCTCCTCCAGAACGATGTCGATATGATTGGTGAATGTGGATGAAGGTGAACTGATGCAATTGGCGTGGATGAATGGAGAGAACTTCGTTTATCAGCGTGAGAGAGTGTGTTGTAATGATCGATGATGAATGAATACCTTTCTCCTCTGATTAGGTCAGTTAAATAGACTTTTCCTCTCTCTTTTCCCTTCAAAACGCCGAGTTTGTGCTGAATTTTCGTCCTGTCCGAACATTGGTCCGGACTTCAATGTTCAGACACAGTGTTCTGAGCGCTTCAAGCCTGAAAGTTTCGACTTGTGTCCGAACTTAGATGTTCGGACACAAGTTCGGACATGCTCCGTACATCAGACCTCCGACTTTTCTTAACTATGTCCGACTTCGATGCTCGGACTGAAGTTCGGACATTCCATCAGGCGCAGCACACAACCCTCGACTTGCGTCCGAACTTGGAAGTTCGGACACAAGTTCGGACATTCCTTCAAAATCCTCCAAATTCTTTATCTTGACTCCGATTCGACCCCCGTTTGTTGCATTATCTCCCTTGTGAGTAAATCTAGTGTTTCCTTGGCTTTTCTTTGCATTTAACATAGAAAAAGAGTATCAAGCCTTAACAAACAGCAAACCAAAGGAAAACGTAAGATAAGTGTGGAATATTGTTGATGCGTGTACACAAATTAGGCATTAAAGACTACCAAAACCATTCATATCTCACACTCATCACTGGTTTGTGTGGACCCTCGCTCTCACATGATGCAAAGGTGCAGAGTTTAAAGTGCGCACAGAAGTAAATAAACAAAGTATTAAAGCCATAAATAAACAATTTTCAAGTTAAGCCCTCTTTCTTAAAATTAAACAAGTTAAAATTAAGAAGTTGTCCCCAGCAGAGTCGCCAGTCTGTGAGCCTCGATTTTAAACCCTATCCTATGTGGATTAACTTGATTGGGATCTAATCGGGTTTTAGGTCCACTAATAGCCTAAGATTAATAACTATGTCATATAACAATAATTATTAAAACCTAAGCTAGCTCACTGGAACCTATTACGAGTCGCCACCTAATTTTAACCTAGATCAAATTAGGAAAGGAGAGTTCGGGTTCGGGGGCTTGATATTCGACTTAATTAGGGTTCAATTACATTCATTACCCTTCCTAGGTCGTTTTTCCTCTACTGGTTCAATTACGGCTTTCAACAAAGTTGTTTTTTAACCTAGGTGCGCGTTCTTTTTTTTTTATTTTTTAACGTTTTTTGACAGAAAATTAAAGTGGAAATTATGATTACCTAAACTAGGGTTTCGGAGGCAGAATTAGGTCAAATTTTGTTTCCGTCCGTAGCCACGGACCTAATGTCCAAGGCCACGGACCCCAGTTAACCTATATGAAAATAAAAGTCGAATTAAACATAAAACAGAAAATTGTAAAGTCCGGGGCCACGGACAGGCTGTCCGTGGGCCCGGACATTATTAGAAAACCTAAATTTTAAAATTTAAAAATCCCGCCACCGTCCGTGGGCGTCGAGCTTACGGACAGGGAGTCGGGACCCGGACATGACGTCCGTGGGTGCGGACCGCCCTCGGACGGCGGCGTTGAGGCTGTTCCCGAAGGTGTTTTTGGCTCAAATTTTATGGGTGTGTAGCCTGAAGGATGTACAAGACGTTCGTGATTGAAATTTTTCAATTTGAATTCGTATTAAGCACAAAACTTAGCAAACAAGTTATTGGACAAAAGCTTAAACAAACAGCAATACAGAAGCGTAGAGAGGTTAGTTAAAGCCCAAATTTTGTGGCAAGACAGATAATACCATGGAGAGTTTGGAAAGTGGGATTTCTACCCGTTTTACCTTCGGATTCACGGTGATTCTTCACACCGGGATTGGTCGAGTGCTCCGTTGATGGCAGACCCGAGAGGATTTCGAACCAAGCTTCTGGTTGTTGGTTTTTCTTGCTGTTCTTCACGTTTTGGTGGTGTTTTTGTGGGGTTTTGATGATTGATGATGTTGTGGGAGTTGAAAAATATGTTTTGGTGTTGATTTTGGTGAGATTTCGGTGTTTGATTGTGGCTCTGGAGTTAAAAAAACGTGGAGAAAGAGAGACGGCTGCCTTTTGAGAGTCTAGGGTTCTTGAGGTATCATCTGATCATGGGATAAGCTCCTTATATAGGCTTCCTTAAGATAGAAAAATCCGGTAAAAACCGAGATTTACCGACGTTTTAGCTCAAGGGCTTCCAAAGGAATTTGATTATGAAATTTTACACGTGGGTAAAGGATGATATTTCTGAATTTTCTAAAGTGGAATCGAATTTTTTGGATATTGGAATATTTTTAAATTCAATTTCTCGTCAGTTTCAGTCAGAAATTGCTAGAAAATTATTGGAAACTCTAAAAATCGAAATTCCAACGCCATTATGCCCAAAATGTCATCCTCTATCATGGGTTAAAATTTCAAAGAATTTTGAACTGATTTAACCCTTATTTGGAGGAGAGAGAAAGCCTATAAGGGGCTTAGGAGCCTTGAAAAAATTACGAAAGTGCCCCTAGAGATGACTAAGCTACCACTGGTACTCTGAAATGTTCCGATCGAACTGGGAACCCTCGCTACTTGACCAAACTAGCCTATTAGTAGAGACTCTCTTCCGGGGTGGTTGAAATTTTGGGTATAACAGTAACCATGTGGTCCGGGTTTGCAAACTAGGACACAAACCCGGACCAGTCCCAAATCTTACCCGAGAGTTTTTCCAAGTGGGGGTCCGGGTTTGCAAACTCGGACAGTAACCCGGACCACCCCAAAAATGTACAGAAACTATTTTAAAGCTTAATTAAGAAGGGTAATGTTGGGAAATGACAGTATAAGGTAATTATGACTGATTATGATGTTAAAAGGTCATAAAGAGTGTAAACAAGTTTGATAAGTGAATGAGAAAGTTGTGAGTTTAAGAACACATGAGTAAAACTAAGTTAAACGGGGATAACGGGGTTAAGTACGGGAGTAATAGTTTACATACCATAACGCTTTGAGATGTTAATAAAAACATTTGAATGTTATCAGTGTAACAAGTGTGAACCGAGGAACGAGTGGTGACCCGGTAAGTATATCCATGGTGAAAGGTATGATTTCTCATACTCGCGTGCTAACCGAGTTACGTTGATTTGTGTGTTTGTGTGCGGGCTTAATCAAGACTAAAGCATGAAAATAATCCATTGTTTGATTATGTATGTCTAGTTGTTGTTGAATGAGCTAACATACTTGTATGCCGGTGTGGTCTAATATAGAGTAAAGACCGACTCATAATGAGTAACGTTGGCTAGAGACCCATAGATCGGGTCGATGCTTATTGATAACGAAAACGTGCAAACACACAAACTATTCGTAAGTATAACGATAACGCAAACATATGAACTCCCTAGAATGTGAGGAGAAGTACGGGATGAGTAAATACCCGATAATGGTTAGAAAACCACATTGAAACAATCCACGAAACAAATGAGAGTGGAAATATAATTGAACCTCCTTCAAGAGGATTTAAGATAGTTCGAAGATGTGAACTAGTGAAGAAGGTAAAGAGACCTGAGGGATTAGTAGCTCCCT
Source organism: Limonium bicolor (assembly GCA_023374045.1). NCBI lineage: Eukaryota > Viridiplantae > Streptophyta > Magnoliopsida > Caryophyllales > Plumbaginaceae > Limonium > Limonium bicolor. Next base: position 250,898,683 of record CM041779.1, read on the forward strand.
TGAGACATGGTCGACCTGCTATATGAGGATTTTACCTGATATATGCAAATAACTGAAAGTATGAGTAAAGTAAATGTATGGGTAACTCTTAAAACCTAAGATTAACCAAACTTAAGTAATGTTCCCAAGGTCATTAGAAACATCGAGAGTGATGCTTCTAGACTATTATACATAATATTATATAACTCTGAGAGAGGAGTGTATGGGAATGTAAGTAGTCGAGAGAGTCGGCCTAAGTAAAAGGGATAGGAACTAAGAGAGAGTTCCGTGAGCTAGTTGAACCTTTCCACCATGCTAGACCCAGAGTAGGGTCGAAACCGGGGAAGTAAGACTATGCTAAAGAGCCATGAGTTTTGGCCTAATTATGTATTAAGAGTAACAAGGGTGACGTAGGAGACCTGTAGCGTCTCGAGAATCTACAAGAGCTTGAGTATAATTAACCCAAGAGTGTGGGTGAGATAATGAGTATAAATAACCCAAGAGTGTGGGTGAGATAATGAGTATAAATAACCCAAGAGTGTGGGTGAGATAATGAGTATAAATAACCCAAGAGTGTGGGTGAGATAATGAGAATAAGTAACCCGAGAGTGTGGGTGAGTATAGTACGAGTAGCCCAAGAGAATGGGTGTGTATATGAATAAGTAACCCGAGAGAGCGGGTGAGGTATTGAATAAGTAAATAAGGCATAGTGAGGTATAACCCTCAAGGCCTGAGAGTAACAGATACAACTAACAACCTTGTTATGTTAGTTAGGAATTGTGTTCCGTGATTGGATGTAGATTCCTCGAGTATTACACGTACTCTTTGTATTGCTATGATGCATGTTGTTTGACTAAAATGAACTCCATGTATATCCGACAAGTGGTCGGCGTACCCCGGTTAGCGCTCGGGGTATGCGAATTTCATATGCAGCTTTAAGCTGAGCCCCTAGGGGAAACGTTTTTATTCGCAGGTACACCGAATACGAAACCGTACGAGAGTAGGACGGGGTCGGTGATAGCATGGGTAGTTAGATTGTAATTACTTATGTATTGAACGAGGTGTAAGACCGAATATGTTATCGGCACCCATATAATGTAGACTCGGTATACTAAGAAATGATTTGAGTAAAGTGTTTGTATTGTGTATTCGGTTGTTCCAGTCTGTAATACCCGAATTTTTGTAACCCTAATGGAAACCATAGTTCCTTAGGAATTATTAGAGAACACGAGGAAACCGTAGTGGTTGGGAATCAACCAAGAAACCCTGGAGAAACCCTAATTCAGAAAGTCCCGGAAAAGACTGAAATTTCGGTAAGTTATTTGGAGTTCTAGAAGCCCCGGTCAACTGTGGTCAAACCCTGGTCAACCTTGGTCTGACTTCGGTCAAACATTGGACATTGGTCAAACCTTGGTCAATGGTCAACTTTGACCATGATGATGCAGTGATGATGCAGTGATGACGCAGTGATGATGCAGTGATGATGCAGTGATGATGTCGGCATGACATAATGATGATGTAAGCGTTGAGGTGTCAAAATATGATTGGTTACACATGGTCTAATCAAGAGAAGACATGTGTCACCTTCATTAATGAGGGGAGGTCACACATGGATGGTGGAGATCAATCCAAGCAAAATATCTACGATCCGACGGCTGTAAGTGAAGACATCATTCTATTTTGTCTTATACTCTTTATTACCCATGCCACTTGTCTCCTTCATTTAATGTGGCCGGTTACACATGGAGGGCTGAGATTTAATCTAGACAATTGTCACTAATCTAATGGCTTAGGAAGAGATAAGGTTATCTTAGTAATCATTACACTTAATTAATGAAGTAAAATTGGAATTCACTCACGCCATCCTTAAGAATGAGATGGGAACCGATTTCCCTGCCTTCCTCACTCACTCTCACGCCATTAGAACACCATAGAAGTTCATAGAACTCAACACCCACCATTGGAGAAGGAGATTCAAGCTAGAAATCAAGGAAAAACAAGATTTCAAGGAGGGAGAAGGAGCTGGTGACCTTGGACGAATTGGTTGGTGGAAGAAATTGATTCAATTAGCTATGGACTTATAAGGTCGTGGCTAAAATGTCAAGGAGAGTCCAGGTAACACTTATGCTCACCATTCCTTTCTTTAAACCCTGATTTTGAGCTTTAACTCTTGTTAATGGTAACTTCCGAACCCTAGATGCTCTTGAGCTGAAATTTTGACAGTGTTCTTAGATATATTACTAGAATAATATCAAAAATTCAGGCGAAAATACCTTTGGGAAGTAGGATAAGTTCTAGGGGACTTTTAGAGAGGAAAAATGTATTTTAAGACCTCATGAGTGATTTCGATGGGATTTTGTTGAGTTTGGTGTGGTATTCTACCTATATTAACTCATAATAATTGATTATAGGTGGTGGGAACTCGTGTTTAGACATAAAAATGCTAGGTCAAGGTGGGAGGGCTTAAATGGTGCTTTAAGCCTTGAGACTTAGTTAAATAGGTTTCCGAATTCATCTTGAGCTGAAATTTTGAGGGTATTCTTATATTTCGAATTTAGATCTATGGTCAAAACTTCAGGTCGAAACTCACTTGGGAAGTCATTCGAATTGTTAGGAAGTGATTTGGGTCAAAGGTGTGCTTTAAGCTTGTATAAGTGTGATTGTGTGTTGGTTATTAGATTTAATTGTTTATCTGGTCATTATAGTGCTATTATGACGTGTGGTTGAACTTTTAAGAGATGGTGAAGTGTAAAACATATAAGGAAGACCTGTAAGGTGATATGTGTGCTAAGACTTGGAAAGAAGGAAAATTGTGTTTAAGTGTGGTTTCAGGGTGTTTTGTTGCTTGGTTCACCCTTGAAAGGATTTGGAATGATTTTGGTGACTACTCTTGGTGTGGACTGCTTGTTGATCTGTGATTTATAAGTGAATGCTTGATTTTGATTAAGTGGTTTGTTTGTACTTTAATATGTGATTAAGCTTGCCCTTGGTAACCTTTGGTTGGTGGTTATTTTGAGCTATTTTATATGATTGTGGATGATCTTTATATGTTGGAAAGGTTGATATTGCTTATGGTGGTGGAAGTATGAATTTGGAAATATATATTTCAAAACTGTTGAGCTATGGTTAGCTCCTTCAATTTGTCGAGCCATGGTTGGCCATTCACTGAATTTTCGCTCCTACCAATGTATTGGAGCTAAGCCATCATGATCTACTCTATGGGCTGATGATTCATAGGGGGTGTGCACACTTAAGGACATGGGGTGAGGTGGTGGAATTATTTGTCCAAGGGGCCGAGAGCCTAGTAGCTCTTTGTCGAATGACCGGTGTGCCCGCGGTGGTGGAATTATTTGTCCAAGGGGCCGAGAGCCTAGTAGCTCTTTGTCAAAAGACCGGTGTGCCCGAGGATTGGTGGAATGTTAATAATTGAGATACAAACTAGTGGAAATTGTTATGTGGTTTCCAAAATATTATTGGATTTATGTCTCTGGTGAGTTTGCTGGTATTGTGATATCATTATGAACAGGTGGTTTGTGTTAAGGTAAAATGTCTCAAGGAAGGTGAGTGTGTTGTAAACTTGTGTTTGTGGTTGATAACATGGTTGTTTGTGTTGATGTGTGCCTTTATGCTGCTAAAAAGGTTTTTCAAAGAGAGTGAATTTTACAGGGTGTGATATTTGTTACTCAGCTTTGCTGACGTTTTCTGGTTTGTGCCTGTGGCCCCTTTGTGTGATTGTTTGCTGGCCACAGGTTTGTTGCAGGTGAAGTTGATTCTTTGTGTGATATTGCTCTTGAGCTTGGGACAAGGGAACGCGCCGACATAGCTAGGAATTTTATTTATTTGTAAGTGGTAAACTCCTTGGAGCATGTTCCGGGAGTTAGGTTGTAGGTGGATTAGCCTTAGCATCCACACTAGTTGGTGTGGGTGTGGCGGTAGCGCTCCGGTTTGACTTAGGTGTTATTTAGTCTTCCGCTGTAAAATATTGTAGTAAGTGTGTTCAAGTAAAAAAAAGGGTGTAAAACCGGGGTGTTACAGAGTGGTATCAGAGCAGGTTTGGTCTTTAGGGAGCTTTGGTTGAGTTAAGATTAAATCTAGGCTTAAAAATTTGACAAGCCGTGGGGATGGGAATTGTGTTTGTTGCTTGTTACCTGTTTTGATTGTTTGGAATTAGTTGTGATCGCTAGATAATTGGGGCTATACTAGGATTAAACTGAATTGTGCAAATTGCTTGAATCTGACGTGGGAGGTTGACCTTGATCCTGGTCAGATCAAGGGAAACTGAACACAAATTGGGGTGGAAGGATAGTTCAACACTGGCACTGACCATGGCAGGGTTGGAGGATTCCTGAAGCTTCCTGTAAGTGATCACGAAAAATTAGATCAGAGTAGCGCAGTGGAAGCGTGGTTGGTGTAAGACGTAGGTGTTGATTAGTGGTGAAATAATTGAGGATAGTTTGATATTATATTGAGATTGATGCAATATGACACTTAAAGTGTTTGGCATGTTTATATGATCTAAAATTGTATCTTTGCTATGTGGTGAATTATCGAAGTAGATGGATTGTTATTGTATGTGGTGAATGTTGTATTTTATGTGAATTATTTGAGGTGGTTGTTATTTGAGTAATTATAAATACTTGGGTGGTGCAGAACTTTTTGTTTGAGGTTAGTACTTAAAGTTTCAGGAGAAACTTTCTTTTAAGGGGGGGAGAGATGTGTGTAATAGGTGATGAGTGATGAAATAATTGACATGGTTATGTGTGTTAATATGCTTTATGTCATGAGGTATTGTGTGTTGGTTCATGTTTTAATGAAGTGGATTACATAAGGAGAACATAAAGTTCGGGATTTTGTGGTTGGATACTTTTGAAAATAAATAGTTTGACACCATGAATGAGGTGTTGATATAATTATTGATATGATTAATATGATGTTACTCAGTATTTGGAAATTGACTTGTGTGCTTATGTGCTTGTGTGCTATGATTATGTGACATTTATTTATGGCTATTTAATGCTTGGTGGTATTACCTTGTCGTCAAAATTTTGTATAAGTGTTTGGGTATTTGGTGATGATGGTAAACTTTGTGGTAAGCTAAGCTTCGGGGACGAAGCTTTTGTTTAACGGGGGGAGAATGTAATACCCCGAATTTTTGTAACCCTAATGGAAACCATAGTTCCTTAGGAATTATTAGAGAACACGAGGAAACCGTAGTGGTTGGGAATCAACCAAGAAACCCTGGAGAAACCCTAATTCAGAAAGTTCCGAAAACACTGAAATTTCGGTGAGTTGCATGGAGTTCTAGAAGCCCCGGTCAACTGTGGTCAAACCTGGTCAACCTTGGTCTGACTTCGGTCAAACATTGGACATTGGTCAAACCTTGGTCAATGGTCAACTTTGACCATGATGATGCAGTGATGCAGTGAGTGATGAGCAGTGATGATGCGATGATGATGCAGTGATGATGTCGGCATGACATAATGATGATGTAAGCGTCGAGGTGTCAAAGAGATGATTGTTACACATGGTCAATCAAGAGAAGACATGTGTCACCTTCATTAATGAGGGGTGGTCACACATGGATGGTGGAGATTCATCCAAGCAAAATATCTACGATCCGACGGCTGTAAGTGAAGACATCATTCTATTTTGTCTTATACTCTTTATTACCCATGCCACTTGTCTCCTTCATTATTGGCCGGTCACACATGGAGGGCTGAGATTTAATCTAGACAATTGTCACTAATCTAATGGCTTAGGAAGAGATAAGGTTATCTTAGTAATCATTACACTTAATTAATGAAGTAAAATTGGAATTCACTCACGCCATCCTTAAGAATGAGATGGGAACCGATTTCCCTGCCTTCCTCACTCACTCTCACGCCATTAGAACACCATAGAAGCTCATAGAACTCAACACCCACCATTGGAGAAGGAGATTCAAGCTAGAAATCAAGGAAAAACAAGATTTCAAGGAGGGAGAAGGAGCTGGTGACCTTGGACGAATTGGTTGGTGGAAGAAATTGATTCAATTAGCTAAGGGACTTATAAGGTCGTGGCTAAAATGTCAAGGAGAGTCCAGGTAACACTTATGCTCACCATTCTTTCTTTAAACCCTGATTTTGAGCTTTAACTTTGTTAATGGTAACTTCCGAACCCTATGCTCTTGAGCTGAAATTTTGACAGTGTTCTTAGATAGTTATTACTAGAATAATATCAAAAATTCAGGCGAAAATACCTTTGGTAAGTAGGATAAGTTCTAGGGAACTTTTAGAGAGGAAAAATGTTTTTAAGACTCCATGAGTGATTTCGATGGGATTTTGTTGAGTTTGGTGTGTTATTCTACCTATATTAACTCATAATAATTGATTATAGGTGGTGGGAACTCGTGGTTAGACATAAAAATGCTAGGTCAAGGTGGGAGGGCTTAAATGGTGCTTTAAGCCTTGAGACTTAGTTAAATAGGTTTCCGAATTCATCTTGAGCTGAAATTTTGAGGGTATTCTTATATTCGAATTTAGATCTATGGTCAAAACTTCAGGTCGAAACTCACTTGGGAAGTCATTCGAATTGTTAGGAAGTGATTTGGGTCAAAGGTGTGCTTTAAGCTTGTATAAGTGTGATTGTGTGTTGGTTATTGATTTAATTGTTTATCTGGTCATTATAGTGCTATTATGACGTGTGGTTGAACTTTAAGAGATGGTGAAGTGTAAAACATAAGGAAGACCTGTAAGGTGATATGTGTGAAGACTTGGAAAGAAGGAAAATTGTGTTTAAGTGTGTTTCAGGGTGTTTTGTTGCTTGGTTCACCCTTGAAAGGATTTGGAATGATTTTGGTGATACTCTTGGTGTGGACTGCTTGTTGATCTGGTGATTTTAAGTGAATGCTTGATTTTGATTAAGTGGTTTGTTTGTACTTTAATATGTGATTAAGCTTGCCCTTTGGTAACCTTTGGTTGGTGGTTATTTTGAGCTTTTTATATGATTGTGGATGATCTTTATATGTGGAAAGGTTGATATTGCTTATGGTGGTGGAAGTATGAATTTGGAAATATATATTTCAAAACTGTTGAGATGGTTAGCTCCTTCAATTTGTCGAGCCATGGTGGCCATTCACTGAATTTTCGCTCCACCAATGTATTGGAGCTAAGCCATCATGACTACTCTAATGGGCTGATGATTCATAGGGGTGTGGCACACTTAAGGACATGGGGTGAGGTGGTGGAATTATTTGTCCAAGGGGCCGAGAGCCTAGTAGCTCTTTGTCGAATGACCGGTGTGCCCGCGGATTGGTGGAATTATTTGTCCAAGGGGCCGAGAGCTAGTAGCTCTTTGTCGAAAGACCGGTGTGCCCGAGGATTGGTGGAATGTTAATAATTGAGATACAAAACTGGTGGAAATTGTTATGTGGTTTCCAAAATATATTGGATTTATGTCTCATGGTGAGTTGCTGGTATTGTGATATCATTATGAACAGGTGGTTGTGTTAAGGTAAAATGTCTCAAGGAAGGTGGAGTGTGTTGTAAACTTGTTTGTGGTTGAAACATGGTTGTTTGTGTTGATGTGTGCCTTATGCTGCTAAAAAGGGTTTTTCAAAGAGAGTGAATTTTACAGGGTGTGATATTGTTACTCAGCTTTGCTGACGTTTTCTGGTTTGTGCCTGTGGCCCTTTGTGTGATTGTTTGCTGGCCACAGGTTTGTTGAGGTGAAGTTGATGTGTGATATTGCTCTTGAGCTTGGGACAAGGGAACGCGCCGACATAGCTAGGAATTTTATTTATTTGTAAGTGGTTAAACTCCTTGGAGCATGTTCCGGGAGTTAGGTTGTAGGTGGATTAGCCTTAGCATCCACACTAGTTGGTGTGGGGTGTGGCGGGGTAGCGCTCCGGTTTGACTTAGGTGTTATTTAGTCTTCCGATGTAAAATTATAGAAACTTGTACAAGTCAAAGAAAAAAAAGAAAAAAAAGGGTGTAAAAACCGGGGTGTTACACAGTCCATCAGACCGTTACTGTAGGTGAGTTAGGCCTGGTTAGCCATGAGGGTGGCTAACGGCGTTGTATCACCCTCTGTTGTATTTAGAGTTCCGCTGCAAGTTTAATGGTGAAGTGTGACAGTTTAAGAGGTAATGACGAGATTAACAGTTGGGGTGTTACAAAAATGGTATCAGAGCGAAGTATCGCTCTGATGACTGGAAATACCAAGCTTAAGAGATACCGAGTTAGGAATTAGAGACTTAGGGCTATGGGTTGAGTGGTAGCGTGAGAGATGCGCTAGTTAGGAACTTCCAGCATGAACTGGATACCTACAATACCAGGCCCGCCCTCCACAAACCCACGTATTAAAAGCTCGGGGAAGAACGCCAGAGAGACGGGGAAACCCGATCTGGCAGTTATTAAATATTTCAATATGAACCAGAACCAGTCATGCGGTTGATCCCAAGAACCGGGAACCCCGGCGATGGATCCCGCTGGAGCGACAATAACCGCACTCGATGGCGAGACGTCGAACATCCTATTCTAGGGAGACCAGAATCTGTGGCAGCTTGGGGCGACATGCTTTGCAGTCGCGAGAACCTAACTAACCGAGCGGCAGCAAGAAGAAAGCACCAATCGTGCGACAAGACGGACTCATAAGAAATAACGAGAACCGGGACACATGTCTACGAACCGCCATAGTTAACTAATACCACCAATGGTATACGTACTGACTAAGAATCTAGTCAAAGGTAGATGCACCCACCTTGCCACACCCAAAGAGGTTGCAATACTTAACTGATATAGCTTAGACAGCTACGAGCATAACTACGGGATATACCCGAATAGGACTACAGAAGTAGAGCCTAAATAACTTAAACCTCGGTAACCACAATGAAGATGTGGGAACGAGCAACGAGGTAGAACAAAGAACTAAGTAATTAAGGAACTCCGAGAGTGGAGAAGCACCTAAATGAATGACAGTCATGTCAAGATGAATATGAAGCAGCTTTAAGGAGTAGTTATCCAACTAAAGGATCAAGGAAGAGCCGACAAGGCTACCAAATACAATGTGAACAATACCGTGACCGGTATGACTTAACCTAAAAACCGCCTGTACCGCGCACTTGCCACGACAAGTGCAGTATTAACGGGACTTTTAAGAAGAGCTTTGACAAGCGACCAGTACATAGTAAGTACCAAAATGGCGAGAGAAGCCAATATGGCAAGACAACCTTAAGAATTATGAAACAAAACCTCGAAAAGGCCTAATGGCCTGATCACTGTTTGAAGAACATACCAGTCAGCGAGAAGCTGGACTCGGTAAGAAGCAACTGACATTGAAATGCCAAGAAGATTTTATTTTAAACTCAACTTTTTTCTCAAACGCAAAATTTTCCAAAAACCCCCAAATTTTTAAAACCAAACCAGAGAACCACAGTAAGTTATCATAGGATGATATAAGAGGAGTAGGCAACTGAATACTTCACTTAGGCGTGTAACCGACACTACAAGTGTACACAAATGAGACATGGAACGACCGCACTCCGAAGGAGCTTGCGGGCCTGACAGACCAGTTATGAGTTAGTCGGGTAAGTGGTAACGTATCAAAAGATACTCCATGTATGTATAAAAGTAGAGTACGGTACACGGGAAGTAGCCCACTCCATACTACGGACGAAAGAGCCAACTCAAACCAAGATATTTGGACACCTCGAATGATCAAAGAACACAAAGAAGTTTACGAAGCTAAGGAGTCTAGAAACCAGTAAGGTGACGGACCTAAGGACATAGCGTGGATAAGTGTGAGAAGCACAGAGTATTAAGTATAGACATGGATATGTCTCAGGAATCAAGGAGGAAATACCTAATAATTGGAATAGATACCAGTGTAAGCACTAAGATGAATGCCTTAAATGATCATATCAATGTTTGATAAACGGGATAGGATTTCCATAACATACCTCACTGAGGAGAATAACGACCTAACCAAGAAGTTAAAGGAAAAAGAACCAATGATCTACCTAATAACGAGAAACATTACAACCCAAACTGGGATAATTCAAACATATGCAACTACATGACGGTGTAAAGAACTGAACACACCCATGAATTTAGGCCAGATGTGATGGCATAACTCAGTAGCACCCAGGAGCTATCCTTGAAGGGTACCAGAGTCAACAGTAGTTGAACGAAACACCGTGTTGAGAACATCAGTGTAAACTGAACACTCGGGTAGAACCCGAAGGGATCCCACGTGACACGGGATACCCTAGATTGCCAGAAGGCATGAATTAATATCAAGATACTTTAGGGGCATAGACTTATATAAACAGCCCGCATGGAGCATGACTCGAGGCAAGGTGGCTTGTAAGCCGATAGAACCAACTACAATTCATAGATCCAAACGTTGTAAAACATATGCATAAAGGCATAAGAGTTATTGTAGAGCACGAACCACTACCTTAGAGTATAACCTTGGCACAGCGTGCCCATGAGAGTAACGATATAGGATTCACCAACTTTGAGGACAAAGTTCCTAAGGGGGGTAGATTTTAATACCCCGGACCTAAAAATCGTGATTAAATTACTCTAATAGGTTTGTTAAAGGCCTAATGGTGCCTAAAGAGTATTGGTAAATAGAATAAAACCAAAAGAAAAGAGAAAACGCTTGAAGAGCGAAAAACGCTAAAATGCGCGTTAAATGAATATAAGAGATATATGATCTCGAGAGGGTCGAATATGGATTCCTAAGGCTTAGTTAGGCCTAATTAGTGTACGGGAATGATTCCCGAAGAAAACGAATCCAAATAATGGATTAAAAATACTAATGGAGTTTAAAAGCACGTTTTTCGAGAAAACCCGAAAACGTGACTTTAAGTGGTCAAACAGACCCATAAAAATTATAGTTGATTAAATAACTATAAACAAATATTAATGGAAGCTTAATAACCGTTAAAAATAAAGAAACGAGAAAAATCCGAAAAATGGGCCCGGTGAGTGAATAGTGCCAAACCGGGTAAAATAACGAGCGTTTTCTGTAAAAGTCAAAAAGCGCTCCCAGCTTGTGTTTTGTGTGGGGCCGATTTTAATTAGTATACACACACACATTTAATTAGATTGTTAGCTTATTAATTCACAAATGACAAATAAATAAAGTAAAAAGGGAATAGTAAAAGGGGCTTTATAACCTCTCTCACCTCCTTTTCTCCTCCTGATTCACGATTTTTCCCCTCTCAGACAGAGCCTTCTTCTCCCTTCGTATTACAATGGCGATTCCAACAAAGAGCAAACAGCCCATCTTCATCCTCTCTTTTCTTACTCGATACAACACCAAATCACACAAAATTTGTACCGTTGGATTCCTCTTGTCAAGAGCAATATTTTCTACCCTTCAAAAACATAAAACCCTCATTTTTATTTTCATGACCGTAGCTTCTGTTGAAGCTTGAAGAGGTGTTTTGAGTCTCCTTCATCTCCTAAATACTCCAAGGTTAAAATGAGCTCAAGTCTTCCACCTTTCTAGCTTATTCTTGCTAAATCAAAAAAAAAATGCCACGTTGATATTTTCTCCATTTCCAGACGGTTTATGGTTTCAACAGAGGGGGTGATATTTTGCTAGTTTTTCTGTTCAAAGATGACACTCAAGAGGGCAAGGTAACTCCTTAGTGTTAAAGCCCTAAAACTAGTTTTTGAAATATTAGTTTTGTGAGGTACATGAGAATTTAATTGACTTGTTATGTGTGGTGTGAGGATATGGTTGTAGATAGCAATCTAAACCCCTTCGTGTGGTGTGGAAACAAGAAGAGAAAGAGGGAACAAGAGAAAGAGGAAGAAGAGAAAAGAAAACAGAAAAACTAGCAAGGTAATGAACTTACCTTGGGTTGGTTTTGTTCTCTGTAAAACACATTTGTAAACATAAGTAATGACCTAGTATGGTGTAGTCATGGTACCGCAATATTGCTTGTTCAATTAAGAAGTTTTAATGATGTCTAAGTGTGGTTAGTAAGCCTTGAGGCTAAATGGTACATGGATGATAACAGAGGGAACTTAGTATGCAGTGGCAGTGGTTTTAATGTTGTGATAACAGGGATGGAAAAACTGATTTTGGTGGTTGTTGTAGTGTGGTGAGAATGCTTAAAATGTAGGTAAGTTCTGTCAAAATTTGGCTAGGGAACTATGGGCTTGAGTGTGTTAATACGTGGAGTTGGAATGGCAAGAAAGAAAGGATTGAAAACTTCGACAGAAGCAAGAACTTGCAAACTGTAACAGAGGGAAAAATTACAGTGAAATGAGTTATTTGACAGATGAATATATAGAATGGTTTAGGTTAGTTTTGAATGCCTAAACAATGTCAAAACATGTTATAATATATGTAGGAATATTAGGGAAGAGATTGGTGGAAGTTTAGAGTTGAAACAAGTTGAAAAACTTACATAAATTGCAAAACTGCAACTGGTCCGGGTTTGCAAACCAGGACACAAACCCGGACCAGCATCAAAACACGGCAGAAAGGTTTATCAAAGGAGTGGTCCGGGTTTGCAAACCAGGACCTAAACCCGGACCACCCCTAAATCATACCCGAGAGTTCGGTAACCATGTGGTCCGGGTTTGCAAACTAGGACACAAACCCGGACCAGTCCCAAATCTTACCCGAGAGTTTTTCCAAGTGGGGGTCCGGGTTTGCAAACTCGGACAGTAACCCGGACCACCCCAAAAATTGTACAGAAACTATTTTAAAGCTTAATTAAGGATGGGTAATGTTGGGAAATGACAGTATAAGGTAATTATGACCTGATTAATGATGTTTAAAGGTCATAAAGAGGGTAAACAAGTTTGATTAGTGAATGAGAAAGTTGTGAGTTTAAGAACACATGAGTAAAACTAAGTTAAACGGGATAACGGGGTTAAGTACGGGAGTAATAGTTTTACATACCGTAACGCTTTGATTTTAATAAAAACATTTGAATGTTATAAGTGGAACAAGTGTGAATCGAGGAACGAGTGGTGACCCGGTAAAGTATATCCATGGTGAAAGGTATGATTTTCTCATACTCCGCGTGCTAACCGAGTTACATTGATTTGTGTGTTTATGTGCCGGCTTAATCAAGACTAAAGCATGAAAATAATCCATTGTTTGATTATGTATGTCTTGTTGTTGTTGAATAAGCTAACATACTTGTATGCTGGTGTGGTCTAACATAGTGTAAAGACCGACTCATAATGAGTAACGTTGGCTAGAGACCCATAGATAGGGTCGATGCTTATGATGACGAAAACGTGCAAACACACAAACTATTCGTAAGTATAACGATAACGCAAACATATGAACTCCCTAGAATGTGAGGAGAAGTACGGGTTAAGTAAATACCCGATAATGGTTAGAAAACCACATTGAAACAATCCATGAAACAAATGAGAGTGGAAATATAATTGAACCTCCTTCAAGAGGATTTAGAATAGTTCGAAGATGTGAACTAGTGAAGAAGGTAAAAGAGACCTGAGGGATTAGTAGCTCCCTTGAGACATGGTCGACCTCCTATATGAGGATTTTACCTGATATATGCAAATAACCGAAAGTATGAGTAAAGTAAATGTATGGGTAACTCTTAAAACCTAAGATTAACCTAACTTAAGTAATGTTCCCAAGGTCATTAGAAACATCGAGTGTGATGCTTCTAGACTAATATACATAATATTATTATAACTCCGAGAGAGGAGTGTATGGGAATGTAAGTAGTCCGAGAGTAGTCGGGCCTAAGTAAAAGGGATAGGAACTAAGAGAGAGTTCCGTGAGCTAGTTGAACCTTTCCACCATGCTAGACCCAGAGTAGGGTCGAAACCGGGGAAGTAAGACTGTGCTAGAGAGCCATGAGTTTTGGCCTAAGTATGTATTAAGAGTAACAAGCGTGACGTAGGAGACTTGTAGCGTCTCGAGAATCTACAAGAGCTTGAGTATAATTAACCCAAGAGTGTGGGTGAGATAATGAGTATAAATAACCCAAGAGTGTGGGTGAGATAATGAGTATAAATAACCCAAGAGTGTGGGTGAGATAATGAGTATAAATAACCCAAGTGTGTGGGTGAGATAATGAGAATAAGTAACCCGAGAGTGTGGGTGAGTATAGTACGAGTAGCCCAAGAGAATGGGTGTGTATATGAATAAGTAACCCGAGAGAGCGGGTGAGGTATTGAATAAGTAAATAAGGCATAGTGAGGTATAACCCTCAAGGCCTGAGAGTAACAGATACAACTAACAACCTTGTTATGTTAGTTAGGAATTGTGTTCCGTGATTGGATGTAGATTCCTTGAGTATTACACGTACTCTTTGTATTGTTATGATGCATGTTGTTTGACTAAAATGAACTCCATGTATATCCGACAAGTGGTCGGCGTACCCCGGTTAGCGCTCGGGGTATGCGAATTTCATATGCAGCTTTAAGCTGAGCCCCTAGGGGAAACGTTTTTATTCGCAGGTACACCGAAGACGAAACCGTACGAGAGTAGGACGGGGTCGGTGATAGCATGGGTAGTTAGATTGTAATTACTTATGTATTGAACGAGGTGTAAGACCGAATATGTTATCGGCACCCATATAATGTAGACTCGGTATAGTAAGAAATGATTTGAGTTAAGTGTTTGTATTATGTATTCGGTTGTTCCAGTCCATCAGACCGTTACTGTAGGTGAGTTAGGCCTGGTTAGCCACGAGGGTGGCTAACGGCGTTGTATCACCCTCTGTTGTATTTAGAGTTCCGCTGCAAGTTTAATGGTGAAGTATGACAGTTTAAGAGGTAATGACGAGATTAACAGTTGGGGTGTTACATTACTTCTGAAAAGTTAGTATACAAAGAAATGAGAATTGCAGGAACTGAAATAAATCCTTATTTCAGGCTAGTTTGCTTTACCTTGTTTAGCTATGTGGTTTCTTTCGACTGTCTAACCTATCTTCTAGCTTCCCCAGCTTGTTTTACAGGTAAACTTATGTGATAGCAATGCAGTAGATTCATCATTACCAAATAAATCCTTATAACTCCTCTAGAATTTTTTTTTGTTATACAGAAACGTAAACAGTTTTCAAATCTGTACAGAATACTTATGTAGCTTAATACCTTGAGTTATTTCTTTGTTTTGGAGTTGGTTTCTCCTGGAAATTCCTTGGCACAATGTAAACTCTCAGGACCTTGAACTTTTGGGCAACTGGAATTTTTTTTTCCGGAGGTTAGGCTTTGACAAACCGGAGAGAAGATGGGCTGGAGCAAACCGAATCTGTTTTGAAAGGCTTTACCTTCTGGTTGTGTTTCAGCGAAGAGTTGGGCAGATTTTGCTCAGGAGATTTTGAACAATGCCTAGAAGGCTGCCTGGAAGGTTTACACATGAAAGGGAGCAAGAGAGAGTTAGGTGAGTTGTCTTTAATGGCACTGACAACAGAATCGTAAGGCAAGTATCATGACTGTTTTGTGGCCTTACCTTGGTAATGTATTCAAGACAGTTTGGCTGAGTTTCTTGAGGATTTTGGTGCAACCCTGAGGAAGTTTTCTAGAGGGATTCATACATGCAGAAGGTTATACAAAAAGAGGAAGTCAACACTCGATATTCAGACAACAACAGAGGAGATGGAAGGAGTTTTAAGTAGCCAACAATACTGATTTCTTGCCCTCACCTTTAAGAGCTTTGGAGAGGATTTTGTTCACAGATCTTTAGAGATCCCACCAGCAGTTGTATGCAAGTTTCTTACGTGAAGAATACAGACAGTTAGTGAAACTTGAGTGAGGATTTGGACCGCATCAAGAGGGGGAAGGAAACAGAAGAGCGGTTGGGTTGGTTATAAATTTAACTACTGTTTGCTACTGATTCTCATGGCGTGGGAGTTTGGAAATGAACCATTCTTTGCCATGCATATGTGTCTGTTGAATACTTTACTGCAATCAAGACTGGGGCAGGTCGTGTTTGTCATCTCAAGTTACAAAAAAAAAAAAGAAAGAGGGCATGGCATCAGGAATACTGTAGCCTAAAGTACAATTTTGCTCTGGATTTTGTTGTCCGTTTTCACAGATTCTGAGGTGTGAAAGTTTGAAAAAGCAACAGCTCTGATGCGTGTGTGGATTTTGAAACCGAAAAGGGTGGGATGAGGAGCACGTGAAAGTTGGGCACTAATGTGCTGTGTACTGCTCGAAAAAGAGAAAAGGGAATATGATGTTGTTGTGTACATGTCGGTAATAGGGAATGTAACACCCCTACCGTTAATCCTACGCTTACCGTCTAAACGTCCTGATAATCCTACTACATCGCAGCGGAAATACTACTACTACGGCGGGGGTACAACGCCGCTAACCGCCCATACGGCTTGCAAGGCTTACACTACCTACGGTCACGGTCTGATGCCTAAGTATACCGAGCTACTGCATTGCATACCGAATACAAAAGATAATATACTTGCATTGCTGGATTACCGAGTATTTAAAGTATTTAATTACATCCCTTTGAAATCTACCGAAATGAATGAGTTTTTACAAGCTACTCATCTATACCCAATCACCATCCTTTCATTATCCCAAAAGGGTGTACCCTATGGTACACCGGCTAACAAAAACCTACAGTCGTGTACAACATAGTACACCTTTCATAATCTATTGTTTACAGACAAAAAGTGTAACACCCCATCCAACATTAACACACTTAACAACAAACTGCAGCGGAAAACATACTTCATCACATTACCTAACTCGTTGGTGTTACACGCCGTTAACCACCCACGTGGCTAACAAGGCTATTACATATACATTGTATCGGTCTGATGGACTAGATTCCCGAGTGACTACACATTCTATCCCTTTCCATTTACAACAACACATACATATACCTTCCAACTGTACCGAGTATTTACAAACCAATGCCGATAACAATCTCGGTCTTACTACACCTACAATACATAAACAATTTAAATGGCTACCCACGTACAAACGACTACCCTGTCCTACTCTCGAACGGCTTCCAGCTCCTTGTACCTGAAATAGGAAAGAGAAGAAAGGGTGGCCCCCAAGGGGCTCAGCACCTTTGCTGGTATGGTAATCCCGCAGCCCGCATGCTACCGGGCCACGCACAACTAATTGTCGTCTTAGCATGCGATTGATTATATTTAGATCATGCATGTAAACTATCAACACACAACACATAACATTCCACCATGATGGGCTCAACAAAACAGCCAACGCATCTATACTTAACAAATCACTCCTTGTTTTCCTTAACCCTAGAGTGTTTCTCCTCTAATGGAGCTACTTCCTTAATAGACGATACTTACCCATTAATCGGGTTATCCTTAAACGCCTCTTATCATAAACTGGGATTCATATCCATGATCCACATACTCCACATTTTAACATCATATAACATCACACCGCTATAAGAATTACGGCACAACAATAACACATAACACAACGGGTACGGTTCTCTTAAGGAACCGACCCCAAACATAATTAGTTCACCATAGAGCCTAGAGAATGTCGCCAACTCATGATAAGCTCGTTACACAACACTCGTTACCGTCCTAATAGTCGGACGAGTAACTTAACTTAAAGATGGATCGGATTTAGTGACCCGAACACACCACACAAACACATGTTCCCCCTAGACCGATCATAAGTCAGAATAGCTAAGCTTTGGAGTAAGCTAATGGGAGATCGTAACCCGTGGAGGAAACAACCATAACAGAAAGGAGGGTAAAGCTAAGAAGGATACCCACTCCCAAACAATGCGTGACCGGAACAACCGGATTCCTCACCCCCATAATATATATATAAACATAGTTAAGAGCTCCACTGTGGAACCTATCTCATACATACACCATACGGTACTACAACTGGGTTCAACACACAAGGGAGGTCCATACACTCACACACAAACATCACACAATTAACTCACGCATAGCCGTGGTTAGAATGTCCCATGGTTCGGGTCGTTAAATCCGAATACCGATCTCTCATGTGATCCTAGACTCAGTTAGCTAAGGTTAAACACTTTGAGGTTAAATGGTATCGGAATTGAACACGCCACATAAATGAATTACTATAAACTCATTACATGTTTTATCTTACAACATGGCAAACATACAGAAAAACACATTGGCATACAAGCCGGTGTAATCCGGTAGGACACAGGTTGCAAGAAAACCATACCTTTCACCACGGTCCACTATATTGTGTCCTCCTAGGTTCCTCAAACAAATCCTGTACAACTGGTAACATCACAATTACTTTCATTAACATCGGGGTGACATGATTGTTTAATATCTAATGCCCATAGTTAACCCCGTCATCCCGTTGTACTTAATTTATTTATGTGATCTTAAGTTCACAACTTACACATTCACTCTCACACTTTTTTATACTTCCAATGGGCTTTAAAAGTCACCAAACAAGGCCTAAACATCATCTAAAACCATTACCATTCAATCCCCCATCATTAGGAGCCTTAAATAAATTTTTTTCTTCATCTCTGGTCCGGACCGCCCCTCTGGGGCGGTCCCAGGGGCGGTCCACAACAGAAGCTACACGTTTCTTTTTTTTCACTTCTCTGCACTAGACCTCCCCACAGGGGCGGTCCCCAGGGGCGGTCCAGAACAGACCCCATTTTAAAAACTGTTTTTCTCCTCATTTTGAACTCCAAATTCACCCCAATCTTTTCCTATGCATTACACATGTTTTCCCACATGTTTTAACATCTTTTTGGCACACTAAAACCCTCTCTAAACATCCCAAAAACTCCTTAAACTTTTACTCAAATTTTTACTTAATCCTTAACATTTAGAACATTTTACTTACACTTGTAACTTGTAAGTTTGCTTAAAGCTTCCACTAACCAAAGTGTTCTTCCACCACAAGATAACCACTCCTAAAACATCATTTTGCATCACATTCACCCCCTTTACACACACTTCTCAAGTCTTTCCCACAAGTTCCTAATTAAACCTTCACAAGGCATTACACTTCCATTGTTCACCAACTTTGCACAAGACTTTACCACACCTCCACCATCACCTTAGTGTATCTAGAAATCATCCATTAGTTCTCTAAATCTCCAAGACTATGCCCAAGGCATCTTAACACTTAACAACACCTTATTCCACTTTCTTTCACCATCTTAACACTTAACAATCCCTAGTACCTTCTAGGTCATAAAATCTCATTACAATACTTAAACTCCTTTGTTTATCAACTAAATTTTGCCATAGCTTCTCTTGTATCACCTTACACCAAAACAAATAGTTTTTCCACCATTATACAATCCAAGAACACTCAATCTCTTAATGCACATTCTTTACACACAAACATATGGTTTTTCATCCTTTAACCTTCAAAGACATTCACCTTCACAAGATATGTTCTTTACACAAAACTAAACCTTTAAACTACACTACATCAAAATATAGTGCATAAACTTAAATTGATTGGCTCTTAGGCCCTTAAATTGCATTAAACTTAAACACTGAATTTCCACATTTAAATGCCTTCAACCTGCGAATACACACAATAATGCTCCCATGTCCTTTTAGTCCACCTTGTGGATAGTTTTCTAGCTCATTTTCCCATTGGCTCTTTAGGTTATTTATTAAGCAAATATAGCTCAATTCCCTAGTACAATAAACCATATTAAGAGAGGTCATTTACCTCTTTGTTTTCTAAGCTTTCTCACTTGTTTTCTCTTGTTTTTCTTGATTGAAAATCGGCAAGGAGCTTTTATCACTTGTCAACCTTCTAACCAATATACATATAAGGGTAATGAGCAATAAGTTTAATACTCAAACTCAAAATTAAACCCTACGTTTGCATAGTGTCTTAAAAACATAAAATTGATGTTTACCTTTGGAATTTGAAAGAGAACTTGAACAAGTGGCAAGATAGGACTCATCCTAGCCCTTTGAAGTTTGAATTAAGCTAAGAAGATACCAAGGTAATGCACCATTGTAAGGTGAATTTTCAGTTATACAAGAAAATGAAAGGAAACTTGGTTTTTCTTTGATTTTCCTCACCTTGAAGCAAATGAGAATGACAAGGCATGAAAACATGAGCTCAAGCTCCTTCAATGGAGATTCTTCATGGCACCAAAATGCAGTTCTTGAAGATTTGAAAAGAGGGAAATGAAGAGCTTGCTCCAACTAGAAGAATGGTAGTCTTGAAATTGAATTTGGATCATTGAGTCATGAGTTACAAGCATTCAAAGATGGAGAAGGGGTACTTGCTGTAGCAAAACGAGATTGAGAAGGGAGGATGAAGATGAATACGGTGGTGAGTGAAGGAAATAAAGAGAAGAGGTGAGAGGTAAGCCTTTAGTTAAGATATTTATGTTATAAAAGGTAAATAGTAACTTTTACTTACTTTTGTTTTCTTTTCTTTAGTTGCTAGCCAAGTGTGATGACTCACACTCTAAAAACCGTGCCCCCTTCCATCATAATGATATTTATGGTCTTTGTTGACCATTTAACTAATTAAAGTTGACTTAAGTCAAAACTAGCACTATTTGTGCACTATTCACTAATTAAGGCACATAATTGTGAAATTTTTGATTTCCCATTGATTTATACTTCCTAATGTGATACTAAGTAGTACACATGTTGATTAAAGAGTAATGATGGACATTTAGCCACTCAAAACCCATTTATAAGACAATTGTTCAAAAATGTGCTTTAAGACTCCTTAAAGCACATTTTGTGTTTTAACTTGTTTTCAAACTTGGTTTTATTTAGTAATTGATTTAATATGTTCATTAACATATAAATAAGGTCTTGGTAAGCTTATTAGGTCTTAACCAAACTTATCCCAAGCTTAGAGCACATTTTCGCCCATATTGGCTTTAAGGTATTTATTTGTGTTTTGTTTGGTTTAATTGTCTACCAAAGTTTCCTAAGTACTTAATTAACCTTATTAAATCATAATTGAATGTTATAAATTCTTGGTAGGCTCTTTGGATCCTAACCAAGTTCAGTCCAAGCTTAGAACATGTTTTTGCTCAAACTGTGTCTTAGTGCTTTATTGTATTTTTACAATGGTTTAAATTGTACACTAGCATTTATAAGGCATATCTTAGCCTTATTTTACCATAGTTTAACATTTAGATAACATATTAAGGTTTGGGGTATTTCAATCTACCCCCCTTAAAAGAACTTCGTCCTCGAAGTTCACATTTCTCACGCATCGTTTGGATTAGAACATGGGGATTACTTTCAAAATAAACTTCCATAACCAAACACACTTTACATCACAACCTCGGACTTAGCGGTCCAGACAACATATCCACATCCATACATAATTACAACATAACATACTTACAAGATAACCTCGGACTTAACGGTCCGGGTATCTTAACAACATTTACACTTACATAACAACTCTCAGACTCTTAGGTCTGGGTAACATAAAACATAAAGACTCATAGGTCTAGGTAACTTAACAATTTTCGTAACTCAACCACATTAGGACTCAAGGTCAAAAATAGTATTTGTTTCACATACCACACAACATGTCTTAGCATGTATATCAACCAAAAATACTTTTTTTTATACACTGTGATCCCGCAGAACCCGGTCGCGATGGACACCTTCTGGTCCCCGTTCCTTTGGGAGATAAAAACAATCACTTAATTTTTAACATATATACTTCTCATGTCACCGGTCCGAAGACAAAGGCTCATACGTCCTCGGCTCGTGAGCAAGTACTACAAAAATATTCTTTACTAGGTTAAGTATATAAGAGAATCCTTTATTCAAAATATTAATCGACTGTTTTGGAAATACCAATTGAAAATCCTTTTGGAGAACGCAACACAACTCCATGTCCAATTTATGCTCTTTGCATCTTTCTTAGTGTGGTTATTTGTGACCACTTACAGGGAGCTTCAAGAGTCATCCAACCCTGATGTGATCAGCATCAGTGTTGAATTTTCCTTCCACCCCAATTTGTGTTCGGCTTCCCTTGATCTCATGAAATCAAGTTTCACCTCTCACTTCAATTTCAAGCATCAAGTAAATCACTCATTTCCAATTTTCTATCTTTTTAATCATTCTAATCATGATCATAACATCTCCAAGGGATAGAACTTCGTCTATCAGTTATTTCCATTCACTTTTAATCAAGTTTCCTAGGGATTCTAATTCTCACTAGGTTCTATGTCGGTTTCTTACCTCTTCATAACTCACAATACTGTATTTATACATACTTTTATCAAAATACAATACACGGTATTACATTTAGTATCATGTGAACATGTACTGTCGGGGTTTTAGTTCCCCGGGAGTTTGTTTACTCCCTTACACTTGTACTAACACATACAATTAACAAAATAAACACACTTATCACAATGGTATTCACATCTCCTGTGCGCAATTACCACAATTAAACCATGAATGAATGCGTATGTTTATATAACGCACGCACCATCATCCAAACAAATTATTTTGTTGTGAGCCTCGATTTTAAACCCTATCCTATGTTGATTAAATTGATTGGGATTTAGTCGGGTTTTAGGTCCACTTATAACCTAAGATTAATAACTATGTCATAAAACAATAATTATTAAAACCTAAGCTAGCTCACTGGAACCTATTATGAGTCGCCACCTAATTTTTACCTAGATCAAATTAGGAAAGGAGAGTTCGGGTTCGGGGGCTTGATATTCGACTTAATTAGGTTTCAATTACTTTCATTACCCCTAGAAGTCGTTTTTCCTCTACTTAGTTTAATTACGGCTTATTACGAGTCGTTTTAACCTAAATGCGCGAGCTTCTGTTTTTTTGTGTTTTTTAGCATTTTTGACAAAAAATTAAAATAAAATTAAAGATTCCTAAACTAGGGTTTCGGAGGCAGAATTAGGTCAAATTTTGTTTCCGTCCGTGGCTACGGACCTAATGTCCGAACCCACGGACCCTAGTTAACCTATGTGAACATAAAAGTCGAATTAGACAGAAAACACAATTTTGCAAGGTCCGGGGCCACAGACAGGATGTCCGTGGGCCCGGACATTATTTTAGAAAACCTAAATTTTGAAAATTTTGAAATACCGCCACCGTCCGGGGGCGTCCGGGCTTACGGACAAGGCGCCCGGGACCCCGGACATAGCGTTCGTGGGTGCGGACCGCCCTCGGACGGCGGCGTTTGGGATGTTCCCGACGGTGTTTTGAGCTCAAATTTTATGGGTGCGTAGCCTGAAAGATGTACAAGACGTTAGTGATTGAAAGTTTTCAATTTGAAATCGAATTTAATGCGAAACTTAACGAACAAGTTAGAAGGCAGAAACACAAACAAACCTTAATTCAGAAGCAAGGAAAAACCAATTCGGTTAGTAATTTTAACCAGAAGTGTATTTAGACCAGAAGGGTTAGAGAATTTGGTTTTTACCCTGTTTTGATTTCGAAAATTTGTTGTTCCTTCACGTCGGGAATCTCTGAAAGCTTCGTTGGTGGCCGATCCGGTTCGACTTTGACCCGAGCTTCTGACCTCTTCTTCCTTGTGTTGTTAAGCACGTTTTGGTTCTGTATTTGTGGTGTTTTGATGCTTGGAAGTTCAATGGGAGAAGAAAGAATGTGTTTTTGGTGATTTTGGGATGATTTTGGTAGAGTTTCGGTATTGGGAGTGTTGAAAACGTGGGAGGCAAGTAGACGGCTGTGTTCTCTGACTATGGGAATGTTCTCCTCTCCCCTAGGTCGTTTTTGGAAGGTCCTTTTATAGAAAGAGCAAGGCCATATTGATAGCACAAGATTTTTATCTAAAACCCTGATTTTGTGCTCTAAGGGAATCTGATTTTTTAAAATATGTTGCAGGCCGATAAAAATTATGAAATTTTAACTGAAGATAAAGGATGACTTTTAAGAATTTTGAGAGTAGGAATCGGGTTATTTTGATAAATAACCGATTAGATAAAAATCTCACAATCTGGAATCTCCCATGATTCATAACTTATTATTGGAAAGTCGAAATAACGAAATTCCAACAGCATTAGTCTCTAATAATCATCCTCTATCTTGTGTTAAAAGTTCATGACGTTTTGTTTTGATTTTGGTATTTTCCATAGGAGAGAGAAAATTGCAAAAATGATTGAATTTCTCTTTTAAATTTTGGGTTAAGGTTCCAAATAAAATAATTTCAGGTTTATGACTGTATGTAGTCATGCTAACCATGTGACAATTTTATTTTAATTTTGGAAACCTTTTATTATTTCTATTTGAGGTAATTTCATGTGTTAATTAAAGAAATTAGCTTATAATATGAATTAAAAGCTAAATTTCCAGAATAAATATTATCAGAAAATCATGAAATACCTTTCATAATGACTACGATATTTGGAAGTGTTTGGAGATAATAAAGAAGTCATATGAAAATAGAAAATCCCGATAATGTCCTTGGAAAATCCCGCCTTGGTGCTTTTTGACCCCTTTTGCCCTTTGTAACACGTATGCCTTAGAGACTACTCCGGGGGGTTGAAATTTTGGGTATAACAGATTGCCCCCCGTCAACTAGGCTTTGTAATGAAGATGAAAAGACTAGTTGATGCCTGAGTGACACCCCAAAATTTTGGGATCTTAAAAGACCCTGTATGTGGATTGTGTCGAGCTATTCTAAGGCGCTGACTACCTAAAAACGAAATGATGAAGTAAATGTCAAGCGATTCTAAGGCGTTGACTACCTAAAAATGAAATGACGAAGTAAATGTCAAGCGATTCTAAGGCGTTGACTACCTGAGGATGATGAAAATGATGCCAAACTATTCTAAGGTGTTGACTGCCTAAAAATGATGTCAAGCTATTCTAAGGTGTTGACTGCCTAAAAATGAGAAACAAAAATGAAATAATGCCAAGCGGTTCTAAGGCGTTGACTACCTATAAGCGAAGATGAAGTTATGTCGAGCTATTCGAAGGCGTCGACTACCTAAACTGAATGAAAAGATGTCAAGCTATTCTAAGGCGTTGACTACCTGAAGATGATGAAAATGAAATAATGTGTAGATGCAGGAATGCTGATATGCTAGTGATGCTTATTATGCTGATGATGTTGATGATGCTGATGTTGATGATGCTGATGATGCGGATGATGTTGGGATGCTTCTGGGGACCGAAACCCGTGCCAATGCTCCTGGCTGGACCCAATGTGGACTTATTGCCATCGCCCCCCAAGCCGGTGTGCAGGGATAACTCCTGGTAAAAACCCTGGGGACTTATTGCCTTTGCCCACCATTCGTTGATCCCAAAAATAAGTTGACATCGCAAAATGAGGATTTATTGCCATCACCTCGCCAACTTTCTGTCGCCAGGTCTTGTGACGCGCCTGGATAATGCAACTAGGTCTTATGACGAGCCTATATGAATGAGATGAATGCAATGTGTTTGATGAGAGTGGGTAAGCTAAAGGGTCTTACTACGAGCCTAAAGGAATGCAACTAGGTCTTATGACGAGCCTAAAGGATGGTTCTAGGTCTTATGATGAGCCTAAAGATTGGATCTAGGTCTTATGAAGAGCCTAAAGGTTAGATATAGGTCTTATGACGAGCCTAAAGGTATGCATAGGTCTTATGACGAGCCTAAAGGTTGGATTCTTATGACGAGCCTAAAGGTTCGATCTAGGTCTTATGACAAGCCTAAAGGATGGTTCAAGGTGAAAATGTGTTAGGTGCATGATGAATGTAGAAGGACTATGGATTATGGCAAACCTGGAGATGGTAAGGCTCATGACGGGCCTGTGGGTGTTTAAATGTGAAGGAAGGGCTTAGGACGGGCCTGAGGATGTTTGAAAGTGGAGGAAGGGCTTAGGACGAGCCTGTGGATATTTGAGTGTGGAGGAAGGGCTTAGGACGGGCCTGTGGATATTTGAATGAGGAGGAAGGGCTTAGGACGGGCCTGTGGATATTTGAATGAGAGGGTTTTAAAACCTTTGGGTTTCGGGTTTTTGGGCCTCCATTGGTGTCGTTGTTGCAATTGTTGGGACCAACAATTGCCCCCAGTATTTTTCCTTGAGGTGATCTGAGTTTTCAGGGCTTCATGGCAATCGAACGGAACGATCAATTGCCCCCAGTATTTTCTTTGATTAATTGCGCAAGAACAAATCTCATCCTCACAAGGTCAAGGTTTATTTTGGTGTGGTGCCTTCTATCCTACACTCAAAGTGTTTGATGTTTGCACTCGTGCCCTCCTTTTGGTCAAGACATCTCAACCACTGAATTTGACATTTGTTAGATTTACACGTTCAACCTTACTTTCACGTGATTGGATACACAACTACTAAGTCGGAAGTCTTTTAAGCTTATAACGTGGCTATGAGGTGTGATGAAAGACAAAAGGATGATGGAGGAATGTTTAGGATATGTGGAGCTATAAGGGTGACCAAAGCTGCAACTTGCACCGTCTCCCGGCCTTGCTTTCTTTGTCTTGAAGTCGTTTGGCTACTTCGTGAAGACTTCGGTTATGAGCTTGGAACTCTGGATTTTTGGGTTGCACCTTCTTTTTTTCTGATTTTGGATTACTTCGAGGTGTTTCGGGTTTGCCTTCCTTTGAATCTCTTTTCCTTCGGGGCTCTTGTGTTTCCTGGTTTTGAACTTTGAGAGATGTTTTTTGATGTTAGCTCATTTGGATCCTGTGCCACTTTGGGGCCATTTACGGATCGTTTCGTCATGCTGGTGGCAGTTTGCTTCTTCAGACTTGTGAAGTTGCTGTTCGGAAGTTGGGCTCCTTGCTTCGTTTGGTCACCGGGTCGGTTATTCATCACTGGCTGGCTCGTTTGTGGAGTTTGTAGTGTTGTAAAAGAGGATGTACACGAAAAGCTCAGGGGGTGCCTAGGGTTAATGTCAGGGTTCACAAGCTTTTTGGCTGTGTGGTGCTGTACCTAGGTGCTTCGTCATCCCTAATAGTTGTGTATCCGTTCTTTGTTACTTTTCATAGGTTTAAGCGTAAATTTACAAATTATCTCCTTCGGTTGGAGTCATGCCGTTTACCTTACCTTTGAATGTAATCTCTCTGGAGCCATGTAAAAATGACATGCTCTTTCACTCATGGTTTTACCACTCAAGGCACCCTCGCGAAATGTTCACTCAGAGACTTGTTCGCGCGCTTTAAACTAATGAAAGAAACGTTATCGACCCTTAACTCAGATTGCCCCCAGTATTGTTTTGGGGTCTTTTGACAAGCCTTTTGAATACCTAGGTTATTTGTTGGAGGTGGCTATATGTGTGGTGGTACATGGCGATGAAGTCTTGTTGTTTTGGTGGAGTGATGTAGTGATGAAAGTAAAACATGGCAGTGGGATGCTTTCAGTGTACGGTGAAATTTTCCATTGAGAGGTGATGAGTGGTGGAAGCCAACAAGGTGGTGAGATATTCCTTGCACAAGAATGAGTTTCATGTGGAGAGGGGAGTGTGGTGAGACATGGGATGTATGTGATGAAGGTAGTGGATGTGGGTGAAATGACGTGATGACTTATTTATTTTTTGGTGTTCTGTTTTGTGAATAAATGCACAAAAATAATGAAAATGGAACTATGCTCTAATTCATGAATGGAAAGACAACATCAAAAATTGTAATCTTAAGAAAACTACCTAAAATGATAAAGGAAGCTAGCTACCATAAAAGTTGGGAGAACGACTGGGAAAAGAAAACTACCAAATCGAGAAAACTTCTAAAATAGTGATGTTGGGCTGTCTGATGCCAACATACTGAAAACTCGAGCTCTGGACCGTCGGACGCATTGAGATGACCGTGATTGTCTTCCTTCTGAACTTCGAATAGGCCTCATAAAATGTTTGAACTAGGAATGCCTATGGGTCATGTAGGAGGAACCCGAGTCTGAATCTTTTCCAAGCTGCGAGTGAAGTGCATGAGCTAGAGTGACTCCTAGGATAGAACAGATTTGGGGGCCTGAATACCCTTAATCTAGAAGTGAAGCAAACGGGCCAAGAGGCCACACGAACCGTGAATGGGCCACTGGGCCGAGGGAAAGCCTTGAAGTCTGAGATTCGTTTGATGTTCCTGTCGGGCCTTGACGCTAGAAACTGGAATGAATGAGTTATGTAACCTATCTTGGATTCAAATGTTTTGTGCTATGGGCCAAACTTCTAGATTGAGAGCGAAGCTTATGGGCCAAAACTATGAATTGGTCTACGGGCCCCAAATAGAATGAGTCATGAGTGTGGTATTTGGGCCAGAATGATTGCTGAACAACCCTAGGTTGGAATTTGGACTGAAACCTGAATGAGTAGTATTGATTGAACCTGAAAGATGATGCCTAGATCTAGGATTTTGGGCTAAAGCCCAAGTGAAGAGTTTTCCTATACTAGAATAGGCCCTGGGTCGGAAGAATTTCAGTGGAAGGCTTGGTTGGTTTACATATCTCATGGATTACTTTTAGGTGGACTTTATGGGCCTAGAACTAAATGGATAAACCAAATTGGGCTGAAAAAGAAACCTCCTAAGTCTAAACTTTTGGGCCGAAGCCCACATAACTCACATGTTGAACCAAACAGAGCCTTTAGGCTGCAAACAAATAGAACTGACAATTCGGGTTGGGCTAGGTTGATGTAGGAGAAATTCCTATCAGTTTCTAGGCTGGGTAGTGGGCCGATCACACAAGCAAACAAGGCCCACACAGATTCAACATGTCCTCACTAGATGTTTAAATCAAACCAGGTATGGATCGATCCGGAGAGGTGCTTGGGGCATGGGCCCAGGTCACCACATATGAATAGGGCTTGCACGCTATTCTCTTTGGGCTTCCCCACTCTTTTCACATCACCTGAAGGTATGCGTCTACGGTCGGGTCTTTGACTGACCAAACAATGGGCTAGGTAAGGGCACTGTCGGGAAAACGCTTGGGGCTAAGGCCCAGGTATTAAGGGGATGTGGTTAGACGACATCCTCCTCTTTTCCCCCGCTTATTCACATCACCTAAAAGGTGTGAGTCCCTGACAGGGGACCCTCAAACGGGTCCCGGGTGAAATTGGTTTGTGTGGACCCTCGCTCTCATATGATGCGAAGGTGCAGAAAATTAAAGTGCGCACGAAAGTAAACAAACAGAGTAATAAAGCCATAAATAAACATTTTCGAGTTAAGCCCTCTTTCTTAAAATTAAACAAGTTAAAATTAAGAATTTTGTCCCCAGCAGAGTCGCCAGTCTGTGAGCCTCGATTTTAAACCCTATCCTATGTTGATTAAATTGATTGGGATCTAGTCGGGTTTTAGGTCCACTTATAACCTAAGATTAATAACTATGTCATAAAACAATAATTATTAAAACCTAAGCTAGCTCACTGGAACCTATTATGAGTCGCCACCTAATTTTTACCTAGATCAAATTAGGAAAGGAGAGTTCGGGTTCGGGGGCTTGATATTCGACTTAATTAGGGTTCAATTACTTTCATTACCCCTAGAAGTCGTTTTTCCTCTACTTAGTTTAATTACGGCTTATTACGAGTCGTTTTAACCTAAATGCGCGAGCTTCTGTTTTTTTTGTTTTTTAGCATTTTTGACAGAAAATTAAAATAAAATTAAGATTCCTAAACTAGGGTTTCGGAGGCAGAATTAGGTCAAATTTTGTTTCCGTCCGTGGCTACGGACCTAATGTCCGAACCCACGGACCCTAGTTAACCTATGTGAACATAAAAGTCGAATTACAGAAAACACAATTTTGCAAGGTCCGGGGCCACGGACAGGATGTCCGTGGGCCCGGATTATTTTAGAAAACCTAAATTTTGAAAATTTTGAAATACCGCCACCGTCCGGGGGCGTCCGGGCTTACGGACAAGGCGTCCGGGACCCCGGACATAGCGTCCGTGGGTGCGGACCGCCCTCGGACGGCGGCGTTTGGGATGTTCCCGACGGTGTTTTGAGCTCAAATTTTATGGGTGTGTAGCCTGAAAGATGTACAAGACGTTAGTGATTGAAAGTTTTCAATTTGAAATCGAATTTAATGCGAAACTTAACGAACAAGTTAGAAGGCAGAAACACAAACAAACCTTAATTCAGAAGCAAGGAAAAATCAATTCGGTTAGCAATTTTAACCAGAAGTGTATTTAGACCAGAAGGGTTAGAGAATTTGGTTTTTACCCTGTTTTGATTTCAAAAATTTGTTGTTCCTTCACGTCGGGAATCTCTGAAAGCTTCGTTGGTGGTCGATCCGGTTCGACTTTGACCCGAGCTTCTGACCTCTTCTTCCTTGTGTTGTTAAGCACATTTTGGTTCTGTATTTGTGGTGTTTTGATGCTTGGAAGTTCAATGGGAGAAGAAAGAATGTGTTTTTGGTGATTTTGGGATGATTTTGGTAGAGTTTCGGTATTGGGAGTGTTGAAAACGTGGGAGGCAAGTAGACGGCTGTGTTCTCTGACTATGGGAATGTTCTCCTCTCCCCTAGGTCGTTTTTGGAAGGTCCTTTTATAGAAAGAGCAAGGCCATGTTGATAGAACAAGATTTTTATCTAAAACCCTGATTTTGTGCTCTAAGGGAATCTGATTTTTTAAAATATGTTGCAGGCCGATAAAAATTATGAAATTTTAACTGAAGATAAAGGATGATTTTAAGAATTTTGAGAGTTGGAATCGGGTTATTTGGAAAAATAACCGATTAGATAAAAATCTCACAATCTGGAATCTCCCATAATTCATAACTTATTATTGGAAAGTCGAAATAACGAAATTCCAACGGCATTAGTCTCTAATAATCATCCTATATCTTGTGTTAAAAGTTCATGATGTTTTGTTTTGATTTTTGTATTTTCCATAGGAGAGAGAAAATTGCAAAAATGATTGAATTTCTCTTTTAAATTTTGGGTTAAGGTTCCAAATAAAATAATTTCAGGTTTATGACTGTATGTAGTCATGCTAACCATGTGACAATTTTATTTTAATTTTGGAAACCTTTTATTATTTCTATTTTGAGGTAATTTCATGTGTTAAATAAAGAAATTAGCTTATAATATGAATTAAAAGCTAAATTTCCAGAATAAATATTATCAGAAAATCATGAAATACCTTTCATAATGACTATGATATTTGGAAGTGTTTGGAGATAATAAAGAAGTCATATGAAAATAGAAAATCCAGATAATGTCCTTGGAAAATCCCGCCTTGGTGCTTTTTGACCCCTTTTGCCCTTTGTAACACGTATGCCTTAGAAACTACTCTGGGGGGTTGAAATTTTGGGTATAACATTTGTGCTATGCACAACATAGTTCTCGTACACTTGTTCGGTAAAACACACTAAGCGGTTTTACGCTCTACCCCCCTTAAAAGGGATTACGCCCACGTAATCAATCACTGAACATCGGTTTAAAATGTTCTGCCGCCGTGAAGTGTTTTAACTTCCACGCGGTCTGTTATACAATGTGTTCTGGTTAGAGGATCTTAACCATGTTAGCGGTTTAGTCCCTAAACCGAGAATTCTCACTGGAGTTTGTTTAAACTCTTAACTGGTTTCGGTTCTGGCCTGTGAGGCTTCTAGGCATTAATAATTAGACATTCACTCATGTTCACTATGCACATTCAACACTTGAATCACTGGCTCACTAGTTTCTACTGCGTAACCCTAATAACTGTAGAGCTTAGTTTGCCCCACTCGTTATTCTTACTGTATTGTACATCTCCCATTTATCACCTTTATCTTGGTAACAATGGTTTCTCAACCGACGCGTGGTATCTCTTACCGTGAGTGAACTCGGTGTGTTACAAAACTTTCCATCCACTTCTCTAATAACTTACTGCGTAAATTGCTACGTATTTCACAATGATTGACTTGTTTCCTTCCGACTTACTGTCGGTTGAGATTGAGCTACCACCTAATGTGTAGTGCTCTCTCGGTTATTTCCCACACTTGAGGTATATTTCATACTGATATTTGGTATTTCGTGTTACAACAGTCACTTAATGCTAACCATGCCTCCACATTTGGTTCTGTACAAGTACTCTTTATTGGTACATTTTTGCATTTCCTATGCATCAGTCACTATGGCGTTATAAGCCGCTTTCTGTTTCTACCACAATTAACATTTCTAGAATCCTATCTATCGCACTCGATCATTACTGTTCAAATGCAATGCCAAAACACTCAGTCATACAGAGTGCAGAGGCGTAAACTCTTGACAGTAAATCTCTTATGCGATTGCAATAGGAATTTACACTATGTGTCACTGAGACTCTTATCTTATAGTACTAGCTACCGGCTTACTGCCCGGTTTGTTTGGTATCACTTACTGTTGTATCTCTACTGAGTTTAACTCATAACTGGTCTTTCTCATTGTATAACATCAACTTATATGGTATTCACTGTCATATTAGCTTCCACACATATACTTACATCATTCGTATTATGGTTCGTCATTCATTTGGATGACTACAGAATGCTCCTTGAGTGTTGATCACTCAAGTCACAAGCGGCGTTATTCAGCTCGGTGCTTCACTTATACACACATGCTACCAAACTATCTGTTCTCTCGCAATGACAACATGGTCAATCCTTAACATGTTTCTTGAACTTGGTTCACATAACTACCGCTGTTGCAGTCTCACAATATTAAGAGGTATCCCCACTCTCTTAGTAGTGGTTCGTTATCTGCTTTACTCACTTATATAACGTAAACTTTTACAATCGATTAAATTTATATAACATATCTTGTTTGTGGCATATAAGCCTTATTGTCTTGAGCTCCGCTCATTGTAGGCTGTCCACACACATGTACTTCTCTGTACCACATTACATGGTTTGGATATAATATTGGGCTCCATGACAAGGTTGTTGCATCACGATTCCTTCCAAGTTGTCTCTTGGCAACTTAGGGTCCTACTGTTAAGTGGGTTCCCTTCGGTGTTTAAACCGAGTAATTGTTTCAACTCTTGTGTTTCTGTCACATTGTTTCAATCAACAATTGTTGATTCAAACACCCCTCAAGGATTGCTCCTGAGTGTTGCCAAGGTATGCCATTACATCCGGTTTGCACTTATGGGTACATTTAGCTGGGTTTACTATCCTTTTCTGTGAAGGTCAATACTCCCCGGTAGTCTAGGTGATCATTCCGGGAGTTTCATCCCGTTTATTGCACATTAACGTGCCCAAATTAGGCATCTGCCTTGCCACGTATAGGCTGGGTCACTGTTCCAGCTGTCATGTTTATCCCTGAGGATCCTTAAGACATATGCGATGTCTTTACGTAACAGTCAGTGCACTTTGTATTCCCTGACTCTTAAACATTTCCTTGAAACGAATTCACTAATTCACTTAGCCTTATTGACTTAACTGAGTTCTTTTATTCCAACCATTTTTTTTGGTAATCCTTTGCTCTTGCTTGACTTTCACTGCTGACCGTAGTATGGAGTCGACTACTTCCCGTGTTCCGGACTTTACTCGTATACATATGTGGGGTACCATACTGATACATTGCTACTTACCCGACTAACCCATCAGTAGGTCTGTCAGGCCCACAAGCTCCTATCGGAGTGCGGTCGTCCCACATTACAGTTGGTACACTCGTAGTGTCCATCACACGCCTAGGTGAAGTATTCTGTTGTCAATTCCCTTATATTGTCCTGTGACAATATGCATTTCGTGCTTCCCAAACTTAATCAAGGGAAAGTCTATCCACTGTTATATTACTATGAATTCAATCCATTCCCTCGGGTTGCTACCCTTGGGTTTACCGGTTTCCATCCAGTTATTCAAAAGTAAACTGGGTATAACTTACCTACCGTGTGGCACTGTGGCCGGTGTAGGTCTTCTGGTTTGGTTTTAAAAGAAGGTTAGAAATAAGTATTGGTTTGAGAGAAAATTTGGTTTTGAAAGAAAAGAGTTTGAAATAATCTGAGTTTGAAAGAAAAAATTTCATGGTTTCATAACGTCTTCTTGCCTTAGCTAAGTCTAGCTTCTCGCTGACTGGTTTATTCCCATTTACAAGGGTTAGGCTGTTGAGCCCTTCCACAATTATGATGATCTCACTTAACTTCGTGGTACTTTACTAAGTACTTTGTAGTTGTTAAAAATTCCCGAACAGCCTTGTTATAGCAGCACTTGCTATGGCAAGTGCGCCATGCTACCTGGCTCTCGGTTCAACACATACCGGTTGTGGTATTGTTTTTACCCGCACTGTCATCAGTGGCCTTGTTGGCCCTCACTTGATCTTACAGTCTTGACAATTAACCCTCTGGGTGACTTCTCACTGTATTCACATGATAATCATTAATTGGGGTGTTTCCCATTCTTGGAGTCCCCTTTTACCTAATATTGTATCCTCTTCGTAGCCTGTTCCACGCATTTCTCGTGGTTACTAAGGCTTGTCTGTTGTTTGGGTACTACATTGTAGTTCCTTAGTCGGTTGGTATACCGTTGGCGACATTATTTAACATTTGTGGTCCCATAGACACTCGTCTCGGGTTCCATTACTTCACTTCTTGCCCGTTGCACGGTCAGTGCGTTGCAAGCTGGTTGTTCTTGACTGCTCGGCATGTCGACCCAGGTTGACGGAAATTCCATTCTTTTGTGTGTAGGATTCTTCATTCTTCGCTATTAAATGTGGTTAACATTGTTCAGATGGAAACCGTCTCCGGGATTCCCAGATCAGTACTTAATAACAGCCAGTTCGGGTTACCCGAGTATGAGAGGACTTCCATCTCTCTAGCATTGTTTCCTAAGTTACAAAACAGGGATTGTGGAGGGCCGGAAGGATATTGTAGGTTTTCAGTACACACTGGTAATTCCTAACTAGCGTATCTCTCACGCTATCACTCAACCCTTAACCCAAAGTACTAAAATCCTAACTCGGTACTTCCTAAGCTCGGTAATTCAGTCATCAGAGCGATACTTCGCTCTGATACCACTTTTTGTAACACCCCATCCAATATTAACACACTTAACAACAAACTGCAGCGGAAAACATACTTCATCACATTACCTAACTCGTTGGTGTTACACGCCGTTAACCACCCACGTGGCTAACAAGGCTATTACATATACATTGTATCGGTTTGATGGACTAGATTCCCAAGCGACTACACATTCTATCCCTTTCCATTTACAACAACACATACATATACCTTCCAACTGTACCGAGTATTTACAAACCAATGCCGATAACAATCTCGGTCTTACTACACCTACAATACATAAACAATTTAAATGGCTACCCACGTACAAACGACTACCCCGTCCTACTCTCGAACGGCTTCCAGCTCCTTGTACCTGAAATAGGAAAGAGAAGAAAGGGTGGCCCCCAAGGGGCTCAGCACCTTTGCTGGTATGGTAATCCCGCAGCCCGTATGCTACCGGGCCACGCACAACTAATTGTCGTCTTAGCATGCGATTGATTATATTTAGATCATGCATGTAAACTATCAACACACAACACATAACATTCCACCACGATGGGCTCAACAAACCAGCCAACACATCTATACTTAACAAATCACTCCTTGTTTTCCTTAACCCTAGAGTGTTTCTCCTTTAATGGAGCTACTTCCTTAATAGACGATACTTACCCATTAATCGGGTTATCCTTAAACGCCTCTTATCATAAACTGGGATTCATATCCATGATCCACATACTCCACATTTTAACATCATATAACATCACACCGCTATAAGAATTACGGCACAACAATAACACATAACACAACGGGTACGGTTCTCTTAAGGAACCGACCCCAAACATAATTAGTTCACTATAGAGCCTAGAGAATGTCACCAACTCATGATAAGCTCGTTACACAACACTCGTTACCGTCCTAATAGTCGGACGAGTAACTTAACTTAAAGATGGATTGGATTTAGTGACCCGAACACACCACATAAACACATGTTCCCCCTAGACCGATCATAAGTCAGAATAGCTAAGCTTTGGAGTAAGCTAATGGGAGATCGTAACCCGTGGAGGAAACAAGCATAACAGAGAGGAGGGTAAAGCTAAGAAGGATACCCACTCCCAAACAACGCGTGACCGGAACAACCGGATTCCTCACCCCCCATAATATATATATAAACATAGTTAAGAGCTCCATTGTGGAACCTATTACATCCATACACTATACGGTACTACAACCGGGTTAAACACACAAGGGAGGTCCATACACTCACACACAAACATCACACAATTAACTCACGCATAGCCGTGGTTAGAATGTCCCATGGTTCGGGTCGTTAAATCCGAATACCGATCTCTCATGTGATCCTAGACTCAGTTAGCTAAGGTTTAAAACTTTCGAGGTTAAATGGTATCAGAATTGAACACTGTTGGAGTATGAAGGTGTTGCTGAGATAGTCAACCAGATCAAACGAGTCAATCACACTTCTCAAAAGAAGACAGAGTCCGTCAACCTTGAAAGATCGAATGAGTCTCTGTCCTTACCGAAAGAGCGAGAGAGTCCATCCATGTGAATTCATCAATCAGTAATGAAATTCAAGGAGCAACGTCCACTAAACCATAACAGTCATCAACTATCATCCTTGGGCCGAAATTCATGCAAAATGTGAGCAAAATCCAAAGCCTTGACTTTCTGATAATTCGAGAGAGTCTGTCGGTCAGTTGCGAAAATTAAGGAGCAAGTACAGCAACTACATTGACTTACAACAGTCATCAATGCTCAGACTTGGACCAAAATTCTCTCAGCATGGCACTAATCAGAAGACTTGGCTCCAGCTTCCGAAATATGGCTCCAGCTTCCGAAATTCAAGGAAAGAGTCATAGGTTCCTGAAATTTCGGAATTGACATAGTCAGTCTGCTACATCAAACGTGAGAGTCATAATTGAACATTGCCAAGTCGTCCAATGGATTGGTAATTGTCCGAAAATTAAGGGCCAAGGCTTAGCAATGTTCACAAAGAAGTTAGGACCGGATTTTAAGCAACTACAACATTCAGATGGCAGATATTTCGGAAGCAAACTCCCTCACCGGCTCCACTATATAAGAGAGTTGTCATTTCGTTTCTCATTGCAGCTTTAAAGAGAGAATCATACAGAGCATTTGTTTAGAGAAAGCTTTGCCTATTTTAGAGAGAGAGAAAGAAAAGGAGAGAGAGAAGTACTAGATTCGTTTATGCATATCGGCAGAGTCTTTCTAGGTAGGACCTAGTTTTCACTACACTTATCATTGAGCTGATCAGAGATTGTATTGGGTGAGTGAGTGAAAACCACGAAGTAGATCTCATCTACTGAGTGGGCATTATAAGTTGTTTTGTTTTGACCAGGAAATAAAATTACTTATATTGTGTATCCTGCTGAGTTCGACAGAGTCCTTGTACCTTTCGGGTGTTAATCCATTTAGCTCCTCTGAATCTCTCTTACTTTACTACCTTGAGCAACTGCTTCCGCGCACTTAGTTCGACTAAGTGTTTCTACGTCTCAAGTGTAAGTTCGATTGAGTCAAACCAACTCTTAGACGCACACCTTTGGTTGGTTTGAGTCAGCCACCCGATCCTACATGTGGTATCAGAGCCTTGCTTAGGCTGACAGTCAATCAACGAGCAATGGCAGCTGTTGGTTGGGGTGATTCAGACTCCGACGATCCAGACACAGAGTCCAGCGGCTTGGTATGTCTCATGGCACATGATACGACGGAGTCCATGATCCCCGACAATGAGGTAACTCGTTCCCATCTTGAAACAGACCTTTATCGTATAACTCCTTTGGGTTTTATGACTTTAATTGCTAAAATGGCTTCTGAAACTAACTCTCTTAAAGCTGATCTTAAAAGAATAATCTCTGAGTTAAGTGAGGAACTTGAGATCTCAAAAAGTCTTATGTATGCTTTGAGAGATGAAGCTGAGGAACATAAGACTATTTCCTGCTCACTTAGATTGGATTTACGAGACTCTCAGCGTCTTGTTGACTCCCTTAAAAAGGAGCTCGACAAAACCAAGAGTCTTACTGAATCCAACCAAAGGGAACATGAAGAGTCACTCACTCAGATTGACTCTCTCAAACATGACCTCACTGTTTTCGCTGACAAGTGTTATTGAGCTAAATAGTTCAGAATCTCAAGTTATCTCTCTAACCTCTTCTATTGAGCAACTCTCTCGAAAATTGAAAGAAAAGGAACATGCACTCTCTCTCAAACCAGTCAATTTCATCAAACAGGTCACTCCATCAGAATTGCCCGAGTGGGCCAACTCCAAGATCAAGGAAGTTAGTCAAGATCGTGATAATCTTCAAAAGGAAGTTGAAAAACTCTCCCAAGAGATAGTCAATTTACGATCTGGAGTTGGATCCACTCAATCGAAGCCCAAATGGCATAAAGGTAAATTTGATATCCCAAAACATATGTCCAAATCCAACAACAAACCCAAGCGCCAACAACAAAAAGAAAATTTTGATTCTTGGTGGAAAGGACAACAAAAATACGCCAATCTTCCTCCCACTAAGATTTTTGGTTATTGCGGGAGTCTTGGACATAGAGATAGTGCCTGTGAAAAGCTTCACAAGGATGTGTCATTTAATATCAAGCGACTCAATCTTATCCTTGAGGCACAAGAAAAGCTGAAAAAATCTGGTTTAAAAAGAGGACCCAAGTATATTTGGGTTCCCAAAAGTACCAAGTGATTTTTTTTGCAGGTGGAAGTGAGCATGGAGATGGACTATGTGTACTTGGACAGAGGGTGCTCCACAACTGGAAATCCCGACAAATTCAGCTCGCTTTCATCCTACAAAGGAGGTAAGGTCACCTTTGGAAACAACAACCAAGGTGAAATCATGGGAGTTGGCACCATAGGTAACCCCTCCATGTTTAAGGTAGATGGAGTCCATCTGGTCACTGGACTTCAACCTAGTCTGTTAAGCATTTTTCAAATTTGTGAAAGATTCAATTTAGTACTTCTCTCATATGTCGTTTGCAAAGTTTTTGATGAACGTACAGGATCTCTAGAGCCACAGGATGTAAAAAAGGTAATATGTACAAGAAATGTCTAAATACCATCAATTCGGACGACCAAGTCTGTCTATGTGCTCGCTTTCAAGCAGCACCCAATCAGTCTTATCTCAAGGTGGTCAAGCGAATCTTTCGATACTTAAAAGGAACCAGTCAACTTCATCTATGGTACCTTCGTTCCCCTATATTACTTTATCTGGTTTTAGTGATTTTGACTGGATAGATTCCCTCCATGATCGAAAGAGTACATCTAGCAATGCAAAATTCCTTTGTCTATGCTTAGACTCTTGGTCCTCTACAAAGCAAAATTTTGCTGAGATCAAATTGGTATTTTCTGTGATAATAATTGTGCATTTAAAATCTCTGGAAACATATTGAAGAACCAAACATATTGAAATATGTTTCCATTTTTCGAAGGACTGTGTTGAGAAAAAGGTAATTCAACTTGACTTTGTTCCAATAGAGGATCAGCTAGCAGATATCTTTGCCAAGCCTCTTCCTACCACCAGATTCGAGGCACTCCGTTCAGCACTCGGAATGACTCAATCAACGGAAGACGGTAATCTCTCTTCTCCTTTGGTTGTAATAATTAGTAGGTGCTGTTTGCATACTGTTTGAGTCAATCCATGTTCTCATATCGATAGACTGTGTCTGTTATTTGTATCCCTTAGCGATTTTCATTAAAAAAAGGAAGAAGAAGGGAGAGGACAAAGGCAAGGTACTCCGCTAACTTGTTTCTCCTGAACCAAAACGGACCTCGTCCACTCGGT
Organism: Limonium bicolor; assembly: GCA_023374045.1. Taxonomy (NCBI): domain Eukaryota; kingdom Viridiplantae; phylum Streptophyta; class Magnoliopsida; order Caryophyllales; family Plumbaginaceae; genus Limonium; species Limonium bicolor. The sequence continues at coordinate 250,938,273 of CM041779.1, forward strand.
TATTAAGCCTTTAAGGGTGCTTTATCACCTAACTTCCTAAGGATGCGAAACCTGGGAAAGTTGGCCCAAAGCTGTTACATGGGTAGAGAGAAAAGTCTGGGGGATGGAGACAGTCCCTGTGTGCTTAAACTTGTTAAATATCTATGAATTGCAAATATAGAGCTATAAAGTCTACAAAAATACAATGCAATGCAATAGGGATCTTTACAAGTTATGAGTATGTGGCAATGAAAGGTATTGTGGAATATGACAATACTTCTTGCCCCTTGTCGTCCATAAGTATGTTTGCGTTATGGATACAGTCTATTTGTTTTTTAATGTACGGATTGACTTAGACTCTGTTGCAAACTTCCCTTACCGTTGACAGTAAAAAGGGGGAAGTAGTGAATCCCGTCTCTCACGAACGACACTCTGGTTATGTTCTGGATTGACTTTGTGCGACTAGGTCTGAGGTGAAGTTTGGATATTCTGTTTTGTTTTTACTCTGTTGGTACTAGATCATGTTGGTTGCAGTTTTCTTAACTTAGTCATATATTCCCTTTTTCAATCTCTCTTAGTAGGTTGTGGTTTGCCAAATTGTGCTCATCGATTCAGGAGGAACTCTAACAGAGTTACTCAATCTATGCTGTGATTAAGGGGGAACTTGGACAGGGTCGGTTCCCCAAAATTCTTTTTTTGCTCTTGGCTTGTTTTGCAGATTGACTCATTCGGGATTCACAAAAAGAGTTTTGCTATCATCAGCAACAAGGGGGAAACCGTTGGAGTATGAAGTGCTGAGACAGTCAACCAGATCAAACGAGTCAATCACACTTCTCAAAACAAGACAGAGTCCGTAAACCTTGAAAGATCGAACGAGTTTCTGTCCTTACCAAAAGAGCGAGAGAGTCCATCCATGTGAATTCATCAATCAGTAACGAAATTCAAGGAGCAACGTCCACTAAACCATAACAGTCATCAACTATCATCCTTGGGCCGAAATTCATGCAAAATGTCAGCCACCCGATCCTACAAACACGCCACATAAATGAATTACTATAAACTCATTACATGTTTTATCTTACAACGTGGCAAACATACAAAAAAACACATTGGCAAACAAGCCGGTGTAATCCGGTAGGACACAGGTTGCAAGAAAACCATACCTTTCACCACGGTCCACTATATTATGTCGTCCTAGGTTCCTCGAACAAATCCCGTACAACTGGTAACATCACAATTACTTTCATTAACATCGGGGTGACATGATTGTTTAATATCTAATGCCCATAGTTAACCCTGTCATCCCGTTGTACTTAATTTATTTATGTCATCTTAAGTTCACAACTTACACATTCACTCTCACACTTGTTTATACTTCCAATGGCCTTTAAAAGTCACCAAACAAGGCCTAAACATCATCTAAAACCATTACCATTCAATCCCCCATCATTAGGAGCCTTAAATAAATTTTTTTCTTCATCTCTGGTCCGGACCGCCCCCGAGGGGGCGGTCCCAGGGGCGGTCCACAACAGAAGCTACACGTTTCTTTTTTTTTTTCACTTCTCTGCACTGGACCCCCCCACAGTTGCGGTCCCTAGGGGCGGTCCAGAACAGACCCCAGTTTAAAAACCGTTTTTCTCCTCATTTTGAACTCTAAATTCACCCCAATCTTTTCCAATGCATTACACATGTTTTCCCACATGTTTTAACATCTTTTTGGCACACTAAAACCCTCTCTAAACATCCCAAAAACTCCTTAAACTTTTACTCAAATTTTTACTTAATCCTTAACATTTAGAACATTTTACTTCCACTAACCAAAGTGTTCTTCCACCACAAGATAACAACTCCTAAAGCATCATTTTGCATCACATTCACCCCCTTTACACACACTTCTCAAGTCTTTCCCACAAGTTCCTAATTAAACCTTCACAAGGCATTACACTTCCATTGTTCACCAACTTTGCACAAGACTTTACCACACCTCCACCATCACCTTAGTGTATCTAGAAATCATCCATTAGTTCTCTAAATCTCCAAGACTATGCCCAAGGCATCTTAACACTTAACAACACCTTATTCCACTTTCTTTCACCATCTTAACACTTAACAATCCCTAGTACCTTCTAGGTCATAAAATCTCATTACAATACTTAAACTCCTTTGTTTATCAACTAAATTTTTCCATAGCTTCTCTTGTATCACCTTACACCAAAACACATATTTTTTCCACCATTATACAATCCAAGAACACTCAATCTCTTAATGCACATTCTTTACACACAAACATATGGTTTTTCATCCTTTAACCTTCAAAGACATTCACCTTCACAAGATATGTTCTTTACACACAACTAAACCTTTAAACTACACTACATCACAATATAGTGCATAAACTTAAATTACTTGGCTCTTAGGCCCTTAAATTGCATTCAACTTAAACACTGAATTTCCCCATTTAAATGCCTTCAACCTGCGAATACACACAATAATGCTCCTATGTCCTTTTAGTCCACCTTGTGGATAGTTTTCTAGCTCATTTTCCCATTGGCTCTTTAGGTTATTTATTAAGCAAATATAGCTCAATTCCCTAGTACAATAAACCACATTAAGAGAGGTCATTTACCTCTTTGTTTTCCAAGCTTTCTCACTTGTTTTATCTTATTTTTCTTGATTGAAAATCGGCAAGGAGCTTTAATCACTTGTCAACCTTCGAACCAATATACATATAAGGGTAATGAGCATTAAGTTTAATACTCAAACTCATAATTATACCCTAGGTTTACATAAGTGTCTTAAAACACTAAAATTGATGTTTACCTTTGGAATTTGAAAGAGAACTTGAACAAGTGGCAAGATAGGACTTGAAAATACATAATTGGTCCCTCCAATCTCACGAACGTACAGAACACCGAGAGTTATAGTGGTTCGGCCAATAATCCGGCCTACACCCACTTCTAGACAATATCTTTATTCCCTTCTTTGGTATTACAACTTTGGAGAGCTTTCTAGTGTTTTCTCTCTCTTCTAATCTTGTGTCCCCTTACAAATGAGTCTCTCATCTCTATTTATAGACCTTCGAGGGTGAAGTCTATCTCTTAGTCCTTGTACATGTGGTATTACTTTATTGGAGCAACCCTCCTAATTTTGGTACATCTCTCCTTGTAAAGCCTTCTGGTCCCAAAGTGTGAGATGCAGGATCCGGTCATGGGTCATGGGGCCGGAATATGGGACCCGGTCATAGAGTGCGGGGCCGGAATATAGGACCCGATCATGGAATGCGGGGCCGGAATATAGGACCCGGTCATGCGGCCTAGGACCCGGATTGATGCTTGGTGCCCAAATTGGAGCCTGAACAGGGTCTTGAAGGAGGCTCAGGGTCTGGGCCGGGGTCTAAGGTGTGGACCGCTTTGACCTTTTGTCTTCGTCACATTCTTGCCCTTCTCATCAGACCCACAAGTTCTACTTTTTGGTACTTAAAAAAGTAGAACTTACAAAAAAGAGAGATAGAAATTTACATTTTTTCTCCTTTCTCCTATCTCCTAGTCCCACAAGTTCTTTTTCTTTAGTTTTTACAAAGAAACATGAACTTACAAAAAATTGATACAATTAGTACAACCAAAAGTCCCACAAGTGTCTTTCTTCTGAATCTGACAAATTGGAAATTCTGGGACATAAATTTTTGAGATAATATATCTTGATGGACGGATCCCATAATATCTTGATGGATGGATCCCCTGATGTTCTGATATATAATATTTAAGAAGGCCAGAAATCCAGAAGTCCAGAAGTCCATAATAAGATCTTCATAAAGAAGACCAATAGTTCTTTTAATAAGAACCATTCCCTTTTTGAAAGGGTGAGATAATATGATGATTAAGTCTTTGCTTTTATTAGTCAAAGGATGATAATTCCCTTTAAAGGGAGAACAAAGATAATATATTTTCCCAACTTTGCTTATGCTAGCCAAAGGATGGTACTTGTGATTCAAGTATGGTGCGGCGTCCCACACCCAACAATGCACCCATTACAGGCGACCAGTGCTCCTGATGGGTCCAGAGATGGGTTTTTTTTTTGTGTTGGCTCGATGGCCGGGTATCATTTCAACCCAAAGTGTTACTTTTCAAGGCACAAGTGCCTGCGGCTCGTTGGCCAGTGCTTACATTCAAGGCATGATAGCCTGCGGCTCGTTGGCCGGTGCTTTCTTTTACTTTCAAGGCACAAGTGCCTGTGGCTCGTTGGCCGGTGCTTTCTTTTACTTTCAAGGCACAAGTGCCTGCGGCTCGTTGGCCGGTGCTTTCTTTTACTTTCAAGGCACAAGTGCCTACGGCTCGTTGGCCGGTGCTTTCTTTTACTTTCAAGGCACAAGTGCCTGCGGCTCGTTGGCCGGTGCTTTCTTTTACCAGAGGGCCTATGAAAGCGCCATGGACCAGAGGACCTATGAGAGCGCCATGGATTTTTGATGATACTTTTTATTCTCGCCTTTTGAAAGTATCCAAGATTATAAAAATATTTATAAGCGGTAGCTTGTTCGGTCTTGCACTAGCATGCCGTCCGAATTCTGGTGCAGTGCCCCCAGCCCTGGGGCTGAATTCAGATGAGGAAGACCGATGCCCTCAACCAGGTGGCGCACGAGCACCATTTTCTCTTTGAGAAAATATATAACTTCTGGATCTGAGACCTTTTAGCTAGCTTAGCCTGGGTGTGAATGCAGACGCTGCTTTGGCCTGTATCAATATGCGGCATGGGCATTGATTGAGATTTGACTACTTGGCTTTCACCCAATCTGTGATTTGCTGGAGTGTCAAAAATTAAAAAACAGGTGCGGCTCTTCTTTGTTTTCGATACGCCTGAGCTTTCCTTCCCTGGTCACGTCAATCCGGAGGTTTGGAACCGGCATTTTGGATTTAAAGACTTAGCGAGGAAGCTTATGCTGAAGTCATGACTTTGGACGGAAGTTGAACATTTTTTATTGTCAATTCTTATGATGCTGCGGCTTGCCCATTTCTGCGAACATGTCGCTTCTTAATTTGGCGCTTCTATCCTGGTTACTGATTTGGCAACACACATTACTGGCCAGCATGGAAGCCTTTCATCGCCAGTGATGGGGGTTCAAAGTGGAGCACTTATTCACAACAGCAGCACAAGAGAAGACACCATTTAAGCTTGCTACTGTCATTCGGAGGCTGATTGATGCGAACAGCTTTGGACACCTATTGCTAAATGAAGAAATCTCTGAATAAGAATAGCAAATCTACAACTTCCAAGATTCATAATTAGTTTATGCAGATTGGAACTAGAAAACTGTTAGAAGAGCTCATATAACAGTAGAAGGGTGCAAAAGATGTTCTCTCTGAGGGAGCTAAAGCGCAGGATAATTATGTCCAATATGAGGTATGAAGTAATAGAAAAAATAGACGACCATGATTCAAAATTCCATAAGTAAGTCATCGTTTCAAAGTTACTTTTCGATCAGACTATATACGATCTGTTGGTTGACAGCAGTGAAAGGATGAGGCTATAAGGTTGTTTTATTAAAAAACTTTTTTTTAAAAAAAAAACTGATGAAGAACCAAAACTTGGAGATTTTTAAGCTGCTGCAGCAAAAGCAGAGGTAGAATAGTATGTTTTGTAAGGAAAAAAGGCTGCTGAAAGCAGTGCAAAAATGGAAGTAACAAAGAACAGATTTTAACAGTAAATCACTCACTATGTAATAAGTTTTCGCACGTGTCTAAAATTTATTCTTTGAGATAATTTTAAGATGGTACTGTAACAAGAGATAGAGACTGAAGTAATTTTCATATAAAATGTGGATTCTGTTTTAGCGGTAGTGATCAGAGTACAATATGCAACAATTATCCTCAAATAATGGTAAGGTTGCAACAAGCGTAAGGCTGTAGCAAGTGTGAAGTTGGCCAAGATTCAGTAGGATGACGCTTCTTGACAGAAAGTACAAAAGCAAGTGAGGCTTTTGCATTGTTTGGAAGCTGGTCTTTCAAACAGGCCAGTGTGTGACTTTCAACAAAAAGTTTTAGGTGAACTAAGTAGTAGGGTATGAGTTATGTTGGAAAGGGTGCCAAAGCATATCCTATCTAGAGCATGAAGAAAATCAGTTTGAATGACAGTAAAAAAGATGATTCAAGTAGCATTAAAACAGAAGTAAGGAGCTATAGCAAAGTTGGTAGAATATGATTTCACACATGTCCTTGTTGCAACAACATTAGTGCCTAAATCAGAGAAAGTATGTTAAAGTATCGTTTTACTTTGTATACCGACTACTTTTGCTCAATTCAGTTTGTCTGAAGCAATATTTAAAACTAATGTAACAGATGTTACTGATGTGATGGAAACAAAAATGATTTAGAGTTGCTCATCACTTGTAGGATTTCAAAAATTAAATCTAAGGAAACCAGTGTTTAGCTCAAAAATGTAAATTTTGGCCATACCGACCATAGCAGCAATGAATGACTCACAGATTATGATAAAGGCCAAGCAAAAATCTCGAATTAGACTAAGCAAAATAATTTTGCACATATTCCTCATGGAATTTCTGCAGTTTCTTAGACTGATCAAAGCCAAATAGATTAAAGTAATAACAGCTTAACCAGAGGTACCTGAAACTTGTGGTCACATACTATTCAATAGATTGCGAAAATTTTGTAAATCTGAAGCCAAGTGAAGTAAAAGGGAGCAGCGATCGTGTTTGAATTTTTATGCCATGATAAGAGCAGTGGACCAAGGTAAACGAGGACTTGCAGAAATTGGCCTAACAATGCAATAGTAGAAAAACTTGAGGAATCAGAGTCCAAGACAAGGCCATAATTTAGAGGATCTTTATTCACTGAAAACTAAAACTGAACAAAAATGTTCATAAGCACTTTTTGGTCTTATCTTCCAATAGAAATCAGAATTCAGGATCACCAAGACCTTGTATCAGCAATAGAAGAGAAATTTTTAGGTAAGCAGAAAGTAATCCTATCTCTAGAAATTTGAAACTCATACTAAAGGATCAATGTTAACACCCAAAAATAAGGGAAAGGAGAACATCGACTATAAGGATATGCATTAGTTTTGAAACTTAAAACATTGGCAGAATAAAAAGAGAACAGAGGTCCATACCCTCTTTGCCAGTTCAGTCAAGTTACAAGAAGGGTTTGTTTTTTGAATATGAAGGAAAACAAGATTGCACCAGAGATCTTTTCTTCAGTTGAAAACTAAAATATATGCGTCCCATATTTTGCTAAAGGGCAGAGCAATTGTTATTCAAAAACGATCACAAAAAACAGGACAAGAGGTTCACATATAAACCGAGTTTGGATTACTACATCTGAACAAACTCGTATCATTGCTGCATGAATATTGAAAACTTTTTAGAATTTGATTATAGCTTCTGGGTGGCTGGGTAAAAACCTAGGTATGTACAGATCATAGCAATTTCATCTCTTTAATTAGGGATTTAGACGTCTTTATATGAAGAGAAAATATAACTGTTAATAAGTTTCATCATAAGCTGATATAAGAGAATTCGAACTTATCTCGATAATTAGTTTGGTTATGTTGGGTGAGAGCTGAGCGCATCTTCCTTGTTGATGATGTTTAGATGTTGACTGAGATGCTGCTCGGAGCTTGCCGCTTGCGAAGAAAGTTTTGATCTTGTTTTTGAATCTTTGACGATGACGATGCCTTCGGCGCTATGCCTGGCCAAGAGAAAGGACTTCCGGTCGATGTCTTCCGGCGCTATGCCTGACCAGGACAGGAGACTTCTGGTTGATGCCTTCTGGCGCTATGCCTGGCCAAGAGAAAGGACTTCCGGTCGATGCCTTCCGGCGGTCCGGCGCGGCTAAGGAGGTTGATGCGGCCAAGAGAGTCGATGCGGCCAAGGAAGTTGATGCGGCCAAGGGAGTCCGGCTGCCTTCCGGCGGTCCGGCGCGGCTAAGGAGGTTGATGCAGCCAAGAGAGTCGATGCGGCCAAGGAAGTTGATGCGGCCATCGAATTGATGCGGCCAAGGAGTTGGTGCGGCCATCGAATTGATGCGGCCAAGGAGTTGGTGCGGCCATCGAATTTGTTAACTTGTTTTGTCGTCGCTGTTGACTGACCTCGAATTCTGCTTTAAGGGATTCGTGTATTTTGTTGATTGTCGGAGTCTTGGAGTGATGCAGCCAAGGGAATAATGGTTCTGAGTTGATGATATCTTCCGGTCTCGTGCTTTAAGTCGCTTTCCGGTCGTGGATGAAGATGCCTTCCGGCGTCGCTCCAATCTTTGCCAATCTTTGCCAAATTCTTCGCATAATTGTATTTTCCTTCTTTTGCTATACTTTGAACGAATTCCCTTTTCTGGGTTAGTTTCTTGCGATTTCAGTTTGAAGTTTGATGGTCTTTTCTTAATCAGTGTGGCCAAGGAAGTCTGGCCGGTACGAAGCAGGTTCGAACCACGAGCTACGCACATGGCCAATAAGAAGTTCATTTTCTCCAAGTATGAAGAAAAAGAACTTGTGGGACTGAGGGATAAGGAAAAGACGAAGCTCAGACAGCCGCAGTCGCCAAATTTTTCGTCGAAACACAAGACACGGAAGTTCTATTTTCTTCACCAAAATTCAGAAAGATAGAACTTGTGGGACTGATGAGAAGGGAAGAAGTGGTGCCAAGCCAAAACAGGATACGTAGAGCATCCGACTGCTTTAGCCGGATGGAAGTAGAAACACATAGGGCATCCGGCCGTCTCCAGCCGGATGGGGATTGGACTTAGGCAAAGCAAAGTATTGTACGACCGACCGTCTCTGGTCAGTCAAACATACTAGGAGAGGGTAGAACCGTACTTATACATGTAAAATACAGGCTGGCACCATAAAAACTAGGCCCAAAATACTATAAATAGGGGGTACCCCCATGGAATAAGACACGTAACATTTGGCAGTCAAACTTACATTCGATTCCAATAGAAGCTCTCTTTTTCTCCCTCTCTACTCTTGTGAGACTCTGAGATCGAGACCAGGTAATGTAGGATAGAAGTTCAGATCGGGTCATGCTAGGATAAGCGTACTGTTTGATTAAGATCAGATCGAAGGATACTAGGATTGATGTACTGTTTCATTTAGCCCTTTGAAGTTTGAATTAAGCTAAGAAGATAGCAAGGTAATGCACCATTGTAAGGTGAATTTTTGGTTATACAAGAAAATGAAAGGAAACTTGGTTTTTCTTTGATTTTCCTCACCTTGAAGAAAAGGAGAATGACAAGGCATGAAAATATGAGCTCAAGCTCCTTCAATGGAGATTCTTCATGGCACCAAAATGGAGTTCTTGAAGATTTGAAAAGAGGGAAATGAAGAGCTTGCTCCAACTAGAAGAATGGTAGTCTTGAAGTTGAATTTGGATCATGGAGTCATGAGTTACAAGCATTCAAAGATGGAGAAGGGGTACTTGCTGTAGCAAAACGAGATTGAAAAGGGAGGATGAAGATGAATACGGTGGTGAGTGAAGGAAATAAAGGGAAGAGGTGAGAGGTAAGCCTTTAGTTAAGATATTTATGTTATAAAAGGTAAATAGTAACTTTTACTTACTTTTCTTTTCTTTTCTTTAGTTGCTAGCCAAGTGTGATGACTCACACTCTAAAAACCGTGCCCCCTTCCATCATAAGGATATTTATGGTCTTTGTTGACCATTTAACTAATTAAAGTTGACTTAAGTCAAAACTAGCACTATTTGAGCACTATTCACTAATTAAGGCACATAATTGTGAAATTTTTGATTTCCCATTGATTTATACTTCCTAATTTGATACTAAGTAGTACACATGTTGATTAAAGAGTAATGATGGACATTTAGCCACTCAAAACCCATTTACAATACAATTTTTCAAAAATGTGCTTTAAGACTCCTTAAAGCACATTTTGTGTTTTAACTTGTTTTCAAGCTTGGTTTTCTTTAGTAATAGATTTAATATGTTCATTAACATATAAATAAGGTCTTGGTAAGCTTATTAGGTCTTAACCAAACTTATCCCAAGCTTAGAGCACATTTTTGCCCATATTGGCTTTAAGGTATTTATTTGTGTTTTGTTTGGTTTAATTGTCTACGAAAGTTTCCTAAGTACTTAATTAGCATTATTAAATCATAATTGAATGTTATAAAGTCTTGGTAGGCTCTTTGGATCCTAACCAAGTTAGTCCAAGCTTAGAGCATGTTTTTGCTCAAACTGTGTCTTAGTGCTTTATTGTGTTTTTACTATGGTTTAAATTGTACACTAGCATTTATAAGGCATATCTTAGCCTTATTTTACCATATTTTAACATTTAGATAACATATTAAGGTTTAGAGTATTTCAAAAAGAAATCAAACTAAGTCTCTTCTTCATCTTCACCCGTCTCGAGGACCTGCGTGTAGTAAAAACGTCGCCCCAAGGGGCTCAGCAAAAGCTGCGCATAAACTCTGCATATACCGCGTGCTAACTAGGGTACGCCGACTATTTAAGGTCCACTGTACATGCGGTTCATTCATTTCATTCATACATGCTTTACATACATCATACAATCATGCTCGTTACAATACACAATCCAAAACAACAATACGATAGCACACACAATACTTACCTTCACAAGGGTTAGCCAAATTACGCATCCGGGTTAATTAGAATGCAATTTACTCTTTTACTGATTACACATTACTTACTTTTACTTTACTTACTTACTTTTCCATACTTGTTTACTCATTCTTGCTTACTTACTTTTACTCATGTTAAGTCGGTATGACCTCCGGCCCGGGGACTACACCGTCCCACCACCGGGATTTACATGACTCACCAATCTAGGATGCTACCCATTTAAGGGGTTTGGGCCATGGACCAGTTAAGAGTCTTGAATTGGAGCCAACCTCTTGTGACTCCGCATCCTCACGCGTGGCCGAAACTATATCGGATTTCTACTCATTCCAATTTATTTACCAATTTAAGATAGATTGGTTAGCTTGTTAGGAATCAGTTAGAAGTCCAATCGCAATCACATTCGGTCACATTACAATATATCATACATACACACACTCATATTCATCCAAACATTTCATGAATTATACAAACTATGATTTAAACAGAATATCAAAATAAAGAACAATCTCATGATAATCACAGGTAAGCATAATACAGCCGATTCGTGTGTTATGTTATTTGGTGATCAATTAGCACACAACACACAAATCAGAGTAACCAAGGTAGCATACGGGGCATGAGGAATTCATACCGTTCACCGTTGTACTTGTATCCAACTTTCGTCCGGTGTTCACAAGTAAAGTCCTATAATATACATACAGTCGAGTGATTAATCTAACTATCATTAACTTTACTCGATTACTCTTACGTTTCCTAACACATACTTACTATGTCTTTACAATTCTTACACTTACAAATTCTTTACTTACCCTTCATTACCTTAAGTTTATTTCCTTTCTTAACAATGGTGTTCTTATATATATATGTACATATGTATATGTGGGTATATATATATATATATACTTATTATAATTATATATATATTTTGTGAGTTTTGGGTCTACCGACCCACCAACCGACCCAACCCCTTGGGTCGGTCCATTTCAGTAAGTTTCCGCCCTCTGAAATTCTCCCGAACGACCCAGAACTGTTCCGATCGAAGCATACACCTCTGGGTCGGTCCTTTCTAGAAAGTTTCAGTCCCGTTGTCTATGCTCCGACCGACCCACGACTGACTCACGGCTCCTGGGTTGGTCCGTTCTAGAATGTTTTGTTTCGTTGTCTAAGCCCCGACCGACCCACCGACCGATCCAACCTCTGGGTCGGTCGGTAGCAGAATTCACCTACAAGTTTTGTTTTTCATTTCCTTTCTTACCCATTTCTTCCTCAATCTTCCTACACACATCCCAACATGTTTTAGCACTAATTAAACACTCTAAATCATGTTAATTCATCCATTAACTCATTACCCATTCCTATACCAATTTACACACTTGTTTTCTAACTTCTATTTCAACACTTACACTATCTTCCCTTAGTTGTATTTTGCTACAGATTTTGACTCTCACTTTCTCCACCTATAGCTCCCTCTTCTAATGTTATTTCTAAACTTCTAATGCATTACACACCTCTCCTAACTTATCCACTAAAATACCCCTACTTAATTAAATATTGATTAAGCATATAATCATTTAAATTAAGGCCTAAACATGCCTTGAAAATAAATTAAACCCAACAAAATTGGAAAGGAAACAAGAATTACAACCTTTGACCTTTTAGGGTGAATAAATATCCAAACGACTTTTTTTTGACCTAAAATTTTAACCTGAGTCTTATAACACATAAATGAACACATTAAAACCGTTTCCAAGGGAAACCAAGCTCAGGAACTCATTGGGACACAAAATGTACACCAAACTTCCTTAAAGCACATTTTGTGAGATTGTCTCCAAAATGGGTTCAATTTAATTTTAGGGTCTTAAATACCCTTAAATATACTAATGTGACATAACGAACCACATTAAAATGTATAAATCAAGTTTTTCAAAATAACCAAAATATGCTTGTGGTCAAGATGTACTCTTGACCTTGGATGTCATTTCCACCAATATAAAGCTGATAACCCAGCTAGTACCGTCCCCCTATGTAACTAAACAAGACTTACTACCTATGTCTTATTCAATTAGTATTGGTACGTTTCTTTTATAATATTAACTAAACAGCTTATCACTTCATTTTTGATGTCACCAGAGCCGATTGATATGGACAGGTTCCCTGCTATATACTGGCCGGTTACAAAACAAATAAACATGACACATAAAGCTACTATACAAAGCAATAATTGGTACACCTTTACATAATATTAAACTAATACCTTATCTCCATCTTGACCAATACCGATTGCTTTTGAACACCTCATCCACCTACACCCACCGAAACACACACAAAAGTATAGGTACTATTATGACTTATACATGTTAATATATATCATAACCGATAAATGAACTAGCTTCAACCTACTGTACTACTACCACCCAACTCGTCCGACCACCTGCAAATATAAAAGGACATCAGTCACGAGAAGTTCCAAAAAAAAATAAGATACAATGAGAGCCATACCTCTTCAACCGGATTCACTTTCCCAACACCATTTCTTCTTCCTCCTCGGTAAGTAGTTCCCAACACCTCTTCTGCTGCTCCATAACCGAGAGAAACATCACCTTCCACGTTTGTTGCTACTTGCTGTACGTGAGTACTCCTAACTCCAAAAAAATGCCCATCTTTTCCTCTCGGTATCCCTGCTGAGTTCAAACCGAGAATAACACCATCTCCTTCCTCTTACTCATCCTCATTCTCTTACCCAGCGAACCAAGCCAAGCCTGTGTGTGAGGCTGAATAGCTTCTCGGCGTGTAACAGAAGAGGAAAGGAGAGTGATCTCCACAACTTTTCCAAAGTTAAAAAACATGCCATTCTCTTCTACTTTGCCGGTAATAATACCAGTCTTCTTGAGCTCCTTCTTCCTGTTTCTTTCATGTACAAAAAAAAAACAGAGAACAACCTCTAAGCTCCTTCCCTTGCTATTCTGCACGTAGTAACCAGTGGAGGTTCCCAGCCCATTTCACTGCTCCTCTCACGTACAGAAAGTAGAGGAAGAACCTAGCTCACGTACCTTGATTAGTTTGGTAAGAAAATTCCATTACTTTTCCCTCTGGTTATGCCGATGATATACTCTAGCTCTTAGCCTAAATTCCCTGTGTTTCTTCATGTACAAAACAGAGAGGAGAACCGTTCATTACCCATGCATTAGCATTGTCTATACCAGAAGCTTAAACTTCCGTTCTCGATTAGCTCGGTAAGGAAATATCCATGATTTCCCTTCCTTGTTGTCGGTGATATTCCAAGCCTGTCTTAAAGCCTCTTCTTCTGTTTCCTTCACGTAAACAAACTAGAAGAGATGCCCAGCTTGTGAAGGAACAGATCCAAGTGCACTCACTTGCTGTAACGAGCTCACGGTAAGTTCTTTTCCCCTTAGACACTCCTTCTGCATTACCGGTCACGTACTTCTAGTCACCAGCTTACTCACTGCTTCTTCATGCAAAAATAAAAACAGAGGAGAAACACCTTGCTTGATGCAGTAGCAACATCCACATAAGGAGCTCAACTCTCATCCATGTCAGTAAGAAAAAAATGCATACATCATCCTGATGTTACCGTTAATATAGAGTAGTGTAAGTAACAGTTTTCCCAGCTTCTTATAAACTCTTTCCTTGCTTTCTTCACGCACAAAAGTCAGAGGAGAACACCCATCCTTGTGAGGGAACAAGTCCATGGAAGAAGCTGAAATACCCCAAATCTAACTAATACTTTAAAAATATAAAATAATGAAAATTAATATATTTTACGTACGCATGATCACTCCTGCATGCAAACATTTATGCAAATAATATTACGCGTGCGCATGCAAACACATGCATGCAAACATCACGTGAAGATAATCGATTTACCATAAAATGCTAACGGGCATAATTTTACAAACGCCTTGACATACTCGTACAAACACTCATGTACATTTACTAATGAGGATCAAACTCCTCACATAACATGCTCAATACAGAGAGCGACAACAAGGAAAGATCAATACGAACATTTATACAACCCACAAACGACGACGTTTGATCCATGAACGCTAAAATAATGTCATCTTCATGTACATATATAAACGCTTACGTACGAACATTAACGGACAATAAATCCCTTACAAATAAGCTCAATTAAGAGAACGCTATTCCGGAAAAATATATATACGAGTGTTATACAACTCGGTACTCAATAGCGTTCATTGTAAAAACGCGAAAAAAATACTAACGAGCAACGTAAATATTTTACGATTGCCTAAGCATTTATAAATGCTAAAATAAATTGATATACACTTTTAAACAATGTAACAACTTATGTTACATAATATTAATACTTAATATGTATCATAAATACATAGGAATTATTATGACAATACATATAACACAAAGTTTACAAGTTAAAAATCTGCACTATATGTACCGGTTTTACATGCCACCTTCGGGCATGTTTTTACTCAATTTTACTTAGTTAAACAATTAACTACCCAATATACTTACCTTGTACATATGTACATATTATCAAGACAAGATTAAAATCTACCTAATATACCACATAAATTACCGTAGCATATATATATGTTTTATAAACAAACAACCTACAACTCATGCTGTCCATTTCGGTAATTGGTATATATGCAAGTAAACAATATGAACTACAGTATTTATACGGTAATATACTTAAGCAATTAAGTCTATAGCACACTAAATATGAGCATGGTATACATATATGTATAACCATGTACAAAAAAATAAATAAAACTACAACATGTCATCAAACGGAAGTAGTCATGTATAATGTTATAAACCGTAGCATTCAATATATATTTCGATGGGAATAATATGCTAATAAACCGGTAGCACTCGATACATATTAACGATGACAATTATATACTAGTCACCATTGGAAACTTATGCAATACGGTGGCATATAATCAAACAACTATCTATAGTGTATACCATGCAAACCGTTAATATACATGTACTTATTAAACAAGAAGGAAAATCTGTAGCATATACTCATTATGGCCGGTAATTAAGAATGCCATGAGACAAGAATTAAACTTCATTATTCAACATATAAACTTTAGGAGTCACACTTTAATTATTATACAACAAATAATACAAAGGAATTCCATCCAAACAGCCATGCTATTGCCGACAACCTGCACCGAAAATGAGATTAGAATAGCTTTAGAAAAGTATGGAATAAACAACACTAAAACTAAATCTAGATCTAAGACTAAACTATGATATATTAGGACAGTAAAATGTCAAATAAAACAGCTTACTTTCCAGCTAACATGCGTGAGCTTACATGGTCTAAAGCCACCATTTGCTCCATTTTAAAGTCAAGGGATAAGGCCACCTAATCTATACAATATTATCTTGTCTTGAGATGACAATTGCGACCATCCTTTTCTTCCCCTCATTGCCGGAAGCTAGCAAGATTATGGATACTTTTGAAGCCCCAAAAATCTGAAGCAATCAACTAATTAAATCCCTACCTAAAATGCCTACTTATCTTGACAATAAACAATCAAAATCTGATTGCAAATTCCCATCCCTTATACCCTCACGGCAACACTCATCCCTTTTACTCCTAGACTACCGAAATGGGTGAGCTCCCCTCTTCTCCCTTCCTCTCTTCTTCTTCCTTTCATTTCCTCCATTGATGCTTCAAAGGTCCTTTAATGGAGTTTTGATTCCTAACTTTATTTATGAGTAAATTTCCTAGCATTTCTCATCAAGTCTTGAAGCAAAAACCTTCCTAGGACAACTACAAGATTTCGGCACCAATTAATACACCAAGGAGGTTGTCTTAAATCAACATTAACCCAAGGAGCATCCAAGATCATCTTAAGGTATTTTTCATGCTTGAAAATCCTTAAGACACATTTTATGTGTATCCAAAGTTCTACATCTTCTAAAGCTATTTTCTTCATCAATTTCATGAAGGAAAATTGATGCTCCATTCCTCCTAGAAGTGCCGAAAATATAAGGTAAAATACCTAAGGTAAATCCTTGGAAAACCACTTATAAATCTACTTAAGGTCTTTGTTAAGATCTAACTCCTAAACGTCTTCCTCTCTTGCATAAAAACCGAAGAGGAACATCATTTACCATTGAAGGTAGCTTGGGAATTCAAGAGGAGTTCAAGTACTTAATCATCCTTTATTAAGAGTAAGTTTACTAAGCAAATCTTTATTGTTTTAAGCTTGTTTAAGCTTTTAAAAAAATTGTACAAAAATTATGTACACCTGCTTAGGGGTCTAAAACCGAAACCATATGGTAACATATACCAAAAATATAATTTATAACATATATGGAAAATATTTACCTTAAGACACTAGTGTTACAAAAGTCACCTAGGCTAAATATTTATTCATACCGAATTGTCTAGGACAAATATGCTCTATTTTGAGATAAAAATATATTTAAGACATTACAATAATTTTTACGTGAGTTATATGACTCATATGTATCTATGTATAATTATTATAAGTTATAAATCAAACTTTGGAAACTATATGGTGATGTATTATCATTGCCGAATTCAAATGGTGATGAATAGATTTTAATAAGCTAAATATGTATATGAATACATACTAAGAATTTTGGGTAAGCTAAAAATAATTACTAGTGTTTAAATGACTAGATTAATAAGTTATGTGGTAAAAATATAATTTTTATAAAGTTTGGGGTAAGATATGTGATTACCGAAAATAAACTGTGTCCGTGGGATAATTATAATATAATATAGTGTGAGAATTAATATTATGAATTTTGGTTGAATTAAATAAGTGTTTAGTGGTTAAAATAACAATTTATAAAGTTTTGGGGCTATTTTGTAATTTTTGGAAAGGTTGGTGTAAAACCGAGAATCCTATAAGTTTATGGGTATATTAATGTATTAAGTATGAAATTGGACCTTGGTCAAAGTGTTGACCGAAAACTTTAGGATAAAATGATTTATGACATGAAATATTAAGTTTATAAAAGTTTTGGGGTGATTATGTAATTTAAAAGGAGTTTAAATATAAAACTGAATTTTATGTGGGGCGAAAGCATAATTTGTAGAAATATAAGTGTCCACTTGATTATTAAGGAAATTAAATATTAAAACTATAGTTTATAAGTGAATATATAATTTATATAAAGTTTTGGGGTTAAAATGTAATTATAAGAAATTATATGGCAAAGCCAAAAATTAATATGGCTAATTAGTGATTTATAAAAGTTAAGGTGTTCAAGTAATAATTACCGAACTTATAGAGGTGGTTTAGTGAATTAATTAATTAAGGAAATGAAACTATGTAATATAATGTATTTTGGAGTATAATATAAAGTTTATGAAATAAATGAGGTTATAATATAATAACCGAAAAGTATGATGTATTTATAGGATTAAAAATATTTGTAGGTCCTATATGGATATTTAGGAAATTTAGAAAAGAAAATTATGATTTAAGGATTTATGAAATTAAAACTATATGATATACAAGTACAAGTAATTTACTTGTAAAAGAAATAATATTATTTGGGATTAGTTGGTAATTAATAAAAGATATGGGAAAAATATGTCCATGCGTGACATGTAAATATAATTTGGAATTTATTGAGTGGTTATGTCATTTAGACAATTATACATAAGTATCATAAATAATACATGTGTATAAATAATATTTTAGATTTTCAAGTAAATCAAAAGGAAATGAATATAAGAAAGTTAATGTGGAAACGCCAAATAATATTTGGAGTTAAAGTATATTTTAAAATAAAGTTAAGAGGAGAATTAATTAACATGTGACCAATAAATGCCATTGATAAATTATAAATTACTATGTCATTTGGACTATTGTAAAACATGTAACATAAATGGTACATGAATATATAGTTATGTACATTAAAGGATTTTAAAATAAATCAAAGGAAATAACGAATAAGTCATACATTGAATCATAAGGTAATTAAAAGAAATTACCATACCATATAAGTTTTATAAGTTAAGAATATAGGATTTGGAATTATAAAATACCTTAATTATTAATAAGGTTAAAGAAACTACCTAAGTACAAAGAAATAAACCTCACATGAAATAACGAATACAAAAATCGTTTCATGAACCATTAAAGTTATTATAAGAGGGTGACATAAATTAACACTCTAAGTTAATTCTATTCTAGGACATTGTTTGACCAGACGTTGACTGCGAACTAAACGAGTACAGTCTACGGTGAACGGTATGGGATTCTTGCAACCTGTTTGCTACCGGATTACACCGGCTTGTGTGCTATCTGTTGTTTGAAATAACGACCAAGATAATTGCATGTAAAATGTTGTATTACTCTTGTGCATTGTTGTGTTGCTTTACGTGTGTGAATGGTACTAACTACAACGTGTATGTCCCACGCATACAACACTACACTACCAGTGGATTAAATACCTGCGTTTTATCATACCGAGAACTTGTACTCAAGTTTCTCACTAACTTCACTTTATAACAAACGTCGTTATCCTATACGTGATAATTGACAATACACATTGTGTTCTTGATTAACATCCTCATGTGACATCTAACAAATTCTATACTACGAGAAGCGAGGAGCCCAGTTGGGTCTGGCCATGCATGCTACTGGAGCTATACCTGTCTCAGGTCGTCTCCTATACAATTTACGTCGCGACGGGAGTTTTGGGTGCACTATGTCACTCACCGGCTGCGTACCGGAACAGTTCAAGTTGGGAGGAAGACTTTATTCCTCTCGAGGGTTCGATTCCCACCTCTTTTAAGTATAGGAGTTAACTACGTTATCTTCTGAGGGACTCATTACCCACCTACTTGTACGAGAGTCCCATCTCGTCTAAGGGTTTATCATACCCGACCAATTTACTCTGTGAAGATGGAGTTTAATGAGGTCACTATACCTCCACTACTGTGAGGTACTCTTATATACATGTTAGTCCCATTGTGAGGATCTGACTACTCATAAACAATTGTAGATCATCTAACTTGACCTTCTGAAGTCTTGTTCTATGTGACATTGTTGTCCTCGTATGGATACTTGTTATTATCATGTTATGCTTGTTTGCATCTTTATAAACATGAACTGCATGTATTGGACAAAGTAGTTGGTGTGGCCCAGTAGCCGATGGTGAAATACCCCAAACCTAAGTATGCTAAGTAAACATCAAATTATGATGTAGTAAGGCTAAAATATGCCTTAGAAAGATTGGTAGACAATTTAAACCAAGGAAAACACAAGAAAACGCCTTAAGGGCAATTTAGGCTAAAATGTGCTTTAAGCTTGGAGTGACTTTAATTAGCACCCAAATATCATTATAAGACTTTAGTAACATGCTAATGGACATGTTAAATCAATTAGCAAAGAAAACCAAGCTCAAAAACAAGCTTAAACACAAAATGTGCTTTAAGACTCCTTAAAGCACCTTTTTGAGAAATTGTCTTAGAATTGAGTTTTGAGTGGCTAAATGCCCATGATTACATCTTAATCAACATGTGTACTAATTAGTATCACATTAGGAAGTCTAAATCAATGGGAAACCAAAAATTTCACAAATTTGTGCACTGATTTGTGAATAGTGCCAAATAGTACCTAGTTTAAGCCTTTAGTCAACATAAGTCAATAAATTGGTCAACAAAGACCAAAAGTATCTTATTATTAAAGGGGGGAACGGTTTTTGAAGTGGTGACTCACCACATGTGCTAGTAAGTAAGGAAAGAGGTGGGAAAGTGAGTAAATTCACTATTTGCTTTAAAATGACAAATATCTTATATTAGCCTTCTCTCTCTCCTCTCTTCTTAATTTCACACCTTCACCCAGGGTTTCTTCTTCTCCTCTCCTGCTCCAAAACCGAGAGAGCTCCATCCATGGTGCCTCCACCTTCAATTGCTCACCAAATGCTCATCTTTGCTCCAAATTGAAAAGTAAGCATAGATTTCTCTTAGTTAGATCAAGGCCTTATGAAATACCCCAAACCTTGATATGTTGTTAAACATTTAAACTATGGTATGTAAAGGCTAAAAAGTGCCTTAGAAACATCAGTGAACAATTTAAACCATAGTAAAACGCAATAAAGCACTAAGATACGGTTTGACCAAAACATGCTCTAAGCTATATGAGCGAACTTGGTTAGGACCCAGAGAGCCTACCAAGACTTAATAACATTTAATTATGATTTTATAAGGCTAATTAAGTCCTTAGGAAACCTTGGTAGACAATGAAACCAAACAAAACATAAATAAATACCTTAAAGTCAATAAGAGCAAAAATGTGCTCTAAGCTTGGGATAAATTTGTATAAGACCTAATGGTCATACCTATACCTTAAAAATATGTTAATGAACATATTAAATCAATTACCAAAGAAAACCAAGCTTGAAAACAAGTTAAAACACAAAATGTGCTTTAAGGAGTCTTAAAGCACGTTTTTGAAAAATTGTCTTGTAAATGAGTTTTGAATGGCTAGGTGTCCATCATTACTCTTTAATTAACATGTGTACTATATAGTATCGCATTTGGAAGTCTATATCAATGGGAAATCAAAAATTTCACTTCTATGTGCCTTGTTTTGATGAATAGTAACTTTTATAGCTAGTTTGTAACATATGTTGTTATAAGTAATTAAATTGGTCAACAAAGACCATTATACCCTTCTATTAAATGGGGGCCGGTTTTTCAAGGTGTGAGTCACCACACATGTAAGTTTATTAAGTAATAAGTGATGACTAATGGTTACTATTTGCTTTAAGATATAAATATCTTCAAAAAGCAAAACCAATCTCATTTCTCTCATTTCTCTCATTCCACACGTTTTCAACCTCTCTTCTATCTCTTCTTGCTCTCCATTCACGGCCTGCTACAGCAACACCAACACCACCATTATTTTCCACCTTTGACCACTTGTATCTCATAGCTCATTTGGCCAAATTAAATTCTAAGACCACCATTCTCTTCCTCTCATCAAGCTCTTCAATTCTATCCTTTGAAAATCCCAAAAGCTCCATTTCGGTGCCAAGAGGATTCACCATTGAAGGAGCTTGAGCTCACCTTTTCACATATTATTGTTCTCCTTTGCTTCTAGGTAAGGAATCTCAAAGAAAAATCAAGTTTCCTCTCCTTTTAGTACATGGCCGAAAATTCACCTCACCATGGTGTCTTTACCTTGCTTGTTTTAGCTTCATTTGAATCTTCCAAGGGCTAGGAGGAGTCCTCTCTTGATACTTATTCAAGCTCTCTTTCCATTCCAAGGTAAAACAATCATTTTAATACCTTAAGATAATATATGTAAACCTAGGGTTTACAATGAGATGAAGCATAAAGCTTATATACTCATTTCAATGTTGGTATATTGTTTAGTAGTTGACAAGGAATGAAATGCCTTACCGGTTTTAAGAGGAAACAAGAAAGAAGTTTGTGTGGAAAAGAGGTAAACATACTATCTCAATGTGGTTTAATGCCTTAGGAGAAATAAGCTTATGATGCTTGTTAAAACTACCTAAAGAGCAAATGGTGAATGACTTAGTAAGGTGTTCCCAAGGAGACTAGTAAAGGAACATATGTCTTGGTGTGTGTAATTGCAGGTCAAAGGCTTATGTATTGTGGAAATTCAGTGTTTAAAGTTTATGCAATTTAAGGGCCTAAGTGCCAAGCAATTTAAGTTATGCACTATATTGTGATGTAGTGCTAAATGGGTGAAGTTTGTGTATAAAATGTGTTTGATGGATTTTAGGTGTTTTGAATGAAATAAGGTAAAAACCTAAGTGTTTGGATGTGAGTATATACAAGAGAAGCTATGGCCAAATTTGGGAAAATGTGTGAGGAGTTCTAGGTGTTTTAAATGAGTTTTGGTGAACTAGGAAGTGTTAAAGGTGAACAAATGTTTTTCTAGTGAAGAAAACATGTATTAAGGTGATTTAGACTGATGCAAGGAATTAGGTATTATCTTGGAAGTTCTAGGAATTCAATGTGTGTTTTGAGAATGTATTTAAGTCTTGGAGAAGTTTGTTTAAGGTTTAGGTAATGTTGATATCCAAGGAAGAAGTGATGTTTAGGTAAGATGTGAAAAAGGAGATTTAGTTAGTAAGAAAAGAAGTTTGAGAGATGATGTTAAGGTGTAGAGGAAACACCTTGGTATAATGGTCAATATTGGTGAAATACCACTTGGAAATCTTAAGGAGAAAACATTCCAAGTGCTAGGAATTTTGTAAGGAATTTGTGAATGATAAGATGGTTTTGGTGTGTGATTTAAAGAGTTTAGTGAAATACCCCTAAATTAATTTAAATTAATTTAGGGGATTTCTTTTATTAAACCATAAATAATACTATTAATATTAAATTATGGTATGGAATTATGAATATTAAATTATTATATGGAATTGTGAAATTTATTTAGGGTTGTCTCCTATTTAACCCTAATTATTATACATTATTATATAGTATTATGAATTTAATAATAAGATTTATAAGCCAATAAATCTTGGGAAAATTTCTAAACACTCCAAATATATTATAAAGATTTTAGGAAGTGTTGGAACATGTTTTGAAACATAAAAGTCAATATAAAATTCTAGAAACCTTAGAGCTTATTAAGCCTTGCTAGAGTTGACTTTTTGAGAATGGTCAAACCAGGCCATGAAACCTATACCAATAAATAGTTTATGAAAACCATGAAGATCGATAAAAAGAACGTTAAAAACGGATCATCCTAGCCAAGTTATGATAAATTGAAGTTTAGAGCCAAAATTTTGAAGGATGCTGACGTGTACAGGACACGTGTCGCGCCCAGTCAGCCCGATTTAACTTAGTCTTTCAGATTTCCTTCAGTTATGGCATGCCAAGGTCGATCTTTAGACCCTATATCTTTTTCCCTACTCCACCATTTGGTATGCCGTTTGTTTCATTCGATTCTCCTATCTTTCCTCTTTCCAACCATTACTCACACATCATCTAACTCATTCTACATCGACGGGAAACGTCGATCTAAAGTTGGCTCCTCGCGATTGCGTAACCCAGAATTCCAGTTTTTCTGAAATCGGTAAACTTCGTCACGCCATAACTTCTTCATTTCTCATCCAAATTTCGTGTTCTTTAGCTTGTTTTGAAGATCTCAAATCCCTCTATAACTTTCATGTTTATGGCCAAGGCTGATTCTCACGGGTTTGGGAGATAAATCTGTCTAAAGTTGCCCACTCGATCACGACGGTAATTCTGCCCAGTTTCATCCCGAACCAACTAGGTAAACTCGGATCTTGTGAGATCTATAACTTTCTCTCTAGTTTATCAAATTCAATGATTCTTCCACTAACATCTAGAGTTACATGTCTACTTTAAATGACGTAGGTGTCATGGATTGAATCAGTCTCAGTTAGCACGAGTTGACCCACGAAGTAGGCTACTCGAACTGCACATAAAATATTGAGTTTTCCAGAAATCGATTTCGATTTCATAACCGGCGCATCTCCGGTGAGTTTCAGACCAAATTCCACCATCTATGCTCTTCGTTTTTGCATTCCCGTTCATAACCCTCTATCAATTTAACCAATTAAGCAATGAATTGAGGGAATTTTAGCAAATCGAATTCGGAATGAACTTTGAACCCTAACTTTCGAACCCAGATTCGAAATTGCTCAATTCGGCATCAAAATTGGGGAAATCGGTACCATTATAACCGGGATTTAATTTCGAGTTGTTAGGAACAAGAATCATCGAATTTCGTTCTGTGGATTGTGAGAAATCAGCAAATTAGTACTCGATCCCCTTATTGTTTTCGCTGAAGAACTGGCGTGTTCTGGGCCGTCGGATCGCGGTTAATAAACTTGGACGGCCGAGATTAGATCGTGGGTTTTAAGTTGTAATAAGATTAATGTATTTTCCAGAATAAAGTCCTAACTTGCTAGATTTATTTAATGGCCTTCCCGAATGTGTTTTGACTTGAAATTTTAACCATAGATTCCTTGTTTAATGTAGTTTAGTTTGATGTAAATTAATAAGGGTTTGAGTTTTTAAACATAATTATGAGTTTTGCAAGTTACGGGTATTATGGAATTATTTGGGTGATTTAAAAGATATTTTTATGGAATAAAAATTTTATAATATGTCTAAAATGTTATAGTTACTATATATTTAATTTGGGGATTTTTGGACAATTGTAAATGGGTCTAAAAATTGTGTTTATGAGTTTTTCATAAGAATAACTTATAATATGGTTTTTAATGTAATCAAAAATTAAAGTATAGTTGATTAATGAACTTTATAGGTTGGAGAAAATATAATAAGACTAATTAACATTTAATACAGTATGTTTATAAATATTTTGGGTACTAACTTTAAGTGAAGTAAAAATTGTTACATATATTTATATATATATTTATATGAGGGAAATAAATAGAACTTATATTAAATCAAGGAATTTAACTAAACTACATTTTATTTATTATACATAATATGGAAGCTAATATGTTTAACGAAAACTAAGGGAAAATACTTTATTTTATAAACCATATATTGGATGTAGTTATGTGTAAAAGTTAGTATAAATAATTAAGTGCAATAAAACTACACAAGGAATGTCTTGAATAAATCCTAATATATATACACATAAAAAAAAACTACATAAATAAAAAATAAAATGCCTTATAGAAAATATAATATGAAGGAATTAATGAGATAAACTAAACCTCTACATAATACTAAAAAAGAATATTATATGAGGCGGTATTAAATTAAGATTATTAAACTTAAGGAGTTATCTTTAATTTCTAAGATTTATATAACCGTATTAAAATACATGTATAGTATTAGTCAACACCATAATGTAAGTCTATAATTGGGTTAAGTAATTAATAAGTTAAACCTTAGAAAAATTGTGATTAGATTACATAAATGTTACACAAATAGATCTTATTCTATAATTAATGATAAATAAATGTAATACTTTTACATCTAAATGTTCTTAATATATAAACAATAATAAAGTAAATAAAATACTTTTACATATGAATGTGAGGTGGATTAGTAAGTCTAGATCTAATCATTTCTTAACATTTAAGGTATTAAATATAACTTAATGTTTTAAGTTAAAATCATTAAAAGGATTATGATATAAAACTACATTAAACTATGATTTGGAAATTATCTAAATAATAATCCTTAAGTTTCTTGGCATTGGATAAGCCATATGAAATACATTTATAACATTAATTACCAATACTTAGGATGTGAGTCTACAATTAAGTGAGGTATTAGTAGTTAGAATTTATAGAAAGGTTTATAAATAGGAATTTGATACTTAAACCTTTGAACCTTTTACTAGATAAAACTAAGTTACATAAGAGATTATATGATCTACTTTACGACGCTAAAAAATATTAATGTGTCATTTGAGTATAAGGAATGGGGATTTTTCAGAACATATTATCTTATTAAGTAATTGACAATTTCACTTGTGAATGAGAGTTTAATTCTTAGATAAATTCTACCTTATGTTAAGATATAGTGTTCATCCTAAAACATAATAAAGGAGATTAATTTATTAAGTTATTCCTTTGAAACCTTAGGTTTGTAAACAATATGAAAAATGTATTTTAAGACGTAAGTTTATTAAAATTTAGTATAAAAGGATTATACATAGTCTATAGCGGGCATGTGTGTAAAAATAAAACATTTGGGAAATTAAATGTAAGCAAGGATAAATAAAAGGTTATCTTAAAGTGCTTATTATATAGTTAATGATAAAGTAAATAATATACCTTGGGAATACTAAATGTAAGAGTTCGATAAATCTAAGTTAACTATAATATAGTTATTCAAGATGAGAAACAATTTAACATCTTATGATAAATTATTAGATGGTTGTAATAAAAGTCATCTTAAACTAAGCACAAGATAAATGAGTTAGTAACTCAATTAGGTTATCATAAATGCATCTATAACACCATGTTTCCAATATGCAGGATGTAGATCTTAATTGAGTTGAGGGGAAAACTTAATCATAATGGATATTTGGTAATACTGATAAAATACATAATCATTACATTGTGAGATAATAGTATAATATTCTAAGATAAATCTATCATAGGTCATAACCCGATATTTATTCTAAATTAGAATAAAAGTATTAAGCTTAAAAATTATTATTGAGATTCTAAGATTAGATGAATAATATAATACCACTTATGATATAAGGGTCTCAAAGTCTTGAATTGAGAATTAGGGTTAAGTATGAATAAAGTGGATAAGAGTGTAACAATTACAAGTGTTAATAACATACATACCCTATCTTACAACCTTGGGTTATACAACATTCTAATATAAGTCAAAGGTTATACATAACATTTAAGTGAGGGCTTAAAACATTTGAGACTTAGGAAATAAGAGTGAGGAATTTGTTTAAGTTTAACTTAGGCTACAAGTTATTGATGATATACTACCTTTAATATTCCTCAGTGTGTTGAATATTTGCACAAGTCGACTAGAACTGCTACAGCGATTACCAGGTACGATTTCTCGTACTCAGCTTGATGTGTTATGGACTTGATGGAATGTTTTGTACGATTTCTCGTACTCAGCTTGTTGTGTTTTGGACTCTATGGAATGTTCTGTACGATTTCTCGTACACAGATACTTTTGGTGACGAATTTTATGGAATGTTTTGAGAAACACTAAATGTGCTTGAATGAATCTTGAAGGGAAATTCGTTGTGTGACTAACCCAGCTTGATGTGACTAACTGAGCCTTGGATGTACAACTCACATGATCATTGGTTCCTCTTATCTGGTTACCTCATTAGATGTTGACTGTTGAGGGTTTACGCCTCTGCACTCTGTAGGACTGAGTGTTTTGGTATTGCACTCGTGCAGTTAATAATCTAGTGGGAATATGGAAAATGTCAATCTTGGTATATATTGGGTATGGATTCTTTCTATTAAGTGGTGCACTCACTTTCACCGATGACGCGAGAACGGGTCGGTGGCAGCGGAGGTCTGCTATACCTCGCCCTTTGTGGCAACTGACAGCGGAGGTCTGTTTACCTCGCCCTTGTGGCAACTGACTGGCGGTGGGGCCATCTCTCCCAATTGGTTTTATTCCACTCTTGAGTGATGGGTTCTTGGATATCTTCTTTCATTCCTAGTCCTTGTGACTACTCGGGTCTTTCTAATCCTAATTGGAACTGAATCTAACTTAAGCAATGGATGTTCACTAACTTCTGGCGTGTTGTTTCTTTTATGTTGGCTCACTCTACCTTCACGTTATTTATCTCTATCCTTGACTTGTTATCTTCGACTTGGTGTTTTGGTGTGCCTTGTTCTTCTGATTTGTTTTGAGCATTTGACTTCAAGTTATTGTTATTTTAAGAGTTATGTTTTTCTTTTAATACTGTTTTTTTTGGAGAGTTGTACCAGTTCCATTCCAGGGAACTGACTCACCCCTCCTGGGGTGGGCTGCTTGGTTTCATCTTGCAGGTACGAATTGTTATACAGGTGGCCACGAAGAGTATGAGTGTATGGGATGGGAATTAGGAACTTTGGAGAGCTATTGCATTTCGTTATCATTACTTTTATACTATGTTTTCTCGAGTTCAGACCGTAGCATTTGTAATATCATAAGTTGTAATTGGTGAGGTTCGGTGCCGGGTGTTTGGAACCCGATGATCTGTAATCGCCTTAGTATTTTATTTCCGCTGCATTTATGATAAGTAGGGGCGTTACATTTAGTGCATGGATAAAGGTGTGTTTGATGTGCCAAATGATGTTAGAACACATTGGGAGACTTAAGGAAAAGTTTGGAACAATTTGGACAATTCTTAGGAAGTTTCTGTAACCGACCTACCCAGGGGACCGACCCCAGTCTGGGTCGGTCGGGCAGAAACTGTGAACTTAGATGATCTCTACAGCCGACCTACCCAGGGGGTGGGTCGGTCGGTGGGTCGGTCGGACCTTAAAAAAAAAAAAAATTAATTTTAAGAATGTTAAGTGATATTAGTGGTATGCCATTAAGAGAGTATTGATGGTTAGAAAGATAAATATATATGGACTTGAGAGATTAAGTTAAGTAAGATGATTTAAATGTTAAGGTTATAAAGTGATATGTAATGATGGGGATTGATTAGTAATGATGTTATAAGGTGGTTAAAGACATGTTAGGTGAGTTATAATGGCAATTTGGTGAGGGGAAAGTTGTATCAAAATGTAAAAGTAAAACAAGTTAAAATGTAAAGTTATGTAACTAAGTTAACGGGAGAAGTTATAAGCATTAGACATTAAATAATCATGCTACCCCGATGTTAATAAAAGTACATGTAATGTTATCAGTTGTTCGAGAATTGCTCGAGGAACATAAGTGGACATGATAAAGTGGACTCCGGTGACAGGTATGGTTTTCTTGCAACCTGTGTCCTACCGGATTACACCGGCTTGTATGCCAATGTGTTTTCTGTATGTTTGCCACGTTATAAGATAAATCATGAAATGAGTTTACAGTCGTTATTGTTGTTGTATGTTTACGTGCCGATACCGGTAACCTCGAATGCGCTTGAAGGGCTAGTTAACCACTATTAGGTAAACGTAGGAGAACGGTATCCGGTAACAACGTTTCCGACTTAAGGAACGTTCTAACCACGGCTATGCGTGAGTTGGATATGTGATGTTTGTGTGTGATGTTTGTGTGTGATGTTTGTCGGTGAATGTATGACGGTCCCTTCCCTTGTGTGTGTCTAACAAGACTTAACCCAATGTGTGATTATTTAACTAAGTTCAATGATGAACTTCTGACAAGTGCTAACGGGGGGAGTGAGGAGTCCGGTCTGTTCCGGCCACGCGTGTGAGTATGGGGGTCGTTGTCATAGCAGGTTCGATCCTCTCTGTATGTTATGGTTGTTTTCCAATTTGGTTCCCAACCTTTTCCTTTCCAAGGCTATTACTGACTCACGTCGGGCCACAGGGGCATACTATTGTTATGTTTGTTTCGGTGTGCTTGGATCACTATATCCGAGACACCTTGTGTTAAGTTAACCGTTCATTTAACGAGACGGTAACGAGTTATGTAACGAGCTTATCATGAGACTGGCAACATTCTCTAGGCTCACCAGTGTATTAACAATGTTTGGGTCGGTTCCTAAGAGAACCATTCCCGTTATGTTATGTGTTTTGTTGTGATGCAATATCCATTGCGGTATTATGTTGTGCACGTGGAAACGTGCAAAGTGTTGTTAGGTGTTGTATGTAGTGTATGTTATGTGTTGTATAATATGGAGTGTGTGGATCATGGATATGATTCCCAGTTTGTGATAAGAGGCGTTTAAGGATAACCCGATTTAAGGGTAAGTGTCGTCTATTAAAGAAGTAGCTCCATTAGAGGAGGAACACTCTAGGTATAATGAGTACCATGAGTGACTTATTAAGTAAGGATATATTATCCGTTTGTTGAGCCGTTGAGGCGAAATGATTATGTGTTGTGTGTTTACAGTTGCATGTATGATTTAAAAATAATCAACCGCATGCTAAGACGACAATTAGTTGTGCGTGGCCCGGTAGCATGTGGGCTGCGGGATTACCATACCAGCAAAGGTGCTGAGCCCCTTGGGGGCCACCCTTTCTCTTCTTTTCATATTTCAGGTACAAGGAGCTGGAAGCCGTTCGAGAGTAGGACGGGGTAGTCATTGTACATGGGTAATCGTTTATGTTGTATATATACAGTAGGTGTAGTAAGACCGATATTGTTATCGGCACTAGTTATAAATACTCGGTATAGTTGGAAGGTGTACGTTGTTGTTGTGTTAATGGAAAGGGATAGTAAGGTGTAGTCGCTCGGGAATTTAGCCCATCAGACCGGTACAATGTGTATGTATTAGCCTTGTTAGCCACGTGGGTGGCTAACGGCGTGTAACACCAACGAGATAAGTAATGTGATGAGGTTGTTTTCCGCTGCAGTTTATTGTAAGTGTGTTATTGTTGGATGGGGTGTTACAAAAAGTGGTATCAGAGCGAAGTATCGCTCTGATGACTGAATTACCGAGCTTAGGAAGTACCGAGTTAGGATTTAAGTATTTTGGGTTAAGGGTTGAGTGATAGCGTGAGAGATACGCTAGTTAGGTATGACCAGTGTGTACTGGAAACCTACTATATCCTTCCCGCCCTCCACAATCCCTGTTTTATAACTTGGGAAGGAACACCAGAGAGATGGAAGTCCTCTCTTACTCGGGAATACCCGATCTGGCTATTATTAAACACCTCTAAAGGTACGGAGAACCTGTCATACGGTAGATCCCGAAAACTGGGAATCCCGGAGACGGTTTCCATCTGAACAATGTTAACCGCATTAAATAGCGAAGAGTGAAGAATCTGTGTACAAGAGAATAGAATTTCCGGCAACCTGGGTCGACATGCCGAGCAGTCGAGAATAACCAGCTTGCAACACACCGACCGTGCAACAGGCAAGAAGTGGATTAATAAAACCCGAGACGAGTGTCTACGGGACCACAGTTGATAAATGATACACCAACGGTATACCAACCGACAAAGGAACTACAACGTAGTGCCCAAACAAGAGACCAGTCTCAGTAACCACAACAAATGGGTGGAACGGGCTACGAAGAGGAAGCAATAAAAGAAAAAGGGGTCTCCCAGAATGGGAAACACCCTAGTTGATGATCGTCATGTGAAGACAGTGAGAAGTCACCTAGAAGAGTTATTGTCAAGGCAGTAAGATCAGTGAGGGCCAACAAGGCCACTGATGACAGTATGGGTAAAAACAATACCACAACTGGTATGTGTTAAACCGATAGCCAGTTAGCATGGCGCACTTGCCGTAGCAAGTGCTGCTATAACAGGGCTGTTCGGGAAATTTATAATCACTACGAAGTACTTGGTGAAGTACCATGAAGTTAAGTGAGATCATTGTAACCATGGAAGGGCTTAATAGCCTAACCTTTGTAATTGTAAGTACACCAGTCAGCAAGAAGCTAGACATGGCTGAGGTAAGAAGATGTTGTGAAACCATGAAAATTTTCTTTCAAACCCAGATTTATTCAAACCCATTTCTTTTCAAAACCAAATTTTCTTTCAAACCAACACTTCTTTCCAACCTTCTTTTAAACCAAGCCAGTAAAACCAAGGACAGTTGACGAGGATACAACAATGGGTAAACTTTCCCTCGATTAAGTTCGGGAAGCACGGAATGAATATTGTCGCGGGACAATATAAGGGAGTTGGCAACAGAATACTTCACCTAGGCGTGTGACGGACACTACGAGTGTGCCAACTGAATTGTGGGACGACCGCACTCCGATAGGAGCTTGTGGGCCTGACTGACCTGCTTATGGGTTAGTTGGGTAAGTAGTAATGTATCAGTAAGGTACCCCACATATGTATACAAGTAGAGTCCGGAACACGGGAAGTAGTCGACTCCGTACTACGGTCAGCAATATAAGTCAAACAAGAACTAAGGATTACCATGAATGGTTGAAGTTAAGGAACTCAGTTAAGTTAACGAGACTAAAGGAATTAGTGAATTCCTTTCAACGAAATGTTTAAGAGTCAGGAGGTGCGAAGTGCACTAACTGTTATGTAAAGACATCACATATGTCTTAAGGATCCCTAGTGATAAACATGATAGCTGGAACGGAGACCCAGCCTGTGCATGGCAAGGCAGATGCCTAATGTGGACACATTAGTGTGCAATGAACGGGATGAAACTATCAAGAAATGTTGATCTTCACAGAAGAAGATAATAAGCCAATTAAGAACGCAAAAAGGCGTGACTAACTGAATGTACCAATAGCTATGAACCAGATGTAAAAGCATAGCTTAGGAACACCCAGGAGCAGTCCTTGAAGGGTGTTCGCATCAATAGTTGATGCAGAAAGTGACCTGACAGAAACACGAGGGTTGAAACTAACACCCAGTTTAGACATAAGTTGTCAGGAGACGGACTGACAAACCTAAGGGAATCCCATGAAAGGAAACGTGATGCAACGACTTGTCATGGAGCCCAATATAATATCCAAATCATGAAATGTTGCACAGAGAAATAAATGAATGTGGACAGCTTACAACGAGCGCAGCTCAAGACGATAAGGCTTATAAGCCACAAGCAAGATATGTTATGTAAGTTTGATTAATTGCAGAAGTTTATGTAATATAAGTGAATAGAGTGGTAAACGAA
This sequence comes from Limonium bicolor, assembly GCA_023374045.1. Lineage (NCBI taxonomy): Eukaryota > Viridiplantae > Streptophyta > Magnoliopsida > Caryophyllales > Plumbaginaceae > Limonium > Limonium bicolor. The sequence goes on from CM041779.1 coordinate 250,971,045, forward strand.
CCACTGCATTAAGAGTGGGGATACCTCTCGATATTGCGAGACCGCAAGAGCGGTAGTTATGTGTATTAAGCCCAAGAAATATGTTAAGGATGGACGATGTTATTATTGAAAGAGAGCAGTTAGCTTAGTAACATGTGTGTATAAAGTGAAACACCGAGCTGAATAATGCCGGCTTGTGACTCGGATGATCAATGCTCAAGGAGCATACAGTAGTGAGTGATGAACCATAATATGAATGATGTAAGTATATGTGTGGAAGTCAATGTGACAGTAAACACCATATAAGTTAGTGTTATACAATAAGCACGGTGCGCAGTAAGCGACCGTTGTATAAATGTTGTTAAACGATAATGTAACAGATAAGACCAGTTATGAGTTAAACTCAGTGGAGATGCAAGATAAGTGATGTTAAACAGACTGGGCAATAAGCCAGTGGCAGCTACTATGTGATGAGAAACTCAGTGTCAATTCCATGGCGAATCGCATAAGAGATTTACTGTCAAGAGTTTACGCCTCTGCACTCTCTATGACTGAGTGTTTTGGTATTGCACTTGCGCAGTAATGAACGAGTGGGATAGCTAGGAATTGGAAACATGTTAATTGTGAAGCAATAATGTTTTAATGATCGATGCATAGGAAATGCAAGACCGCACCAATAAAGGAGTACTTGTACAAAACCAAATGTGGAGACATGATTAACAGTAAGTGACTACAGTAGCACTAACTACCAAATATCGGTATGGAATATACCCCAAATGTTGTAAATAGCTGAGAGAGCACTACACACTAGGTAGTAGCTCAATCTCAACCGACAGTGAGTCAGAAAGAAACAAGTCAATCATTGTGAAATACATAGCTGTATACACAGTAAATTGTTATGGAAGTGGATAGAAAGTTTATAACTCACCGAATTCGCTAACGGTAAGAGATACCACGCGTCGGTTGAGAAAAACAAATGGGGCAATTAAGCTCTACAGTTACTAGAGTTTCACAGCAGAAACTAGTGAGCCAGTGATTCAAGTGTTGAATGTACATGGTGAACATGAGTGGATGGCTAATTATTAACGCCTAGAAGCCTAACAGGCCAGAATCGAAACCAACTAAGAGTTTAAACAAACTCCAATGAGAATTCTTGGTTTAGGAACTAAACCGCCAATAAGATTAAGATCCTCTAATCGGAATCCATTGTGTAATAGACCGCGTGGAAGTTAAAACACTTCACGACGGCAGAACATTATAAGCCAATGTTTAGTGATTGATTACGTGGGCGTAATCCCTTTTAAGGGGGGTAGAGCGCAAAACCACTTAGTGTATATTACCGTACAAGTGTACGTAGTGTATGTGACTTATATTGTGCATAGCACAAAATTATTGTTTTGATGATTGGTGTGTGTGTGTGTTACATAAACATACACATTCATTCATGGTTTAATTGTGGTAATTGCGCACAGAAGATGCGAATACCATTGTGATAAGTGTGTGTTGATTTATTAATAGTTGTGTGTGATAATACAAGTGTGGGGAGTAGAGAAACTCCCGGGGAACAAAACCCCGACAGTGTATAAATGTGAAACTGTGTGTTGTATTTTGATAAAATATATGTGTATATACATACTATATAGTGATTCAAGAAAGGGCATGATACCGACATAGAACCTAGTGAGAATAAGATTCCCTAGGCAACATGATTAAAGTGAATGGAGGTAACTGATAGACGGAGTTCTATCCTTTGGAGATGTTATGATCATGATTAGAATGATTTAAAAGATAGAAAATTGGAAATGAGTGACTTAGTTGATGCTTGAAAATGAAGTGGGAAGTGGAACTTGATTTGCATGCGATCAAGGGAAGCCGAACACAAATTGGAGTGGAAGGATAGTTCAACACTGATGCTGATCACATCAGGGTTGGATGACTCTTGAAACTCCCTATAAGTGGTCACAAATAACCACGCTAAGAAAAGAAGCAAAGAGCTTAAGTTGGACTTGGAGTTGTGTGTGTTTTCAAAAGGATTTTGAATTGGTATTTATAAAACGTCGATAGATACTTTACATAATTAAAGTTATCTTACTTAACCTCACAAGGAAAAAAAAAATTCAAATTTAAGTGATTGTTTTAATCTCCCAAAGGCACGGGACGGAAGGTGTCCATCGCGACCGGGTTCTGCGGGATCACAGTGTATATCAAAGATATTTTTGATTGTTATACATGCTATGACATGTTGTGTGGTATGTGTAATAAATATTATTTTGACCTTGAGTTCCTAAAGTGTATGCTATCAAGACCTATGGGTCTAAATGTTGTTATGTTACCCAAGACCAGTGAGTCAAAGGGGTTGTTATGTATTTGTAAGTGTTGTTAAGATACCCGGACCATTGAGTCCGAGGTTATCATGTGAATATGTTATGTTATGTGTGGATGTGAATGTGTTGCCCGGACCATTAAGTCCGAGGTTGTGATGTAAAGTGTGTTGGTTATGGAAGTTTATTTCCAAGTGATTACTGTGTTCTAATCTAATGATGTGTGGAAAATGTGAACTTCGAGGACGAAGTTCTTTTAAGGGGGGTAGATTGAAATACCCCAAACCTTGATATGTTGTTAAACATTTAAACTATGGTATGTAAAGGCTAAAAAGTGCCTTAGAAACATCAGTGAACAATTTAAACCATAGTAAAACGCAATAAAGCACTAAGATACGGTTTGACCAAAAACATGCTCTAAGCTATGAGCGAACTTGGTTAGGACCCAGAGAGCCTACCAAGACTTAATAACATTTAATTATGATTTTATAAGGCTAATTAAGTCCTTAGGAAACCTTGGTAGACAATGAAACCAAACAAAACATAAATAAATACCTTAAAGTCAATAAGAGCAAAAATGTGCTCTAAGCTTGGGATAAATTTGTATAAGACCTAATGGTCATACCTATACCTTAAAAATATGTTAATGAACATATTAAATCAATTACCAAAGAAAACCAAGCTTGAAAACAAGTTAAAACACAAAATGTGCTTTAAGGAGTCTTAAAGCACGTTTTTGAAAAATTGTCTTGTAAATGAGTTTTGAATGGCTAGGTGTCCATCATTACTCTTTAATTAACATGTGTACTATATAGTATCGCATTTGGAAGTCTATATCAATGGGAAATCAAAAATTTCACTTCTATGTGCCTTGTTTTGATGAATAGTAACTTTTATAAGCTAGTTTGTAACATATGTTGTTATAAGTAATTAAATTGGTCAACAAAGACCATTATACCCTTCTATTAAATGGGGGCCGGTTTTTCAAGGTGTGAGTCACCACACATGTAAGTTTATTAAGTAATAAGTGATGACTAATGGTTACTATTTGCTTTAAGATATAAATATCTTCAAAAAGCAAAACCAATCTCATTTCTCTCATTCCACACGTTTTCAACCTCTCTTCTATCTCTTCTTGCTCTCCATTCACGGCCTGCAACAGCAACACCAACACCACCATTATTTTCCATCTTTGACCACTTGTATCTCCTAGCTCATTTGGCCAAATTAAATTCTAAGACCACCATTCTCTTCCTCTCATCAAGCTCTTCAATTCTATCCTTTCAAAATCCCAAAAGCTCCATTTTGGTGCCAAGAGGATTCACCATTGAAGGAGCTTGAGCTCACCTTTTCACATATTATTGTTCTCCTTTGCTTCTAGGTAAGGAATCTCAAAGAAAAATCAAGTTTCCTCTCCTTTTAGTACATGGCCGAAAATTCACCTCGCCATGGTGTCTTTACCTTGCTTGTTTTAGCTTCATTTGAATCTTCCAAGGGCTAGGAGGAGTCCTCTCTTGATACTTATTTAAGCTCTCTTTCCATTCCAAGGTAAAACAATCATTTTAATCCTTAAGATAATATATTAAACCTAGGGTTTACAATGAGATGAAGCATAAAGCTTATATACTCATTTCAATGTTGGTATATTGTTTAGTAGTTGACAAGGAATGAAATGCCTTACCGGTTTTAAGAGGAAACAAGAAAGAAGTTTGTGTGGAAAAGAGGTAAACATACTATCTCAATGTGGTTTAATGCCTTAGGAAAATAAGCTTATGATGCTTGTTAAAACTACCTAAAGCAAATGGTGAATGACTTAGTAGGTGTTCCAAGGAGACTAGTAAAGGAACATATGTCTTGGTGTGTGTAATTGCAGGTCAAAGGCTTATGTATTGTGGAAATTCAGTGTTTAAGGTTTAAAATAAGGGCATTTAAAGGGCCTAAGTGCCAAGCAATTTAAGTTATGCACTATATTGTGATGTAGTGCTAAATGGGTGAAGTTTGTGTATAAAATGTGTTTTGGATTTTAGGTGTTTTGAATGAAATAAGGTAAAAACCTAAGTGTTTGGATGTGAGTATATACAAGAGAAGCTATGGCCAAATTTGGGAAAATGTGTGAGGAGTTCTAGGTGTTTTAAATGAGTTTTGGTGAACTAGGAAGTGTTAAAGGTGAACAAATGTTTTTCTAGTGAAGAAAACATGTATTAAGGTGATTTAGACTGATGCAAGGAATTAGGTATTATCTTGGAAGTTCTAGGAATTCAATGTGTGTTTTGAGAATGTATTTAAGTCTTGGAGAAGTTTGTTTAAGGTTTAGGTAATGTTGATATCCAAGGAAGAAGTGATGTTTAGGTAGATGTGAAAAAGGAGATTTAGTTAGTAAGAAGAAGTTTGAGAGATGATTTAGGTGTAGAGGAAACACCTTGGTATAATGGTCAATATTGGTGAAATACCACTTGGAAATCTTAAGGAGAAAACATTCCAAGTGCTAGGAATTTTGTAAGGAATTTGTGAATGATAAGATTTTTTGTGTTGGTGTTTAAAGAGTTTAGTGCATGGCTAAAGGTGTGTTTGATGTGCCAAATGATGTTAGAACACATTGGGAGACTTAAGGAAAAGTTTGGAACAATTTGGACAATTCTTAGGAAGTTTCTGCAGCCGACCTACCCAGGGGACCGACCCCAGTCTGGGTCGGTCGGGCAGAAACTGTGAACTTAGATGATCTCTGCAGCCGACCTACCCAGGGGGTGGGTCGGTCGGTGGGTCGGTCGGACCTTAAAAAAAAAAAAAAATTAATTTTAAGAATGTTAAGTGGTATTAGTGGTATGCCATTAAGAGAGTATTGATGGTTAGAAAGATAAATATATATGGACTTGAGAGATTAAGTTAAGTAAGATGATTTAAATGTTAAGGTTATAAAGTGATATGTAATGATGGGGATTGATTAGTAATGATGTTATAACGTTGTTAAAGACATGTTAGGTGAGTTATAATGGCAATTTGGTGAGGGGAAAGTTGTATCAAAATGTAAAAGTAAAACAAGTTAAAATGTAAAGTTATGTAACTAAGTTAACGGGGAGATGTTATAAGCATTAGACATTAAATAATCATGCTACCCCGATGTTAATAAAAGTACATGTAATGTTATCAGTTGTTCGAGAATTGCTCGAGGAACATAAGTGGACATGATAAAGTGGACTCCGGTGACAGGTATGGTTTTCTTGCAACCTGTGTCCTACCGGATTACACCGGCTTGTATGCCAATGTGTTTTCTGTATGTTTGCCACGTTATAAGATAAATCATGAAACGAGTTACAGTCGTTATTGTTGTTGTATGTTTACGTGCCGATACCGGTAACCTCGAATGCGCTTGAAGGGCTAGTTAACCACTATTAGGTAAACGTAGGAGAACGGTATCCGGTAACAACGTTTCCGACTTAAGGAACGTTCTAACCACGGCTATGCGTGAGTTGGATATGTGATGTTTGTGTGTGATGTTTGTCGGTGAATGTATGACTCTCCCTTCCCTTGTGTGTGTCTAACAAGACTTAACCCAATGTGTGATTGTTTAACTAAGTTCAATGATGAACTTCTGACAAGTGCTAACGGGGGGAGTGAGGAGTCCGGTCTGTTCCGGCCACGCGTGTGAGTATGGGGGTCGTTGTCATAGCAGGTTCGATCCTCTCTGTATGTTATGGTTGTTTTCCAATTTGGTTCCCAACCTTCCCTTTAGCTTAACCAAGGCTATTACTGACTCACGTCGGGCCACAGGGGCATACTATTGTTATGTTTGTTTCGGTGTGCTTGGATCACTATATCCGAGACACCTTGTGTTAAGTTAACCGTTCATTTAACGAGACGGTAACGAGTTATGTAACGAGCTTATCATGAGACTGGCAACATTCTCTAGGCTCACCAGTGTATTAACAATGTTTGGGTCGGTTCCTAAGAGAACCATTCCCGTTATGTTATGTGTTTTGTTGTGATGCAATATCCATTGCGGTATTATGTTGTGCACGTGGAAACGTGCAAAGTGTTGTTAGGTGTTGTATGTAGTGTATGTTATATGTTGTATAATATGGAGTGTGTGGATCATGGATATGATTCCCAGTTTGTGATAAGAGGCGTTTAAGGATAACCCGATTTAAGGGTAAGTGTCGTCTATTAAGGAAGTAGCTCCATTAGAGGAGGAACACTCTAGGTATAATGAATACCATGAGTGACTTATTAAGTAAGGATATATTATCCGTTTGTTGAGCCGTTGAGGCGAAATGATTATGTGTTGTGTGTTTACAGTTGCATGTATGATTTAAAAATAATCAACGGCATGCTAAGACGACAATTAGTTGTGCGTGGCCCGGTAGCATGTGGGCTGCGGGATTACCATACCAGCAAAGGTGCTGAGCCCCTTGGGGGCCACCCTTTCTCTTCTTTTCCTATTTCAGGTACAAGGAGCTGGAAGCCGTTCGAGAGTAGGACGGGGTAGTCATTGTACATGGGTAATCGTTTATGTTGTATATATACAGTAGGTGTAGTAAGACCGAAATTGTTATCGGCACTAGTTATAAATACTCGGTATAGTTGGAAGGTGTACGTTGTTGTTGTGTTAATGGAAAGGGATAGTAAGGTGTAGTCGCTCGGGAATTTAGCCCATCAGACCGGTACAATGTGTATGTATTAGCCTTGTTAGCCACGTGGGTGGCTAACGGCGTGTAACACCAACGAGATAAGTAATGTGATGAGGTTGTTTTCCGCTGCAGTTTATTGTAAGTGTGTTATTGTTGGATGGGGTGTTACACCTTCATTCCTATCTTTTCAAATCCTCCAAAGCTCAAGTTTGGTGCCATGAGAAAACTCCATTGATGGAGGAAAATCAAGTTTAAAGATCCCATTTGGTTCTCCATTCATTCAAGGTAATGAAAATGTAAGAAAAACCATGTTTCCACCACTTCTTCTACATGGCCGAAAATTCTATCATATTAGGGCTTTGTTTTTATGCCTTGTTCTAGCTAGTTTTATTCACCAAGGACTATTGGAGGTCCTATTTCATTCAATGCCCAAGTCTACCTTGAGACTTCAAAGGTAATCATCCACTTTTATACCTTAGAACACATTTTTAACCTAGGTTTTCATTCCTTAAGGTTAGTGTATTGTTTAGCACTAATGTGAGTCATTGAATATTGATTAGAACATTGGCAAAGGAAATTTAACGGGTGGCCGAGATTCATTTAAGAAGAAGGTCTAAGGAGGAAGTTAAGATAAGCTTGGAAAACAAGGTAAAATGCTTACCTAATGGTGGTTTAAGTCTTAAGGGATGGTATTTAGATAAGTACTAATGTAGCTTAAAGCTTACATTATGTAATGGGTTATATAACCTAGGAAAAAGGAATTTAAACAAGCTTTTGAACTTGTGACTAAGGAGCCAAAGGAAATGAGTTATTAAAATAAGTTTAAGGTGGATTTTAAGAGCATTATTACTACTATGAGATTGATGGGTGTAATTGCAGGTTGAAAGCTATTACATGTGGGAAATTCAGTGTTTAAATTCATGTCATTTAAGGGCCTAAGAGCCATGTCATTTAAGGGCCTAAGAGCCATGTCATTTAAGAGCCTTAGTGCTATGCAATTTAAGGTTATTGCACTATATTGAGTTTATTATGAATGAGTTGATTTGTGTGAGAAAATATGATGAGAAAGGACTTGATGTGTGTGAGATGGTTGAATGAGGAAAACAATGCATTTGGGCATGATAATATACTAGAGAAACTATGGCGAAATTTGAGTAGGAAACTAAGTGTTTAAGGTGTTCTAAGGAGATTTTATGACTAAGGATGTTCTAGTGGTCACTAAGGGTTATTTTGGTGAAAATGGATAAACCATGGAGTTCTTGAGTACTAGGAAGACCTAGGAATGTATAAGAGGGACTAGGGGTTATAATGGTGAGTTTTATGCACCAAAACCATGGTTAAGGAAGCTAGGAAACTTGTACCAAGTTTGAAGGAAAGATAAGGTATAATGACTTATAAGGATGTAAGCATGTGCTAGATTATATATGGCTTTGAGAAGTTTCAGTAAAGCAAATGGGTGTGCAAAATGATGCTTGAGGAGTAGTTAAGATGGTGGTAAAGAAACATAATGATTAGTTGAGGTCTTAGGCAAAGTCACAAGAGGGAAGTGTAAGGAATCAAGTGTTAAGTGTAAGAATTTTGCAAGAAATTGAGTGTCAAGTTTGGTAATTTTTGAGGAAGGTTTAGTGCATGTTTTAAGGTGTTTAAACATGTAGGAAACATGTGGAAAGATTGTGGAATGAGTGGGAAAAGATTGGGGTGAATTTGGAGTTCAAAATGAGGAGAAAAGCACTTTAGAAAATAGGTTCTGCTGTGGACCGCCCCTAGAAACTGCCCCTGTGGGGAGGTCCAGGCAAATCATGCAGGAAATTAGCTTCTGGTTGGGACCGCCCCAGAGGGGCGGTCCAGTGCAGAGAAAGAGAAAAAATTTGTTTTGGCTTCTAATGATGGGGGTTTGAAAGGTAATGGTTTTAGATGATGTATAGGCCTTGTTTGGTGACTTGTAAAGGCCTTAAGAGGTGTAAACAAGTGTTACAAATTCCTAGTAAGAATTGAGAAAGTAGCTAAGGAGGTTTTAGTGGATGTTTAAAGGTGAGTTTAAGTGCCTAAATGGTATTAGGACACATGGGGGAACTTGTGGAGAAGTTTGGGCTGAATTTAACACTTAGAAATAAGTTTTTGGAGCCGACCTACCTTAGGACCGACCTTGGAAAGGTCGGTCGGGCTCAAAATACACGAGCAGAAGAACGTTCTGGAATGGACCGACCTTGGGGACAGGACTTGCAAGGTCGGTCGGGCCTAAATCTTCAACGGGGAAGAACTCTCGGGAATGGACCGACCTTGGGGACCGGACTTGCAAGGTCGGTCGGGGTAAAATTTTTAAACGGTGATATGTTCTGGAATGGACCGACCTTGGGTAAGGTCGGTCGGTAAGGTCGGTCTGAAATACCCCAAACCTTGATATGTGGTTTAAATATTAAACTATGGTATGTAAAGGCTAAAAAGTGCCTTAGAAACAACGGTGAACAATTTAAACCATAGTAAATGCAATAAAGCACTAAGATACAGTTTGAGCAAAAACATGCTCTAAGCTAGGAGTGAACTTGGTTAGGACCCAAAGAGCCTACCAAGACTTAACGATATTCAATTATGATTTAATAAGGCTAATTAAGTCCTTAGGAAACTTTGGTAGACAGTTAAACCAAACAAAACACAAGAATATACCTTAAAGTCAATAAGAGCAAAAATGTGCGCTAAGCTTGGGATAAATTTGTATAAGACCTGATGGTCATACCTATACCTTATAAATATGTTAATGAACAAATTAAATCAATTACCAAAGAAAACCAAGCTTGAAAACAAGTTAAAACACAAAAAGTGCTTTAAGGAGTCTTAAAGCACGTTTTTGGAAAATTGTCTTGTAAATGAGTTTTGAATGGCTAAATGTCCATCATTACTCTTTAATTAACATGTGTACTATATAGTGTCACATTTGGAAGTCTATATCAATGGGAAATCAAAAATTTCACATCTATGTGCCTTGTTTTTATGAATAGTAACTTTTATAAGCTAGTTTGTAACATATGTTATTATAAGTAAGTTAATTGGTCAACAAAGACCAAAACACCCTTCTTATTAAATGGGGGCCGGTTTTCATGGTGTGAGTCACCACCCTTGCTAGCACTTATCAAATAAATACATAAAGGATAAAGCAAGTTACTATTTGCTTTTAACAAATAAATATCTTAAGCTAGCTACTTACCTTCTCATTCTCTTCTTCCTTCTCATTTCACACGGTCTTCATTCTCTCTTCTCTTCTTCAAAACCGATGGGCTATAGTAGCCTCTCTTTTCTATCTTCATTTCCTTGCCAAATCCAACTCCATGCTCCAAATCAAATTCTAAGACCATATTTGTCTTAGTCAGACCAAGCTCTACACTTCTACCTTTTCAAATCTTCAAGAACTCAATTTTGGTGCCATGGAGACTCACCATTGAAGGAGCTTGAGCTAATTTTTTCACACCTTGTTGTTCTCCTTTGCTTCAAGGTAAGGAAACTCAAAGAAAATACATGTTTCCTCCATGTTTATATGATGTCCGAAAATTCACCTCACAATGGTGTCTTTACCTTGCTTGTTTTAGCTTCATTTGAACCTCCCAAGGGCTTGGTGGAGTCCTCACTTGATATATATCCAAGCTCTCATTCCATTCCAAGGTAAAACAATCATTTTAATACCTTAAGATAATATATGTAACTAGGGTTTACAATGAGATGAAGCTTAAAGCTTGTATACTCATTATATTATTTGTATAATGTCTAGAAGTTGACAAACAACCAAACACCCTACCGGTTTTTACAAGGAAACAAGAAAGAAGTTTGTGAGAAAAAAGAGGTAAACAAGCTATCTCAATGTAGTTTAAATGCCTTAGGAAAATGAGCTTGATTTGCTTAATAAAATACCTCAGGAGCCAAAGATGAATGACCTAGAAAATGCTCTCAAGGAAACTATTAAGGGGCATATGTGATGTTGAGTGTATTTGTAGGTTAAAGGCAATATACTATGTGGAAATTCAGTGTTTAAGGTTTATGCAATTTAAGGGCCTAAGAGCCATGTTATTTAAGGGCCTAAGTGCCAAGCAATTTAAGTTTATGCACTATATTGTGATGTAGTGTAGTTTGAGAATTTAGAGGTGTGTAAAGAACATTCTTTGTGAAGATGAGTGTCTTGGATGGTTAAAGGAGGAAAAACAATATGTTTGTGTGTAAGGAATGTGCATTAAATGATTAAGTGTTTTTGGTTGTAAAAGGGTGAAAACCTAGGTGTTTGTGTGTGAGAATACTCTTGGTGGATTTTAGGGTGTTCTTGAATGAAATAAGGTAAAAACCTAAGTGTTTGGATGTGAGTAGATACAAGAGAAGCTATGGCAAAATTTGGAAAAAAATGTGTAAGAAGTTCTAAGTGTTTTAAATAAGTTTTGGTGAACTAGGAAGTGTTAAAGGTGAACAAGTGTTTTACTAGGGAAGAAAACATGTGCTAAGGTGATTTAGAGTGATACAAGGATTTAGGTATTATCTTGGAAGTTCTAGGAATTCAATGTGTGTTTTTGAGAATGTATTAAAGTCATGGAGAAGTTTGTTTAAGGTTTAGGAATGTTGATGTACAAGGAAGGAATGATGTTTAGGTAAGATGTCAAAAAGGAGATTTAGTTTTTAAGAAAAGATGTTTGAGAGATGATGTTAAGGTGTAGAGGAAACACCTTGGTATAGTGGTCATTATTGGTGAAATACCACTTAGAAATCTTAAGGAGAAAACATCCCAAGTGCTAGGAATTTTGTAAGAAATTTGTGAATGAATTGATGGTTTTGGTGAGTGATTTAAAGAGTTTAGCACATGGCTAAAGGTGTGTTTGATGTGCCAAATGATGTTAGGAAACATTATGAGGCTTTAGGAGAAGTTTGGTGAAATTGGTTATGTGCTTAAAGGCTTAGAAAATGAGTGTTTTGCCTTGTCCGAACATCCGTCCGGACATGGACGTTCGGACAGGCCTGTTGCGTAAAAATTTTCAGAATCTCGACTTGTGTCCGACCTTGGGAAGTCCGGACACAAGTTCGGACGTACCTGCTTCTTCATTTAATTTTCCTCGACCCATGTCCGAACTTCCGAAGTCCGGACACAAGTTCGGACAGGCGTCTGTATTCAGTTTTGAGTCTCGACTTGTGTCCGAACTTGGGAAGTCCGGACACAAGTTCGGACAGGTCACTGTATGGACCAAAAACTTTGTTTTAAGGTGGGAAAAGTTGCGTAAAAATGGTGATTACTAAGTAATGATGTTATAAGAATGTTAAGGACATGTTAAGTGAGTTATAATGAAAATTTAGTGGGGGAAAGGTTGTATTAAAATGTAAAAGTAAAACAAGTTAAAAAGTGAAGTTATGTAACTATGTTAACGGGGAAAAGTTATAAGCATTAGACTTTAAACAACCATGTTACCCCGATATTAATACAAGTAAATGTAATGTTATCAGTTGTTTGAGAGTTGCTCGAGGAACATAAGTGGACATGATTAAGTGGACTCCGGTGACAGGTATGGTTTTCTTGCAACCTGTGTCCTACCGGATTACACCGGCTTGTATGCCAATGTGTTTTTCTGTATGTTTGTCACGTTATAAGATAAATCATGAAACGAGTTTACAGTCGTTATTGTTGTTGTGTGTTTACGTGCCGATACCGGTAACCTCGAATGCGAATGAAAGGCTAGTTAACCACTATTAGGTAAACGTAAGAGAACGGTATCCGGTAATAACGTTTCCGACCTAAGGAACGTTCTAACCACGACTATGCGTGAGTTAGTCATGTGATGTTTGTGTGTAATGTTTGTGTGTGAATGTATGACTCTCTCTTCCCTTGTGTGTGTGTCTAACAAGACTTAACCCAATGTTGTGATTGTTTAATTAAGTTCAATGATGAACTTCTAACAAGTGCTAACGGGGGAAGTGAGGAGTCCGGTCTGTTCCGGCCACGCGTGTGAGTATGGGGGTCGTTGTCATATCAGGTTCGATCCTCTCCGTATGTTATGGTTGTTTTCCAATTTGGTTCCCAACCTTCCCTTTAGCTTAACCAAGGCTATTACTGACTCACGTCGGGCCACAGGGGCATACTATGTTATGTTTGTTCGGTGTGCTTGGATCACTATATCCGAGGCACCTTGTGTTAAGTTATCCGTTCATTTAACGAGACAGTAACGAGTTATGTAACGAGCTTATCATGAGACTGGCAACATTCTCTAGGCTCACCAGTGTATTAACAATGTTTGGGACGGTTCCTAAGAGAACCGTTCCCGTTATGTTATGTTATGTATTTTTGTTGTGATGCAATATCTATTGCGATGTTATTATGTGCACGTTGAAACGTGAAAAGTGTTGTTATGTGTTGTTATGTGAGGAATGTTATATGTTGTAAAATGTGGAGTATGTGGATCATGGATATGAATTCCAGTTTATGATAAGAGGCGTTTAAGGATAACCCGGATAACGGGTAAGTGTCGTCTATTAAGGAAGTAGCTCCATTAGAGGAGAAACACTCTAGGGACAATGAATACCACGAGTGACTTATCAAATAAGGATGTACTATCCGTCTGTTGAGCCATTGAGGCGAGATGTTATGTGTTGTGTGTTTACAGTTGCATGCATGATTTAAATATAATCAACCGCATGCTAAGACGACAATTAGTTGTGCGTGGCCCGGTAGCATGTGGGCTGCGGGATTACCATACCAGCAAAGGTGCTGAGCCCCATGGGGGCCACCCTTTCTCTTCTTTCCTATTTCAGGTACAAAGAGCAGGAAGCCGTTCGAGAGTAGGACGCGGTAGTCGTTGTACATGGGTAATCAGTTAAGTTGTATATTTACAGTAGGTGTAGTAAGACCGAAACTGTTATCGGCATCAGTTTGTAAATACTCGGTACAGTTGAAAGGTGTATGTTGTTGTTGTTAATGAAAAGGGATAGTAATGTGTAGTCGCTCGGGAATCTAGTCCATCAGACCCGTACAATGTATATGTATTAGCCTTGTTAGCCACGTGGGTGGTTAACGGCGTGTAACACCAAGAAGTTTAGTAATGTGATGAAGTTTGTTTTCCGCTGCAGTTTGTTGTTAAGTGTGTTAATGTTGGATGGGGTGTTACACGGTCGGCCCTAAATAAAAAAGAAAGTAACCCTAAGGAAGTTTAGTGGTAGTAATGGTACCCCATTAAGAGGGCATTGATGATTAGAGGTATAAAGACCTAAGGGATTAAGTTAAGTATAAATTTAAAAGTTTAAAGTTAAGTTATAAGAATAAGTTGTAAAACTTAAGAGGTCTTAGGTGGGGAAACATTATGGGTTGAGTAGGTTAATTAAGTTGAATTAAGTTAAGTGATTAACAACTTAAAACTGAATCAATGTTTTAGGACTTGAGAGTTTGGACTTCGGAGGAGAGTAAGCAACCAAACGACCAACGGTGAACGGTACAGTTCTTCTTGTGACCTGCTTGCTAACGAGGTGTCCCTCGGCTTGTGTGCTATTTGATTTTTGTGTGCTCACTAAACAAGATAAAACATGCAACCGGAACATTATGGTTATTGTATTGTTGTGTGATGTTTAAAAACTAACACAACTTACCGTGAGAACCTACTAACTAACGTTTAGTAAGGAATTGTGTGAGACTAAGGAACACTCCCTAATATTAGTTTGTTAATAACCGAAAGAGGTTAAACAAACAAATGTCGCATTGAGACTACTACTAACTTTAACTTTGGGGGGGAGTGAGGAATCCGGAATGGTACCGGCACATGTGTACCGGGGGAGGTCGGTATCCTTACCAGATACCGACTTCCAAATATGACTTGTCTTCAGACTCGTTGCCTAGAGTCGACATATAGACTCGACCTCCTCGGACTACTTGTTTTAGGTGGGAGGCATACTAAGATGGCGTGGGGGGATCTGGCCTACATCCCCAACAATTTAAGAATGTTGTTTATTGCCGGTAAGTGACCTGCTGCTGGCTAGGGTTAACCAAGCCCTACGAAAATAAACAACGAACTAAGGGCTAACCAGTTCTAATGAGAGAACGGTTGGCAAAAATATAAGATAAGGTTGAGATAAGTTGCAACCATTCCTATTTAAAGGATGGTTTGTATTATAAGACTGAGATGAGCTACATCCATTCCTTTTTAAAGGATGGTTGTTTTCTAAGACTAAGATAAGACTAAGATAGAGGTAAGATAAGGATGGACTAAGATTAAGAGGAAATGTAACTTAAGGAGCGAAATAATTGACTCACTAAATAAGGGAACTCATTTAAGTCGTTCATTGTGTTTGAACTTTGATTGTTCATAATTGGTTTGTTGTTTATTGCACCTTCTATTATGTTGTGCATCTAATCAACCTCCATGCTATCAACAATTAGTCGTCGTAGCCACGTTAGCTTGGGGGCCATGAGAGGATCGTACCAGCATTCGTGCTAACCCCATTTGGGGGCTATTTTTACTACACAGGTGAACGTCAGGAGGCGACCATTGCGAGAGTAAGAAGGGGAACAAGCATTACGGGTTAAGTGTGGCCTACGAGTTGTGCGTGTACACTCGTATGGCAATTTGAGTTAGTAAGATGTATAGGATGTGAGGGGATTGTAAGAAGGATATGTATTTGGTTAAGATTTGTATGTACTAATGTTCGGTATATTCTGTCAATCAGACCGTGGCAAGGTCCTAGAGTGTATTGAATTCCGCTGTGACATTTATATATATGTTGTAAGTTGCGAAACCACATTTGGTTTAAGATAGGGTGTTACAAAAAGTGGTATCAGAGCGTAGTTACGCTCTAAAGACAAGAAATACCGAACTTAGGTGAATATTGAGGTTGAGTTTGAGTTATGGGTTAAGGGTTGAGTGATAGAGTGAGAGGTGCGTTAGCTAGGACATCCCGGTGTTTACCGGATATCCATAGTACCTAAGCCCTCCCTCCACATCCCTAACCCTGAATACGTGGAACAAACACCAGAGAGAAGAAAGCCTTCTCTTACTCGGGAAAACCCGATCTGGCAGTTAGTTAACAGTAAGCAATACAAGAAACATCTTGTTGCACAACAATTACGGAGAACTTGGAGGTTTTTAATGGAGCGCAACAGAGAAACAGGCGCTACCTATGGAATTCTATCAATAAGGGAACGGTAATTACCGGCAACATGGGTCGACATGCTACGCAGTCGAAATAACCCGCCATACCAATGATAAGAAAAGCACTAAAGGTGCAATGGGTAAGAAAAGATAAGTGACATGAGTATCGGACAGTGGTCCGAATGAGCATGGCAGTGGGATAATATAAAGCTTAAGGGATAAGATTACTGGAAAGTCCAGTTAAGACGGGAACTCCAAACCCTATACAATGAAGAAGTGTAACACCCCTACTAAACATTAACCATAACTGAAATCGCAGTGGAAAAACAACTAAATAATAACTAAACGATTCGGTGCTACAACGCCGTCAACCACCCACGTGGTTGACAAGGCAGAATAAATACAAGTGTACCGGTCTGATGATCAGACTCCCGAGCATTAGGTAACAACATCCATATATACATAACCATCATACCGAGTATTTAATACAAACCGTCACTGAAAACTGTACACATAAACTCCACTGTCAACTGTAACGATCGTCACTGTAACACGAACAATACCAAAATATAATGCCATAGGAGCACAGGCGCATCCCTGGCTCAACATCCAAAATAGCAAAAGTAATTCTGCAGCCTAGAACCTATAGCCATTCCGCTTCCTCGATCCTCATCCTGCAGTAAAAATATGGAGCCCCCGAGGGGGTCAGCAACCCTTGGCTGGTATGGTTAACGCGCAGCCCATCGGCTACCGGGATACGCGGAACTAATTGTCAGGATGACATGGCATTCATTTTAACACATAACATATACATATGGCATAGCAACAATATTGCATAGCACAACATCACATACATAGTGAATACACTTTCCACAATAACAAACCAAGAAGGTTTAACAACATAAGAAGCCTAGAGAATGGTTCATCCTCATGTTAAGCTTGTTACACACACTCATTGCCGTTCTGTTAGTCGAACGAGTAACTTAAGTCACAGATGGTTCGGATATTGTGACCCGAACACACCACACAAACACAAGTTCCCACTAAACCGATCATAAGTCAGAATAGGTAAGCTTTGGAGGAAGCTAGCGGGAGATCAAACGCCAAATAAAGGAGAACAATCTTAACAACATAAGAGTCGAATCTGATACAGATATCTACTCTTAAACTTACATGCATGACCGGACAACCGGATTCCTCACTCCCTAGTTAGCACTTGTTAGAAGTTCAACAGTGGAACTTAACAAACAACTCACAAGCAAGTGGTAAGTCATGTTAGACACACACAAGGGAATGAATCACGTCATAACATCACAATAATATAAACAACTGTAAACTCATTACATGACTTAAGTCTTACAAGGTCGTAAACATACAGAAAACAAACAACACACAAGCCGGTGTAAACCGGTAGGCAACAGACTACAAGAAAACCATACCTTGGTCCTTGCTTCGATTGATTTCCACCGTAGGTCACTCCTATACATGTTTAAGAACGTCGGTTAATTAGTTACTTAACTTCAAATTTACTAAGTTTTTAACATGGTTATATGGCATGTTTTAATGTCCAAACTTATCCTTGATTACCTACATTATACCCCCTTAGGGTTAACTACTTAAGCTACACTTGTTTTATTTTTTTACAAGTTTATGTCCGACCGAACTTACCGACCGACCTTACACAAGGTCGGTCCATTCCAGAGCACACATTACCGTAAAAAATTCTACTCCGACCGACCTTGCAAGTTCGGTCACAAGTTCGGTCTATTCCCGAGAGTTTCTTTCCTTTGAAAATTCAGGCCCGACCTATCTTGGCAAGTCCGGTCGCAAGATCGGTCGATTCTCGAGACTCACCTACTACAAAAATTTAGGCATGACCGACCTTGTAAGTCCGGTCCCAAGGTCGGTCTATTCCAGAGACTTAATCTGTACTAAAAATCCATGCCCGACCGACCTTGCAAGTCCGGTCCCCAAGGTCGGTCCCTTCCAGAAACCATTTCTCGTAGGGTAAACTGGGCTCGACCGACCTTGCAGGTCCGGTCCCCAAGGTCGGTCCGCTCCAGACCCTTGTTTTAAATTGCTCATTTGACTCCAAACTTCACCTCATATATCCTAGTATGTTCTAACCTTATTTGGGCACTTCAAACACACCTTAATACCTCCTTAAATCATTCACTAAAATCCTCCTCAAGCATTACACAAATTCTTATAAAAAGGTTTACACTTGTAATGTTTTTCACTAAGTTTCTATGTGGTGTTTCATACCTATAACTTCCACTATTCCCAAATGTTTTCTCACCACAACAACATCATCTCCCAAGCATCTTTTCTTACAAACAAATTACTTATGTCATTCTTGAAATCCCTTTACAAGTTTATACTTTCTCCTTGTTTTACCAAAGTTTGCATAAGTCTCAACACAACTCCCAAAATGACTTTGGTGTATTCCAAAACACCCATTTGTATACTAAAACTTCCAAGATAATGTCTAAGTCCTTATTGTACTCCAAAACACCTTAATACATTGTTTCTTTCCTAATAACATTCCTAAGACTTCCTAGTTCACCAAAACTCCTTTAAACACTTATAACTTCTTGTACATCACCTAATTTTTGACATGGGTTCTACTAACATCTTATTATACCAAAACACACATAGTTTTCACCATTAAACATTCAAGAACACTAAAATCCATCAAGAACATTCTTATACACAAAACTTCACTCATTTAACACTACATCACAATATAGTGCATAATTTAAATTGCATGGCACTTAGGCCCTTAAATAGCATGGCTCTTAGGCCCTTAAATAACACAAACCATAAACACTGAATTTCCACAATATATTTGCCTTTGACCTGCAAATACACTCAACAACACATATGCCCTTAATAGTCTCCTTGAGAGTATTTTACTAAGTCATTCACATTGGCTCCTTAGGTTGTTTTCATAAGCAATTTAAGCTCATTTCTCCTAAGACTTTAAACTACATTAGGTTAGCACATTTACCTCTTTTCCTCACAAACTTCTTCCTTGTTTCCTTCATTAAAATCGGCAAGGCTTTAGTTGCTTGTCAACTTCTAAACATTCTACAAATGATAAAATGAGTATACAAGCTTTATGCTTCATCTCATTGTAAACCCTAGATTATACATTGTTTTTAAAACATTAAGATAGTTGTTTTACCTTGGATACAAAAGAGAGTTTGGAAATGTAGCAAGAGAGGACTCCACCAAGCCCTTGGAAGATTCAAATAAAGCTAAAACAAGCAAGGTAAGGGCACCATTAATGGTGTTTTTCGGACAACATACAAACATGAAGGAAATGTTATTTTTCTTTGAGTTTCCTTACCTAGAAGCAAAGGAGAACAATAATATGTGAAAAAATGAGCTCAATCTCCTCCCATGGAGATTCCTCTTGGCACCGAAATGGAGCTCTTGGAATTTTGAGAAGATAGGAATGAAGAGCTGGATGAGACTAAGAGAATGGTGGTCTTTGTTTTTGATTTGGCAAAGTGAGCTAGGAGATAATGACAATGGAAGTTGGTGTTGGTACTATTGCAAAACCGTGAATGGAGAGCAAGAAGGAGATAGAAGAGAGGTTGGAGCCATGGGAAATGAAGAGGGAAAGAAGAAAATGAAGATAAGTAACTAGTTTTTGATATTTAAAGTAAAAAGTAAATAGTGATTTGCTTTATTAATTTTACTTACTTGATAAACTAAGAAGGGGGATGAAATAGTAAGTTCCTAATTCCCTAACCTCCTATCCTAATCTCTAATCTGATTCTTATTCTGCTGCTAGACCTTTTACCCTTTATCGAGTTACTTTTCTACTACGCAACTGAGCTTCTTGAGAGAGAGAATCGTAAAGGCAATGCAATAGTGTATATTTTCGAGTGTGAAAAACGTATCTTTTACCGTGGGGCTGAACCCCTATTTATAGTGTTTACACTGCCAGATTGAGAGTTGGCAGCCTGTATTTCTTTTTAATTGCCAGGCTGGCGTTTACATATAAGCAGGATATTTAATTTACTCATCCGGCCAGAACATTCTCCGATCCGGCGACATTCCCTGTTCTAAGCTGTTCCTTCTAGTCACATAGGACCGGATGTTCTACCTTTCCTTATTCTCGTACTTTTCCCTCTTCATAAGTCCCACAAGTTCTACTTTTGATCTTTTTTAAACGTAAAAAGTAGAACTTTTTAGCGTATACCCTTGTTTGTTTTGTTCGTTTTTTGACGTTATGGCCTTTCGCTCTTCCGGCTGAGGCCTTCGCTCTTCCGGCTGAGGCCTTTTGTTCTTCCGGCCATTGGCTCCTCCTAGTCCCACAAGTTCTCTTTTCTTTTTTTTTTAAAAAAAGAAAGAAACTTTCTTTTCGCATTATGCTCCTGCCCGTGCTTAGCCCGTGCCTGCGCCTTTTCGATGTAGAGTTTGCAGTCGTTTTGTGTCAGCGTTCTATTTCCAGGAAGGTGCAGAGTCTCCTTTTATTTTTCATTAACTGGGCGGGAACCGCTTTTCCTCAAAGCTTTAGTTTCGAACTTCTTGAGATACCTTCTTTCTTCGTTTGCCCAGACTCTCTCGCCTCTTCCCCTGCGTCCTGTTTTCGAATCTTTTCTC
The DNA here is from genome assembly GCA_023374045.1 of Limonium bicolor. Lineage (NCBI taxonomy): Eukaryota > Viridiplantae > Streptophyta > Magnoliopsida > Caryophyllales > Plumbaginaceae > Limonium > Limonium bicolor. The sequence continues at coordinate 250,991,679 of CM041779.1, forward strand.
TTTCGCCTCGTCTTTGCCTTTCGTTTTCTTGATGGCCTCGTCTAGCTCGAAGAAGAATAAGGCAGCCGCGAATTTCGTCCCTGCTAAAGAGGCGATTCAAGGTACTTTCTCGCCCCAAGGGTTTCGCCCAACTTTTCTGGAATCTACCGCACCTTTTTCTGCTAATCGGGAGCCTTCTCCATCCTCCCTGGACATCCCCTCCCTTCTCTCCTGTTTAAAAGACGTCGAAGTCCCACTGGGCACTTGCATATATCTTCCTTCTTCCGACTCCCATCCCCATGATAACTTTGGACTTGGGTATGCCGTTTATGCGGATTTCTTCTCTCGCGGCCTGACTGTGCCTCCTCACCCATTCGTTCTGGGTTTCCTGATTCGGCGTTGCTGTGTGCTTGCCCATCTACACCCGAAGGCAATTTCCTATCTCCACGCCTATGTTCTCCTTTGCGAGGAGAACAAAATTCGGGTGGAAGCAACCGAGTTCGCCCACTTTTACTCCACAAGGGACGATCCTGACAGCCTGACTATCAAGGCGAAGGCTGGCTATTCTCTCTTTGATTACAAGAAAGCGTCTTCCGGGTGGAACTCCCGATGGTTTGTTATTGTCCCTCCACCAGGCCGATTTTTGGGAGTTCCCTACTGTCCCACGATCCCGAAAGGCCAATTCAGCTGTCCTCCTTCCCCGGTGCAAGAAATGCCTATCTCAAAGATCCTGAAGTTGGTAAGCAGAAAACAGCCTACGGTCTCCGAATTTTTTACTCCGGCGCGCCTGTACTCGTTGAAGAAATATCATAGTAAGTCCTATTTAGTCAATCTTACTTAAATTTTACCTTTTACCGTATACCGTTTTCTTACACTCATATCGTTCCGGCAGACTTCTTTTCTAGAGGAGATAAGGTGGGGCCCTTCAATAGCTGGAATTTCGTCAGTTTCAAGTCGGGTGATGAGCAAGTCGACTACTATACGTCTGTTGATGCGGCTATTGATGCGGCCACAAAGCTTCTCGGGAATGCCACCTCTTCCAAGAAGAGACAAAGAGGTGATAATGACAAGGATCATCCCGGCCAGAAAAAGAGAATCACTGGGTCTCCAGCCTGATCGAGCGGTGATTTGCCAGGTACTTGGTACGCGAGCCCAGGGTCTGGGCGCCGCGTCTCTCTCCCTCTTACCCCTGATTCAGGCCAGGGGCCTGTCTCGTCCAGGGCAGGGGTCTGGTCACCCAACCCCTATTTGTGAACTGTTTCCTGACTTGGCAGGATATTTTTCTTCCGATCCGGCCTACGGTGCTGTCTTGGAAGATACTAACCTACGTATTGCTCTTTTTACTTGAAGGAAACTTTTGCCTTTCCGTTTCTGTATATTCTATGTTGACCCTTCCTTTTCTTAGGCTCTCAAGGCGCACCCATAACCGTTACTGATAACGAGGTTGCCTGCGGTCCGGCCCCCCCTACATCCGCTGTCCCGGCTTCCGGCACTCAAAGATTTCGGAAGAAAACTGTATCCAAGCCGAAGGTTGTTTTATCGGAGGTTTCTGAGACTGAACGGGACCGCGAGACTCTTGACACCTCTGTCCCACATGATATTCCTGGAGTTAGTGAACCAGCACCCGAAGGGGTGAAAGAATACCGACCTGTGCCCAAGAATCCAGAGCTCCGAAGTAAACAGAGGGAAGATAGGCAAAGGGAGGACGTTGCTGCTCAAAGGGAGGACGTTGCTGCTTCCTCCTCCTCTCCACCTCCTCCAGCTCTGGGGGGGTTCACCGGTCCTTCCCAGAAGGAGGGGTGGTTCTACCATCTTGGGCAACCTTTACGTAAGATCCCCTTTGATGGCTCGATACACCGACGCCTGGAAGGAAGCGATAAGACTGTCTGATCATCCGGACGGGATCTTCGCTCCTCCATCCATTGCTACTGCTACTAAGGAAAAACTGAGGGCCGGGGTTGGAGCAGCCGATGCTATCATGCGTCATTCCATTCCCTCGGGGGATGTCTTCAACCTGATGTGGCAAAGCATTTTCCGAGTAAGTACCGTCTTCCTCCCATTCTCCCATATCTTCTTGATATCCCTTAAGCCTTTTGTGTTTTGTTTTTTTTTAGATTATGTCGATGGCCCAAAGCGCCGAAGTCCAGACTCGGGACCTTCAACTTTACCTGCAACGTGAAAAAAGTCGTGCTGACAATATCGAGGCCGAGTTGAAGCAAACTCGTTCCAATCATGATTCTTACATGGATCACATAAACTATGAGATTGACCGCAAGGTGAAAGATAGGACAGATACTCTAAATAAGGAGTTGCGGTCATCTCGTCATGAGTGTGTTCGCCTTCGAGATGAGTATGAATTGAAGTTGAAGAACCTGCGGGAAGAAATGTTCGCTCTGAGAAACCAGAACCTCCACACAGAGAACATCTTGAAGCAGGTACACCGCAAACCTCCCGGCGAAAAGGATGTCTTGATATCAAAGCATGTTGTCTGACTTAGAAGTTTTGTTGCGGCAGGTACAAGCCGCTCATAAAAGGGACGTGGATTCTCTTGCTTCTGATAAGGTTTCCCTTGCGGGCGCTGAATGCTGCCCTTGAGAAAGAAGTTGCATCCCTTGAGGCGGACAAAAAAGCTTTGGCTGGGCAGAATGAGGCTTTAGTGGAGGACAAAGCCAAACTTATTCAAGAGCTTACCGAACTGACCGAGGAAAAGAATGCTCTGGATGAGCAAACCCGGGCCGCCTTTGACCAAGAAAAACAGTTCTTGATAGAAGAAAACACGATCTTTCTGCCGGTAAAGCTGCCCTTGCGGCCGAGAAGGCCTCTCTGGAAGAAAAGGTGAAAGCTTAGAGGAGGCTATGGCCCTCCCCCGACCCGAGAGTACTAAGGTCCCGGCTAAGGGTGAGTCTTATCGATTTCTTTACTGCTTTTTTGTCTTTATACTTTATTCTTACCGATCCTGCTCTTTTTCTGCTACAAAACAGATTCTGAAAATCTTTTAAGGCATGTGGAGAAGCTTAGCGACCGTGTTGACAAGCTGAATGAGGAACTTTCTGCCGCGGGTTCTGACCGCGATCTCTACCGCGCCCAAGTTTTACAGCTTGAGGAGGACGTTGCCAAGCATACAGCCTACGCCGCCGGACCCAAGAGGAGTTGAAGAAGCAAGGAACTATCATTGCCCACCTAAAAAGGGCTTTCGGCTCTCAGAGCCGGAAGATTGCCAACATTTGTCGCCAAACGATCTCCAAGTACTTTCTGAAGCGGGGGGAAGTACTGGATGACGATCTGTACAGTGAGCTGGAGTTTGAGAATGTTGCCCGGAAGAGCAACTTTCTCGAAGATTTTGAAAAGTTCGGTCGTCTTCCTGGTGAGACAGTCTTTGGCCCTGATCAAGCTTCTTTTCTTCCTCCCGATAGCGGTATGCGCCAGGGGGCCGCCGGCGCTTGTCAAGCCGTTGGAAAATCTAACTCTGCAGAGAGCGCGTCCAATCCGGTCGGAAGGCCTGCTGCAAAGGAGCCTGCTAAAGAATAGATGCTTTAGATAGTGATTTCTTAGTGCAGGGATCTTGTATAGTTTTTTGGATTACTGTTTCTAGTAATGTTTTAGTGTTTTGCCCTCAACACTTCCTTTGTAACTCTTAATTGCTTTAAGTAATTTTCCTGCGAATTAGCTTTATACTTCTCATTTGGCCTTATCCGGAGCGACCGGATTTCCAAATGCTTTATAAATCCCCCCTTTATTTTCATGGATGGTTTTTACACCTTCGTTCAAATCTTTTAAGTAAATTTTTAGATATTATAGGCACGCTGGCCGGATGTTACATTTCAAGGCGTGATAGCCTGTAGGCACGCTGGCCGGATGGTACATTTCAAGGCATGATAGCCTGTAGGCACGCTGGCCGGATGGTACATTTCAAGGCATGATAGCCTGTAGGCACGCTGGCCGGATGGTACATTTCAAGGCATGATAGCCTGTAGGCACGCTGGCCGGATGGTACATTTCAAGGCATGATAGCCTGTAGGCACGCTGGCCGGATGGTACATTTCAAGGCATGATAGCCTGTAGGCACGCTGGCCGGATGGTACATTTCAAGGCATGATAGCCTGTAGGCACGCTGGCCGGATGGTACATTTCAAGGCATGATAGCCTGTAGGCACGCTGGCCGGATGGTACATTTCAAGGCATGATAGCCTGTAGGCACGCTGGCCGGATGGTACATTTCAAAAAACTTTGTTTCAAAAGAATACCTCATTTTATTGCTTTTGTAAGAAATGCATTTACACATAAAACTTTTTAAGGCATTCAGCATACCAGGAGTGAGGCAACACTAGTAGAAAAAGGGTCATTTTCGGCGGTTCTTTTGGGCCTTTTTCGGCGGTTTTAAACCGCCGAATATTACCCCGCCGAAAAAGGCCCTTCCAAAGTTTCGGCGGTTTTATAACCGCCGAAAATAACAACCTTTTTCGGCGGTTCCAAACGTCAAAACCGCCGAAAATAACGGCTGTCCCAGCTCAAAATGAGTTAAAAAACAGGCATTTTCGGCGGTTCCTAGTAAGAACCGCCGAAAATAAGTAAAAAACTGGCAATTTTCGGCGGTTCTTAAGCTAAGAACCGCCGAATATTGCCAGTTTTTTACTTATTTTCGGCGGTTCTTACTAGGAACCGCCGAAAATGTCTATATTTTTTTTTTTTTTCGTTTTAGTTTACAATCCCACATATGTCAACAAGCCTGTAAAATATACAGATACAACATCCAGATATATCCAAACATCTCTCTACGTCATATTGTAGAGGATGTCAATCACTCTTTGTAAGAGAATTGTCAAAAAATCAAAATAATGATGAAATGGTCACAAATGACCAACAACACATTTCAAATGGTCACAAATGACCATATACAAACCATTTCAAATGGTCAAAAATGACCATATAGATATACAACTACCAAGATATTCATTCTACTCAAACCGGTCATCTTTCACAATCTACCTAGCCATAAATTTCTAAACATTAACGTTCTAAATAACAATTCGATCGAAAAAACAAAGTGAAAATCAAACTAAATTCATATAGACAAACTCCGCCCAATCCTCCAACATAGCGTTGATCGTTTGTCTGTCGTATTCGCCAACATTAGGGAAACCTTTTGAAAAACAAAACAATACAAAATGAGTTAATCATTAAACAAATATATTAAAATTAAAAAATATATATATGACTTCAACATACATTTTCTAATTGATCCTGCATATCACCAAAAAGGGTGATTATGTCATGCATATATCTCATGACATAATACCCACACTCCGAACCCCCGGGTTGACGTGGACACTTAAACAGAGAAAAGAAAAAGGATTAATTACATAAGACATTTGTTCTATCAATGAAAAACAAGTGATGCATGTACCTTCACTGCAGTCCAGGGGACAACACCTTTTATCCTTATACCAAGATGTGAAATCATAACACTTTGATATATACTGCACATTAAATGTCATAAATGTATATTAATAAAATTAGGATATCCATGCACAACAAAATTAAATTAAAAGAATTGAAATGCATAAAGAAGTGGTTTATAATGTACTTACGTGTTAAGGTGTGGCTTTATCTTGATATTATTCGGCACTGTATGCCGAAGCGGATCAAGATATAGTATACGTGCACGATCCAAACACAACACCAGTAGGACCCAATGACCACTATGTAATACCAAAACACTAACATGTCAGTATAATGTCAAAATCATCAAGTAGATCATGCTTAATGGAATTAAAATGATAAACACAAGTTATTACCTTTGATGGTAGGGCAGCAGGAGATATTTCTTTCTCGCATTGATGTTGTTTGCAATCGCACGCTGTAAGTAGAGCTTACTACCTTGTACATCAGACGTCACAGCAGTGTATGACGTTCTCTCAGGACATAGAAATCCATACTTGGTAAGTGAAAAAGTTTGCATTTTCTCATGCAAAAACCTATTCATTAATTAAAAGAGATATAGTAATTAACATTGTTTCAGGGCATCACTTTATAACTTAATTACCAAAAAAGACTAATACTTACAGAATGAATGAGTGGACAACAGTGATAGGCACCCAGTCAGATTTCAGGATGTCCTGCACGTCGTTTGTCCACAAGTCGACTTCTAAAACTTCTTCATAGTGAAGAATGTCAGGTTCAAAGCTAAGAAGGATAGAATCTTTATCAGCTGGGAAGTCACGGATCACATCATGCAACACTTTCATGTTTGGCCCCAAGCGTGCATATATTGAATCATCCACCAAGTTTTCTTTGGTAACGACATTGGTGGATGCTCTGTATCCAGAAGATGTAATCTTTGACTTCTTTTTTTCAGGAGACTTTGATTTCTCCTTTAATGCCTATTTGCAATCGACATACATTACTAATCATGAACTGAACATCCACACACTTATAATTTACTACAATAACTATATTAAAGGTTGTATTGGGCGTACCTTCATACACTTCTGAATCAGGCGAACAGGCCATTGAAGAAATGCACCCTTTGCGGACCGAACCGTGCTGTACTCCTCCGTAGGTACAGGGAGTTCTAAATCAGGACACGTGTAAATCGGTTCGTCCACAGACACTCTCCCGTGATACGGCTGTAATGGCATGCCATGGACCACGTCATTCGAGCGTGATGTGTACACTCTTCCTCTGCAACTGGTATATTTTGATTGTTGTACGGGAGCAAGAGGTTGCAGTTTATTGGATCCTACAATTTAATCAGATTAGTAGATGATTGAACTGATAAATAAGTAATAAACGATATGACAAGTAATAAAACAGTTAAAGATATAAAAATTTACCTGTACATATGCGTAAGGATACGGATCATTAGACTCTGTGCTTGTGTGCAGTCCAGCAGGATCAGTAGCTGGATCAGCAGCAGGAGCATATCCATAAGAAGGATCAGAAGCAGGAGCATATGGCTGGGGTGCACCAGTCCCCTGACGCACTTCAGCAAGGATCTCATCCCTCAACTGATCTTTGAAGTTAGTGAGGACACGTAAATGCTCATCATACGGGATCATCCTCTCCTGACTACTACTTCCTTTCCTCGACCCGGGGTTTCCAAATACTTTTCTTATCCCTATATTAACCCCCCCTAACCCCACTGCTCGGCCTGGATGATCTTTCTTTCCTAGCGCCCGAGACAGCTGGTCATCATGTCGATCAGGAGCCCAAGTCCCTTGGGTTACTTGCTCGTTCATTTCAGCCTTTAGAAGTAAATGCATATAGGATTTATAATAAATTATAGGATTGAAATATTGAATTTGAAAAAATAATAAGGATTAAACAAAAGTACTTACCATCTTATCAACAATTTCCTTCGTTTTCTCGAAGGGATACAGACGCTCTCCAGTTTTTGGGTCTTTCTTAGTGCGTGAAAGCTTCCAAAATGTACCCCGTTTCTGGTGCTCATCTAGAGTGCTCACATCCGATGGCAACTCCCCTTCTGCCACCCACTCAGGAACTCTTCTGTTAACCCCTTTAGCACCCAGCAAGTGACGATATTCATTCTTCTTCGCATTCGCTGACTGGGCCTCACGATACTCCTATTATCAAGTAAACAAAAGTACACGATGATGATTAAAAACATATACATATGTAAACCTATTTGTATGTATATACAATACTTAATTATTTAATAGTTAGTATGTACCTTCGTCTCCATCTTCTTGTCATAAAACTGCTGCCACTTCTCTTGGGTTATTGCTGTGTAGATCTCCCAAGGCTGGCGTGTGTCGCCGTCAGGCCGCTTAAGCTTCTTGGTGATGAACCATTTGACCAGATCATGCTTATGATCTGAAAATTTTTTGCGCATCATCGATTTTACCATGGTGTAGTACTCGGTTTCTTCAGGTATTCGATATCGTTTCTGCATATCATCATAAATGAAAAGGATGTTAGTTATGCATACTTATAAATCGTATCAATAAATACTGCAACTATTGTTTATTTACCTGTACGATCTCAAACATCTGCTTCTTCAATCCTTCGTCAACCTGAGGCCAGGAGAGAGTGATATCACAATACTCTCGCACTATGATGCCCAGCTCAGTAGTGAAGTCTCCAGCCCATTCCCCAGTCGGTTGTAGATACTCATTAAACTGCAGCGGCTTCGACTCAATTTTGGACTTCAGAGCTTTTGTAGGACCTCGAGGTTTTACGGTCCTGCTCTCTGGGATCTGTGACCAGAAGGTCCAGCTTGTGTGTCTGCAGCTGGCACATCAGACACTATATCTCGGCGGTGCCACTACCCCCCTCATCAGTCGGGCCCTTGATTGCGGCCCTTCCCTCCACGTGTTTGCCTCTTCCTCGGTCGGGCTGCGTCACACAGAATCTCGCCGACCGGTCGTCCATATCATCCATTTGACTGTCTGCACAATAAACAATATGATATTAATAACAACAAAACAAATAATATAAAAAATACATAATCAGATATCATAAAAAATTAATATTTAATTACCTAACAAACAAACACATCATTTATGGTTTTTCGACCCATAGACCCTCATCATGATCAGACCTAGTATACACTACATCGTCTGGAATATCGACAATGTTGGTGCAGGAACACTGTTAGAAAAGGGTGGTGTCTCATCAAATAATAATTCATCGTCATCAACATCTTGATCAACATTTGTGATCACAAATCTTTTCCCTGGTAAAACTACTGACCATCTAGAATCGATGGGATCTTCTATGTAAAATACTTGTTCACAGTCCTTGGGAAATATGAACGGATCGTGTGTAGGACCAAGACTTGATAAATCAACCAAATTAAACCCATCCTGAACCCGATAACCGTGTCTGTAATCCACCCACTTGCATTTGAAAATAACAAACTTTTGAAACTGATAATCAAGTTCCCAAATATCTTCAATACATCCATAATACAACCTCGAGGTTGAAATCGCTGAAGCTCGGGTGTACAGAGTTGTTGCTGCTTCTACTTTCACCCCGCTATTCTGGTTTAAACATCTATCATCTTGTCGTTTTGTCCAATAGGTGAACCCATTGATGTCATACCCCTCGTAAGATACAGCAGTGGAACCAGGTCCCAAAGCTAACCAACGGAGCTCTTCACCTACATTATCAGGCGCTAGTGATGCAAGTTTCATAACATGGTCTCTAAACCATGAACAAAAGGTCTTGTTTTGCTCTTTTGTCAGCCAAACAATATTCCTCCCAGGATATTGACCTCTTAGTGTAGTCATGTGTTTCTCAAAAAATGGCTCAATAATCTCAAGGTGATGTAAAACGAACAAATGTGCTAACTCCATTGAGGATGAATCAATTGCCACAATTTTTTTCCCAGTAACACCTTGACCTTCTGTCCCTCCCGTGTGTCTAGGTTGTGGTACTCCAATAGCAACTGCACCCTTTAAGTATTCAGTACAAAATTCTGTCACTTCTTCGGTTATTGTCCCTTCTATAATACTTCCTTCAGGTCGATATCTATTCTTCATCCTTCCCTTCAAAATTCCCATGTATCTCTCAAACGGTACATGTACCTCAATATATTGGACCACATAATTTGATTTCCCTAACAATGTGAACAACTAAGTGAACCATGATGTCAAAAAAAGAGGGTGGAAAATACATTTCAAGTTGACAGATCGTAACAACAACATCACGTTGCAGACTGTCAAGTGTATCAGCATCCACGACTTTATTGCACACTGCATTCAAAAAGAAACATAGTCTTGTAATTGCATTTCGGACATCCTTCGGCAATATACCCGAATGACAACAGGAAGGAGATGCAACATCAGAACGTGATAATCATGAGATTTCAACCCGACCAATTTCAAGTCCTTCATTGACACAAGACTTTTCCAGTTAGATGAATAACCCGTAGGAACCTTAAGGGAATGAAGACATTTGCAGAAGCTGATCTTCTCATTCTTAGACAAAGTGTAACATGCTGGAGGTAAATATGTTCGTTTGCCTCTTTCTTGAGGATGCAACTCCTCACGTATGCCCATAGCTTGCATGTCTCTTCGAACCTTTATTCCGTCTTTTGTTTTCCCAGGTATGTTAAGCAAAGTCCCAACAACAGCCTCACCAACATTTTTGACAATATGCATAAAATCAAGACAATGCCTAACAGATAAATGTCTCCAATATGGAAGTTCCCAAAATATTGAACATTTTTTCCAGATGTTTTTTTGGGTAGATTTGGACGGAACACCGAAAACATTCTCAATGTCTTTCACCTTTTCATAGATCTTGAAATACCCCAAACCTTGATATGTGGTTTAAATATCAAATTATGGTATGTAAAGGCTAAAAAGTGCCTTAGTAACATCAGTGAACAATTTAAACCATAATAGATGCAATAAAGCATTAAGACACAGTTTGAGCAAAAACATGCTCTAAGCTATGAGTGAACTTGGTTAGGACCCAAAGAGCCTACCAAGACTTGATAACATTTAATTATGATTTAATAAGGCTAAATAAGTCCTTAAGAAACTTTGGTGGACAGTTAAACCAAATAAAACATAAGAAAATACCTTAAAGTCAATATGAGCAAAAATGTGCTCTAAGCTTGGGATGAATGTGTTAAGACCTAATGGTCATACCTATACCTTATTTATATGTTAATGAACATATTAAATCAATTACTAAAGAAAACCAAGCTTGAAAACAAGTTAAAACACAAAATGTGCTTTAAGGAGTCTTAAAGCACGTTTTTGAAAAATTGTCTTGTAAATGAGTTTTGAATGGCTAAATGTCCATCATTACTCTTTAATTAACATGTGTACTATATAGTATCACATTTGGGTGGCCATATTAGTGGGAAATTGAAAATTTCACTTCTATGTGCCTTAGTTTGTGAATAGTAACTTTATAAGCTAGTTTGTAACATATAATGTTATAAGTAATTAAATTGGTCAACAAAGACTAGTATACCCTCCTAGGCATAATGGTGGCCGGTTTTTGTAGTAGTGAGTCACCAAGTTGTAAAAGAAATCAAATAAGTAAAGTAAAACTTTAAGTAAAGTACTATTTGCTTTATAAGTTACAAATATCTCTTAAAAGCAAATTCTATCTCATTCTCTCATTTCCTCCCTTGTTCACACGGCTCCACACTTCTCTTCTTCTCTGTTCTCACGTTAAAACAGCACCACCACCATGGAAGTCCACCTTTGACCACATGTAAAACCTAGCTCACTTAACCAAATCAAAAACAAACACCACCATTCTCTTCCCCTCATCAAGCTCTTCGTTTCTATCTTCTCAAAATTTGAAGATCACCATTTCGGTGCCATGGAGTTCCACCATTGATGGAGCTTGAGCTTGTCTTTCCACATATTATTGATCTCCTTTGCTCCTAGGTAAGGAATCTCTAAAAAAATCAAGTTTCCTCCATGTTTTGTGTGTGACCGAAAATATTCATTAATGGAGCTCCTTGTGTTGCCTTGTTCTAGCTCCATTTGAATCTTTCAAGGACTAGGTGGAGTCCTCTCTTCATAGATATTCAAACACCCTCCAAAGATTAAGGGTAAAACAACTACATTAATGCTTTGAAATAATGTAAACCTAGGGTTTACAATGAGATGGAGCTTAAAGCTTGAATACTCATTATGTTGTTTGTATAATGTTTAGAAGTTGACAAACAACCAAATACCCCACCGGTTTTACAAGGAAACAAGAAAGAAGTTTGTGAGGAAAAAGAGGTAAACAAACTATCTCAATGTAGTTTAAATGCCTTAGGAAAATGAGCTTGATTTGCTTGATAAAATACCTAAGGAGCCAATGGTGAGTGACCTAGTAAAATGTTCTCAAGGAGACTAGTAAAAGAACATATGTTTTGGTGTATGTATTTGCAGGTCAAAGGCATTATTTATGTGGGAAATTCAGTGTTTAAGGTTATGCAATTTAAGGGCCTAAGAGCCATGTTATTTAAGGGCCTAAGTGCCAAGCAATTTAAGTTATGCACTATATTGTGATGTAGTGCTTAATGTGTGAAGTTTGTGTATAAAAATGTGTTTGATGGATTTTAGGTGTTTTGAATGAAATAAGGTAAAAACCTAAGTGTTTGGATGTGAGTATGTACAGGAGAAGCTATGGCCAAATTTGGAAAATGTGTGAGAAGTTCTAAGTGTTTTAAGTGGTTTTGGTGAACTAGGAAGTGTTATAGGTGAATAAATGTTTACTTGAGAAGAAAACATGTGTTAAGGTGATTTAGAGTGATGCAAGGATTTAGGTGTTATCTTGGAAGTTCTAGGAATTCAATGTGTGTTTGTGAATGTATTAAAGTCTTGGAGGAGTTGTTTAAGGTTTAGGTAAGGTTGGTGTTCAAGGAACAAGTGATGTTTAGGTATGATGTAAAAAGGAGATTTAGTTAGTAAGAAAATAATGCTTAAGAGATGATGTTAAGATGAGAAGAAAGTGTTTTGGGATAGTAGTTATAATAGGTGAGAAACACCATTTAGGAACCTAGAACAAATGTTGAAAGTGTTAAGGAATTTTTACAAGGAAATAAGTAAAGGTTTAAGGAGTTAGAAGATGAGTTTAGTGGATGTTGTATGTGGATATAAGGTTACCAAATGTTGTTAGGAAACATTAAGAGGCCTTAGGAGAAGTTTGGTGAAGAATTGGTAAAGTTTGGGTAAGTTTAGAAGGCGACCGACCCAGGGGTCCGACCCAGTTTGGGTCGGTCGAGCCTCTGTTAGATGTTAGGAATGTGTTCGCTAATGGTCCGACCCAAAAGGGTGGGTCGGACATGGGTCGGTCGGTCAAGTTTCAAAGGAAGAAAATGTTCGCACATGGTCCGACCCAGTCGAGTGAGTCGGACGTGGGTCGGACGGGCATGATTATAAGGAAGTAAAAGGGTTCTGTAATGGACCGACCCAGCTGGGTCGGACGGTGGGTCGGTCGGACCAAAAACATGGTTTAAGGTTATGAAATGATATGTGATGATGGGGATTGGTAGGTAATGATGTTATAAGGATGTTGAGGACATGTAGGTGAGTTTTAGTGACGATAAAATGGGCTAAAAGTTGTATTAAAATGTGAGAGTAAAACAAGTTAAAAATGTTAAGTTATGTAACTAAGTTAACGGAAAAAAAATTAAGCATTGACATTAAATAATCAAGCAAACCCCGATGTTAATGAAAACACATGTGATGTTAACAGTTGTTCGAGAATTGCTCGAGGTACATAAATGGACGTGATTAAGTGGACTCCGGTGACAGGTATGGTTTTCTTGCAACCTGTGTCCTACCGGATTACACCGGCTTGTATGCCAATGTGTTTTTCTGTATGTTTGCCACGTTGTAAGATTAAACATGTAATGAGTTTACAGTAATTCATTTATGTGGCGTGTTCAACTCCGATACCATTTAACCTCGGCAGTGTTAACCTTAGTTAACTGAGTCTAGGATCACTTGAGAGTTCGGTATTCGGAGTAAACGACCCGTACCATGGGACGTACTAACCACGGCTATGCGTGTTTGTTAATTGTGTGATATGTGTATGTGAATGTAGGGATCTCCTTGTATATTAACCACAGTGTAATACTGTATGTGTTGTTATGTGATAGGCTCCATAGTGGGGTTCTAACTAATATCTAAAGTAAGTATGTACTAACAGTAGTGAGGAATCCGGTTTGGCCGGTCGCGCGTTGTTTGGGAGAGGGTATCCTTCCTAGCCTTACCCTCTCTTTGTTATGGTTGTTTCCCTCACGGGTTATGATCTCCCATTAGCTTACTCCAAAGCTTGGCTATTCTGACTTATGATCGGTTTAGGGGGAACATGTGTTTGTGTGGTGTTCGGGCTCCAAACCCGAACCGCCTTAACTTAAGTTACTCGTCCAACTATTAGGACGGTAATGAGTGTTGTTGTTATTGTATAACGAGCTTATCATGAGACTGGCAACATTCTCTAGGCTCACCAGTGTATAAACAATGTTTGGGGCGGTTCCTAAGAGAACCACTCCCGTTATGTTATGTTTTGTTGTGATGCAATATTCATTGCGGTATTATGTTGTGTACGTGGAAACGTGCAAAGTGTTGTTAAGTGTTGTATGTAGTGTATGTTGTAGGTTGTATAATATGGAGTGTGTGGATCATGGATATGACTCCCAGTTTGTGATAAGAGGCGTTTAAGGATAACCCGATTTAAGGGTATGTGGTCTATTAAGGAAGTAGCTCCATTAGAGGAGGAACACTCTAGGATAATGAATACCAAGAGGACTTATTAAGTAAGGATATATTATCCGTTGTTGAGCCCATTGAGGCGAAATGTTATGTGATGTGGTTTATTGTTACATGCATGATTTAAATATAATCAACCGCATGTTAAGACGACAATTAGTTGTGCGTGGCCCGATAGCATGTGGGCTGCGGGATTACCATACCAGCAAAGGTGCTGAGCCCCTTGGGGGCCACCCTTTCTCTTCTTTTTCCTATTTCAGGTTCAAGGAGCAGGAAGCCGTTCGAGAGTAGGACGGGGTAGTTGTGGTACATGGGTATTCATTTAAGTGTGTATATACAGTAGTGTAGTAAGACCGATATTGTTGTCGGCACCAGTTTATAAATACTCGGTATAGTTGATAAGGTGTATATTATTGTTGTTGTTAATGGAAAGGGATAATGTATAGTTGCTCGGGAATTTAGCCCATCAGACTGGTACAATGTATATGGATTAGCCTTGTTAGCCACGTGGGTGGCTAACGGCGTGTAACACCAGGGAGTTAAGTAATGTGATGAGGTTTGTAATTCCGCTGCAGTTTATTGTAAGTATGTAAATTTTGGATGGGGTGTTACAAAAGTGGTATCAGAGCGAAGTATCGCTCTGATGACTGAATTACCGAGCTTAGGAAGTACCGAGTTAGGATTTTAGTGCTTTGGGTTAAGGGTTGAGTGATAGCGTGAGAGATACGCTAGTAGGAACTACCAGTGGCTACTGGAAACCTACAATATCCTTCCCACCCTCCAAATCCCTGTATATAACTTGGGGAAACAACGCCAGGGAGATGGAAGTCCTCTCTTACTCGGGGATACCGATCTGGCTGTTATTAAATACCCTTAGGGTACGGAGAACCTGTCATACGGTAGATCCCGAAAACTGGGAATCCCGGAGACGGTCTCCATCTGAATAATGTTAACCGCATTTCATAGCAATGAATGAAGGATCTTGTGTATTGGAGAATAGAACTTCCGGCAACCTGGGTCGACATGCAGAGCAGTCGAGAATAACCAGCTTGCAACGCACCTACCGTGCAACAGGCAAGAAATGGATTAATAACACCCGAGACAAGTGTCTACGGAACCACAGTTGATAAATAAAACACCAACGGTTATACCAACCGACAAAGGAAACAACGTAGTGCCCAACAAGAGACAAGTCTCAGTAACCACGACAAGCGTGGAAGGGCTATATAAAGAGAATACGACACAAAAAAAGGGGGTCTCCCAGAATGGGAAATACCCTAGTTAATGATTATTATGTGAATACAGTGGGAAGTCACCTAGACAAGTTATTATCAAGACAGTAAGATCAGTGAGGGCCAACAAGGCCACTGATGACAGTGCGGGTAAAAACAATACCACAACCGGTATGTGTTAAACTGATAGCCAGTTAGCATGGCGCACTTGCCATAGCAAGTGCTGCTATAATAGGGGTTCGGGAAATTTATAACCACTACGAAGTACTTGGAAAAGTACAATAAAGTTAAATGTGATTGTCATAACAGTGGAAGGGCCTGTTAGCCTAACCTCTGTAATTGTAAGTACACCAGTCAGCAAGAAGCTAGACTTGGTTAAGGTAAGAAGATGTGTGAAACCATGAAAATTTTTCTTTCAACCCAGATTTATTCAAACCCTTTTCTTTTCAAAACCAGATTTTCTTTCAAACCAACACTTCTTTCCAACCTTCTTTTAAACCAAACCAGTAAAACCAAGGACAGTTGACAAGGATACAACAATGGATAAACTTTCCCTCGATTAAGTTCGGGAAGCAGGGAATGAATTTGTCACGGGACAATATAAGGGAGTTGACAACAGAATACTTCACCTAGGCGTGTGACGGACACTACAAGTGTACCAACTGTGTTGTGGGACGACCGCACTCCGATAGGAGCATGTGGGCCTGACAGACCTACTTATGGGTTAGTTGGGTAAGTAGCAATGTATCAGTAAGATACCCCATATATGTATACGAGTAGAGTCCGAAACACGGGAAGTAGTCGACTCCGTCTACGGTCAGCAGTATAAATCAAACGAGAGCTAAGGATTACAAGGAATAGTTGAAGTTAAGGAATTCAGTTAAGTTAGCAAGACTAAAAGGATTAGTGAACTCCTTTCAAGGAAATGTTTAAGAGTTAGGAAGTGCGATGGGCACAAACTGTTATGTAAAGACACCACATATGTCTTAAGGATCCTTAGGGATAAACATTATAGCTGGAATGGTGACCCAGCTTGTACATGGCAAGCAGATGCCTAATGTGGACACATTAATGTGCAATGAACGGATAAATTCCCAGAATAAGTACCTACACTACCAGGAAATGTTAATCTTCACAGAAGAAGATAATAACCAGTAAAGAACGCGAAAGGCGTAGCTAACGGAATGTACCAATAAGTGTGAGCCAAATGTAAAGGCATAACTTAACAACACCCAGGAGCAATCCTTGAAGGGTGTTCACATCAACAATTGTTGAATGAAATGCATGACAGAAGCACAAGGGTTGAAACTAACACACAGTTTAGACATAAGTTGTCAGGAGACGGACTGACAAACCTAAGGGGCATCCCATGAAAGGAAACGTGATGCAACGACCTTGTAATATTGTACAGAGAAGTACATGTGTGTGGACAGCCTATAATGAGCCCAGCTCAAGGCAAATAAGGCTTATAATCCAAAAGCAGGATATATCATATAAATTCGATTGATGGTAGAAGTTTAGGTTGTATAAGCGAATAGAGTGGTAACAAAACCACTGCATTAAGAGTGGGGATACCTCTCGACATTGTGACACGCAGGAGCGGTAGTTATGTGAATCAAGTTCAAGAAATATGTTAAGGATTGACCATGTTGTTATTGAAAGAGAAATTAGCTTAGTAGTATGTGTATAAAGTGAAGCACTGGCTGAATAACGCCGGCTTGTGACTCGAATGATCGATGCTCAAGGAGCATTCAGTGGTCATCCAAATGAGGGATGAACCATAATATGAATAATGTAAATTTATGTGTGGAAGTTAATGTGACAGTAAATACTATGTGAGTCAGTGTTATACAATAAGTGAGAGCACGGTGCGCAGTAAGCGACCGTTGTATAAGTGTTGTTGAATGATAATATGGTAGGTCGAACCAGTTACGAGATAAGAGTCTCAGTGAAGGACAGTGTGAATTCCATGGCGAGTCGCATAAGGGATTTACTGTCGAGAGTTTACGCCTCTGCACTCTGTATGACTGAGTGTTTTGGTATTGCACTTGCGCAGTAATGATCGAGTGGGATAGCTAGGAATTGGAGACATGTTAATTATAGAGGAATAATAAGGCCGATGCATAGGAAATGCAAGGCCGCACCAATAAAAGAGTACTTGTACAAAACCGAATGTGAAGACATGATTAACAGTAAGTGACTACAGTAGCACTAACTACCAAATATCGGTATGGAATATACCCCAAATATTGCAAATAGCTGAGAGAGCACTACACACTAGGTAGTAGCTCAATCTCAACCGACAGTAAGTCGGAAGGGAACAAGTCAATCATTGTGAAATACATAGCTGTATACACAGTAAATATCATGGAAGTGGATGGAAAATGTGTGAAACTCACCGAATCCGCTCAGGGTAAAAGATACGTGCGTCGGTTGAGAAACCATTGTACCAAGATGAAGGTGACAATTGGGGATGTACAATACAGTAAGAATAACAAAAGGGAGCAATTAAGCTCTACAGTTATTAGAGTTCGCAGCAGAAAATAGTGAACCAGTGATTCAAATGTACAACGTGAATAACGAATATGAGTGGATGGCTAATTATTAACGCCTAGAAGCCTAGCAGGCCAGAATCGAAACCAATTAAGAGTTTAAACAAACTCCAATGAGAATTCTTGGTTTAGGAACTAAACCGCCAATATGGTTAAGATCCTCTAATCAGAATCCATTATGTAATAGACCGCATGGAAGTTAAAACACTTCACGACGGCAGAACATTTAAGCCAATGTTAGTGATGATTACGTGGGCGTAATCCCTTTTAAGGGGGTAGAGCGCAAAACCACTTGGTGTATAACCGTACAAGTGTACGTAGTGTATGTGACTCATATTGTGCATAGCACAAAATTATTGTTTGTTTTGATGATTGGTGTGTGTGTTACGTAAACATACACATTCATTCATGGATTAATTGTGGTAATTGCGCACAGATGATGCGAATACCATTGTGATAAGTGTGTGTGTTGTTAACAGTTGGTGTGATTGTACAAGTGTGGGGAGTAGATAAACTCCCGGGGGAACAAAAGCCCCGACAGTGTATAAATGTAAAACCAGGTGTAGTATTTTGGATAAATATATGTGTATATATATATATATATATACTTTATAGTGATGCATGAAAGGGCATGATACCGACATAGAACCTAGTGAGAATAAGATTCCCTAGGCAACAGGATTAAAAGTGAATGGAGGTAACTGATAGACGGAGTTCTATCCTTTGGAGATGTTGTGATCATGACTAGAATGATTCGAAAGATAGAAAATTGCAAATGAGTGACTTACTGATGCTTGAAAATGAAGTGGGGGTGGAACTTGATTTGCATGTGATCAAGGGAAGCCGAACACAAATTGGGGTGGAAGGATAGTTCAACACTGATGCTGATCACATCAGGGTTGGATGACTCTTGAAACTCCCTATAAGTGGTCACGAATAACCACGCTAATAAAAGAAGCAAAGAGCTTAAGTTGGACTTGGAGTTGTGGTGTTTCAAAAGGATTTTAAATTGGTATTTAAAACGTTGATGGATACTTTACGTAATTAAAGTTCTCTTACTTAACCTCACAAAGAAATTTTAAATTTAAGTGATTGTTTTAAACTCCCAAAGGCACGGGGACGGAAGGTGTCCATCGCGACCGGGTTCTGCGGGATCACAGTGTATATCAAGGATATTTTTGATTGCTATACATGCTCTGACATGTTGTGTGGTATGTGTAATGAATGTTGTTTTGACTTGGATTTCCTAAAGTGTATACTATCAAGGCCTATGAGTCTAAATGTTGTGTTACATAGACCTATGTGTCTAAAGACTGTTATGTTACCAGGACCTATGTGTCCAAATGTTGTTATGTTACCCAAGACCAGTGAGTCAAAGGGGTTGTTATGTATGTGTAAGTGTTGTTAAGATACCCGGACCAAAGTCCGAGGTTATCATTTGGATGTTATGTTATGTGTGGATGTGAATGTGTTGCCCGGACCATCAAGTCCGAGGTTGTGATGTAAAGTGGTTTGGTTAAGGAAGTTTATTTCCAAGTGATTACTGTGTTCTAATCTAATGATATGTGAAAAGTGTGAACTTCGAGGACGAAGTTCTTTTAAGGGGGGTAGATTGAAATACCCCAAACCTTGATATGTGGTTTAAATATCAAATTATGGTATGTAAAGGCTAAAAAGTGCCTTAGTAACATCAGTGAACAATTTAAACCATAATAGATGCAATAAGCATTAAGACACAGTTTGAGCAAAAACATGCTCTAAGCTATGAGTGAACTTGGTTAGGACCCAAAGAGCCCCAAGACTTGATAACATTTAATTATGATTATGATTAATAAGGCTAAATAAGTCCTTAAGAAACTTTGGTGGACAGTTAAACCAAATAAAACATAAGAAAATACCTTAAAGTCAATATGAGCAAAAATGTGCTCTAAGCTTGGGTGAATGTGTATAAGACCTAATGGTCATACCTATACCTTATTTATATGTTAATGAACATATTAAATCAATTACTAAAGAAAACCAAGCTTGAAACAGTTTTAAAACACAAAATGTGCTTTAAGGAGTCTTAAAGCACGTTTTTGAAAAATTGTCTCTTGTAATGAGTTTGAATGGCAAATGTCCATCATACTCTTTAATTAACATGTGTACTATATAGTATCACATTTGGGTGGCCATATTAGTGGGAAATTGAAAATTTCACTTCTATGTGCCTTAGTTTGTGAATAGTAACTTTTATAGAGTTTGTAAATAATGTTATAAGTAATTAAATTGGTCAACAAGACTAGTATACCCTCCTAGGCATAATGGGGCCGGTTTTTGTAGTGAGGTGAGTCACCAAGTTGTAAAAGAAATCAAATAAGTAAAGTAAAACTTTAAGTAAAGTACGATTTGTTTATAAGTTACAAATATCTCTTAAAAGCAAATTTCTATCTTCATTCTCTCATTTCTCCTTGTTCAACGGCCAACACTTCTCTTCTTCTCTGTTCTCACGTTTTAAAACAGCACCACCACCATGGAAGTCCACCTTGACCACATGTAAAACCTAGCTCACTAACACCACAATCAAAACAAACACCACCATTCTCTTCCCCTCATCAAGCTCTTCGTTTCTATCTTCTCAAAATTTGAAGATCACCATTTCGGTGCCATGGAGTTCCACCATTGATGGAGCTTGAGCTTGTCTTTCCACATATTATTGATCTCCTTTGCTCCTAGGTAAGGAATCTCTAAGAAAAATCAAGTTTCCTCCATGTTTTGTGTGTGACCGAAAATATTCATTAATGGAGCTCCTTGTGTTGCCTTGTTCTAGCTCCATTTGAATCTTTCAAGGACTAGGTGGAGTCCTCTCTTCATAGATATTCAAACACCCTCCAAAGATTAAGGTAAAACAACTACATTAATGCTTTGAAATAATGTAAACCTAGGGTTTACAATGAGATGGAGCTTAAAGCTTGAATACTCATTATGTTGTTTGTATAATGTTTAGAAGTTGACAAACAACCAAATACCCCACCGGTTTTACAAGGAAACAAGAAAGAAGTTTGTGAGGAAAAAGAGGTAAACAAACTATCTCAATGTAGTTTAAATGCCTTAGGAAAATGAGCTTGGTTTGCTTGATAAAATACCTAAGGAGCCAATGGTGAGTGACCTAGTAAAATGTTCTCGAGGAGACTAGTAAAAGAACATATGTTTTGGTGTATGTATTTGCAGGTCAAAGGCATTATTTATGTGGGAAATTCAGTGTTTAAGGTTATGCAATTTAAGGGCCTAAGAGCCATGTTATTTAAGGGCCTAAGTGCCAAGCAATTTAAGTTATGCACTATATTGTGATGTAGTGCTTAATGTGTGAAGTTTGTGTATAAAAATGTGTTTGATGGATTTTAGGTGTTTTGAATGAAATAAGGTAAAAACCTAAGTGTTTGGATGTGGTAGTATACAGAGAAGCTATGGCCAAATTTGGAAAATGTGTGAGAAGTTCTAAGTGTTTTAAGTGGTTTTGGTGAACTAGGAAGTGTTATAGGTGAATAAATGTTTACTTGAGAAGAAAACATGTGTTAAGGTGATTTAGAGTGATGCAAGGATTTAGGTGTTATCTTGGAAGTTCTAGGAATTCAATGTGTGTTGTGAATGTATTAAAGTCTTGGAGGAGTTGTTTAAGGTTTAGGTAAGGTTGGTGTTCAAGGAACAAGTGATGTTTAGGTATGATGTAAAAAGGAGATTTAGTTAGTAAGAAAATAATGCTTAAGAGATGATGTTAAGATGAGAAGAAAGTGTTTTGGGATAGTAGTTATAATAGGTGAGAAACACCATTTAGGAACCTAGTACAAATGTTGAAAGTGTTAAGGAATTTTTACAAGGAAATAAGTAAAGGTTTAAGGAGTTAGAAGATGAGTTTAGTGGATGTTGTATGTGGATATAAGGTTACCAAATGTTGTTAGGAAACATTAAGAGGCCTTAGGAGAAGTTTGGTGAAGAATTGGTAAAGTTTGGGTAAGTTTAGAAGGCGACCGACCCAGGGGTCCGACCCAGTTTTGGGTCGGTCGAGCCTCTGTTAGATGTTAGGAATGTGTTCGGTAATGGTCCGACCCAAAAGGGTGGGTCGGACATGGGTCGGTCGGTCAAGTTTCAAAGGAAGAAAATGTTCGCACATGGTCCGACCCAGTCGAGTGAGTCGGACGTGGGTCGGACGGGCATGATTATAAGGAAGTAAAAGGGTTCTGTAATGGACCGACCCAGCTGTGGGTCGGACGGTGGGTCGGTCGGACCAAAAACATGGTTTAAGGTTATGAAATGATATGTGATGATGGGGATTGGTAGGTAATGATGTTATAAGGATGTTGAGGACATGTAGGTGAGTTTTAGTGACGATAAAATGGGCTAAAAGTTGTATTAAAATGTGAGAGTAAAACAAGTTAAAAATGTTAAGTTATGTAACTAAGTTAACGGAAAAAAAATTAAGCATTGACATTAAATAATCAAGCAAACCCCGATGTTAATGAAAACACGTGATGTTAACAGTTGTTCGAGAATTGCTCGGGTACATAAATGGACGTGATTAAGTGGACTCCGGTGACAGGTATGGTTTTCTTGCAACCTGTGTCCACCGGATTACACCGGGCGTTGTATGCCAATGGTTTTTTGTATGTTTGCACGTTTGTAAGATTAAACATGTAATGAGTTTACAGTAATTCATTTATGTGGCGTGTTCAACTCCGATACCATTTAACCTCGGCAGTGTTAACCTTAGTTAACTGAGTCTAGGATCACTTGAGAGTTCGGTATTCGGAGTAAACGACCCGTACCATGGGACGTACTAACCACGGCTATGCGTGTGTTAATTGTGTGATATGTGTATGTGAATGTAGGGATCTCCCTTGTATATTTAACCCAGTTGTAATACTGTATGTGTTGTTATGTGATAGGCTCCATAGTGGGGTTCTAACTAATATCTAAAGTAAGTATGTACTAACAGTAGTGAGGAATCCGGTTTGGCCGGTCGCGCGTTGTTTGGGAGAGGGTATCCTTCCTAGCCTTACCCTTCTCTTTGTTATGGTTGTTTCCCTCACGGGTTATGATCTCCCATTAGCTTACTCCAAAGCTTGGCTATTCTGACTTATGATCGGTTTAGGGGGAACATGTGTTTGTGTGGTGTGTTCGGGCCTCCAAACCCGAACCGCCTTAACTTAAGTTACTCGTCCAACTATTAGGACGGTAATGAGTGTTGTTGTTATTGTATAACGAGCTTATCATGAGACTGGCAACATTCTCTAGGCTCACCAGTGTATAAACAATGTTTGGGTCGGTTCCTAAGAGAACCACTCCCGTTATGTTATGTATTTTGTTGTGATGCAATATTCATTGCGGTATTATGTTGTGTACGTGGAAACGTGCAAAGTGTTGTTAAGTGTTGTATGTAGTGTATGTTGTAGGTTGTATAATGTGGAGTGTGTGGATCATGGATATGACTCCCAGTTTGTGATAAGAGGCGTTTAAGGATAACCCGATTTAAGGGTATGTGTCGTCTATTAAGGAAGTAGCTCCATTAGAGGAGGAACACTCTAGGGATAATGAATACCAAGAGTGACTTATTAAGTAAGGATATATTATCCGTTGTTGAGCCCATTGAGGCGAAATGTTATGTGATGTGTGTTTATTGTTACATGCATGATTTAAATATAATCAACCGCATGTTAAGACGACAATTAGTTGTGCGTGGCCCGATAGCATGTGGGCTGCGGGATTACCATACCAGCAAAGGTGCTGAGCCCCTTGGGGGCCACCCTTTCTCTTCTTTTTCCTATTTCAGGTTCAAGGAGCAGGAAGCCGTTCGAGAGTAGGACGGGGTAGTTGTGGTACATGGGTATTCATTTAAGTGTGTATATACAGTAGGTGTAGTAAGACCGATATTGTTGTCGGCACCAGTTTATAAATACTCGGTATAGTTGATAAGGTGTATATTATTGTTGTTGTTAATGGAAAGGGATAATAATGTATAGTTGCTCGGGAATTTAGCCCATCAGACTGGTACAATGTATATGGATTAGCCTTGTTAGCCACGTGGGTGGCTAACGGCGTGTAACACCAGGGAGTTAAGTAATGTGATGAGGTTTGTAATTCCGCTGCAGTTTATTGTAAGTATGTAAATTTTGGATGGGGTGTTTACTTTTCATAGATCTCTTGAGAACTCAAAGGTATACGCGCAACACGTTTTCAGTCTTTCCGTTGAATAACTTCTTTTTTTACGGTACGGGTGTGCTGCTGGCAACATCTACGATGACACATGTACACGTTTTTGCCAGAAAACTTTAGCGATCAGAACAAGTGTCGTCCTCACATATTGGGCAAGCAAATGTGCCTTTCACCGTGTATCCAGATAAATTCCGTACGCTGGAAAGTCATTCACTGTGCAAACAACATGGCACGAAGTGTGAAGTTTTGTCTGGCGTAACTGTCATAAACCCATTGTCCCCTGATTCCATAGCAATTTCAAATCGTCAATCAGCGGTGCAAGATATACGTCGATATTATGTCCGGGTTGTTTAGGACCAGAAATCAACAATGATAACATAATGTATTTTCGCTTCATACACAACCACGAAGGAAGATTGTAAATCACCAATACAACAGGCCAAGTGCTGTGTTGACTACTTAGAGTGCCGTAGGGATTCATCCCATCTGTACATAGCCCGAGTCTCAAATTTCGATTATCACTGGCAAAATCTTCAAATCTTCTATCAATAGTCCTCCACTGTGGTGAATCAGCTGGATGTCTCAGCTTATTATCATTTTTCCTTCCTTCTGCGTGCCATCTTAAATTTTGGGCATCTCTGACATTTGCAAACAGACGTTTGAACCTTGGATTATGGGTAAATACCAAATGACTTTTGCTGGAGGACATTTTTTCTTAGAATTGGTGATTGGCCGTCCTTATGTTTATAGCGTGACAAATGACATTTTGGACTGATTCAAATGTTTATTCTCTCCTCTGTATAATACACAACTGTTTGGACATGCGTGTATCTTTTCGTACTCCACACCCATAGGACACATCAACTTTTTTGCATCATAAGTGGATGTAGGAAGATTGTTATCATCTGGAAGCATGTCGTGGAATAGTTCTAGTATTGCCGTAAAACTCTTATCACTCCAGCCGAATCTTGCTTCATATGAACAAGTGTAGAACGGATGTCAATTTTGAAAATTTGGTGCATCCGGGGAACAAAGGGGACGTGATGCGTCAACTAATCTTTGATATTCATCGGGCTGTCTGTGAAATTATCCTCAACATCTGCAGCATAGAGTTCAGTTGTTCAATCTTTTCACTATCATCGTTGATTTCAGTGTCACTCTGATCACAATCTATTAGGAAATGTGGTATCATCGGTAACCTTTCTTGTTTCACTGTTCTGCTAGTGGAAGTATGCACCCTGTTACTAGCTTCTAAAGACTCGCCATGCAAAAACCATATCTTATAGTTTGGCATAAATCCACGTCGTGATAGATGAAATCTGATAGCATGTAGGTTAGGGAATTTGTTGCGAAGTTCGCATTGTGCACATGGACAGGGAATGGAGTGTCGTTCATCCTTTTCTGATGATAGAGAGCTGCTTTGCAAAATTCATTTTCCACTTTCGATTCAAAATAATTCCCTCGCGGACCGTAATCCATTCACGGTCCATTCTACAAACAAACCAGTCAAAATTTAAAAAATATTTAGAAAAAAGTGTTATAATGTATAATAACTTAATAACATTTAAAATATTAAATAATAAAAAATAACAATAACTAACTATCTTCGGAAAAGGATTATATACGCTATTGTTCGTACCGGCGAGTCTATATAATTATAAATACGCTATTTTATATATACTACTTGGTTGTGTTATATGCATATTATAGATATGTGTATACACATCTATAATATAGATACTACTGATGATATTATATATATATATAAAAAAAATATATAGTTGGTTATTTTATTTTGTATTATTATATGTATACCTACTCAACTGACTAGCTACTAAATATAAATAAACTAAATACACAAACAATTTACAGAACACTTACTAACTAGAAATTTAATTAACTAATAATCATCTAGATATTTCATAAATTACCCATCCAACTATTCAGTGCAATATAATTATCCATTCCACAATATGAATACTACTAAAACAGAAAAAACTAACTAAATTCCTTAACAATAATATTTTAAAACATATAAACAGAAAATGGACAGAGCATTCATCGACAACTTGCGAGCATATAGTATATTTTCCTAAAATTGCCCACATATTGTATTTCCAATCAACCATCAAGCAATTACACTCCAGAATAACATATCAATCAATCAATTATGCATGACAAATTGAAATTGATTTAGGTTGAAAAAAACAAAACTAACCGGTATTTGGATGGACGAGGATCAAAAGGAAGGGGTGGCGAGTGAAGAACGAGGAGCTAGCTAACGCGACTACTACTGCGCCAATCTTGTGTAGTAACTAAATGAAGAAAAACACAGTAAAATTGATATGTCAATTCACCAAGGTCGTTTACTTCTCAAAATCACATAAACAATGGTAAGATAGCAAAAAAACTCATTGAAATTGGTTAAATCATTTCATCGAACACCTTGCGAGCGTTATAGTTTATTTTCTAAAATTGCCCACATATTGTATTTCAATCAAACCAATCAATAATTACCTCCAGAATACATATATCAATCAACAATTAATATAAACAATAAATTAGGACCCAATTCAACAAATTTTTGAAACTTTTCGAATCGGAGAAAACCATTACCGATTCTCGGTAAACCGGTCGATTTGGGCAGCAGCAGACCGCGGGGGTGGGTGGGGTGGGGTAGCGGCGCGACTGGGGCGGCAGGAGGCGGCGACGGTGAGGCGGCTGAGGTGGGGCGGCGAGAGAAGAAGAGCGGCGAATTGAGGGCGAGCTGAGTGGAGTAGAGAGCGACGTCGAGGAAGAAGAGAGGCAAGCAGAGCGTGAATGTCGAGTCGGGCGCTCAGGGTAGTAAAATAAGAAGCCATTTTCGGCGGTTGTATATAGGAACCGCCGAATAGCCAACTAAAACACAGCATTTTCGGCGGTTCCTATATACAACCGCCGAAAATATGCTTCGATTTGGCAATTTCGGCGGTTGTATATAGGAACCGCCGAAAATGCTGTGTTTAGTTGGCTATTTTCGGCAGTTCCTATATACAACCGCCGAAAATTGCTTGTCCCGACACTCATTTTCGGCGAAAATTTAAAAACCGCCGAAAATGGGGGGCTGAAAATGGCCATTTTTCTACTAGTGCAATTCGTATCCTTCACTATTTTTCAGGCGATATGAAGCTTGCCCTGTTCGCCGTTGTACTATAAATGGTCCTTCCCATTGGGGCTCTAACTTCTTTGGCTGCTTTACCTCCCGAAGGACCAGTTCACCCGGAGCGAAACCTCTTTCCCTTGTTCTTTGGTTAAAATATCTTTCCACCCTTGCTTTATCCCTTTCCATCCTGACTTGGGCCATAGTCCTGGTTTCTTCAAGCATGTCAAGGCTGTCCTTCATTCCTTCACTGTTGCTTTCTTCATCAAAGGATTTCCATCTAACTGATGGGACTATAATCTCAGCCGGAACAATTGCTTCCAGACCATAGGTCAACCTGTATGGAGTTTCTCCTGTTGGTCCCTTTTCGGTTGTTCTGTAAGACCAGAGAACCTGAGGTAGCAATTCCGCCCATCTCCCTTTTTTGCTGTCCAACTTCCTTTTTATAGCTTTGACAATTTGTCCATTCGCATATTCTACCTGGCCGTTTGCTTGCGGGTGGGCGACCGATGCGAATCTCAGGTCAATTTTCCACTCTTCACAGAATGCCCGGAAGCTGTTACAGTTGAACTGAGCTCCATTGTCTGTTATTATTACCTTCGGGATCCCAAACCTGCAAACCACATACTTCCAGATGAAATCCTGTGACTTTCTTGCGGTAATGGATACCGTTGGCATGGTTCCACCCATTTGGTGAAGTAGTCAATGGCCACATAAATGAATCTATATCTTCCGGGAGATGCTTCCGGGAAAGGTCCAACGATATCCAATCCCCACATGGCGAATGGGATTGGGGACAGTATGGTTTTCAATGTGGATGGAGGACTGTGTATTTTGTGGCCGTGTTCCTGACATTTATTGCACTTTTGTATGTATTCTTTCGAATGTTCCGTCATTCTTGGCCAATAGTATCCCAGCCTCAAGATTTTGTGAACTACTGCCCTTTCCCCTTGGTGGTTCCAACAGGTTCCCTCATGCAGTTCCTCTATGAGCCTTGCTCCCTCTTCCACGGTAACGCACTGAAGTGCTGGTCTTGCGAATGATCTTTTGTACAGTTACCCCTGCTCTAAAAAGAAAGACGCAGCCCTTCGTCTTGTTCGTGCCGCTTCTTTCTCATCTTGTGGCAAGTTTCCGCTTTGTATGTACTCAACAATGGGTGCCATCCAAGACTTGGCTATTGTGTCTGATTCAATAGTGCATACCTGGATCTCCTCCAAACTTGAGTTTGCCTTTATTTCCATCCAGACTTTGCTGGGCATTCTTTCGGCCATACTGGCCAACTTAGCCAATGCATCGGCTTCTATGTTCTCTGCTCGGGGAAGATGTCTTAATTCACATCTCTGAAAATTTGCCTTCGTCTCTTGGACTTTGGCCAAGTATTTCCCAAGCTTTTCCTCCTTGACCTCGTAAATGTTATCGTTTTGTCGCGCCACCAACATTGAATCTGAGTATATTTCCAACTCTGCATAACAATCAAAGAGGTAAACCCCATTTTCCCCTCTTTTGGAGGTATGTAAAAAATTTTAAGGACACAAGAGAGAACTACTGTCTTATTATAAGGAAGAACCTGTTGCCCCTAAGGCAGTGGCGACCTCCAAACCCTGTATGAGGGCTTCATACTCTGCTTCATTATTTGTTACTTCAAACTCTAGCCGGAACGCAAAGTTAAGGGTTCTTCCATCCGGCGTTTGACCACTATTCCGGCTCCTGCTCCCGTCTTACATCGAGCTCCATCGACTAAGATTATGTATGGGTTGGTTGATTCTCTTTGTTCTTGGGCAAAGGTTGTTTCGGTTATAAAGTCCGCCAAGGCTGCGCCTTTATGGCTGTTCGAGGAAGGAAGTGGATTTCGTACTGTGTGAGTTCGACAGTCCAACTGACCATTCGCCGATGCATTTGGATTGTTTGCTATCTGTTTCAGTGGCCAATTCGTTCTAACGAATACTCGGTGCGACTGAAAATAAGGTCGAAGCTTTCGAGATGCAATGACTAATGCAAACAATATTTTTTCGATGTTGGTGTAACGGCTTTCTGCCAGAGTTAGGATTTTTCCGATGTAATATACTGGTATCTCTTTTTTCTCCTCCTCCATTATTAACACAGCCGCTACCGCCCAATCCGTGGCAGACAGGTAGAGATACAAGTCCTGACCAGGTGCCGGAACACCTAGTTTTGGCAGTTCTTTGAGCATCTCCTTGATCCTTTCAAAGGCATCTACACATTCTTGATTCCACTGGAATCTCTTGTTCTTCCGTAGAGTACTGAAAAAAGGTATTGACTTTTCTTGGAGTTTTGAACAGAATCTGGCTAAAGCTGTGAGCCTTCCGTTCAATGCTTGCACATCTTTAATGTTCTTTGGTGGCGATAGATCGAGGATTGCCTGGGTTTTTTCAGGATCTACTTCAATCCCTCTTTGCCCAACGATGAAGCCTAAGAACTTCCCCTTTGTAACTCCAAATACACATTTTTCCGGATTCAGCTTGATCTGGAACCTGTCCAGGGTGTCAAAGGTTTCTCTTAGATCTTCCATGTGCTGCGCCCAGGAATTACTTCTTACCACGATATCATCGACATATGCTTCTACATTCCGGGCCAACTGTTGCCTGAACACTTTGTCTATCATTCTTTGGAAGGTTGCACCCGCATTTTTTAATCCGAAAGGCATCACCTTATAGCAAAAGGTTCCGGCCGAGGTAATAAAAGATGTTTTTTCTGAATCCTCTTCATTCATTCTTATTTGATTATATCCTGAAAACGCATCCAAAAAACTTAAGACAGAACTTTGAGCCGTTGAAGCAACCAATCTATCTATTGATGGTAATGGATAAAAGTCTTTAGGACATGCTTTATTCAGATCTGTGAAGTCCACACACATTCTCCATTTGCCATTTGATTTTTTAACCATCACGACATTGGCCAGCCACTTGGGATAGGACACCTCTCTGATGAATCCGGCTTTGAGCAGTTTTTGCACCTCAGCACGTGCCGCAAGGTCTCTTTCCTCTCCTATTATCCTTCTCCTTTGCCGGATGGCTGGGTGCTTTGGATCCACTCGTAGGTCATGCTGGATAACGCTTGGGTCTACTCCTGGCATTTCGTCCGTACTCCAGGCGAAAGTTGTCCTTCTTTTTTCCAGGAATCTCATTAGGTGAGTTTGTTCTCCACTGCCGAACGCATTTCCTATTTTAAAAAATTTAGAAGGGTCAGTTCTTAAGTGTACCTCTCTTGGTGGTTCCTTAGAGGTTCCACAGTCTTCTGTTCTTTGATCCGGCTCCGGCGGGAAAGGAAGCTTTTCCTTGAATTCCTTTTCCAACCCCACCGTTTTGACCATCTCTTCTTCCGGCATTCCCTCCATGATGCGGACCTCACACACTCGAGCCATCTTTTGACTCCCTTTTATGGTTACCACCTTTCCAGCCCTGGTTAGATACTTCATCTTCAGGTGGTGAGTGCTGCAAATTGCTTTGAAAGCATTAATCCCTGGCCGGCCGAGATACATATTGTACCCGAAAAGTCCTGGTACAATGAAGGCTGTGAGCTTTTCAGTTCTTCGTTCGTCTCCCAATCCTAATGTTATGGTGAAGTCTATGCTCCCCGAAGACTTGGTAGAAACGCCCCCAACAAAGCCTCCAAGAACCGCCGAATACGACTTAATCTTACTTTCTAGTATTTCCAACCTTTTAACTGCCTCAGCAGATATGACATTCGCTCCAGCCCCGCTATCTATCAGGATTCCTTCCATCATCCTGTCATTCACTTGCGCCCGAATGACCAGCGGATCATTGTGAGGGTATAACACCCCTTCTTCATCTTCGTCTGTAAAGAAAATCTGGGGAAGGTTTTCTCGCTTGGCGATTTTTCTTTCCGGTAGTTCTTGATGTACCGCATGAATATGTCTTTTTCTTTCGTTTGGGGTCAACGGTCCAACCTCTGAAAAGAGACCTGAGAATTTGCTTAAGAGAAAAAGGTTTATTAGGCTTTTTATTTTTTCCGGAAAAGACTTACCGGAAGATTCTGGTAGATTTTTACAACATGTGTTTTTTTTTCTGAAAAGAAGAGAAAAAAGTCCAATTACACAGCCCTCGCCTTTTTACTAATCATGGCAGGGCCTACCTAATACCAGAGAAACAAAAACTTCTCCTCCTTCTTACAAACCTGAGATCATACCGACTGTTTTGCCGTGATTCAGCTCAGGGTGGATCTCTTCTTGCTGGTGGTTTCGAGAGGTGGACTGATTTTGCCTGCCATATTGCTTCTGCTGGCCTACCACCTGTTTCCCTTGCTTTTCTTGTCTTCTTCGATGATCCTCAATTCTTTGGCCAGAGTGGCGCAATTTGCGGTTCTATGGCTTTTGCAGCCATGATATTCACAGAAGGCTACCGGAATCTCCCCTGGGTAAGGCTTGTTTGGTGGAGGCAGATATCCCTCTTTCACCGCCGCCGCATACCTGCCTGGATCAATCTGAACGGCAACCCGGGCGTTCTGATACTGAGGTGCCTGGGATGGAGCTTTGTAGTAAGGCTTGTATCTTGAGCCTCCCCCGGACGAACTTCCTGAAGCGTTGCCGGAAGAGCCATTCCCATTCGGTCCTCCCTTCTTGTCGTTGATCGTTTTGCAGCTATTTGCCAAATCTCTGGCCTTATTTTCTGCCACTTCTGACTTTAGAAATTCATGAATCATTTCGGCCAGCTCTCCATGGGTTTTTGGGGCTTTTGTCGCAATTTTCCCGGCAAGCCTGGGCTGTGCCAGCCCGTTTCCGAAAGCCTTGATTAGAATCTTCTCATCAA
Organism: Limonium bicolor; assembly: GCA_023374045.1. Classification (NCBI taxonomy): domain Eukaryota; kingdom Viridiplantae; phylum Streptophyta; class Magnoliopsida; order Caryophyllales; family Plumbaginaceae; genus Limonium; species Limonium bicolor. The sequence continues at coordinate 251,023,755 of CM041779.1, forward strand.
TGTCATCGATTTCGGCTACCTGCATATGAAACCTTTCACTAAACTCTTTCACCGTCTCCTCCTTCCTCTGTTTGAGATCCATTAGTTCTATCGTTTCCTTCTTGATTTTCTTGCTTGCAACAAAGTACTGCTGGAACTCCTCAGTTAGTTGCTTAAAACTTGAGATCGACTGCGGGGGTCTTGTTGAGATCCAACCGAGCGCTCTTTTAGATAATGTTCCCGGAAACAGATTGCAGAGGGCGAGCGAACTTATCCCTTGCGTGTTCATTGCGAACATAAATTTCTGAACGTGAAGAGCAGGATCCCCGGTTCCATCGTACTTTTCCACTGCAGGCGCGACAAAGTGGGGAGGAAGCTTTGCCTTCCTGATTTTCTCAGAGAAGGGGTAAAGAGTCATGTCGATCGAATCATCTTCCTCAGTTTCATCGCTGACGATCAGAGTTTTCTCTAGTTGCTCTTTCTTCCGGCTGTTGCTCGCTTCGGAGCCGCGATTCTTGAGCGATTCGAGCGCCTAGTCATGTCCTCCCATTTCTTCTGGTATTCCTCATCTCGCTGCATCAGCTCCTGCTGCAAGACTTCATTCCCATCCACTATTCTCTCGTCAATGGTTCTGACTAAGCTTTTCAACATCACTTCCAACGCTTGCTTGGAGATCACATCTTCGGCTTCCACTCTGTGTGCTTCCACATTGTTGATCTCGCCTTCAGGTCGGGGTGTCTTTCTTGTTCTTGGAGCCATCTTTGCTTGCGTATCTCCTTCGCTTACACCTGCAAAAGACACAACCTCAAAGTTTCAAAGTTTCATTGTTTTGTTCAAAATCAGACTGCCTCCGGTGGACTCGTGGTTGCTAAGAAAGATCTTGAGCCATTCGATTCCCACAGACGGCGCCAAAATGAAATAGTAAGTTCCTAATTCCCTAACCTCCTATCCTAATCTCTAATCTGATTCTGATTCTGCTGCTAGACCTTTTACCCTTTATCGAGTTACCTTTCTACTACGCAACTGAGCTTCTTGAGAGAGAGAATCGTAAAGGCAATGCAACAGTGTATATTTTCGAGTGTGAAAAACGTATCTTTTACCGTGGGGCTGAACCCCTATTTATAGTGTTTACACTGCCAGATTGAGAGTTTCCAGCCTGTATTTCTTTTTAATTGCCAGGCTGGCGTTTACATATAAGCAGGATATTTAATTTACTCATCCGGCCGGAACATTCTCCGATCCGGCGACATTCCCTGTTCTAAGCTGTTCCTTCTAGTCACATAGGACCGGATGTTCTACCTATCCTTATTCTCGTACTTTTCCCTCTTCAGGGGAGATGACTCACCCTTATAAAAACCGGCCCCCATTTAGTAGTAAGGGGTGTTTTAGTCTTTGTTGACCAATTAACTTACTTATATTGACATATGTTATAAACTTGCTTATTTTGGTTACTATTCACTAAAACAAGGCACATAGTTGTGAAATTTTTGATTTCCCATTGATTTAGACTTCCTAATGTGATACTAAGTAGTACACATATTAATTAGAGAGTAATGATGGACATTTAGCCATTCAAAACTCATTTACAAGACAATTTTTCAAAAATGTGCTTTAAGACTCCTTACAGCACATTTTGTGTTTTAACTTGTTTTCAAGCTTGGCTTTCCTTGGTATTTGGTTTAATATATTCATTAACACCTAATCGAAGTCTTGATAAGCTTATTAGGTCATAATCAAGCTTATCCCAAGCTTAGGGCAGATTTTAGCCCTAATTGACTTTAAGATACTTATTTGTGTTTTCAATGGTTTAAATTGTTTACTAATGTTTCTAAGACTCTTTTTAGTCTTAATATACCATATTTAAATGTTTAAACAACATAGTAAGGTTTGGGGTATTTCAATCTACCCCCCTTAAAAGAACTTTGTCCCCAAAGTTCATACTTCCACATATCCTAAATATTAGAACATGGGAATACATATAAATAATACTTCCATAACAACATTGACAACACACTTACATAACATCAGACACAAGGTCCATACAACAAAATCATTCAGACACAACGGTCTGTAACATAACAACATAACATAGACGATGTATTTAAATACACGTCGTACACACATAACCGAAACGGCTCTACCCCCCTTAAAAAGGGGTACGCCCCATACCCTATACACATAAACACTAAGAAGTAAACAATGACGGGTACTTCGCCTTCATCTTATCTTCCAGCTCCCAAGTGGCCTCCTCGACGTCCTGGTTAGACCAGAGGACCTTCACCAGTCTCACAGACTTATGGCGAGTGTCTCGAGTCTTAGTATCCAGAATCTGTACCGGAGTCTCCACTGATCGCATGGTCGGCTCTAAGGTTAGCCTTTCAGGCTGAAGCACATGAGATGGATGAGACATATATTTCTTCAACTGGGTTACATGAAATACATCATGTACCTTGCCCAGCTCGGCGGGTAAGTCAAGTCTGTAAGCTACCGGGCCGATCCGCTCCGTCACAACATAAGGCCCCACATATTTTGGGCTCAACTTGCCTTTCTGGCCAAAACGAAATACTCCCTTCATGGGGGATACTCTAAGGAATACCTGATCGCCCACGGCGAACTCCAGGTCACGTCTGCGCACATCGGCGTATGCTTTCTGCCTATCCTGAGCTACCTTCATTTTAGCCCGGATTTGGCGTACTTCAGCTTGTACTTGTTCCAGATACTTTGGTCCTATAATGACCGTCTCACTCGACTCATCCCAGCATAATGGCGTGCGGCATGGTCTACCGTACAAAGCCTGGAAGGGAGACATCTTGATCGAAGCATGGTAATTGTTGTTGTAGCTAAACTCGATCAGATGTAACTTATCAATCCCGCTGGTCTGAAAGTCAAGTGCACATGCACGTAACATATCCTCAAGTGTCTGGATGGTGCGCTCACTCTGACCATCAGTTTGTGGGTGGAACGCTGTACTTAGCTTCAGCTTGGTACCAAGCGCTTCCAGTGTGGATTTCCAATACCTTGAGAGGAATCTGGTATCCCTGTCAGACACAATTGTTTTCGGTACCCCATAATGTCTTACGATCTCTCTGTCGAAGAGCTCTGCTATTTTTGCCACTTTCCAGGTGTCCTTCATCGGTATGAATCGAGCCACCTTGGTCAGTCGGTCAACAACAACCCAAATCATATTCAGACCTCCCCTTGTAGGCGGAAGCCCTACTACGAAGTCCATAGAAATATCATGGAACTTCCACTCAGGCACTGGCATTGGCTGTACCATACCACCAGGTCGTCGGTGCTCAAACTTGACCTTCTGGCAAGTGAGACACCTCAATACATAATCATTCACATCCTTTTTCATTCCAGTCCACCAAAAATAATTTTTCATACCCTTGTACATCTTTGAAGCTCCGGGGTGAATCGAAGTCATAGAACAATGGGATTCACTCAGTATGCGCTCCTTTAGTTCAGCGCTACTCCTCGGGATACACAGTTGGCCATTGAGCCTAATCAGGTCAACATCGTGGAGTCGGAAGTCGTACTTCTGACCCTCGAATGTGCCATCAATAAGCTTCTGTCTGATTTCTAACATATACTGATCCGTCATCTAAGCATTCCGTACCTCTTTAACCAAGCCAGTATGAGAGACTAGCGAATGGAGAGAGTGTGCTCGGTGACTCAATGCGTCAGCTACCACATTTGCCTTACCCTCTTTGTACTGTAAATTGATGTCATAGTCATTTAAGAACTCGACCCATCTTCTTTGTCTCATGTTCAACTCTTTCTGAGTGAACAAGTATTTTAAACTTTTGTGGTCAGAATAAATTGTCACACTTACCCCATACAAATAATGTCGCCATATCTTCAACGCGAAGACAATGGCACCCAGTTCTAAATCGTGGGTAGGGTAGTTCTCTTCATGCTTCTTCAACTGTCGGGAGGCGTATGCTACGACCTTCCCGTGTTGCATCAACACACAACCCATGCCTCTGCCTGATGCATCGCAATAGACCTCAAAACCATATGGACCGTCTGGTATAGTCAGGACTAGTGCAGATGTCAGAGCATCCTTGAGACTCTGGAAAGAACACTCACAGTCGACTGTCCACTTGAATGGTGCATCCTTCTTCATCAAGGAAGTCATCGGCTTCGAGACGCTGGAGAAGTCCTTCACAAACCTCCTATAATATCCTACCAGACCGAGGAAGCTCCTGATATCGGTAACTGTCTTCGGCCTAGGCCAGGTGCGCACTGCATCAATCTTTGCCGGATCAACAGCGATCCCAGCCTCAGAAATCACATGTCCAAGAAAGGATACTTGGTTCAACCAAAATTCACACTTTGTAAACTTAGCATATAACTGATTTTCTCACTGTTTGTAACACATTTTGTAGGTGGCTTTCATGCTCACCTCTCGATTTCGAGTACCCAAGAATATCGTCGATGAAGACTACCACTGACTTGTCCAACTGATCTTGGAACAAGCGGTTCATTAAGTCCATGAACTTAGCTGGTGCATTGGATAAACCAAACGGCATAACCGTAAACTCATAGTGTCCATATCTGGTTCTGAATGCGGTCTTCTCAATGTCACTGTCACGGATGGAAATCTGATGGTATTCGGATCATAGATCTATCTTGGAGAATACTGATGCTCCTCTCAACTGATCAAATAAGTCATCGATGCGTGGTAAACGATGACGGTTCTTCACCATAACTGCATTCAGCTCACGATAATCAATGCAAAGGCGGAGGCTACCGTCCTTCTTCTTCACGAAGAGGACCGGCGCTCCCCATGGTGAAACGCTAGGGCGGATAAATCCCTTGTCGAGTAGGTCTCTCAGCTACTCCTTGAGCTCTGTCATATCTGCTGGAGCCATACGATACGGCGCCTTCGCAATTGGTCCGGTGCCCGGAACCAAATCAATCTCAAACTCAACTTCCCGTGCTGGCGGCATGTCGGGCAGTTCCTTAGGAAATACATCAGGAAACTCTGACACTACCGGCACATCAGGGCTAAACTCTGGGTCTCTCTCTATGTCCTGGACATAGCAGAGGTATACATCATTCCCTCGTCGTAGTTCACGATACATAGCCATGGCGGTGATGATCTGAGTTGAAGGCTCCCTGGGCCTCTGGCGGTAAGATATAGTAACCCCAAATGGACTCCAAAGAAGCAGTCGATGCTCGGCACACAGGATTCTGCCCTTGTACCGCTCCAACCAGTTCATCCCGACAATCACATCAAAACCAAGTCCGTCGAACTATATCAAGTCGATTGGAAACTCTTCATCACGAATTCGTACAACAACATCTCGGTGGTAGCGGGTACACCTGATCCACTCTTTCGACAGGAGAGTGACTAGGAAGTCTGGCATCTCATCACCGTCTAACCCCAGCCTCTTCGCAAAGGATAGCGAGATAAATGTATGTGAGGCTCCGGAGTCGAACAAGATCGAAGCGTCCACGCCATTGACTGGAAAGGTACCGGTGAGGATTGTGCCGCTCTTGCCGGCTTCTGCCTCATTGCAGACACTCAGTATACCTCCCGTTCTGAGTGCACAACCTAATTCATTGGCAAACTAATAAGTATTTGGTAACAACACGATTGATATACTTCAAACAACTCCACTTTATTCATTAACACACTCCTTACAACATACGTTGGCTTACACTGTTGACATAACTAACGCATATATAACATCCTTAACATACACTGGCTTAACACATTACATAATTATACAAGGCTTTAAAACTGTCTGAAGGTCAAATTCAAATGTCCGGGTTTCATGTGTGTGGCATTGATCACTACCGATGGTGCGGTATTCAGTTTGATCTTCCTGATGCCATGATATAGCATCCTTGACTGCCCACCCATGATTAGTACATCTCCTGATTTCAACACTAATTTCTTTGTGAGATCAGCACGCTTCTGCTCGCCATATATAAACACTGCGGTATCACCAATGGACCAAGACACCACGGGTACTCCCTTACTTAGAGACTCGGGTGACTCGTCCTTATCTTGGTGTAAACCTAATCGTCCACCTTTCTGGTAGAAGTTCACAATACATAAATCCGCTTTAACACTTGGAATTGAATCTGTTTCAACTTGTTGAGCAATTCCCACGACGTGGTTAAAGACTGCAAGGAACTCCTCAGGTATCATCGGTACCGTTGCTCCATCTTCAGCTCGCACTTCTTGATATGTCTTGGTGTAAGTATTCCAGTCCTTACCCATGCACATCATCTTCAATTTCATTCTCGATCCACTCGGGTATTCGGGTGTTTAGAAACCTCCGGGTGTTGCTCCCAGTTCATTGCATCGTCTGATGATGTGGATTTGTGCTTCTGGTGTCAGGTATCCATTTAAGAGTATCATACCTGGCTGGATAACCTGACATTTCTCCATTGGAAAGTCGGTGATGTTGATGGTGGTTTCTTCAGGGTTTGGTGTGGGTGGGATTGGATAAAAAATATTGAAGGCTCCTTTAAGTTTAGAATTATCTAATTAGGCGACCTTCACATTATACTTTAATTCTTTACTCACATGGTAGTACACTTGGACTCACTAGCACTTATGCATGAAATGCGGTATGCAATCACTTATTTCACTCAACAGTTTAGGCGGTACCTGGTCTAGTAGAGGGCCTTGGCGCCTCATACCGGTCCACCACATGCAGGACGGCCTTGCTAGGTCCCGACCCCTTCCCCTTCTGGGAATCAGTGCTCCTCTGATCTGTGGGTGGCTGGTTAGCCGTCTTCGGGCCATCGATGGTCGCTGTGGCCTTACCCTTCCACTGCCCCTTGGGCTTGTTGACTCTGCTGTTGGGGTTTCGGTAACACTCATAGTCACGGTGACCCCACTTCTCGCAGTAGCGACACTGCACGTCATTTCCTTTGCAGTCTTTGTCGGGGTGGTCTCCGTTACACCACTTACAGTAGTAGTGCCGCTCCGGTCCAGAACCCGTGCTAGCTGCTATCACAGTACACAATCAATACTTACTTCATAGCGTAACAATATACACTTCAACATGTCACACATGATTAAATAATTACCCTTAGGCGGGTAGGAGCATAGGGGTTTCGCCGCACATGCGTACGTGAGCTTCAGTGGCTCCTGAGTTATGGTTGTCTGGGCTTGGCCCTTGTCACCCTGGTGCTGACTCTTCTGGGGATGGGGATAAGGCTTCTTCTTCTTCTTTCCTCCCCCATACCCCTGCGGACTCTGGCCCTCACTCGTTGCCTTGCGCTTGTGCGCATTCTCCTCGTCCCTCAGTCGGACGGTAATCCCAACCTTAGCAGCAGCATGATAGCACTCCTGGATTTAGGATGTCAGTCATGCCCCGCAAAACTACTCATAAACTCACATTAATACTCACTTACGTATTACACTTATTCACATCACACTGTATTCTAATTACCTGCAAGGTAGTATACTCAGGTGGCCCCATCCCGTAGCGAAGACGGTGGCTGAGACCGTTGTAGAAACGGTTTACCAGCACCCGGTTCGAGTATCCCAGGTCCGGTAATAGGTGGATAAGGCCGGTGAAGGCAGTGTAGTAGTCATCGACCGACATCTTATCCCCCTGCCTCAGACTATCCAGCTCTAGGCGCTTGGCCTCTTGTACATGCACAGGAATACTTGGCTCGCAGCAGAGCCGTATACTCTCTCTAACCAAACTGAGGATCCGCCATCCGGTCCTCTCTCACAAGCTTCCACCAACTTTGTGCCGAACCCTTCAGGTAGTAAGCGGCAAGACGGACCTTGGCCCCAGCAAGCACATCTAAGGTCTCGTAGGCAGTCTCCAACTCGGAGATGTACGCCTCCAGCTTACGTGGGTCGGTCTCCCCATGAAACGACAGGGGTCTCAAATCTGCCAATGCCTTGACCTAGTGGTCTCTCATGGCGGTGGCGGTGGTGGTTTAACTTCGGGCTGTTGCCCTGCAGAATTGCAGCTACTAGTTGTGGGACCATCTGGGCTACGGCGGCCGCAACAGCGTCGGCCATGACTTGCATCGTAGGGTTCTCCCCTGGTTCCCAGCATCACCAATGCCACGCCCACGACCTCGACCTCGTGGTCTACCTGATATTTGAATTCACACGAACACTTATTAGCATTGTGCTTACACACTTATCGGTTCCAACAGTAGTAACGTCTTCCCGACAACAAGGTATCTCCACACTTAGTTACGGTTAACCTTTACACAACTGCTCACTTAGGTAACTGTGGTTAGGTTTCCTAACTCGGTATATTCCTAAGCTCGGTATTCTAGTCATCAGAGCGATACTTCGCTCTGATACCACTTTTTGTAACACACCTACTAAAAATTAACCATAACTGAAATCGTAGCGGAAAAACAACTAAACAATAACTAAACGATTCGGTGCTACAACGTCGTCAACCACCCACGTGGTTGACAAGGCAAAATAAATACAAGTGTACCGGTCTGGTGATCAGACTCCCGAGCATTAGGTAACAACATCCATATATACATAACCATCATACCGAGTATTTAATACACAAACGTCACTGAAAACTGTACACATAAACTCCACTGTCAACTGTAACGATCGTGACTCTAACACGAACATTACCAAATATAATGCCACGGGAGCACAGGCGCATCCCGGGCTCAACATCCAATATACCAAAAGTAATTCTGCAGCCTCGAACCTATTGCCATTCCGCTTCCTCGATCCTCATCCTGCAGTAAAAATATGGAGCCCCGAGGGGGTCAACAACCCTTGGCTGGTATGGAACGCGGCCCATCGGCTAGGGATACGTGCAACTAATTGTCATGATGGACATGGCATCATTTAAACATAACATATACATATGGCATAGCAACAATATTGCATAGCACAACATCACATACTAGTGAATACACTTTCACAATAACAAACCAAGAAGGTTTAACAACATAAGAAGCCTAGAGAATGGTTCATCCTCATGTTAAGCTTTGTTACACACACTCATTACCATTCTGTTAGTCGAACGAGTAACTTAAGTCACAGGGTTCGGATATTGTGACCCGAACACACCACACAAACACAAGTTCCCACTAAACCGGTCATAAGTCAGAATAGGTAAGCTTTGGAGGAAGCTAGGGAGATCAAACGCCAAATAAAGGAGAACAATCTTAACAACATAGAGTCGAATCTGATACAGATATCTACTCTTAAACTTACATGCATACGGACAACCGGATTCCTCACTCCCTAGTTAGCACTTTTAGAGTTCAACAGTGGACTTAACAAACAAACTCACAAGCAAGTGGTAAGTCATGTTAGACACACAAGGGAATGATCACGTCATAACATCAATCATAAAAACAACTGTAAACTCATTACATGACTTAAGTCTTACAAGGTCGTAAACATACAGAAAACAAAACAACACAAGCCGGTGTAAACCGGTAGGCAACAGACTGCAAGAAAACCATACCTTGGTCCTTGCTTCGATTGATTTCCACCGTAGGTCACTCCTATACATGTTTAAGAATGTCGGTTAATTACTTACTTAACTTCAAATTTACTAAGTGTTTAACATGGTTATATGGCATGTTTTAATGTCCAAACTTATCCTTGATTACCTACATTATACCCCCCTAGGGTTAACTACTTAAGCTACACTTGTTTGTTTTTTTTTACAAGTTTATGTCCGACCGAACTTACCGACCAACCTTACACAAGGTCGGTCCATTCCAGAGCACACATTACCGTCAAAAATTCTACTCCGACCGACCTTGCAAGTTCGGTCACAAGTTCGGTCTATTCCGAGAGTTTTTTTCCTTTGAAAATTCAGGTCCGACCGATCTTGGCAAGTCCGGTCGCAAGATCGGTCGATTCCCGAGACTCACTTACGTACAAAAATTTAGGCATGACCGACCTTGTAAGTCCGGTCCCAAGGTCGGTCTATTCCAGAGACTCAATCCGTACTAAAAATCCATGCCTGACCGACCTTGCAAGTCCGGTCCCCAAGGTCGGTCCATTACAGAAACCATTTCTCGCAGGGTAAACTGGGCTCGACCGACCTTGCAGGTCTGGTTCCCAAGGTCGGTCTGCTCCAGACCCTTGTTTTAAATTGCCCATTTGACTCCAAACTTCAACTCATATATCCTAGTATGTTCCAACCTTATTTGGGCACTTCAAACACACCTTAAGACCTCCTTAAAACTCCTTAAATTATTCACTAAAATCCTCCTCAAGCATTACACAAATTCTTATAAAAAGGTTTACACTTGTAATGTTTTTCACTAAGTTTCTATGTGGTGTTTCATACCTATAACTTCCACTATTCCCAAATTTTTTCTCACCACAACAACATCATCTCCCAAGCATCTTTTCTTACAAAAAATTCCTTATGTAATTCTTGAAATCCCTTTACAAGTTTATACTTTCTCCTTGTTTTACCAAAGTTTGCATAAGTCTTAACACAACTCCCAAAATGACTTTGGTGTATTCCAAAACACCCATTTGTATTCTATAACTTCCAAGATAATGTCTAAGTCCTTATTGGACTCCAAAACACCTTAATACATTGTTTCTTTCCTAATAACATTCCTAAGACTTCCTAGTTCACCAAAACTCATTTAAACACTTATAACTTCTTGTACATCACCTAATTTTTGACATGGGTTCTACTAACATCTTATTATACCAAAACACACATAGTTTTCACCATTAAACATTCAAGAACACTAAAATCCATCAAGAACATTCTTATACATAAAACTTCACTCATTTAACACTACATCACAATATAGTGCATAATTTAAATTGCATGGCACTTAGGCCCTTAAATAGCATGGCTCTTAGGCCCTTAAATAACATAAACCATAAACACTGAATTTCCACATTATATTTGCCTTTGACCTCCAAATACACTCAACAACACATATGCCCTTAATAGTCTCCTTGAGAGTATTTTACTAAGTCATTCACCATTGGCTCCTTAGGTAGTTTTCATAAGCAATTTATGCTCATTTCTCCTAAGACTTTAAACTACATTAGGTTAGCACATTTACCTCATTTCCTCACAAACTTCTTCCTTGTTTCCTTGATTAAAATCGGCAAGGCTTTAGTTGCTTGTCAACTTCTAAACATTCTACAAATGATAAAATGAGTATACAAGCTTTATGCTTCATCTCATTGTAAACCCTAGATTATACATTGTTTTTAAAACATTAAGATAGTTGTTTTACCTTGGATACAAAAGAGAGTTTCGAAATGTAGCAAGAGAGGACTCCACCAAGCCCTTGGAAGATTCAAATGAAGCTAAAACAAGCAAGGTAAGGACACCGTTAATGGTGTTTTTCGGACAACATACAAACATGAAGGAAATGTTATTTTTCTTAGAGTTTCCTTACCTAGAAGCATAGGAGAACAATAATATGTGAAAAGATGAGCTCAAGCTCCTCCCATGGAGATTCCTCTTGGCACCGAAATGGAGATCTTGGAATTTTGAGAAGATAGGAATGAAAAGCTTGATGAGACTAAGAGAATGGTGGTCTTTGTTTTTGATTTGGCAAAGTGAGCTAGGAGATAATGACAATGGAAGTTGGTGTTGGTGTTGGTACTATTGCAAAACTGTGAATGGAGAGCAAGAAGGAGATAGAAGAGAGGTTGGAGCCGTGGGAAATGAAGAGGGAAAGAAGAGAATGAAGATAAGTAACTAGTTTTTGATATTTAAAGTAAAAAGTAAATAGTGATTTGCTTTATTAATTTTACTTACTTGATAAACTAACAAAGGGGAGATGACTCACCCTTATAAAAACCGGCCCCCATTTAGTAGTAAGGGGTGTTTTAGTCTTTGTTGACCAATTAACTTACTTATATTGACATATGTTATAAACTTGCTTATTTTGGTTACTATTCACTAAAACAAGGCACATAGTTGTGAAATTTTTGATTTCCCATTGATTTAGACTTCCTAATGTGATACTAAGTAGTACACATATTAATTAGAGAGTAGTGATGGACATTTAGCCATTCAAAACTCATTTACAAGACAATTTTTCAAAAATGTGCTTTAAGCTCTTTAAAGCACATTTTGTGTTTTAACTTGTTTTCAAGCTTGGCTTTCCTTGGTATTTGGTTTAATATATTCATTAACACCTAAATGAAGTCTTGATAAGCTTTTTAGGTCTTAATCAAGCTTATCCCAAGCTTAGGGCACATTTTAGCCCTAATTGACTTTAAGGTACTTATTTGTGTTTTCTATGGTTTAAATTGTTTACTAATGTTTCTAAGACTCTTTTTAGTCTTAATATACCATATTTAAATGTTTAAAGAACATACTAAGGTTTGGGGTATTTCAAGAAGGTTGCAAACCTGGCCGACATAACGCAGACGACGGTAGAAACTCATGCAACTGTACACCAGAATAGGACTACGATGTAGTGCTTAAAGGAGGATCATTATTTAGTAACCACGACAAAATGTATGGGAACGGGAGCGTGGATTAAGACATAAGAAAATAATAAGGGGTTCTCTCAGAAAGAGGAACACCCTAATAAATGACAGTACTGTCAAATGAACAGGAAACTGCTGAATGGCTAGTTATCCAAAATAAGAGAACATTCAAGGAGTCCTGAGGACTACCAATTACATGGAGATTAGGTGGAAGTACCACTATAGACACACAGTACCGGAAGCCCATCTTGCATGGCGCACATGCCATAGCAAGTGCTACCACGATTAGGCTACATAGAGAGCCATCATGGCGAGATAACAGAACGCTACAGTTGTAGTACACACTAATACCGGATTGTAAATCTATAAGAACGAGAGAATGAGACCTTGGAAGGACCTAACGGCCTGACCATGATGAGATGAGTGGATACACCAGTCAGCAGGGAGCTGAACTTGGACAGAATACTGAACGATATAAATATTAGCAACGGTACAACCTACTACAACAACAATCGACAGTGCGGTAAGAACATCAATCCCAAACCCCGAGAGGAAAACACAAGAGAACGCTCAGTAATGCGAGCAAAACACTACGTAAGTAATAACGTACAAGGAATGCATTACGGAATACAATGGAGACAGTCGACATAAAAACTTTCAACAAGAATGGGATAAGGCTCCCAGATTGATCACTAAGAATACCAGTGATAAGCATTCTTCAATGAAGATGTTGGAAAACCCAGAAAACAGGATAAAAGAAATGAACATAAGCTATAACCTACTAAGGATTAAAGACGTACAACCCTGGAAAAGGAAAGCTCAGAGGACTACCCCCACAGAGCGGGCATAGTCAAGCCGAACGAACTGATGAATGACAATTAATACTGTTTGTCTAACTCATTAACACCCAAGTATGATTGATCATCAACGGGTGGCGTAGTCAACGGAAGGAAGTTGAACGAAGCGTTGAAATGGAAGTATAAGATGACAGGATGATATCCAACTTGGACACCGTAAGGCAAACGCCTAATACGAACCTAACCTTGATTGCTAAAAGACATAAATCTTGTAAAATGACAGTATTGTCAAAGACACTAAGTAATCCCAGATCACCTGAATAAACATCCATAGCAGGATGCAGCAACTTACCTTGAAACCCGATACTACATTCAATATGTAACCTAACGGTGGATAATGTTCAATGAAACAAAAACCTATAAGGATGACCTACAGTTGAATAAGAGTACAAGTAATGGACTGAGGCATTAAGCACTAAGGGCCTACGATCCAAGGATGTTAACTACATCAGAGCCCGAAGCGCAGTAAGTTGTAAGAGAGCTTATTTAAGCCACGAAGGAACTACAATTCGTAGATATGAACGGTTACCAAACCTATCACTTAGATTGTGGAAAATATTGCCAGGAAAAGGCACCAATGAGAATAATGAGATAGTACATTGTCAGGGGCGGAGAACGAACCATGCCTTTTAGGGTGGGGATACCTCTCCTTGTTGTGACGCCAAGAGTGGAAATAAACCCCTCAAAAAGGGCTTTCACTTATTAGAGAAATAATACATTTGTTAGAGAATGGAAACTGTAAACCTTGAAATTAACTTAGAACATACAAGATACACTTGAGTAATAAGGAAGGCTGCAGAGACAGACCTCATATCCAACACCCAAGATTTAAGGATCAGTAATCGTTAGAGATAAACATAGTGAGTGCGCAAAATGGCACGTCAAGTGACCAACGATCAGAAGAGCTTGTGAGTAAATGGATGACTTCTTCAGTAACCGGTTAGATTACATGGTAAATAACATCATAAAGGATGAAAGAATGTGAGAAAAAAATTAGCCTACTTATGAACCTGAGATTGAAGCAGAACACCTTCGTATTAAGAGATAACCATTTTACAGCACGGTATGACAACCGCCAAACACCGAAATTAGAGAACTCCTAGTGTGTTTACACCAAGAAGGGATTGAATATAAGATAAGATGTTAGAGTAAATGAGTAAGTAGTTGCGCCATCAATGGGCAACATGGTAAGGGCCAGCTACCACGGTAGTAGTGGTCGTGAGTACAATATTTATATAAGGGGATTAAGTCATGGTGCGCGGTAAAACGACCGTTATGTATAAGCCGTCAAATATTGACACTGAGGCAATTAAATTTATAAGCTAAGACCGATATAAGTAAGGAAATAAGATGGTAGACGAACTGTGTATTGATGCCAGTAGTTTGGACCTGGTTAGGTAAGATTTCACAGGAAGCACACTACCCATTCCTTAAGGAACTGGAAGTGCATTCCTAGTAGAACAAAAATGAGAAAGAAGATAAGAGGCTATATGGAAAGAGACCTCAGTTACTAAGAGACCGAATCAGTACGGGATACAGAAAGAACTAGAGCATACCATACTTAAGAACACAGAAAATAAATTTCCCTTGATTAAGTTCAAGAAGAACAATAAATGCTATCATGGAACGATGAAGAGGAGATCGACAACAGAATACTTCATAATTAGCAATAGCTAAACGTGTGACGAACGCTATAGGTTTACTAAAATGAGACGTGGGCGACTGCACCCCACAGGGGCTTGCAGGCCTAACACGCTCATTTATGAGTTAGTTGGGTATGTAGTAATGTACCAGTAAGGTACCCCACGCATGTAGACGAGTGGTGTAAGGAACACGGGAAGTAGTCGACTCCGTACCATGGACAACGACACAAGATTAGACAAGAGCAGCTACTACCGCAAATAATCGAAGAGAAGAATTCAGTTGAACCAACAACACAGAGGAATCAGAGAACAAATAATTAAGGACTATGAAGTGCGAAGAGCACGGATTGTTAAGCACAGACATTGGACATGTCTTAAAGTGTTAAGGATAAGACTGTAAAGCGCAATAAGCACTAAACAGTAGTTTCAGATTAAGGGTCAAGACCAAAGGTCAGTTGGAGAGAACAATTTAGACATTCGAGAAAACACTAAGAGTATGAACATAAGATCTTCAAGGAGAATGGATAGACGAGTTACAACTCATTAAGGCCGTGTATGTAAAAGATAACACATGTCCACTGAGAGGCCAATATTCCTAAACTGTAAGGAGGCAAAAGGATATACAATACTATGAACGATTAGAAGGCGGTTAAGCCTAAGATTATCAGAGTCGCACAGCTGAAGCTAGCAGACCACTACCTTTGAGATTAGGCCAAACTAAGTTAAGAATATGGTATAAGTACCGTAAGAATCCTCGATGCAGAGACTAAGCCATTAACATAGTTATGACCCTCTGATCCAATTATAAGTGAGATAGATGACATGGAAGCTAGAATGCTTGGTAATAATTAGACATCTTGAACTTATGTTCAAGGATGATATAATGTTGATTACGTGGGCGTAATCCATTTTAAGGGGGGTAGAGCAAAAACCGCTTAGCCTATGTTACATAAACTACGGTGTGCATAGCACAAAAGAAATTGAGAATATGTTTTACATAAACATTTTGAGATAAATCATGGTTATTGCACACTGAAGATGTGAATACCATACATATTAAGTATCTATCTTGTTAACTCCGGTGTGAGTACAAGTTAAGAGAATTAAGGAAGAGGATTAAGGAGACTTAAGAAATAAGGAATATATGAGGTATGAGTCGATATGAGACTATGTGTGAGATACGAATATGATAACACTATGGGATACTGTTCGATATGAATATGGGGAAGAAGATAGTAATGCTATGAGATATAAGATGGTGAGAATTGGTATGAGACGGTTATAGAACTTAGTAGGAATTTAAGTCTTGAGGTAATTACTAAGAGATGAATCGGGAATGTTTGATGGACTGAGTCCACACTTTGGAGATGTATTGATTATGATTAGAAGAACTAAAAAGATAGAAAATTGGACATGAGTGAATTATTTGGATGTTTGAAAATGACGTGGGAGGTTGAACTTGATTTTCTAGGGATCAAGGGAAACCGAACACAAATTGGGGTGGAAGGATAGTTCTACACTGATGCTGATCACATCAGGGTTGGATGATTCCTGAAACTCCCTACCAGTGGTCACAATAAAATCACGCTAAGGATAGAGGCATTAGGATAAAATGAAATTGGAGTTGATTGTATTTTTAATTAGAGGAACTACTCCTCACATGACCTCGTAAAAAGGATTACCTTTTTACTGAGTCTCGCCCATGAAGTCGAGGACGCACGAGCCTTTGTCTTCGGACCGGTGACATGGGGAGAGCAGAGTTGTTTTGTATTCTAGCCCATGGTGATGAGGACGAACGAGCCATTGTCTACGGACCGGTGACATGGGAGAATACGTTGGAAATTATGTGAATGTTTTAATCATCAAAAGGAACAAAGGGAATTTTGAGTGCTATACATGCTTAAGCGTGTTGTGTGATATTTAAGTATAAGATATGGTGGATCTAATGATTCAATGACTCTAAGTATACATAAGTATGATCTATATGATCTATGGAATGAGGTAAGACATGTATTCTAATAAGATAAGATGCATGGGAACTTTGGGGACAAAGTTCTTTTAAGGGGGGTAGATTGAAATACCCCAAACCTAAGTATGCTAAGTAAACATAAAATTATGATGTAGTAAGGCTAAAATATGCCTTAGAAAGATTGGTAGACAATTTAAACCAAGGAAAACACAAGAAAACGCCTTAAGGGCAATTTAGGCAAAATGTGCTTTAAGCTTGGAGTGACTTTAATTAGCACCCAAATATCATTATAAGACTTTATTAACATGCAAATGGACATGTTAAATCAATTAGCAAAGAAAACCAAGCTCAAAAACAAGCTTAAACACAAAATGTGCTTTAAGACTCCTTAAAGCACCTTTTTGAGAAATTGTCTTAGAATTGAGTTTTGAGTGGCTAAATGCCCATGATTACATCTTGATCAACATGTGTACCAATTAGTATCACATTAGGAAGTCTAAATCAATGGGAAACCAAAAATTTCACAAATTTGTGCACTGATTTGTGAATAGTGCCAAATAGTACCTAGTTTAAGCCTTTAGTCAACATAAGTCAATAAATTGGTCAACAAAGACCAAAAGTATCTTATTATTAAAGGGGGGAACGGTTTTTGAAGTGGTGACTCACCACATGTGCTAGTAAGTAAGGAAAGAGGTGGGAAAGTGAGTAAATTCATGAATTGCTTTAAAATGACAAATATCTATATTAGCCTTCTCTCTCTCCTCTCTTCATTTCACACCTTTACCCACGGTTTCTTCTTCTCCTCTCCTGCTCCAAAACCGAGAGAGCTCCATCTATGGTGCCTCCACCTTCAATTGCTCACCAAATACTCATCTTTGCTCCAAATTGAAAAGTAAGCATAGATTTCTCTTAGTTAGATCAAGGCCTTTTCCTATCTTTTCAAATCCTCCAAAGCTCAAGTTTGGTGCCATGAGAAAATTCCATTGATGGAGGAAAATCAAGTTTAAAGAGCCCATTTGGTTCTCCATTCATTCAAGGTAATGAAAATGTAAGAAAAACCATGTTTCCACCACTTCTTCTACATGGCCGAAAATTCTATCTTATGAGGGCTTTGTTTTTATGCCTTGTTCTAGCTAGTTTTATTAACCAAGGACTAGTGGAGGTCCTATTTCATTCAATGCCCAAGTCTACCTTGAGACTTCAAAGGTAATCATCCACTTTATACCTTAGAACACATTTTTAACCTAGGTTTTCATTCCTTAAGGTTCGTGTATTGTTTAGCACTCATGTGAGTCATTGAATATTGATTAGAACATTGGCAAAGGAAATTTAACGGGTGGCCGAGATTCATTTAAGAAGAAGGTCTAAGGAGGAAGTTAAGATAAGCTTGGAAAACAAGGTAAAATGCTTACCTAATGGTGGTTTAAGTCTTAAGGGATGGTATTTAGATAAGTACTAATGTAGCTTAAAGCTTACATTATGTAATGGGTTATATAACCTAGGAAAAAGGAATTTAAACAAGCTTTTGAACTTGTGACTAAGGAGCCAAAGGAAATGAGTTATTAAAATAAGTTTAAGGTGGATTTTAAGAGCATTATAACTACTATGAGATTGATGGGTGTAATTGCAGGTTGAAAGCTATTACATGTGGGAAATTCAGTGTTTAAATTCATGTCATTTAAGGGCCTAAGAGCCATGTCATTTAAGGGCCTAAGAGCCATGTCATTAAAGAGCCTTAGTGCTATGCAATTTAAGGTTATTGCACTATATTGAGTTTATTATGAATGAGTTGATTTGTGTGAGAAAATATGATGAGAAAGGACTTGATGTGTGTGAGATGGTTGAATGAGGAAAACAATGCATTTGGGCATGATAATATACTAGAGAAACTATGGCGAAATTTGGGTAGGAAACTAAGTGTTTAAGGTGTTCTAAGGAGATTTTATGACTAAGGATGTTCTAGCGGTCACTAAGGGTTATTTTGGTGAAAATGGATAAACCGTGGAGTTCTTGAGTACTAGGAAGACCTAGGAATGTATAAAAGGGACTAGGGGTTATAATGGTGAGTTTTATGCACCAAAACCATGGTTAAGGAAGCTAGGAAACTTGTACCAAGTTTGAAGGAAAGATAAGGTGTAGGATCGGGTGGCTGACTCAAACTAACTCAAGGTGTGAGTCTAAAAGTTGGTTTGACTCAATCGGTCTTTGAAAGTAGAAGAAACACTCTGTGATGTAGAGGCACTCAATCGAACTGCGTATGTGAGAACACTTGAGACGTAGAAACACTTTGTCGAACTAAGTGCGCGGAAGCAGTTGCTCAAGGTAGTAAAGTAAGATAGACTTAGCGAAGCTAAATGGATTAACACTCGAAAGGTGGAGGACTCTGTCGAACTCAGCAGGATACACAATATAAGTTATTTTATTTCCTGGTCAAAACAAAAAAACTTATAATGCCCACTCAGTAGATGAGATCTACTTCGTGGTTTTCACTCACTCACCCAATACAATCTCTGATCAGCTCAATGATAAGTGTAGTGAAAACTAGGTCCTACCTAGAAAGACTCTATCGATATGCACAAACAAATCTAGTACTTCTCTCTCTCTTTTTCTCTCTCTAAAATAGGCAAAGCTTTCTCTAAACAAATGATATTAATGATTCTCTTTGGAAAGCTGCAATGAGAAATGAAATGACAACTCTCTTATATAGTGGAGCCGGTGAGGGAGTCTGCTTCCGAAATTTCTGCCATCTGAATGTTGTAGTTGCTTAAAATCCGGTCCTAACTTATTTGTGGACGTTACTAAGCCTTGGCCCTTAATTTTCGGACAATTACCAATCCATTGGACGACTTGGCAACGTTCAATTATGACTCTCATGTTTGATGTAGCAGACTGACTCTGTCAATTCCGAAATTTCAGGAACCAATGACTCTTTCCTTGAATTTCGGAAGCTGGAGCCATATTTTGGAAGCTGGAGCCAAGTCTTCTGATTAGTGCCATGCTGAGAGAATTTTGGTCCAAGTCTGAGCGTTGATGACCGTTGTAAGTCAATGTAGTTGCTGTACTTGCTCCTTAATTTTCGTAACTGACCGACACACTCTCTCGAATTATCAGAAAGTCAAGGCTTTGGATTTTGCTCACATTTTGCATGAATTTCAGCCCAAGGATGATAGTTGATGACTGTTATGGTTTAGTGGACGTTGCTCGTTGAATTTCGTTACTGATTGATGAATTCACATGGATGGACTCTCTCGCTCTTTCGGTAAGGACAGAGACTCATTCGAACTTTCAAGGTTGACGAACTCTGTCTTGTTTTGAGAAGTGTGATTGACTCGTTTGATCTGGTTGACTATCTCAGTAACACCTTCATACTCCAACAGTTTCCCCCTTGTTGCTTATGATAGCAAAACTCTTTTTATGAATCCCGTATGAGTCAATCTACAAAACAAGACAAGAGCAAAAAAAGAATTTTGGGGAACTGACCATGTCCAAGTTCCCCCTTAATCACAGCATAGATTGAGTAACTCTGTTAGAGTTCCCCCTGAATCGAAGAGCACAATTTGGCAAACCACAACCTACTAAGAGAGATTGAAAAAGGGAATATATGACTAAGTTAAGAAAACTGCAACCAACATGATCTAGTACCAATAAAGTAAAAACGAAACAGAGTATCCAAACTTCACCTCAGGCCTAGTCGCACAGAGATAAAGTCAATCCAGAACATAACCAGAGTGACTCGTTCGTGAGAGACGGGATTCACTAATTCCCCCTTTTTGCTGTCATCAGTAAGGGAGGTTTGCAACAGAGTCTAAGTCAATCCGTACATTAAAAAACAAATAGACTGTATCCATAACGCAAACATACTCATGGACGACAAGGGGCAAGAAGTATTGTCATCTTCCACAATACCTTTCATTGCCACATACTCATAACTTGTAATGATCCCTGTTGCATTGCATTGTATTTTTGAAGACTTTATAGCTTTATATTTGCAATTCATAGATATTTAACAAGTTTGAGCCACAGGGACTGTCTCCATCCCCCAGACTTTTCTCTCCACCCATGTAACAGCTTTGGGCCAACTTTCCCAGGTTTCGCATCCTTAGGAAGTTAGGTGATAAAGCACCCTTAAAGGCTTTATAACCGAGTGGACGAGGTCCGTTTTGGTTCAGGAGAAACAAGTTAGCGGAGTACCTTGCCTTTGTCCTCTCTCCTTTTCTTTTTTTTTTTGGAGAAAATCGAAAAGGGACACAAAGAGCAGACACAGTCTATCAATATGAGAACACGGATTGACTCAAACAGTATGTAAACAACACCTACTAATTATACAGCCAAAGAAGGAGAGAGACTACCGTCTTACGTTGATTGAGTCATTCCAATTGTTAAACGGAATGCCTCGAATCTGGTGGTAGGTAGAGGCTTGGTAAAGATATCTGCTAGCTGATCCTCTATTGGAACAAAGTCAAGTTGAATTAGCCTTTTCTCGACACAATCCTTTAAGAAATGGAAAAATATTTCAATGTGTCTGGTTCTCGAATATTGCATTGGGTTTCCAGAGATTTTACATGTGCAATTGTTATCATAGAAAATACCAATTTGATCTCAGCAAAATTTTTCTTTGTAGAGGGCCAAGAGACTAAGCATGGACCAAGGAATTGTGTATTGCTAGATGCACTCTTTCGATCATAGAGGGAATTTGTCCAATCAGAATCACTAAAACCAGATAAAATAATATAGGGGAACGAATGTACCATAGATGAAGTTGACTGGTTCCTTTTAAGTATCGAAAGATTCACTTGACTGCCTTGAGATGGGACTGTTTGGGTGCTGCTTGAAAGCGAGCACATAGACAGAGTTGGTCGTCAGAATGTATGGCATTTAGACACTTCTTGTATTTATTTCCTTTGCTTTAGTCATGTGGTTCTAGAGATCCTGTACGTTCATCAAAAACTTTGCAAACGACATATGAGAGAAGTACTAAATTGAATCTTTCACAAATTTGAAAAATGCTTAACAGACTAGGTTGAAGTCCAGTGACCAGATGGACTCCATCTACCTTAAACTTGGAGGGGTTACCTACGGAGCCAACTCCCACGATTTCCCTTGGTTGTTGTTACTAAAGGTAAGCTTACCTCCTTTGTAGGTTGAAAGCGAGCTGAATTTGTCGGGATTTCCAGTCTGGAGCACCCGCTGTCCAAGTACACATAGTCCATCTCCACGCTCGCTTCCACCTGCAAAAAAAAAATCACTTGGTAGTTTTGGGAACCCAAAATATAGTTGGGTCCCCTTTTGAACCAGATTTTTTCAGCTTTTCTCGTGCCTCAAGGATAAGATTGAGTCGCTTGATATTAAATGACACATCCTTGTGAAGCTTTTCACAGGCACTATCTCGATGTTCAAGACTCCCGCAATAACCGCAAATCTTCAAAATCTCATTCACAACTTAAACGATGATTGCTCCCAAAACTAACTGGAAATGCAGCGGAAAATATATACATAACAACGGGTGGTGTTACAACGCCGTTAGTCACCCATGTACTAACAAGGCTAACTCCAATACAACTTACAAATATTACGGTATGAGCGCTGAATACAAACCGCTTAAAATAACAAAACCAATAGTAAAAAATATAGTACTGTAAATTGATTCCGGTAATAATAATCCCCTGTCATAATTCTACCCACCTACACTCGGTGTGGTAATCTCTGTAACTTCAGGTACCTGAAAAATGGGGTTGCCCCCAAAGGGGCTCAGCAAACAACGCTGGTATGGAAAACGTGCAGCCCATCTGTAACACCCCATCTCAAACCAAATGTGGTTCGCAACTTACAACATATATATAAATGTCACAGTGGAATTCAATACACTCCAGGACCTTGCCACGGTCTGATTGACAGAATATACCGAACATTAGTACATACAAATCTTAACCAAATACATATCCTTCTTACAATCCCCTCAAATCCTATACATCTTACTAACTCAAATTGCCATACGAGTGTACACGCACAACTCGTAGGCCACACTTAACCCGTAATGCTTGTTCCCCTTCTTACTCTCGCGACGGCCGCTTCCTGACGTTCACCTGTGTAGTAAAAACAGCCCCCAAAGGGGGTCAACATGAATGCTGGTACAATCCTCTCATGGCCCCCAAGCTAACGTAGCTACGACGACTAATTGTCGATAACATGGAGGTTGATTAGATGCACAACATTATAGAAGGTGCAATAAACAAACAACCAATTATGAACAATCAAAGTTCAAACATAATGAACGACTTAAATGTGTTCCCTTATTTAGTGAGTCAATTATTCCACTCCTTAAGTTACGTTTCCTCTTAATCTTAGTCCATCCTTATCTTACCTCTATCTTAGTCTTATTTTAGTCTTAGAAAACAACCATCCTTTAAAAAGAATGGATGTAGCTCATCTCAGTCTTATATTACAAACCATCCTTTAAATAGGAATGGTTGCAACTTATCTCAACCTTATCTTATATTTGCCAACCGTCTCTCATTAGAACTGGTTAGCCCTTAGTTCGTTGTTTATTTTCGTAGGGCTTGGTTAACCCTAGCCAGCAGCAGGTCACTTACCGGCAATAAACAACATTCTTTAATTGTTGGGGATGTAGGCTAGATCCCCCCACGCCATCTTAGTATGCCTCCCACCTAAAACAAGTAGTCCGAGGAGGTCGAGTCTATATGTTGACTCTAGGCGACGAGTCTGAAGACAAGTCATATTTGGAAGTCGGTATCTGGTAAGGATACCGACCTCCCCAGTACACATGTGCCGGTACCATTCCGGATTCCTCACTCCCCCCAAAGTTAAAGTTAGTAGTAGTCTCAATGCGACGTTTGTTTGTTTAACCTCTTTCGGTTACTAACAAACTAATATTAGGGTGTGTTCCTTAGTCTCACACAATTCCTTACTAAACGTTAGTTAGTAGGTTCTCACGGTAAGTTGTGTTAGTTTTAAACATCACACAACAATACAATAACCATAATGTTCCGGTTCCATGCTTTATCTTGTTTAGTGAGCACACAAAAATCAAATAGCATACAAGCCGAGGGACACCTCGTTAGCAAGCAGGTCACAAGAGAACTGTACCGTTCACCGTTGGTCGTTTGGTTGCTTACTCTCCTCCGGAGTCCAAACTCTCAAGTCCTAAACATTGATTCAGTTTTAAGTTGTTAATCACTTAACTTAATTCAACTTAATTAACTTACTCAACCCATAATGTTTCCCACCTAAGACCTCTTAAGTTTTACAACTTATTTTAAACTTAACCTTAAACTTTTAAATTTATACTTAACTTAATCCCTTAGGTCTTATACCTCTAATCATCAATGCCCTCTTAATGGGGTACCATTACTACCACTAAATCCTAAGGGTTACTTTCTTTTTTTTCTATAGGGCCACCGACCTTACCAACCGACCTTACCAGGTCGGTCCATTCCAGAACATATCACCGTTTGAAAATTTTACCCCGACCGACCTTGCAAGTCCGGTCCCCAAGGTTCTATTTCCGAGTATCTTCCCCGTTGAAGATTTAGGCCCAACCGACCTTGCAAGTCCGGTCCCCAAGGTCGGTCCATTCCAGAACGTTCTTCTGCTAGTGTATTTTGAGCCCGACCGACCTTTCCAAGGTCGGTCCTAAGGTAGGTCGGCTCCAAAAACTTATTTCTAAGTGTTAAATTCAGCCCAAACTTCTCCACAAGTCCCCCATGTGTCCTAATACCATTTAGGCACTTAAACTCACCTTTAAACATCCATTAAAACCTCCTTAGCTACTTTCTCAATTCTTACTAGGAATTTGTAACACTTGTTTACACCTCTTAAGGCCTTTACAAGTCACCAAATAAGGCCTATACATTATCTAAAACCATTACCATTCAAACCCTATCATTAGAACCCAAAACAAATTTTTTTCTCTTGTCTACACTGACCGCCCCTCTGGGGCGGTCCCAACCAGAAGCTAATTTCCTGCACGATTTGCCTGGACCTCCCCACAGGGGCGGTCCCTAGGGGCGGTCCACAGCAGAACCTATTTTCCAAAGTGCTTTTCTCCTCATTTTGAACTCCAAATTCACCCCAATCTTTCCCACTCATTCCACAATCTTTCCACATGTTTAAGCACCTTAAAATATGCACTAAACCTTCCTCAAAAATCACCAAACTTGACACTCAATTTCTTGCAAAATTCTTACACTTAACACTTGATTCCTTCACACTTCCCTCTTGTGACTTTGCCTAAGACCTCAACTAATCATTATGTTTCTTTACCACCGTCTTAACTACTCCTCAAGCATCATTTTGCACACCCATTTGCTTTACTCAAACTTCTCAAAGCCATATATAATATTGCACATGCTTACATCCTTATAAGTCATTATACCTTACGTTGGAGTATGAAGGTGTTGTTGAGATAGTCAACCAGATCAAACGAGTCAATCACACTTCTCAAAACAAGACAGAGTCTGTCAACCTTGAAAGATCGAATGAGTCTCTGTCCTTACCGAAAGAGCGAGAGAGTTCATCCATGTGAATTCATCAATCAGTAACAAATTCAATGAGCAACGTCCACTAAACCATAACAGTCATCAACTATCGTCCTTGGGCCGAAATTCATGCAAAATGTGAGTAAAATCCAAAGCCTTGACTTTATGATAATTAGAGAGAGTCTGTCGGTCAGTTGTGAAAATTAAGGAGCAAGTACAGCAACTACATTGACTTACAACGGTCATCAACGCTCAGACTTGGACCAAAATTCTCTCAGCATGGCACTAATCAGAAGACTTGGCTCCAGCTTCCAAAATATGGCTCCAGCTTCCGAAATTCAATGAAAGAGTCATAGGTTCCTGAAATTTCAGAATTGACAGAGTCAGTCTGCTACATCAAACGTGAGAGTCATAATTGAACGTTGCCAAGTCGTCCAATGGATTGGTAATTGTCCGAAAATTAAGGGTCAAGGCTTAGCAACGTTCACAAATAAGTTAGGACCGGATTTTAAGCAACTACAACGTTCAGATGGCAGAAATTTCGGAAGCAGACTCCCTCACCAGCTCCACTATATAAGAGAGTTGTCATTTCGTTTCTCATTGCAGTTTCCAAAGAGAATCATTAAGAGCATTTGTTTAGAGAAAGCTTTGTCTATTTTAGACAGAGAAAAAGAGAGAGAGAAGTACTAGATTCGTTTGTGCATATCGATAGAGTCTTTCTAGGTAGGACCTAGTTTTCACTACACTTATCATTGAGCTGATCAGAGATTGTATTGGGTGAGTGAGTGAAAACCACGAAGTAGATCTCATCTACTGAGTGGGCATTATAAGTTGTTTTGTTTTGACCAGGAAAAAAATAACTTATATTGTGTATCCTACTGAGTTCGACAGAGTCCTCCACCATTCGAGTGTTAATCCATTTAGCTTCGCTAAGTCTATCTTACTTTACTACCTTGAGCAACTGCTTCCGTGCACTTAGTTCGACTAAGTGTTTCTACGTCTCAAGTGTTCTCACATACGCAGTTCGATTGAGTGCCTCTACATCACAGAGTGTTTCTTACTTTCAAAGACCGATTGAGTCAAACCAACTTTTAGACTCACACCTTGAGTTGGTTTGAGTCAGCCACCCGGTCCTACATGTGGTATCAGAGCTTGCTTAGGCTGACAGTCAATCAACGAGAAATGGCAGCCGTCGGTTGGGGTGGCTCAGACTCAGACGATCAAGACACAGAGTCCAGCGGCCTAGTATGTCTCATGGCACATGATGCGACTGAGTCCATGATCCTTGACAAAGAGGTAACTCGCTCTCATCTTGAGACAGATCTTTATCGTATATCTCCTATGGGCTTTATGACTTTAATTGCTAAAATGTCTTCTGAAACTAACTCTCATAAAGCTGATCTTAACAGAAAAATCTCCGAGTTAAGTGAGGAACTTGAGATCTCAAAAAGTCTTATGTATGCTTTGAGAGATGAAGCTGAGGAACATAAGACTATTTCCTGCTCACTTAGACTGGATTTGCGAGACTCTCGACGTCATGTTGACTCCCTTAAAAAGGAGCTTGACAAAACCAAGAGTCTTACTGAATCCAACCAAAGGGAACAGGAAGAGTCACTCACTCAGATTGACTCTCTCAAACATGACCTCACTGTTTTCGCTGACAAGTGTTGTTCTTTGCAGAATGAGCTAAATAGTTCAGAATCTCAAGTTATCTCTCTAACCTCTTCTATTGAGCAACTCTCTCGAAAATTGAAAGAAAAGGAACATGCACTCTCTCTCAAACCAGTCAATTTCATCAAACAGGTCACTCCATCAGAATTGCCTGAGTGGGCCAATTCCAAGATCAAGGAAGTTAGTCAAGATCGTGATAATCTTCGAAAGGAAGTTGAAAAACTCTCCCAAGAGATAATCAATATACGGTCTGGAGTTGGATCCACTCAATCGAAGCCCAAGTGGCATAAAGGTAAATTCGATATCCCTAAAAATATGTCCAAATCCAACAACAAACCCAAGCGCCAACAACAAAAGAAAATTTTGATTCTTGGTGGATAGGACAGCAAAAATACGTCAATCTTCCTCCCAGTAAGATTTGCGGTTATTGCGGGAGTCTTGAACATCGAGATAGTGCCTGTGAAAAGCTTCACAAGGATGTGTCATTTAATATCAAGCGACTCAATCTTATCCTTGAGGCACGAGAAAAGCTGAAAAAATCTGGTTCAAAAAGGGGACCCAAGTATATTTGGGTTCCCAAAACTACCAAGTGATTTTTTTTTTGCAGGTGGAAGCGAGCGTGGAGATGGACTATGTGTACTTGGACAGCGGTGCTCCAGACTGGAAATCCCGACAAATTCAGCTCGCTTTCAACCTACAAAGGAGGTAAGCTTACCTTTAGTAACAACAACCAAGGTGAAATCGTGGGAGTTGGCTCCGTAGGTAACCCCTCCAAGTTTAAGGTAGATGGAGTCCATCTGGTCACTGGACTTCAACCTAGTCTGTTAAGCATTTTTCAAATTTGTGAAAGATTCAATTTAGTACTTCTCTCATATGTCGTTTGCAAAGTTTTTGATGAACGTACAGGATCTCTAGAACCACATGACGTAAAGAAGGAAATACATACAAGAAGTGTCTAAATGCCATACATTCTGACGACCAACTCTGTCTATGTGCTCGCTTTCAAGCAGCACCCAAACAGTCCCATCTCAAGGCAGTCAAGTGAATCTTTCGATACTTAAAAGGAACCAGTCAACTTCATCTATGGTACATTCGTTCCCCTATATTATTTTATCTGGTTTTAGTGATTCTGATTGGACAAATTCCCTCTATGATCGAAAGAGTGCATCTAGCAATACACAATTCCTTGGTCCATGCTTAGTCTCTTGGCCCTCTACAAAGAAAAATTTTGCTGAGATCAAATTGGTATTTTCTATGATAACAATTGCACATGTAAAATCTCTGGAAACCCAATGCAATATTCGAGAACCAGACACATTGAAATATGTTTCCATTTCTTAAAGGATTGTGTCGAGAAAAGGCTAATTCAACTTGACTTTGTTCCAATAGAGGATCAGCTAGCAGATATCTTTACCAAGCCTCTACCTACCACCAGATTCGAGGCATTCCGTTTAACAATTGGAATGACTCAATCAACGTAAGACGGTAGTCTCTCTCCTTCTTTGGCTGTATAATTAGTAGGTGTTGTTTACATACTGTTTGAGTCAATCCGTGTTCTCATATTGATAGACTGTGTCTGCTCTTTGTGTCCCTTTTCGATTTTCTCCAAAAAAAAAAAAGAAAGGAGAGAGGACAAAGGCAAGGTACTCCGCTAACTTGTTTCTCCTGAACCAAAACGGACCTCGTCCACTCGGTTATAAAGCCTTTAAGGGTGCTTTATCACCTAACTTCCTAAGGATGCGAAACCTGGGAAAGTTGGCCCAAAGCTGTTACATGGGTGGAGAGAAAAGTCTGGGGGATGGAGACAGTCCCTGTGTGCTCAAACTTGTTAAATATCTATGAATTGCAAATATAAAGCTATAAAGTCTTCAAAAATACAATGCAATGCAACAGGGATCATTACAAGTTATGAGTATGTGGCAATGAAAGGTATTGTGGAAGATGACAATACTTCTTGCCCCTTGTCGTCCATGAGTATGTTTGCGTTATGGATACAGTCTATTTGTTTTTTAATGTACGGATTGACTTAGACTCTGTTGCAAACCTCCCTTACTGATGACAGCAAAAAGGGGGAATTAGTGAATCCCGTCTCTCACGAACGAGTCACTCTGGTTATGTTCTGGATTGACTTTATCTCTGTGCGACTAGGCTGAGGTGAAGTTTGGATACTCTGTTTCGTTTTTACTTTATTGGTACTAGATCATGTTGGTTGCAGTTTTCTTAACTTAGTCATATATTCCCTTTTTCAATCTCTCTTAGTAGGTTGTGGTTTGCCAAATTGTGCTCTTCGATTCAGGGGGAACTCTAACAGAGTTACTCAATCTATGCTGTGATTAAGGGGGAACTTGGACATGGTCAGTTCCCCAAAATTCTTTTTTTGCTCTTGTCTTGTTTTGTAGATTGACTCATACGGGATTCATAAAAGAGTTTTGCTATCATAAGCAACAAGGGGGAAACTGTTGGAGTATGAAGGTGTTACTGAGATAGTCAACCAGATCAAACGAGTCAATCACACTTCTCAAAACAAGACAGAGTTCGTCAACCTTGAAAGTTCGAATGAGTCTCTGTCCTTACCGAAAGAGCGAGAGAGTCCATCCATGTGAATTCATCAATCAGTAACGAAATTCAACGAGCAACGTCCACTAAACCATAACAGTCATCAACTATCATCCTTGGGCTGAAATTCATGCAAAATGTGAGCAAAATCCAAAGCCTTGACTTTCTGATAATTCGAGAGAGTGTGTCGGTCAGTTACGAAAATTAAGGAGCAAGTACAGCAACTACATTGACTTACAACGGTCATCAACGCTCAGACTTGGACCAAAATTCTCTCAGCATGGCACTAATCAGAAGACTTGGCTCCAGCTTCCAAAATATGGCTCCAGCTTCCGAAATTCAAGGAAAGAGTCATTGGTTCCTGAAATTTCGGAATTGACAGAGTCAGTCTGCTACATCAAACATGAGAGTCATAATTGAACGTTGCCAAGTCGTCCAATGGATTGGTAATTGTCCGAAAATTAAGGGCCAAGGCTTAGTAACGTCCACAAATAAGTTAGGACCGGATTTTAAGCAACTACAACATTCAGATGGCAGAAATTTCGGAAGCAGACTCCCTCACCGGCTCCACTATATAAGAGAGTTGTCATTTCATTTCTCATTGCAGCTTTCCAAAGAGAATCATTAATATCATTTGTTTAGAGAAAGCTTTGCCTATTTTAGAGAGAGAAAAAGAGAGAGAGAAGTACTAGATTCGTTTGTGCATATCGATAGAGTCTTTCTAGGTAGGACCTAGTTTTCACTACACTTATCATTGAGCTGATCAGAGATTGTATTGGGTGAGTGAGTGAAAACCACGAAGTAGATCTCATCTACTGAGTGGGCATTATAAGTTTTTTTGTTTTGACCAGGAAATAAAATAACTTATATTGTGTATCCTGCTGAGTTCGACAGAGTCCTCCACCTTTCGAGTGTTAATCCATTTAGCTTCGCTAAGTCTATCTTACTTTACTACCTTGAGCAACTGCTTCCGCGCACTTAGTTCGACAAAGTGTTTCTACGTCTCAAGTGTTCTCACATACGCAGTTCGATTGAGTGCCTCTACATCACAGAGTGTTTCTACTTTCAAAGACCGATTGAGTCAAACCAACTTTTAGACTCACACCTTGAGTTGGTTTGAGTCAGCCACCCGATCCTACACCTTATCTTTCCTTCAAACTTGGTACAAGTTTCCTAGCTTCCTTAACCATGGTTTTGGTGCATAAAACTCACCATTATAACCCTAGTCCCTTTTATACATTCCTAGGTCTTCCTAGTACTCAAGAACTCCACGGTTTATCCATTTTCACCAAAATAACCCTTAGTGACCGCTAGAACATCCTTAGTCATAAAATCTCCTTAGAACACCTTAAACACTTAGTTTCCTACCCAAATTTCGCCATAGTTTCTCTAGTATATTATCATGCCCAAATGCATTGTTTTCCTCATTCAACCATCTCACACACATCAAGTCCTTTCTCATCATATTTTCTCACACAAATCAACTCATTCATAATAAACTCAATATAGTGCAATAACCTTAAATTGCATAGCACTAAGGCTCTTTAATGACATGGCTCTTAGGCCCTTAAATGACATGGCTCTTAGGCCCTTAAATGACATGAATTTAAACACTGAATTTCCCACATGTAATAGCTTTCAACCTGCAATTACACCCATCAATCTCATAGTAGTTATAATGCTCTTAAAATCCACCTTAAACTTATTTTAATAACTCATTTCCTTTGGCTCCTTAGTCACAAGTTCAAAAGCTTGTTTAAATTCCTTTTCCTAGGTTATATAACCCATTACATAATGTAAGCTTTAAGCTACATTAGTACTTATCTAAATACCATCCCTTAAGACTTAAACCACCATTAGGTAAGCATTTTACCTTGTTTTCCAAGCTTATCTTAACTTCCTCTTAGACCTTCTTCTTAAATGAATCTCGGCCACCTTCTTCTTAAATTCTGACACCTTTAAATTTCAATGTTTAATGTTCATCAATATTCAATGACTCACATGAGTGCTAAACAATACAGAACCTAAGGAATGAAAACCTAGGTTAAAAATGTGTTCTAAGGTATAAAGTGGATGATTACCTTTGAAGTCTCAAGGTAGACTTGGGCATTGAATGAAATAGGACCTCCACTAGTCCTTGGTTAATAAAACTAGCTAGAACAAGGCATAAAAACAAAGCCCTCATAAGATAGAATTTTCGGCCATGTAGAAGAAGTGGTGGAAACATGGTTTTTCTTACATTTTCATTACCTTGAATGAATGGAGAACCAAATGGGCTCTTTAAACTTGATTTTCCTCCATCAATGGAATTTTCTCATGGCACCAAACTTGAGCTTTGGAGGATTTGAAAAGATAGGAATGAAGGCCTTGATCTAACTAAGAGAAATCTATGCTTACTTTTCAATTTGGAGCAAAGATGAGTATTTGGTGAGCAATTGAAGGTGGAGGCACCATGGATGGAGCTCTCTCGGTTTTGGAGCAGGAGAGGAGAAGAAGAAACCGTGGGTAAAGGTGTGAAATGAAGAAGAGAGGAGAGAGAGAAGGCTAATATAAGATATTTGTCATTTTAAAGCAATTCATGAATTTACTCACTTTCCCACCTCTTTCCTTACTTACTAGCACATGTGGTGAGTCACCACTTCAAAAACCGTTCCCCCCTTTAATAATAAGATACTTTTGGTCTTTGTTGACCAATTTATTGACTTATGTTGACTAAAGGCTTAAACTAGGTACTATTTGGCACTATTCACAAATCAGTGCACAAATTTGTGAAATTTTTGGTTTCCCATTGATTTAGACTTCCTAATGTGATACTAATTGGTACACATGTTGATCAAGATGTAATCATGGGCATTTAGCCACTCAAAACTCAATTCTAAGACAATTTCTCAAAAAGGTGCTTTAAGGAGTCTTAAAGCACATTTTGTGTTTAAGCTTGTTTTTGAGCTTGGTTTTCTTTGCTAATTGATTTAACATGTCCATTTGCATGTTAATAAAGTCTTATAATGATATTTGGGTGCTAATTAAAGTCACTCCAAGCTTAAAGCACATTTTGCCTAAATTGCCCTTAAGGCGTTTTCTTGTGTTTTCCTTGGTTTAAATTGTCTACCAATCTTTCTAAGGCATATTTTAGCCTTACTACATCATAATTTTATGTTTACTTAGCATACTTAGGTTTGGGGTATTTCAATCTACCCCCCTTAAAAGAACTTTGTCCCCAAAGTTC
This sequence comes from Limonium bicolor, assembly GCA_023374045.1. NCBI lineage: Eukaryota > Viridiplantae > Streptophyta > Magnoliopsida > Caryophyllales > Plumbaginaceae > Limonium > Limonium bicolor. The sequence goes on from CM041779.1 coordinate 251,056,566, forward strand.
CCATGCATCTTATCTTATTAGAATACATGTCTTACCTCATTCCATAGATCATATAGATCATACTTATGTATACTTAGAGTCATTGAATCATTAGATCCACCATATCTTATACTTAAATATCACACAACACGCTTAAGCATGTATAGCACTCAAAATTCCCTTTGTTCCTTTTGATGATTAAAACATTCACATAATTTCCAACGTATTCTCCCATGTCACCGGTCCGTAGACAATGGCTCGTTCGTCCTCATCACCATGGGCTAGAATACAAAACAACTCTGCTCTCCCCATGTCACCGGTCCGAAGACAAAGGCTCGTGCGTCCTCGACTTCATGGGCGAGACTCAGTAAAAAGGTAATCCTTTTTACGAGGTCATGTGAGGAGTAGTTCCTCTAATTAAAAATACAATCAACTCCAATTTCATTTTATCCTAATGCCTCTATCCTTAGCGTGATTTTATTGTGACCACTGGTAGGGAGTTTCAGGAATCATCCAACCCTGATGTGATCAGCATCAGTGTAGAACTATCCTTCCACCCCAATTTGTGTTTGGTTTCCCTTGATCCCTAGAAAATCAAGTTCCACCTCCCACGTCATTTTCAAACATCCAAATAATTCACTCATGTCCAATTTTCTATCTTTTTAGTTCTTCTAATCATAATCAATACATCTCCAAAGTGTGGACTCAGTCCATCAAACATTCCCGATTCATCTCTTAGTAATTACCTCAAGACTTAAATTCCTACTAAGTTCTATAACCGTCTCATACCAATTCTCACCATCTTATATCTCATAGCATTACTATCTTCTTCCCCATATTCATATCGAACAGTATCCCATAGTGTTATCATATTCGTATCTCACACATAGTCTCATATCGACTCATACCTCATATATTCCTTATTTCTTAAGTCTCCTTAATCCTCTTCCTTAATTCTCTTAACTTGTACTCACACCGGAGTTAACAAGATAGATACTTAATATGTATGGTATTCACATCTTCAGTGTGCAATAACCATGATTTATCTCAAAATGTTTATGTAAAACATATTCTCAATTTCTTTTGTGCTATGCACACCGTAGTTTATGTAACATAGGCTAAGCGGTTTTGCTCTACCCCCCTTAAAATGGATTACGCCCACGTAATCAACATTATATCATCCTTGAACATAAGTTCAAGATGTCTAATTATTACCAAGCATTCTAGCTTCCATGTCATCTATCTCACTTATAATTGGATCAGAGGGTCATAACTATGTTAATGGCTTAGTCTCTGCATCGAGGATTCTTAACGGTACTTATACCATATTCTTAACTTAGTTTGGCCTAATCTCAAAGGTAGTGGTCTGCTAGCTTCAGCTGTGCGACTCTGATAATCTTAGGCTTAACCGCCTTTCTAATCGTTCATAGTATTGTATATCCTTTTGCCTCCTTACAGTTTAGGAATATTGGCCTCTCAGTGGACATGTGTTATCTTTTACATACACGGCCTTAATGAGTTGTAACTCGTCTATCCATTCTCCTTGAAGATCTTATGTTCATACTCTTAGTGTTTTCTCGAATGTCTAAATTGTTCTCTCCAACTGACCTTTGGTCTGAGGATGACCCTTAATCTGAAACTACTGTTTAGTGCTTATTGCGCTTTACAGTCTTATCCTTAACACTTTAAGACATGTCCAATGTCTGTGCTTAACAATCCGTGCTCTTCGCACTTCATAGTCCTTAATTATTTGTTCTCTGATTCTGTGTTGTTGGTTCAACTGAATTCTTCTCTTCGATTATTTGCGGGTAGCTGCTCTTGTCTAATCTTGTGTCGTTGTCCATGGTACGGAGTCGACTACTTCCCGTGTTCCTTACACCACTCGTCTACATGCGTGGGGTACCTTACTGGTACATTACTACATACCCAACTAACTCATAAATGAGCGTGTTAGGCCTGCAAGCCCCTGTGGGGTGCAGTCGCCCACGTCTCATTTTAGTAAACCTATAGCGTTCGTCACACGTTTAGCTATTGCTAATTATGAAGTATTCTGTTGTCGATCTCCTCTTCATCGTTCCATGATAGCATTTATTGTTCTTCTTGAACTTAATCAGGGAAATTTATTTTCTGTGTTCTTAAGTATGGTATGCTCTAGTTCTTTCTGTATCCCGTACTGATTCGGTCTCTTAGTAACTGAGGTCTCTTTCCATATAGCCTCTTATCTTCTTTCTCATTTTTGTTCTACTAGGAATGCACTTCCAGTTCCTTAAGGAATGGGTAGTGTGCTTCCTGTGAAATCTTACCTAACCAGGTCCAAACTACTGGCATCAATACACAGTTCGTCTACCATCTTATTTCCTTACTTATATCGGTCTTAGCTTATAAATTTAATTGCCTCAGTGTCAATATTTGACGGCTTATACATAACGGTCGTTTTTACCGCGCACCATGACTTAATCCCCTTATATAAATATTGTACTCACGACCACTACTACCGTGGTAGCTGGCCCTTACCATGTTGCCCATTGATGGCGCAACTACTTACTCATTTACTCTAACATCTTATCTTATATTCAATCCCTTCTTGGTGTAAACACACTAGGAGTTCTCTAATTTCGGTGTTTGGCGGTTGTCATACCGTGCTGTAAAATGGTTATCTCTTAATACGAAGGTGTTCTGCTTCAATCTCAGGTTCATAAGTAGGCTAATTTTTTTCTCACATTCTTTCATCCTTTATGATGTTATTTACCATGTAATCTAACCGGTTACTGAAGAAGTCATCCATTTACTCACAAGCTCTTCTGATCGTTGGTCACTTGACGTGCCATTTTGCGCACTCACTATGTTTATCTCTAACGATTACTGATCCTTAAATCTGGGTGTTGGATATGAGGTCTGTCTCTGCAGCCTTCCTTATTACTCAAGTGTATCTTGTATGTTCTAAGTTAATTTCAAGGTTTACAGTTTCCATTCTCTAACAAATGTATTATTTCTCTAATAAGTGAAAGCCCTTTTTGAGGGGTTTATTTCCACTCTTGGCGTCACAACAAGGAGAGGTATCCCCACCCTAAAAGGCATGGTTCGTTCTCCGCCCCTGACAATGTACTATCTCATTATTCTCATTGGTGCCTTTTCCTGGCAATATTTTCCACAATCTAAGTGATAGGTTTGGTAACCGTTCATATCTACGAATTGTAGTTCCTTCGTGGCTTAAATAAGCTCTCTTACAACTTACTGCGCTTCGGGCTCTGATGTAGTTAACATCCTTGGATCGTAGGCCCTTAGTGCTTAATGCCTCAGTCCATTACTTGTACTCTTATTCAACTGTAGGTCATCCTTATAGGTTTTTGTTTCATTGAACATTATCCACCGTTAGGTTACATATTGAATGTAGTATCGGGTTTCAAGGTAAGTTGCTGCATCCTGCTATGGATGTTTATTCAGGTGATCTGGGATTACTTAGTGTCTTTGACAATACTGTCATTTTACAAGATTTATGTCTTTTAGCAATCAAGGTTAGGTTCGTATTAGGCGTTTGCCTTACGGTGTCCAAGTTGGATATCATCCTGTCATCTTATACTTCCATTTCAACGCTTCGTTCAACTTCCGTTGACTACGCCACCCGTTGATGATCAATCATACTTGGGTGTTAATGAGTTAGACAAACAGTATTAATTGTCATTCATCAGTTCGTTCGGCTTGACTATGCCCGCTCTGTGGGGGTAGTCCTCTGAGCTTTCCTTTTCCAGGGTTGTACGTCTTTAATCCTTAGTAGGTTATAGCTTATGTTCATTTCTTTTATCCTTGTTTTCTGGGTTTTCCAACATCTTCATTGAAGAATGCTTATCACTGGTATTCTTAGTGATCAATCTGGGAGCCTTATCCCATTCTTGTTGAAAGTTTTTATGTCGACTGTCTCCATTGTATTCCGTAATGCATTCCTTGTACGTTATTACTTACGTAGTGTTTTGCTCGCATTACTGAGCGTTCTCTTGTGTTTTCCTCTCGGGGTTTGGGATTGATGTTCTTACCGCACTGTCGATTGTTGTTGTAGTAGGTTGTACCGTTGCTAATATTTATATCGTTCAGTATTCTGTCCAAGTTCAGCTCCCTGCTGACTGGTGTATCCACTCATCTCATCATGGTCAGGCCGTTAGGTCCTTCCAAGGTCTCATTCTCTCGTTCTTATAGATTTACAATCCGGTATTAGTGTGTACTACAACTGTAGCGTTCTGTTATCTCGCCATGATGGCTCTCTATGTAGCCTAATCGTGGTAGCACTTGCTATGGCATGTGCGCCATGCAAGATGGGCTTCCGGTACTGTGTGTCTATAGTGGTACTTCCACCTAATCTCCATGTAATTGGTAGTCCTCAGGACTCCTTGAATGTTCTCTTATTTTGGATAACTAGCCATTCAGCAGTTTCCTGTTCATTTGACAGTACTGTCATTTATTAGGGTGTTCCTCTTTCTGAGAGAACCCCTTATTATTTTCTTATGTCTTAATCCACGCTCCCGTTCCCATACATTTTGTCGTGGTTACTAAATAATGATCCTCCTTTAAGCACTACATCGTAGTCCTATTCTGGTGTACAGTTGCATGAGTTTCTACCGTCGTCTGCGTTATGTCGGCCAGGTTTGCAACCTTCTTGAAATACCCCAAACCTTAGTATGTTCTTTAAACATTTAAATATGGTATATTAAGACTAAAAAGAGTCTTAGAAACATTAGTAAACAATTTAAACCATAGAAAACACAAATAAGTACCTTAAAGTCAATTAGGGCTAAAATGTGCCCTAAGCTTGGGATAAGCTTGATTAAGACCTAAAAAGCTTATCAAGACTTCATTTAGGTGTTAATGAAATATTAAACCAAATACCAAGGAAAGCCAAGCTTGAAAACAAGTTAAAACACAAAATGTGCTTTAAAGAGCTTAAAGCACATTTTTGAAAAATTGTCTTGTAAATGAGTTTTGAATGGCTAAATGTCCATCACTACTCTCTAATTAATATGTGTACTACTTAGTATCACATTAGGAAGTCTAAATCAATGGGAAATCAAAAATTTCACAACTATGTGCCTTGTTTTAGTGAATAGTAACCAAAATAAGCAAGTTTATAACATATGTCAATATAAGTAAGTTAATTGGTCAACAAAGACTAAAACACCCCTTACTACTAAATGGGGGCCGGTTTTTATAAGGGTGAGTCATCTCCCCTTTGTTAGTTTATCAAGTAAGTAAAATTAATAAAGCAAATCACTATTTACTTTTTACTTTAAATATCAAAAACTAGTTACTTATCTTCATTCTCTTCTTTCCCTCTTCATTTCCCACGGCTCCAACCTCTCTTCTATCTCCTTCTTGCTCTCCATTCACAGTTTTGCAATAGTACCAACACCAACACCAACTTCCATTGTCATTATCTCCTAGCTCACTTTGCCAAATCAAAAACAAAGACCACCATTCTCTTAGTCTCATCAAGCTTTTCATTCCTATCTTCTCAAAATTCCAAGATCTCCATTTCGGTGCCAAGAGGAATCTCCATGGGAGGAGCTTGAGCTCATCTTTTCACATATTATTGTTCTCCTATGCTTCTAGGTAAGGAAACTCTAAGAAAAATAACATTTCCTTCATGTTTGTATGTTGTCCGAAAAACACCATTAACGGTGTCCTTACCTTGCTTGTTTTAGCTTCATTTGAATCTTCCAAGGGCTTGGTGGAGTCCTCTCTTGCTACATTTCGAAACTCTCTTTTGTATCCAAGGTAAAACAACTATCTTAATGTTTTAAAAACAATGTATAATCTAGGGTTTACAATGAGATGAAACATAAAGCTTGTATACTCATTTTATCATTTGTAGAATGTTTAGAAGTTGACAAGCAACTAAAGCCTTGCCGATTTTAATCAAGGAAACAAGGAAGAAGTTTGTGAGGAAATGAGGTAAATGTGCTAACCTAATGTAGTTTAAAGTCTTAGGAGAAATGAGCATAAATTGCTTATGAAAACTACCTAAGGAGCCAATGGTGAATGACTTAGTAAAATACTCTCAAGGAGACTATTAAGGGCATATGTGTTGTTGAGTGTATTTGGAGGTCAAAGGCAAATATAATGTGGAAATTCAGTGTTTATGGTTTATGTTATTTAAGGGCCTAAGAGCCATGCTATTTAAGGGCCTAAGTGCCATGCAATTTAAATTATGCACTATATTGTGATGTAGTGTTAAATGAGTGAAGTTTTATGTATAAGAATGTTCTTGATGGATTTTAGTGTTCTTGAATGTTTAATGGTGAAAACTATGTGTGTTTTGGTATAATAAGATGTTAGTAGAACCCATGTCAAAATTAGGTGATGTACAAGAAGTTATAAGTGTTTAAATGAGTTTTGGTGAACTAGGAAGTCTTAGGAATGTTATTAGGAAAGAAACAATGTATTAAGGTGTTTTGGAGTCCAATAAGGACTTAGACATTATCTTGGAAGTTATAGAATACAAATGGGTGTTTTGGAATACACCAAAGTCATTTGGGAGTTGTGTTAAGACTTATGCAAACTTTGGTAAAACAAGGAGAAAGTATAAACTTGTAAAGGGATTTCAAGAATGACATAAGGAATTTTTTGTAAGAAAAGATGCTTGGGAGATGATGTTGTTGTGGTGAGAAAAAATTTGGGAATAGTGGAAGTTATAGGTATGAAACACCACATAGAAACTTAGTGAAAAACATTACAAGTGTAAACCTTTTTATAAGAATTTGTGTAATGCTTGAGGAGGATTTTAGTGAATAATTTAAGGAGTTTTAAGGAGGTCTTAAGGTGTGTTTGAAGTGCCCAAATAAGGTTGGAACATACTAGGATATATGAGTTGAAGTTTGGAGTCAAATGGGCAATTTAAAACAAGGGTCTGGAGCAGACCGACCTTGGGAACCAGACCTGCAATGTCGGTCGAGCCCAGTTTACCCTGCGAGAAATGGTTTCTGTAATGGACCGACCTTGGGGACCGGACTTGCAAGGTCGGTCAGGCATGGATTTTTAGTACGGATTGAGTCTCTGGAATAGACCGACCTTGGGACCGGACTTACAAGGTCGGTCATGCCTAAATTTTTGTACGTAAGTGAGTCTCGGGAATCGACCGATCTTGCGACCGGACTTGCCAAGATCGGTCGGACCTGAATTTTCAAAGGAAAAAAACTCTCGGAATAGACCGAACTTGTGACCGAACTTGCAAGGTCGGTCGGAGTAGAATTTTTGACGGTAATGTGTGCTCTGGAATGGACCGACCTTGTGTAAGGTTGGTCGGTAAGTTCGGTCGGACATAAACTTGTAAAAAAAAACAAACAAGTGTAGCTTAAGTAGTTAACCCTAGGGGGGTATAATGTAGGTAATCAAGGATAAGTTTGGACATTAAAACATGCCATATAACCATGTTAAACACTTAGTAAATTTGAAGTTAAGTAAGTAATTAACCGACATTCTTAAACATGTATAGGAGTGACCTACGGTGGAAATCAATCGAAGCAAGGACCAAGGTATGGTTTTCTTGCAGTCTGTTGCCTACCGGTTTACACCGGCTTGTGTGTTGTTTGTTTTCTGTATGTTTACGACCTTGTAAGACTTAAGTCATGTAATGAGTTTACAGTTGTTTTTATTATTGTGATGTTATGACGTGATTCATTCCCTTGTGTGTGTCTAACATGACTTACCACTTGCTTGTGAGTTGTTTGTTAAGTTCCACTGTTGAACTTCTAACAAGTGCTAACTAGGGAGTGAGGAATCCGGTTGTCCGGTCATGCATGTAAGTTTAAGAGTAGATATCTGTATCAGATTCGACTCTTATGTTGTTAAGATTGTTCTCCTTTATTTGGCGTTTGATCTCCCGCTAGCTTCCTCCAAAGCTTACCTATTCTGACTTATGACCGGTTTAGTGGGAACTTGTGTTTGTGTGGTGTGTTCGGGTCACAATATCCGAACCATCTGTGACTTAAGTTACTCGTTCGACTAACAGAATGGTAATGAGTGTGTGTAACAAGCTTAACATGAGGATGAACCATTCTCTAGGCTTCTTATGTTGTTAAACCTTCTTGGTTTGTTATTGTGGAAAGTGTATTCACTATGTATGTGATGTTGTGCTATGCAATATTGTTGCTATGCCATATGTATATGTTATGTGTTAAAATGAATGCCATGTCATCATGACAATTAGTTGCGCGTATCCCGGTAGCCGATGGGCTGCGCGTTAACCATACCAGCCAAGGGTTGTTGACCCCCTCGGGGGCTCCATATTTTTACTGCAGGATGAGGATCGAGGAAGCGGAATGGCAATAGGTTCGAGGCTGCAGAATTACTTTTGGTATATTGGATGTTGAGCCCGGGATGCGCCTGTGCTCCCGTGGCATTATATTTGGTAATGTTCGTGTTAGAGTCACGATCGTTACAGTGACAGTGGAGTTTATGTGTACAGTTTTCAGTGACGGTTTGTATTAAATACTCGGTATGATGGTTATGTATATATGGATGTTGTTACCTAATGCTCGGGAGTCTGATCACCAGACCGGTACACTTGTATTTATTTTGCCTTGTCAACCACGTGGGTGGTTGACGACGTTGTAGCACCGAATCGTTTAGTTATTGTTAGTTGTTTTTCCGCTGCGATTTCAGTTATGGTTAATTTTTAGTAGGGGTGTTACAAAAAGTGGTATCAGAGCGAAGTATCGCTCTGATGACTAGAATACCGAGCTTAGGAATATACCGAGTTAGGAAACCTAACCACAGTTACCTAAGTGAGCAGTTGTGTAAAGGTTAACCAGTAACTAAGTGTGGAGATACCTTGTTGTCGGGAAGACGTTACTACTGTTGGAACCGATAAGTGTGTAAGCACAATGCTAATAAGTGTTCGTGTGAATTCAAATATCAGGTAGACCACGAGGTCGAGGTCGTGGGCGTGGCATTGGTGATGCTGGGAACCAGGGGGAGAACCCTACGATGCAAGTCATGGCCGACGCTGTTGCGGCCGCCGTAGCCCAGATGGTCCCACAACTAGTAGCTGCAATTCTGCAGGGCAACAGCCCGAAGTTAAACCACCACCGCCACCGCCACGAGAGACCAACTGGGTCAAGGCATTGGCAGATTTGAGACCCCTGTCGTTTCATGGGGAGACCGACCCACGTAAGCTGGAGGCGTACATCTCCGAGTTGGAGACTGCCTACGAGACCTTAGATGTGCTTGCTGGGGCCAAGGTCCGTCTTGCCGCTTACTACCTGAAGGGTTCGGCACAAAGTTGGTGGAAGCTTGTGAGAGAGGACCGGATGGCGGATCCTCAGTTTGGTTAGAGAGAGTATACGGCTCTGCTGCGAGCCAAGTATTATCCTGTGCATGTACAAGAGGCCAAGCGCCTAGAGCTGGATAGTCTGAGGCAGGGGGATAAGATGTCGGTCGATGACTACTACACTGCCTTCACCGGCCTTATCCACCTATTACCGGACCTGGGATACTCGAACCGGGTGCTGGTAAAACCGTTTCTACAACGGTCTCAGCCACCGTCTTCGCTACGGGATGGGGCCACCTGAGTATACTACCTTGCAGGTAATTAGAATACAGTGTGATGTGAATAAGTGTAATACGTAAGTGAGTATTAATGTGAGTTTATGAGTATGTTTTGCGGGGCATGACTGACATCCTAAATCCAGGAGTGCTATCATGCTGCTGCTAAGGTTGGGATTACCGTCCGACTGAGGGACGAGGAGAATGCGCACAAGCGCAAGGCAACGAGTGAGGGCCAGAGTCCGCAGGGGTATGGGGGAGGAAAGAAGAAGAAGAAGCCTTATCCCCATCCCCAGAAGAGTCAGCACCAGGGTGACAAGGGCCAAGCCCAGACAACCATAACTCAGGAGCCACTGAAGCTCACGTACGCATGTGCGGCGAAACCCCTATGCTCCTACCCGCCCAACCTACTAACTACGTTTAGTAAGGAATTGTGTGAGACTAAGGAACACACCCTAATATTAGTTTGTTATAACCGAAAGAGGTTAAACAAACAAACGTCGCATTGAGACTACTACTAACTTTAACTTTGGGGGAGTGAGGAATCCGGAATGGTACCGGCACATGTGTACTGGGGAGGTCGGTATCCTTACCAGATACCGACTTCCAAATATGACTTGTCTTCAGACTCGTCGCCTAGAGTCAACATATAGACTCGACCTCCTCGGACTACTTGTTTTAGGTGGGAGGCATACTAAGATGGCGTGGGGGGATCTAGCCTACATCCCCAACAATTAAAGAATGTTGTTTATTGCCGGTAAGTGACCTGCTGCTGGCTAGGGTTAACCAAGCCCTACGAAAAAAACAAACACGAACTAAGGGCTAACCAGTTCTAATGAGAGAACGGTTGGCAAATATAAGATAAGGTTGAGATAAGTTGCAACCATTCCTATTTAAAGGATGGTTTGTAATATAAGACTGAGATGAGCTACATCCATTCCTTTTTAAAGGATGGTTGTTTTCTAAGACTAAAATAAGACTAAGATAGAGGTAAGATAAGGATGGACTAAGATTAAGAGGAAACGTAACTTAAGGAGTGGAATAATTGACTCACTAAATAAGGGAACACATTTAAGTCGTTCATTATGTTTGAACTTTGATTGTTCATAATTGGTTTTGTTGTTTATTGCACCTTCTATAATGTTGTGCATCTAATCAACCTCCATGTTATCGACAATTAGTCGTCGTAGCCACGTTAGCTTGGGGCCATGAGAGGATTGTACTAGCATTCATGTTGACCCCCTTTGGGGGCTGTTTTTACTACACAGGTGAACGTCAGGAAGCGGCCGTCGCGAGAGTAAGAAGGGGAACAAGCATTACGGGTTAAGTGTGGCCTACGAGTTGTGCGTGTACACTCGTATGGCAATTTGAGTTAGTAAGATGTATAGGATGTGAGGGGATTGTAAGAAGGATATGTATTTGGTTAAGATTTTATGTATACTACTGTTCGGTATATTCTGTCAATCAGACCGTGGCAAGGTCCTGGAGTGTATTGAATTCCACTGTGACATTTATATATATGTTGTAAGTGCGAAACCACATTTGGTTTGAGATGGGGTGTTACAGATGGGCTGCACGTTTTCCATACCAGCGTTGTTTGCTGAGCCCCTTTGGGGGCAACCCCATTTTTCAGGTACCTGAAGTTGCAGAGATTACCACACCGAGTGTAGGTGGGGTAGAATTATGACAGGGGATTATTATTACCGGAATCAATTTACAGTACTATATTTTTACTATTGGTTTTGTTATTTTAAGCGGTTTGTATTCAGCGCTCATACCGTAATATTTGTAAGTTGTATTGGAGTTAGCCTTGTTAGTAACATGGGTGACTAACGGCGTTGTAACACCACCCGTTGTTATGTATATATTTCCGCTGCATTTCCAGTTAGTTTTGGGAGCAATCATCGTTCAAGTTGTGAAGTTTCGGGTTGGGGGTGTTACAGAAGCTCCATTGACAGCAGCTTCGGTAAGAAAAAAAAGGACCTTACTACCGGTTGTATACCCAGATCTTCCAAGCTTATTCTTTTGTTCTCTTCGTACAAATCTGTAGGGAAATCAACTCCTTGTGGTGCTACTTCATTTGGTGCTGGATAACTCACTAAAAGTTATTTTCACAAGGTAGAAATCTAGACTCCATTGCCTTGTCCTTACCGGTTTGATTCCATGGTTCCAATGGTGTCCTAACACAATTTATGTGTGCAAAACCAGGCGTGAGAACTCCATTAAAGCCTACCATTACCAGGTAAATTACTGATAGATTGGACTAACATTATACCTTAATTAAATTGTTAATACTACAAGGCTAACACAAGGTTGTTTCCTTGCATGTGAGGCTGGCGCAAGTTCATTCTAACCTTGGAAAAATTCTGAAACAAATTCTGAAGCCAAGGGTGATTAAAAGCTAGCAAATTAAGTATAAACCAACTTCTAAATGCTGTATAAATTAAACTTATACGTTAGTTTACATTAAAAACTAACTTAAGGGATTTTGTTAACCTAGCCGTGAGCCTTGGCTGGTTTGAATTGCTTGAAAACCATTGCAAGCATACTAAACCTAGTATACTATATGGTTTATATGTCATTTAGTTGTATAAATATACAAGCCGTGGGTTTAGATAGGATTTTAAAACTTAATTGTGTATTAAAACGTTTAATAACATTTTTGGTTGTTTACTTAGAGTATTAATGACCTATAAGGTCAAGGAATTTAATTAAGGGTCAAAAATATGAATTATTAAAATATATGGCTGCAAGGGAAGTAAAACTGAGACCAACATGGTCTTAAATGACTTAACTATATATTATAATGTTTCATAACATTTTTAGTTGGTAATATAAGGTTTGGATGACATATTATGTCATAAAAATTAATTAAATGATTTTAGGAAACATAAAAGAAAAACTATACAATGAACCATAAACAATATTTTTTATGACATTTATGTGTAATTATATTCTATGTTAATTATTGTAATAAGGCCAAGCATTTTAGGCCATTTAATTTAATTGTTATATTAAGTTAAAAATTGATTTAAAATGAATTTAGAACAAAAATAAATATTACCGTAATAGTTTGGGGTTTAATTGTAATTTAAAATAAATTATGGGGTTAACTATAAATATTAATCGAAGACTATGCATTAAAACCTTATTTCATGAATTATATAGAATTTAATAAAGTTTTGAGACAAAAATGTAGTTTATGAAAATTATAGGGGTCAAACTGTAATTATACACACTCCTGGTCAAACTGAAAATTATTGGGTCAACATAGGCCATATTAGGAGGTTTGACCAAATTTAATGTCATAAATAATTAATTATGAACTTATGTTAACATTATAAGTTAAATGTTGAATTTATAAAACTTATGGGGTATAGAATGTAAATACCGAAAGGTAGAGGTGTAGTTTGGTTAATATGATGATTTATATCCTAAGTATTAAATTTGGGAATTTTTTGAAGTATATAAAAGGCTATATTGATAAAAGTGCATAATATATGGTTTTTGTGACATATGAAAATATATAATATAAATGGGGTCAAAGTGTAAATAAGGGAAAATAATGTGTGGAAGGAAAGGGATTTCAAAAACAGAAGGGGTTGTTTGCAACAAAACATAATAAAACTGTAGGTTATATGAGTAACAAATACTAAAACTATATAGTATAACCTATATGTATAACTTGTTACAATATAGGTGGCTGATGTGTAAATAAGGAAAATTATGTTGCTGGAAAAACATATACCAAACAGCAAAGGGCTGTTGGTAATATATAAGAAATAACATATGAAAACCATATGTTACAAAATACATGCTTATTCGGCAATAAAAGAAATATTACCAATCTATAGATTACATCTTATTACAAAGTTTTGATGTTATAAAATAAAGTATTTACAACATGGTATTAAATTATGTGGGGATATTGTGATTAATGAAAATTAAGGGAATAAAGAAGTATAAGTGTACTATATGTATACACTTTTTCGGTACATATATGTAATTGTCAACTATATGTTATAAAGTTGAATGACATATAAAATACCATACTATATGGTATCATGATATAAATGTAACACTAAATAATATTGATTGGCCAAAAATATAGTTTATTAAAACTATCTTACTAGCACATTCATATGTACATTATACATCGAGAATGAAGATATAAACTATAGTATACAGTGGCATAAATACTATGGTTAATATATGATTTGGAATGGTTTAAATAAACCTTGTATAAGCAATAATATGTGCATAATATAAAGTTTCTTATTTCTTTAAGAAAACAAAGTATATATATACACATATGTATATTGGCGCAAGTGACATGCATATATAATATGGTTTACAGACCATATAGTAGTAAATAATAAATGTCAACTTATAAGTATAAATACATACTATAATGTCATAAGGTTATAAATAAATACAAGTTGTTTCATAAATGAGAAGTTGAATAATATAAGGTATACCGAGGAATAACAATCTATCGTGCATTATAAACTAACGTTGCATGAAATGCATGCAATCATAGGTTATAAACTACAACCATGCATGCAACTATGGGTTATAAAAATACTTATGCATGCAATATAACGGTTGGATTAAAAATATATGAGAACGAACGAAGTTATATAAAGCGTAACATTTTAAAGTATTACGGGTTGGAAGCTGTAATTCCCAAGTTGAGAACGTTAACTATGACGTTCGTATAAAACCGACGTCTTTGCTAAACCGAATATTAATACTTACTACGAGTATGGAATTTTTACGATGACTATACGTAAACTAGTAACAGTTGAAAATTCGGGGGCATAGTACCGGGATTACAGACGTATTCGGAAATACCGAATCATACTGTCATGTGGATTGACATATAGCGTTCTTTGTATTGTTAGATCGCCCGTCAGACGTGTGCACGCTCGTGAAAACTTAGTGGTCTACACTGCGCGACCTTGACACGGTGTACGGTATGTTAAGGGGTTTGATCCGAGTTGTCTTGAGGAATTCCTCGGGCTCGGATTTGTTTGATAAATAACTTGTGTGGATGTATGTATGTGATTGTGTGTTGATGGATATCTGTGTTACTGCATTATTAATTTATGCGCAAACGTCCTACGGGACTAATACTACGTCGACTATAGATCGACTTATACAAAACTACATATGCGAAATGCGTGATTGTGATTACCGTTGCCTGACCTAATACGCTAAGTGTTACAAGTATGTAGTTATAACCTAAGTAAAACATTTAGGGGCACGACACGGCATTGTCGGTCCCTAGAGCTTCAACTCGAACATAAATACTACCTAGAATCATTCTAGGCATACGTAAGACCCACAGGGCAGCCAACAAAATAAGTGATGTACTCCATAATTAAACTATAGCTGACTACCTAACTGATGAAGTTAACAATGGAGTGTGAATGAATGTGATGATGTACCTTAATCCAGACAGTCACTGGCTGCTGGTTGCGCGTAGAGATCTCTTGGGTTATCCCGTATCGGGTTTACCCCAGTTAATACTGAACGAACCTTGATAGATCGTCAGGCGGAGTGTGCTACCGTTGGCACCAGGCCCTTGGCCACCTAAATAGACGCCTTTACAAAGGCAAAGTGAAATAGTCCCAGAGTCTTCGGATGATCAGGGCAGTGAGCATGTAACACCCCATCCAAAGCCAATCGTGGTTATCGCAAAACTGAACACTTAAACGAATATGTCGCAGCGGAAATCATAAACACCTAGACCTTGCCACGGTCTGATCGTTAGAATATACCGGCCTTAACATTTACAATACTTATCCAAAATACTTACCAACCCAATACATCACCATCCATAATACCACAACCAACAGAGTACAAGTAGCTAAATCATAAACACAACCTTACATCAGTTTAAATATAAACAGTCGGGTGCACAGGCGCAACCCGAACTCAAAATAAACATCCCACCCTAAGTCTAACCGCTCCTACTCTCGTAGTGCGTCCTCATGGGTCTCTTACCTACAAGTGTAAAAATAGCCCCCGAGGGGGTCAGCACGAATGCTGGTACACCCTCTCATGGCCCCTAAGCTAACGGGGCTACGACGACTAATTGTCGATAGCATGGAAAATGATTACATACACAAACATAACATGAAGTGCAATAACAATAACCACAGATGAACATATATAGTTCACAAACAATGAACGACTCAAGCGTTCCCTTATCAAGTGGGTTAGTAACCCCCTCCTTAGTCCTCATTTCCTTAATCTCAGTTCCTTACCTTACCTTAATCTTAATCTCAACTTATTCTCAGTTTACAAACCGTTCCTGGAAGGGATTGGTTGTAGCTTAATTCGAACCTGGGATTTAGGTGATCCCACCGCACCATCTTAATGCCACCTACTCTGGACGGGAGTCCAGCGTAGCTGAGCCGGCAACCGGCCCTAGGCTACAAGTCCGAAGACAAGTCCTTAAGTGGAGGGTGGATCTGATTCAGATACTGTCCCCCTTTTTCCTTAGCATGCATGACCGGAGATCGGTCCCGGGTTTCCTCACTCAAGTTCCAGTTAGTAGACATCTTAATCACCATGTGCTAGCTAAGCCCTAACGGGCATTAACCAATGACCACCAAACTTAACTCTTATTCTGAACTCGTAAGTACTAAACTTGGTTAGTAGCCATCTCAAGTCTCGCGGGTTAGTGTAAAGATAACACAAACACAACGAGAATAAATATAACCGGTTGCATGCTTTATCTTGTTTTAGTCATAGCAATTAAACAGATAGCACACAAGCCGAGGGACACCTCGTTAGCAAGCAGGTCACAAGAAGGATTGTACCGTTCACCGTCGATCGTTGTTTGATTAACCTTCTTCGGGGTCCCAACTCACAAACCTAAATCATTCATTCATTTTTAGGTCATTAGTCATTTGCACCTTACTTAACTCACTTAGTCCCTAAAGATTCCCATTTAATACCCTCTTAAGTCTTTGCCACTTAGCTTACAAACTTAACTTTAAACATTAAAACTTATACTTAACTTAACTTAGTTCCTTAAGTTCTTAGGGTCCTAATCATTACCACCCTACCAAAGGTATACCTTATTACCTATTACCATCCTTAGAATTCAAAATTTCTTTTTTTTTATTTTTAGGCTCGACCGAACTTCCGACCGACCTTACCTAAGGTCGGTCCATTCCAGAACACTTCACCGTTTGAAAATTCTACCCCGACCGACCTTGCAAGTCCGGTCCCCAAGGTCGGTCCATTCCCGAGAGTTTCCCCGAGCGAAATTTAAGCTCGACCGAACTTGCCAAGTCCGGTCCCATGTTCGGTCGATTCCAGAGACTTATTACCGTACAAATACATGCCCGACCGACCTTGCAAGTCCGGTCCCAAGGTCGGTCCATTCCAGAAACTTTCACCGGTAGTGTAAACTGAGCTCGACCGACCTTGCAAGTCCGGTCCTAAGGTCGGTCGGCTCCAGAACCTTGCTTTCTAAATTCTCTTTTATCTCCAAACTTCTCCTCATATATCCTAATATGTTATAACCTCATTTGGGCACCTCAAATACACCTTAAGCCCTCCTCTAAACACATGAAATCATTCACCAAGATTCACCTTAGTCATTATGCATTTTCCTTGTAATAATGCTAACACTTGTAATGTTTTCCACTAGGTTTCTAGGTGGTGGTTCATACCTAATGTAACCACTATGCCAAATGTTTTCCTCACCACTATAACATCATCTCCCAAGCATCTTTCACCATCTAAAACTCTTTTATGCATTTACTTAAAGTTCCTTTACAAGCTTAAACTTCCATCCATCAACACATTATTTCCTTCCTAGTTGTTTACCAACATTTGCCTAAGTCCTAAATACTCAATTACATTCTCTTGATTCCTAAATCCTTCATAGTAATGCCTAAGTCATTATAACTCATTAAACACCTTAAACTCACCCCTTTTTCATCGAGACAACCTCTAAAACTTCCTAGTGCTTCCTTAGTCATGAAATCTCCTTAGAATATCTTAAACACTTAAGTTCTCCTTTAAATTTTGCCATGGGTTCTCTAGTACATAGCACATCCTAACACATGGTTTTTCTCCATCAAACAACCAACATCACCCATTTCTCATCACAACACCTTAACACACAATTTACACCAAACCACACCACATCATCATATAGTGCTTAAACTTAAAATCCTTAGCACTTAGGCCCTTAAATGACAATAATCTTAACCACTGAATTTCCACATATATTTGCCTTTAACCTGCGAATACACACAACAAGGCTCCCATTGAAATAAAATGCTTCTTATAATTCATCTCAACATTGTTTTAACTATCTCTTCTTCTCATTTGCTCTTTAGTCACAAGTTCACAAGTATAGTCATTGTTTCTCCTAGGTTTTATATAAACCATTTTCTAATGTAAACTCTACACTAAACTCATCACATATCTAAATCCCATTCCCTTAAACAATAAAACACCTTAAGGTAAGTAATTTACCTTGTTCTTTTACAAGCTTTAAAAGCTTTCTTCCATAGGTTTTTCTTTGCTCAATCTCGGTCACCAATATATATCTCCTTGATGCCAATGTTTCTAACCAATATCCAATGACTCCAATGAGTACTAGATAATACATTAACCCTAAGGAACAAACCCTAGGTAAAAAATGTGCTTTAAGGTATTAAGGTGATTGTTTTTACCTTGGTTTCTCAAGACAAGCTTGGATATGAAGCAAGAAGGACCTCCTCAATCCTTTGAAGAGTAGAAACAAGTTAGAACAAGTCATAAAACTGGAGTCCCATGAGTGCCAATTTTTCGGACAAGGAAGAAAATGATGGAAACCCTAGATTTTCTTACACTTTCTTTAACTTAAGAGAATAGATAAGCCAATGGAGTCTCCAAACTTGAATTTCCTCCTCTAATGGTGGTTTTACTTGGCACCAAATGAAGCTCTTGAAGTTTTGAAAAGATAGAAAGAGAGGCTTGAGCTAACTAAGGAGAATATGTAATTTGCTTTGGTTTTGGAGCTAAAATTGAGTGAGTTGTGTGCAAGGCTAGATGGCTAGCATGGAGTTGCTCTCTTCACGTTAATGGAGAAGGGAGAAGAGCAAGAAACCGTGGGAAACAAAGGAGAATGAAGAAGTGAGGAGAGAGGTAAGTAAAGTGTGATATTTATGTTAAAAGGTGAATAACACTTTGCTTTACAACTTTATTTGCTTAATGAGTCATGAAGGTAGTGACTCACCTTATAAGAAACCGGCCCCCATTAGTAACAAGGGGTACTTAAGTCTTTGTTGACCAAATATCTCACTTATATTGACATATGTTATAAACTAGCTTAATTAATTTACTATTCACAAAACAAGGCACATTGTTGTGAAATTTTTGATTTCCCATTGATATAGACTTCCAATGTGATACTATATAGTACACATGTTAATTAAGAGTAATGATGGACATTAGCCATTCAAAACCCATTTACAAGACAATTTTTCAAAAACGTGCTTTAAGACTCCTTAAAGCACATTTTGTTTTTAACTTGTTTTCAAGCTTGGTTTTCTTTGGTAATTGATTTAAAATGACCATTAGGATATTACTAAGGTCTTAGAACAATATTTGGGTACTCTCCCAAGTCTCTCCAAGCTTAGAGCACGTTTTGCTTAAACTGCTCTTTTGGTGTTTCCTTATATTTTCTTTGATTAGAAATGTTTCTTAATTTCTAAGGGCAATGTTTAGCCTCCTTATATCTTAGTTTATCATTTAAACACCATATCTAAGTTTGGGGTATTTCAATCTACCCCCCTTAAAAGAACTTTGTCCTCAAAGTTCACATATGTGCTTAATCATTCACGGTACTTAATTTCCTTAATCTTAACACCACATCTTATACTCACATTCACACATCTCAAGACTCAAGGTCAATCTCAAATACAATACATAAGTATTATACATAACTCAAACTTAACACCAAAGTGTAGCAAATTACACAGATTCACATCTTAACAACAAACAAACGACAAACATGATCGTTTCCTAACTCAAAAGCGAGGAAGCTCTACCCCCTTAAAAAGGAGGTACGCCCCGTACCCTATACAGACGATCTAGTCAGTAAACAAAGAAGTGTACTTCGCTCTCATCTTATCCTGTAATTCCCACGTGGCCACTTCGACATCCTGGTTAGACCAGAGAACCTTCACCAATCGCTTGACTTGTGGCGAGTGTCCCTAGTCTTACTGTCCAAGATTCTTTGAGGAGTCTCCACTGATCTCATATTTGGTTCTAAAGTCAACCTCTCAGGTTCTAACACATGGGAGGGGTGGTGCATGTATTCTTTAGCTGTGAAACATGAAAAACATCATGCACTTTACCCAGCTCAGTAGGTAAATTCAACATGTAAGCAACCGGGCCCACCGCTCCGTAATCTCATAAGGACCAACAAATTTCGGGCTTAATTTGCCCTTCTGCCCAAACCTGAATACACCCTTCATCGGTGAAACTCGCAGAAATACCTGGTCGCCCACTGCGAACTCCAGGTCCCGTCGTCAAACATCAGCATACGACTTTTGCCTATCTTGAGCAGCTTTCATGTTCTCCCTGATTTGCTAAACTTCAGCCTTAACTTGTTCTAATACTCTGGTCCTGTAATGACTGTCTCACTCGACTCATCCCAGCAGAGCGGTGTACGACATGGTCTACCGTACAACGCTTGAAAAGGTGTCATCTTGATCGAAGCGTGATAGCTGTTGTTGTATGAAAACTCGATCAGATGCAATCTGTCAATCCAACTGCCCTGGAAGTCTAAGGCACATGCTCTCAGCATGTCCTCGAGTGTCTGAATAGTACGCTCAGTCTGACCATCTGTCTGAGGATGGAACGCGGTACTCAGCTTGAGTTCTGTACCCAACGCTTCTCTAGTAGCTCTCCAGTACCTCGAAAGGAATCTGGTATCTCTATCTGACAGTATGGTCTTTGGTATCCCGTGATGTCTCATGATTTCTTTCTCAAATAACTCAGCTAATTTGGTCACCTTCCAAGTATCCTTCATCGGTATGAATCGGGCTACTTTGGTAAGGCGATCCACCACCACCCATATCATGTTGAGACCTCCCCTAGCAGGTGGAAGCCCAACTACGAAGTCCATGGAGATATCATGGAACTTCCACTTCGGAACTGGCATCGACTGTACCATTCCGCCCGGTCGTCGGTGCTCGAATTTCACCTTCTGGCATGTGAGACACCTCAAGACGAACTCGGTAACATCTGTCTTCATCCCCGACCACCAGAAGTACCTCTTCATGTCTTTATACATCTTAGAGGCTCCCGGATGGATGGAAACTAAAGAACAGTGTGATTCTCTAAGTATACGGTCCTTCAAATCTGTGTTGCCCCGTGGTATGCATAACCGGCCCTTAAGTCTGATCAGATCATCGTTGTGAAGTCTGAAGTCATATTTCTGACTCTCAAAGGTACCATCTGTCAGCTTCTGTCTGACCTCTCTCATGTACTCATCTGTCCTCTGAGCCTCTCGCACCGCATCAACCAAGCTGGAGAAAGAAACTAGCGAATGGAGTGAGTGTGCTCGACGGCTCAGGGCATCTGCTACAATAGGCCTCCCCCTCTTTGTATTGGAGGTCAATGTCATAGTCTTTCAGAAACTCTAACCATCTCCTCTGTCGAAGATTTAACTCCTTCTGAGTGAATATGTATCTCAAACTCTTGTGATCGGTGTAGATCGTGACACTAACCCCATATAAGTAGTGGCGCCATATCTTCAAAGCGAAGACTACAGCTCGCAGCTCTAAATCATGTGTGGGGTAGTTCTCCTCATGTTTCTTCAATGGCGTGAGGCATATGCCACCACCTTGCCATGTTGCATGAGCACGCAACCCAGCCCTCTGCCGGATGCATCACAATAAACCTCAAAGCCCTCTGTACCGTCTGGAATGGTCAGAATCAGTGCAGTGGTCAGTGAGTCCTTCAAGCGCTGAAATGATCTCTCACTCACAGTCAACTGTCCACAAGAATGGTGCATCCTTCTTCATCATGGGTCATCGGTTTCATGACCTTGCTGAAATCTCTAACAACCTCCTGTAGTAACCTGCCAGACCGAGAAAGCTCCGGATGTCGGTACAGTCTTCGGCCTTGGCCAAGTACGTACGGCATCAATCTTTGCTGGATCCACTGCGATCCCAGCATCTGAGATGACATGACCTAGGAAAGAGACCTGGTCAAGCCAAAACTCACACTTGGAGAACTTAGCATATAGCTGGTTCTCCCTCAATATTTCCAATACTCCCCTCAGATGTTCCTCATGTTCAATCTTAGACTTCGAGTATATCAAAATGTCATCAATAAACACCACAACCGACTTGTCCAGCTGCTCCCGGAACAAGCGGTTCATCAGATCCATAAACTTTCCGGTGCGTTCGACAAACCGAACGGCATCACTGTAAACTCATAGTGGCTGTATCGTGTCCGGAATGCCGTCTTCTCAATGTCTCCCTCCTTAATGGCTATCTGATGATACCCCGATCTGAGATCAATCTTGGAGAACACAGATGCTCCCTTCAACTGATCGAACAGATCGTCAATGCGGGGTAGTGGGTACTTATTCTTCACTGTCACTACATTCAGCTCTCTGTAGTCGATGCAGAGGTGGAGACTACCATCCTTCTTCTTCACGAAGAGGACTGGCGCTCCCCATGGTGACACACTTGGTCTATTGAATCCCTTATCCAACAAATCTTTCAATTGTTCTTTTAACTCAGTCATTTCTGTCGGAGCCATACGGTATGGTGCCTTGGCTATCGGTCCGGTACTAGGTAGCAGCTCGATGGTGAACTCTACCTCCCGAGTGGGTGGCATGCCGGGCAGTTCCCGTGGAAATAGTCGGGGAACTCCGACACTACCGGTAAGTCGGGGTCGAACTCAGCGTCTCTCTCTATGTCCTGTACATAGCAGAGGTACACTTCTTCCTCTTCTCCTCAATTCTTTATACATTGCCATGGCGGTGATGATCTTAGTGAAGGCTCTCTGGGCCTCTGCGGTATGATATTGTTACCCCAGACGGACTCCTGAGCAGCAATCTATGCTCGGCGCAGAGGATACGTCCCTTGTGCCGCTCCAACCAGTTCATCCCGAAGATAACATCAAATCCTAGCTTACTGAACTCAATGAAACTGACTGGAAAGTCTTCTCCCTTAATTCTGACAGTGGCTCCTCGGTAATAACGAGTGCAACGAACCTTCTCCTTAGACGGGAGCGTAACCGTGAAGTCGGGTAGCTCATCAGCGTCTAGCCCCAACCTGCTCGCGAATGATGCCGAGACAAAGGTATGCGAGGCCCCTGAGTCGAAGAGAACTGATGCCTCAATCCCATTAATCGGAAAGGTGCCGGTGAGGATAGTACCGCTGGCGTCGGCCTGTGCCTCTGTAAGTATGCTCAGTGCACCTTCCGTACCGAGTCCATAACCTAATTGTGTTCACAAGCTTCATGAGTATTGATGGTATAACATAGTCGTACAATTTATATGAACAACACTGTTATTTTATTCATGACCATCCTGTTTACAACATGTGCTTCAATCTTACATCTCATTCCTCATCTCATTCTAACATTACATGGCTAATATTGTCTAAAGGTTAGGTTTAATCTTCCTAGTCTCATATGCGTCACATTGATTACTGCTGACGGTGCTGTATTCAGCTTGATTCTCTTAATCCCATTGTACAACATCCTTGATTCTCCTCCCATAATTAACACATCACCTGACTTAAGTACCAACTTATCTGCACGGTCCGCACATTTCTGCTCGCCGTATAAAAACTCTACATCATCCCCAATGGACTAAGACACCACGGGTATCCCTCTTTCGAGAGACTCTGTTGTCTCGTCCTTATCCTGGTGTAGTCCCAGTCTCCCATCTTCTCGTTGAAGTTTACAATGCAAATATCTGTCTGGATGTCTGGAATCGGTTCAGCTTCCAACTGCTGAGCGATTTCCATGACTTGTGTAATAACTGGATGGAACTCTTTGGGTATTCCCGGTGGTGAGACTCCATCTTGCTCCCTCATGGTTTGGTAATTTCTTGGCATACGGATTCCAATCCTTGCCCAAGCTCATCATCTTTAATTTCATCCTTGCTGCTCCCCCTGGGTACTCCGGTGTGTAAAAACCTCCCGGTCCCATTCCTAGTTGATTGCATCTTCTGATGATGGCTATTTGTGCTTCGGGTGTCAGGTATCCCCTTAATAAGATCATACCTGGGCGGATAACCTGACATTGTTCGGTTGGAAAGTCTATGGTTTCGACGTCGGTGTGCTCCGGGTTAGGTGTAGATGGTATTGGGTAGCAGATGTTGAATCTTCCTAAAGTGGTAGTAGGTTATATCTTACTTAAGTTCTAATCTCATCTCATTCTCACTTAACTCATTTATTCACCAAACATGCATGATAATGCGGTAAGCAGGTAGTTTTTATTACTAATGGTTATAGCGGTACCTGGCCTCGATGAGGTTCAGGCTCATCGTCCCGGTCCACCATGTGCAAAGTGGGTCCCGACTTCTGGGTCACCCATGGGTTCTTGTCCGCCGGCTGCTGCACCTTCCTCTGACCGTCAGATCCAGCTCCCTGATCGGTCTTGCCCTTGCCCCTGGTGTCGGGCCTATAGGCTCTGCTAGCAGGGTTCCGGTAGCACTCATATGCCCGGTGTCCATACACTTCACAAAAGTTGCACTCCACCTTATTCCCTTTACAATCGAGCCCGGGGTGGTCCTTGTGACACCACCTACAGATGAAGCGTCGCTGGTAGCCACCACCGGCTCCCTTCTCAGTCTCAGATCCTGATGATTCATAATGTCAATTCTCATATCTCAAACGGTTATTAATTTGTTTCTTAACTCATTCAATATCAATTCCTTACCCTTTGGCGCCCTAGAGCGCAGGGGTGTAGCTGCAATAGCATACGTCAACTTCAATGGCTCTTCCGGAGCCTTCTCTTTTTCCTCCTTCCCCTTTGGGTTCTGATTTTTCTGGGTCTGAGGCTGGTACTTTTGTTTCTTGTACCCTCCTTGCCCTTGACTCTCTGAGCTCTTACTAGCACTCTTCTCTTCCTCTAGCATTCTCCTCGTCCCTCAGTTGGACGGTTATCTCCACCTTAGCAGCGGCATGATAGCACTCCTGCTTTTCCATAGTATTAGTCACTCTTATTTCTCATAATCTAAATCTTACTCATTACTTACTCAAATCTCAATCATTCTTATTACCTGCAAGGTAGTGTAACTCGTCGGCCCCATGCCGTAGCGGAGTCGATGGCTAAGCCCGCCATAGAAGCAGTCCACCAGGATCTGGTCAGAATATCCAAGACCTGGCAGAAGACGGAGCAAGGCAGTCAACTCTGAGTAATACTCGTCCACTGTCATCTTGTCTGTCTGCTTAAGCGCATCCAACTGTAAGCGCTTCTTCGTCTGGACATGGGTGGGGTAGTACTTTGCTCGTAGCAAGGCGGTGTACTGCTCCCAGGCGAACTCTGGATTGGCCACATGCTCGGCCCTCACCAGCTTCCACCAATCGCCTGCCGCCCCTTTCAGGTAGAAATCAGCTAGACGCACACCTGATCCCAGCAGGGACATCAAGGGTCTCGAAGGCGGTCTCCAGCTCGGAGATGTACGCCTCAAGCTTGGCGGGATCAGTCTCCCCCTTAAAGTGCGTGGGTCGAAGGTCTGCAAGACTCTTCACCCAATTTGGTTCCCTGGGTTGTGGCGGTGGAGGTGGTGCACCCACACCAGGCTGATAGCCCATATGCCCTAATGCGGCAGCTACGATCTCTGCGATCGTCTGCCCTCCCGGTATTCCTGAAGTATCCTCACCCTGGCCGGCCTCTCGGCTTCCCCTAGGACGTCCTGCCATCTGAACAAGCATAACTCACATTACATTTGTATTCACCACTGTTTCGGTTAACGAATTTATAACGTCCGTAGACGATAGACGATCCACACTTGTTAGTGGTCATCTGACTCTACTCACTCTAACTTCTCACACCCTTAACCCATCACTTATTCCTTAACTTATATCCTAACTCGGTGGTTACTCATGTCCGGTATTACTTGATCAGAGCGTAACTACGCTCTGATACCACTTTTTGTAACACCTCATCCAAAGCCAATCGTGGTTATCACAAAACTGAACACTTAAACGAATATCGCAGCGGAAATCATAAACACCTGGACCTTGCCACGGTCTGATCGTTAGAATATACCGGCCTTAACATTTACAATACTTATCCAAAATACTTAACCAACCCAATACATCACCATCCACAATACCACAACCAACCGAGTACAAGTAGCTAAATCATAAACACAACCTTACATCAGTTTAAATATAAACAGTCGGGTGCACAGGCGCAACCCGAACTCAAAATAAACATCCCACCCTAAGTCTAACCGCTCCTACTCTCGTAGTGCGTCCTCATGGGTCTCTTACCTGCAAGTGTAAAAATAGCCCCCGAGGGGGTCAGCACGAATGCTGGTACACCCTATCATGGCCCCCAATCTAACGGGACTACGACGACTAATTGTCGATAGCATGGAAATTGATTACATACACAAGCATAACATTAAGTGCAATAACAATAACCACAGATGAACATATATAGTTCACAAACAATGAACGACTCAAGCGTTCCTTATCAAGTGGGTTAGTAACCCCCTCTTTAGTCCTCATTTCCTTAATCTCAGTTCCTTACCTTACCTTAATCTTAATCTCAACTTATTCTCTGTTTACAAACCGTTCCTGGAAGGGATTGGTTGTAGCTTAATTCGAACCTGGGATTTAGGTGATCCCACCGCACCATCTTAATGCCACCTACTCTGGACGGGAGTCCAGCGTAGCTGAGCCGGCAACCGGCCCTAGGCTACAAGTCCGAAGACAAGTCCTTAAGCGGAGGGCGGATCTGATTCAGATACCGTCCCCCTTTTTCCTTAGCATGCATGACCGGAGATCGGTCCCGGTTTCCTCACTCAAGTTCCAGTTAGTAGACATCTTAATCACCATGTGCTAGCTAAGCCCTAACGGGCATTAACCAACGACCACCAAACTTAACTCTTATTCTTAACTCAGTAAGTACTAAACTTGGTTAGTAAGCATCTCAAGTCTCGCGGGTTAGTGTAAAGATAACACAAACAACACACAAACTATACATGCATTATATCTTGTTTTGCATTATCTTGTTAGTCAAGCAATTAAACAGATAGCACACAAGCTGAGGGACACCTCGTTAGCAAGCAGGTCACAAGAAGGATTGTACCGTTCACCGTCGATCGTTGTTTGATTAACCTTCTTCGGGGTCCCACTCGCAAACCTAAATCATTCATTCATTTTTAGGTCATTAGTCATTTGCACCTTACTTAACTCACTTAGTCCCTAAAGATTCCCATTTAATACCCTCTTAAGTCATTGCCACTTAGCTTACAAACTTAACTTTAAACATTAAAACTTATACTTAACTTAACTTAGTTCCTTAAGTTCTTAGGGTCCTAATCATTACCACCCTACCAAAGGTATACCTTATTACCTATTACCATCCTTAGAATTCAAAATTTCTTTTTTTTTTTTTTTTTAGGCTCGACCGAACTTCCGACCGACCTTACCTAAGGTCGGTCCATTCCAAACACTTCACTTCACCGTTTGAAAATTCTACCCCCCGACCGACCTTGCAAGTCCGGTCCCCAAGGTCGGTCCATTCCCGAGAGTTTTCCCCGAGGGAAATTTAAGCTCGACCGAACTTGCCAAGTCCGGTCCCATGTTCGGTCGATTCCAGAGACTTATTACCGTACAAAATACATGCCCGACCGACCTTGCAAGTTCGGTCCCAAGGTCGGTCCATTCCAGAAACTTTCTCCGTAGTGTAAACTGAGCTCGACCGACCTTGCAGGTCCGGTCCTAAGGTCGGTCGGCTCCAGAACCTTGTTTCTAAATTCTCTTTTAACTCCAAACTTCTCCTCATATATCCTAATATGTTATAACCTCATTTGGGCACCTCAAATACACCTTAATCCCTCCTCTAAACACATGAAATCATTCACCAAGATTCACCTTAGTCATTATGCATTTTCCTTGTAATAATGCTAACACTTGTAATGTTTTCCACTAGGTTTCTAGGTGGTGGTTCATACCTAATGTAACCGCTATGCCAAATGTTTTCCTCACCACTATAACATCATCTCCCAAGCATCTTTCACCATCTAAAACTCTTTTATGCATTTACTTAAAGTTCCTTCACAAGCTTATACTTCCATCCATCAACACATTATTTCCTTCCTAGTTGTTTACCAACATTTGCCTAAGTCCTAAATACTCAATTACATTCTCTTGATTCCTAAATCCTTCATAGTAATGCCTAAGTCATTATAACTCATTAAACACCTTAAACTCACCCCTTTTTCATCGAGACAACCTCTAAAACTTCCTAGTGCTTCCTTAGTCATGAAATCTCCTTAGAATATCTTAAACACTTAAGTTCTCCTTTAAATTTTGCCATGGGTTCTCTAGTACATAGCACATCCTAACACATGGTTTTTCTCCATCAAACAACCAACATAACCCAAATTCTCATCACAACACCTTAACACACAATTTACACCAAAACCCACACCACATCATCATATAGTGCTTAAACTTAAATGCTTGGCACTTAGGCCCTTAAATGATAATAATCTTAACCACTGAATTTCCACATATATTTGCCTTTAACCTGCGAAACACACACAACAGCTCCCATTGAAATAAAATGCTTCTTATAATTCATCTCAACATTGTTTTAACTATCTCTTCTTCTCATTTGCTCTTTAGTCACAAGTTCACAAGTATAGTCATTGTTTCTCCTAGGTTTTATATAACCCTTTTCTAATGTAAACTCTACACTAAACTCATCACATATCTAATCCCATTCCCTTAAACAATAAAACACCTTAAGGTAAGTAATTTACCTTGTTCTTTTACAAACTTTAAAAGCTTTCTTCCTTAGGTTTTTCTTTGCTCAATCTCGGTCACCAATATATATCTCCTTGCCAATGTTCTAACCAATATCCAATGACTCCAATGAGTACTAGATAATACATTAACCCTAAGGAACAAACCCTAGGTTAAAAAATGTGCTTTAAGGTATTAAGGTGATTGTTTTACCTTGGTTTCTCAAGACAAGCTTGGATATGAAGCAAGAAGGACCTCCTCAATCCTTTGAAGAGTAGAAAACAAGCTAGAACAAGGCATAAACATGGAGTCCCATGAGTGCAAATTTTCGGACAAGGAAGAAATGATGGAAACCTAGATTTTCTTACACTTTCTTTACCTTAAGAGAATGGAGAAGCCAATGGAGTCTCCAAACTTGAATTTCCTCCTCTAATGGTGGTTTGACTTGGCACCAAAATGAATCTCTTGAAGTTTTGAAAAGATAGAAAGAGAGAGCTTGAGCTAACTAAGGAGAATATGTAATTTGTTTTGGTTTTGGAGCTAAAATGAGTGAGTTGTGTGCAAGGCTAGATGGAGCTAGCATGGAGTTGCTCTTCACGTTAATGGAGAAGGGAGAGAGAGCAAGAAACCGTGGGAAACAAAGGAGAATGAAGAAAAAGTGAGGAGAGAGGTAAGTAAGTGTGATATTTATGTTAAAAGGTGAATAGTACTTTTGCTTTACAAATCTTTATTTGCTTAATGAGTCATGAATGTAGTGACTCACCTTATAAGAAACCGGCCCCCATTAGTAACAAGGGGTACTTAAGTCTTTGTTGACCAAATATCTCACTTATATTGACTTATGTTATAAACTAGCTTAATTCATTCTATTCACAAAAACAACAGCACATTGTTGTGAAATTTTTTGATTTCCCATTGATAGACTTCCAATGTGATACTATATAGTACACATGTTAATTAAAGAGTAATGATGGACATCTAGCCATTCAAACCCATTTACAAGACAATTTTTCAAAAACGTGCTTTAAGACTCCTTAAATCACTTTTGTGTTTTAACTTGTTTTCAAGCTTGGTTTTCTTTGGTAATGATTTAAAATGACCATTAGGATATTACTAAGGTCTTAGAACAATATTTGGTACTCTCCCATCCTCTCCAAGCTTAGAGCACGTTTTTTACTTAAACTGCTCTTTAGGTGTTTCCTTATATTTTCTTTGATTAGAAATGTTTCTTAATGTTTCTAAGGCATTGTTTAGCCTCCTTATAACTTATTTTAATCATTAAAACACCATATCTAATTTTGGGGTATTTTAGAGCACCTTGTGTGTACGTGGACTACTGTCCAAGTGATATATTTCGGGTTGTCCTAATTGACGCCTGATAGTGCTAACCAAAACAAATGATATGTGAGGGCCCGGGGGGCCGAGTGTTTTGATACATGATGATGATATACGACGTATGAATTACTAATGCTGTCGTATTGTATGATGTGTGACTGTGTTGTGTATATTTACAAATGACTACTTGGATTGGATGATTGTTTATATAATCATGCATGTGGTTACAGTATTAATTATATCTGTAAAATAGAAAAGCATGAAATCATCTAATATCAGAAGGTTAAAAATGACAAGTGACCAATAGGGTCCAGCCCGGCATACTCAGCGTCTATCGCTGAGACTACACCATATTGTGCAGGTTGTTGATCTTCGTTGAAGCCGAAGTGCGGAAACAGGGTAGATAGGATTACATCAATTATTGCGTAAGAATTATTGTAGAACGATATCAGCCTGTGGATGTATGATGGTAATGTTGTATTTATCTGGGATTTAGGTAGATGCTCACTTGTCGACTGTTATGAATGTGGACTTAGTATGGTGTATAGGGATATCTCGTTGTCACAGCGGTTTAGTAGTGATGTGTATTTTGGTTGATGTATTTAATTCTGCTTCGTTACTCGCATGGGCGAGTATGGCAGGTAACACCGAGTGAGTATTACTGTTGATATTTTATTCTTCCGCTGTAAGACGCTTTATTTATCTGTTAACGTGAGTGACTACTACGTGTTTATTTGAGAGGGGTGTTACAAAAGTGGTATCAGAGCGGAGTACCGCTCTGATGACGAGATACTAGGTTAAGACAGTGAGCTTAGGACTTGGAAACGTTTGTGAGGTACGAAACGTCTTTGTCTTAATGGAATTATGTGTTAGCAGAGCCTTTGGCTTGCCATTGGTTAGCCCTTGAGGCACACAAATGGGTTGATTGTAATATGATGTGTTATTTGAGAAAACGAGCGGTAATACTGAAGTCTAGTGGTGGAGTGAGCCAGGAAGCTGGCCAAGGGCATAAAGGCCCTGGAATATTACCCCCGTTAGGACCAGCTGAGAGCTCAGTTAGGAGGAGACACAAATGACATGAGTACATTGGCAATAGTCCACTTTCATGTGGAAGTCCAGTACGGACCACCGCCGACAATACCCCTCCCGCCACCACCCAATGAGTAGGGTAAAACTGAGAAATATAACCCCCGAATATAGGGAAGAGGACTACCAAGCCAAACAGACCGTCTAAACGCTCTCACACTGAATGATAATTCCTACTCCTGTAACATGAATAAAACTCAATACCATACCACCCTTAACGACCACGTTGTAACAATGGACACCACTAGAGGCGAGTACCACCACTACCGTAACGTCGTGGAAAGGATCACCCAAGACATCAGGGCAAGCGGACCGGGAGCGCCATGAACTCCGCGAGACCGTCGCCCGTAATGGGGACCTTTAACCACCATGCCATTGTATCGTATCACCAAACTGTAAAAAAGAGATTTTATTGAGGACATGGATGGAAAAAATTGTAAGTATACTGTCCTGTTATGTTCAAAATCCAAACCTAATCTTGTTTACACACAATACAGTGACGCTAGAACCTTGTCGTGACGACACATGTGGAGAAACAAATTCCGAGCGTTAACGCTATTGTGAGTCTAATGTGAGTGAGGACTTGGTTAGTCTAATGAAAATGTGGGTAGGAAATTTTCCAACCTAAATATCGTCTTTTTAATGAACAATCATCCTAACAGTACTTAAGCAACCCAATGCAGCAGTAAGACAAGCAAGTCGGGAACCGACAACTCTACTAGCATGGCGCGCTTGCCACTGCAAGCGCTGATTTAAACAATGTACCAGTAATTTCGTCTACCCCGCGCACTTGCTACTTCAAGTGCTGCAAACAACTACCACTGCAGTTACCACTGCTATTATCGTTACAAACGAATTCTGTAAACTATGTAGACTAATGGTACAACACCATGGCTACCAATAATCACCAAACAATTGTACACCTCTAATATAAACTACAGAACTACAATTGTTGCAATATACCACTAAGATACGAGGCCTACAACCTCTGAAGGAACCGGCGAGTCCGACTAACGCAATAAAAAAGGCACACCAGCCCATAACAAATTATAATTACTAACACGAACGAATTAAATGACACCGGTTTAAGAGCCAACATAAAATAACTTAACTACCAAACTATTTGATGGCTGAATTGGATGTGGGAGGTAAAACTTGATTCCCGGGGATCAGGGGAAACCAACCACAAATTGGGGTGGAAGGTTAGTTCAACACTGGTGCTGATCACACCAGGGTCGGATGACTCCTGAGACTCTTCACAAGTTGCCACAATTAATTACGGCCAAGATAAAGAAACTACAGTACACTAGATACAAACAACTAGCAAAAATTTAGCAAAAGATATTAAATAAGAAAGCTTGTAACCAACAGTATACGTTGTATATATTAAATCATACAAATAAAATTACAGAGTGATACGATCGTATAACAACCAGCACCGATAAACACACTACTAGGGTGCGGATCGATAAGAACAATTCTAAGCACCAAAGAATTAGTAAACGTATCAGTCCACAGACGGACCAAAAATGATAAGAACATTTCTACCGTAATACGGCTATTACCAATATCCATCGCAACAATGAACGCAAATCAACACTGAACGCATGAATAATTACCACCCTTAGGCACTACCTTACCAGGAGTGCTACGTACGGTTATGTACAATTAAAACGAACAAACGTCAAGATTAAGTTTTATGTGTATTATGAAGATCATACTGATTATGAGACAAGTTCTAAGTAGAACAATGGATACCGCCATTAGCGATCTGCCATGTAAAAAAAATGATAAGTATCAATATGTGTTAAAGACATGTCGTTCACTATTGTGACGACTGTCAGTGATGAATGAATGCGTAAATTAAAGCAATGGCGAACAACTAAATCGATATTACAAAACACTCAACCAAATGCTAAATAACGCAAGTAAGCAAGTACCTAATGTACTAATAAAGGGCATGAGCCCAGGAGACCGGGAACACCGACTTCGATTACCTTTCGAGGTATAATACTTACAAAACAATGTCTAAGTTAATATAATGAAGTAAAGGAGCTATGGCACATACCGTAAGCAATGTGAATAACAATGATCACAAACTAACAGGCGCCAAACCGCGCACTTGGAATATAAATAACCACAGTTACAAATAACTAGAACTAAACAATAAGTAACAACAAAAAATTGCTTACTAGCCGAACACCAGAAGTATATACCAGCATTCAATGCTAGTCACTAATAGTGATAAATGTTTAGTCCTAATGGACAAGCATAATCTTGTGAGAAATGGCATACCCTTTATGGACGCAGTACCGTCAATGAGAATAGTTGGAAAGTGAAGAGCCGAGTTGCTCAAGCTGTTGTGCAATCTGTAATACACCCAATTAAACAGAAGAGGGAACAAAGACGAATACATAAGTAGGAGAACTTACCCTACGCAGTATCGGGAATTATAGATGAGATGTGATAATGATTAAACCGGGAGGAAAAGATTACGTATAGCACTCAAGGATATTGAGATATGAGACCTGACGTTTCTAACTCGGCATGAATACTACATGAACGGTTGCAACCTTACAGACGAACCAACATTTAACGCTTAACTAATTAGCAACCAAATGCTACCTGTAGAGAGAAATGTAATACAAAGGACATGAGTCCAGGGAACAAAAATAATGTTTTCAAATACTACTAGAACATTAACAACTACGACAAGATAACCGATAATGCGGACCAATCAACATCGAACTACAACAAGAACATCCATCAAAAGGGAGATTGATAATAGCCGTGTGACGGACGCTACCAGTTTACTAAATGACATGGGACGACCGCACTTCGATAGGAGCATGTGGGCCTGACAGACTTATTTATAAGTTAGTCAGGTAAGTAGTAATATATCAGTATGGTACCCCATGCATAGACAAGTAGTGTTAGGAACACGAGAAGTAGTCAACTCCGTACTATGGACAGTGATGCAAATCACATCAAAGATGGACGAGAAGAGCGGCAGTTAACCAACGGGCTAGAGAAACCAAAAATCTTCAACACGAAGCAGTAGACAGTACACAATAGAGACAAGAGGACCTTTCGAAGACGACGACGCCGATGACAGGAACAGGAAAACCATTGTATAGGCAAATGATATGTAGAACCCTCATAAAGATCAAGCAATCTAGAGGAATCTACCAAACGATGTGAACATAAACGCGTAACTACGCAATAAGGGAAACAAAGCTAGTATACTAGCAGATGCTTTAACAAGAACATAAACGTTATAACAACTACAAACCGTCGAATCAACTGAAATGTGATGCGCGGAAGCGACCAACACGAACAACTATCAATAATAAATATGTGGGTGAACTTAGACGAGTAAAATTCGCAGAGAATAATGTGGAATGGAAGATGAAGTTGCAGAATTCTAATACGAGCATAACATATGGATAAGAACCATATGAACGTTGTTGCTAACCTGACGCACGGAACGAAAATAATATATATATCAAAACGAACAATGTGCTACTCAGGAACAAAACCACAAGGAGACATGGATGACAATCTTTATATAAGTAGACATGAAGGCTAGTACGTCTTGATATTACCAAGAAAGATGCAAAGAGCACTAAGTACTAATAATAGCCAATGTCATATGACAACTCAAGCTAAAAGTCTATGAGAGAAGATACGCGAAAATGCTAGTAATCCTAACGATGGGATATACGACAATACAAGGAATCAAACTGAGCCTATGTTCATGGGTCTACACCTCTGTACGGAGCGAGTGGGCCCATCAGAATGAATTCGGGAGAGAGCAAAAACACGTGCCTCACCTTTTATGTTTTTGGAGCCCGGAGGGGCTAGAGTCATACCCGTCTCTTTGATATGAGAATAATCTACTCCAAAGGTGGAAGATACCACATGAGAGTTAGTAGAACTCTAGGAGAGCCAAGTATCCAGCGCAGCTTGTGGAGCGGCTGTTGAATACTTGTCGGGTACGGGGGTGTAACCCTTTTTAAGGAGGGTAGAGCCTCTTGGCTGTCTACATGGTTGCACTGAATTTTGTTGTTTCGTATGCGGGGCATACAGTAGTCTGTTGGTATGTTTGTTGGTATGCGGGGCGTACGATATTTGTTGTTTGTTGTTCATACAGTGAACCGTATTTGTTGCTGTTATTTGGTTGTTTTGTTGGTGTTGTTGGGTACGCGGGGCGTACGTTGTTGATTGTTTGCGTGTGTTGTGCACTTGTATGTATGTGTCTTATGAAGTACTTATTTGGGACGCTATGTTTACATCCATGTGTGAAGTATTTTTTTTATTTTTATTTTAGGGAAAATTACATCCCTCACCCATGACGTTTGGTGAAATTACACAGCCCACCCACGAGGTTTCAAAAATTACTTTGCCTACCCATGTGGTTTCCATAATTTTACATCCAGCAACTTTTCTAATATTTGATCAACATAAAATGGTTAAATGTTGTCCAAAATTGATGAAACTTTACATGGATGATGCTAAGGTGTTATATTTTGATAAAGCGTGAAATCCAAAGTTTTTTAAGCTCATATGACTGCTGACTGTGGGACCTAATGAAACGTGTGACACGTGAACGTGTTTTCATTGGGCCCCACAGGTCATATATGACCTTAAAAAACTTTGGATTTGACATTGGACAAAAATATAACACCTTAGCATCGTCCATGTAAAGTTTCATAAATTTTGGACAACATTTAACCATCTTTTAAGTTGGTCAAATATTAGAAAAGTTGTTGGATGTAAAATTATGGAAACCACATGGGTGGGCAAAGTAATTTTTGAAACCTCGTGGGTGGGCTGTGTAATTTCGCCAAACGTCATGGGGGGGGATGTAATTTCCCCTTTATTTTATGATATTTGTGATACGTATGTTCATATTATCTTATAGATTGATTTCATTAAGTACTGAATGTGGAATGATGATATAGTATGGACACCTTGGGGAGGTTGTCAGGGTTGGTAGAACTGATAGGAAATGATGGTGCTGATGGATCGCCTATATCCATATAGGTTTGAATTAAAGCCACAATTGAGGGCTATGTGCGGTATTAGCACAACACGATGTGTGTAAATGATATATTGTATAGATATTCATTATGGGATTATATGGGTAGTATTAATACACCTATTTAAGTAAAGCGACTTCAGGACGAAGTCTTTTTAAGGGGGGTAGATAGAAATACCCCTACTTAATTAAATATTGATTAAGCATATAATCAATTAAATTAAGGCTTAAACATGCCTGAAAATAAATTAAACCCAACAAGTTGGAAAGGAAACAAGAATTACACCCTTTGACCTTTTAGGGTGAATAAATATCCAAACGACTTCCGTTTGACCTAAAATTTTAACATGAGCCTTATAACACATAAAATGAACACATTAAGACCATTTCCAAGGGAAACCAAGCTCAGGAACTCATTGGGACACAAAATGTACACCAAACTTCCTTAAAGCACATTTTGTGAGATTGTCTCCAAATGGGTTCTATTAATTTTAGGGTCTTAAATACCGTTAAAAATACTAATGTGACATAACGAACCACATTAAAATGTATAAATCAAGTTTTTCAAAATAACCAATATATGCGCATTGTTTTGTGGACAATAACCAAATAGTGCAAAAATAACATTTAATCACTTAATCATGCTTGTGGTCAAGATGTCCTCTTGACCTTGGATGTCATTTCCGCCAATATAAAGCTGATAACCCAGCTAGTACCGTCCCCCTATGCAACTAAATAAGACTCACTACCTATGTCTTATTCAATTAGTATTGGTACGTTTCTTTTATAATGTTAACTAAACAGCTTACCACTTCATTTTTGATGTCACCAGAGCCGATTGATAAGGACAAGTTCCTAGCTATATACTGGCCGGTTACAAAACAAATAAACATGACACATCAAGCTACTCTACAAAGCAATAATTGGTACACCTTTACATAATATTAAACTAATACCTTATCTCCATCTTGACCAGTACTGATTGCTTTTGAACACCTCATCCACCTGCACCCACCGAAACACACACACAAAAGTATGGGTACTATTATGACTTGTACATGTTAATATATATCATAACCGATAAATCAACTAGCTTCTACCTACTGTACTACTACCACCCAACTCGTCTGACCACCTGCAAATATAAGAGGACATCAGTCACGAGAAGTTCCAAAAAAAATAAGATACAATGAGAGCCATACCTCTTCAATCGGATTCACTTTCCCACACCATTTCTTCTTCCTCCTCGGTAAGTAGTTCCCAACACCTCTTTTGCTGCTCCATAACCGAGAGAAACATCACCTTCCATGTTTGCTGCTACTTGCTGTAGTTGAGTACTCCTAACTCCACCAAAAAAATGCCCATCTTTTCCTCTCAGTATCCCTGCTGAGTTCAAACCGAGAATAACACCATCTCCTTCCTCTTACTCATCCTCACTCTCTTACCCAGCGAACCAAGCCAAGCTTGTGTGTGAGGCTGAATAGCTTCTCGACGTGTAACAGAAGAGGAAAGGAGAGTGATCTCCACAACTTTTCCAAAGTAAACAAACATGCCATTTTCTTATGCTTTGCCGGTAATAATACCAGTCTTCTTGAGCTCCTTCTTCCTGTGTCTTTCACGTACATAAAAAAACAGAGAACAACCTCTAAGCTCCTTCCCTTGCTATTTTGCACGTAGTAACCAGTGGAGGTTCCCAGCCCATTTCACTGCTCCTCTCACGTACATAAAGCAGAGGAAGAACCCAGCTCACGTACCTTGATCAGTTTGGTAAGAAAATTGCACTACTTTTCCCTCCTGGTTATGCCGATGATATACTCTAGCTCTCTCTTAGCCTAAATTCCCTATGTTTCTTCACGTACAAAACAGAGAGGAGAACCGTTCATTACCCATGCATTAGCATTGTCTATACCAGAAGCTTAAACTTCCGTTCTCGATCAGCTCGGTAAGGAAATATCCATGATTTCCCTTCCTTGTTGCCGGTGATATTCCAAGCCTGTCTTAAAGCCTCTTCTTCTGTTTCCGTCACGTAAGCAAACCAGAAGAGATGCCCAGCTTGAAATACCCCAACCTAAGTATGCTAAGTAAACATCAAATTATGATGTAGTAACTAAAATATGCCTTAGAAAGATTGGTAGGCAATTTAAACCAAGGAAAACACAAGAAAGTGCCTTAAGGGCAATTTGGGCAAAAATGTGCTCTAAGCTTGGAGTGACTTTTATTTGTAACACCCCACCAACAACAAACACATAACGACAATCTGCAGCGGAATACACACCTCATCAAATAACTTAACTCGTTGGTGTTACACGCCGTCAACCACCCACGTGGCTAACAAGGCTATTACATACACATTGTACCGGTCTGATGGACTAGATTCCCGAGGATTGTACATCACTATACTTCTTCATTAACAACCAGCTTACACTAACCTTACTAATGTACCGAGTATTACAACTGATGCCGATAACAACTTCGGTCTTACTACTCCTACTGTATATATATAACTTACATGATTACCCATGTACCACGACTACCCCGTCCTACTCTCGAACGGCTTCCAGCTCCTTGAACCTGAAATGGGAAAAGAAGAGAAAAGGGTGGCCCCCAAGGGGCACCTCAGCACCTTTGCTGGTATGGTAATCCCGCAGCCCACATGCTACCGGCCGCCACACACAACTAATTGTCGTCTTAGCATGCGATTGATTATATTTAAATCATGCATGCAACTGTAAACAACAACACATAACATTTCGCCTCAATGGCTCAACAAACGGATAATACATCCTTACTTGATAAGTCACTCATGGTATTCATTATCCCTAGAGTGTTCGCTCACTAAGGAAGCTACTTCATTAAATGACGACACTTAACCCGTTATTCGGGTTATCCTTAAACGCCTCTCTTATCACAAACTGGGATTCATATCCATGATCCACACACTCCATATTTATAAACATATAAATTATTACTCGCATAACAAAACATAACAAAACCCTTCACGTTTCCACGTGCACATGATAACATCGCAATAGGAATTGCTTTGCAACAACATCACATAACATAACGGGAACGGTCCTCTTAGGACCGACCCAAACATAGTTAATTCACTGGGATGAGCCTAGAGAATGGTGTCACCCTCATGGGAAGCTCGTTATACAATAACAACAACACTCATTACCGTCCTAATAGTCGGATGAGATAACTTAAGTTAAGATGTCGGGTATGGAGGCCCGAACACACCACACAAACCACATGTTCCCCCTAAACCGATCATAAGTCAGAATAGCTAAGCTTTGGAATAAGCTAATGGGAGATCATAACCGTGAGGGAAACAAACCATAACAAAGAGAAGGGTAGGCTAAGAAGGATACCTCTCCCAAACAACGCTGCGACGCGCCAAACCGGATTCCTCACCACGTTAGTACATACTTACTTTAGATATTAGTTAGAACCCCACTATGGAGTCTATCATAACTACACACCCAGCAGTATTACAACTGGGTAAACACACAAGGGAGATCCCTACATTCACATACACATATCACACAATTAACACACGCATAGCCGTGGTTAGTACGTCCCATGGTACGGGTCGTTACTCCGAATACCGAACTCTCATGTGATCTAGACTCAGTTAACTTAAGTTAACACTTCCGAGGTTAAATGGTATCAGAGTTGTACACGCCACATAAAGAATTACTGTAAACTCATTACATGTTTAATCTTACAACGTGGCAAACATACAGAAAAAAACATTGGCATACAAGCCGGTGTAATCCGGTAGGACACAGGTTGACAAGAAAACCATACCTGTCACCGGAGTACCTTTATCATGTCCACTTATGTTCCTCGGCAATTCTCGAACAACTGATAATATTACAATTACTTTCATTAACATTGGAGTAGTAACATGCTTGTTTAACGTCTAATGCGCCCTTAGTTACCCCGTCATCCCGTTATATTTAATTTTACACTTGTGATCTAAGTTCACAACTCTCACATCAAACCTAACATTTGTTTACACACTTTAAGACCTTTACATGTCACCAAACAAGGCCTAAAACATCATCTAAAAACCATTACCATTCAATCCCCATCATTAGGAGCCTTAAACAATTTTTTTTTTTCATCTCTGGTCTGGACCGCCCCTGTGGGGCGGTCCCTGGGGCGGTCCACAACAGATGCTACACGTTTGTTTTTTTTTCACTTCTCTGCACTGGACCTCCCACAGCGGGCGGCGGCCACTGCAGAACCAATTTTCTAATGTGCTTTTCTCCTTTCTGAACTCCAAATCATCCCAATTTTTTCCTATGCTTTACACATGTTCTCCCACATGTTTTAACATCTTTGGGCACACTTAAACCCTCTCGAAACATCCCAAAAATTCCTTAAACTTTTACTCAACTTTTACTAAGTCCTTAACACTTAGAACATTTTTTTTCTTACACTTGTAAACTTGTATTCTTGCCTAAAACTTCACCTAACCAAAGTACTCCCTCACTACCTTATAACCACCCTTTTAAACATCATTGCACTACACTCATCCCCTTTACACACACTCCTCAAGTCTTTCCCACAAGTTCATAATTAAACCTTCACAAGGCGTTACACTTTCATTGTTCACCAAACTTTGCACAAGACTTTACGACACCTCCACCATCACCTTGGTGTATCAAGAAATCATCCATTAGTTCCCTAAATCTCCAAGACTATGCCTAAGGCATCTTAACACCTAAGCACACACCTAATTCACTTTCTTTCACCATCTTAACACTTAAAAATTCCTAGTACCTTCTAGGTCATAATAAAATCTCATTACAACACATAAACTCTTTTGTTTATCAACTAAATTTCGAAATAGCTTCTCTTGTATCACCTTACACCAAACACATTGTTTTTCACCTTTAGACAATCAAGAACATTCAATCTCTTAATACACACTCTTATACACAAACATATGGTTTTTCATCCTTTAACCATCAAACACATTCACCTTCACAAGAGATGTTCTTTACACACAACTAAACCTTTAAACTACACTACATCACAATATAGTGCATAAACTTAAATTGCTTGGCACTTAGGCCCTTAAATAACATGGCACTTAGGCCCTTAAATTGCATTATACTTAAACACTGAATCTCCACATTTAAATGCCTTCAACCTGCGAATACACACAACAATGCTCCCATGTCTTTTAGTCACCAGTGGATAGTTTTCTAGCTCATTTCCCATTGGCTCTTTAGGTTAATTATTAAGCATATATAGCTCAATTCCTAGTACAATAAACCACATTAAGAGAGGTCATTTACCTCTTTGTTTTCCAAGCTTTCTCACTTGTTTTCTCTTGTTTTTCTTGTGATTGAAAATCGGCAAGGAGCTTTTATCACTTGTCAACTTCTAACCAATACACATATAAGGGTAATGAGCATTAAGTTTAATACTCAAACTCCTAATTAAACCCTAGGTTACATAAGTGTCTTGAAACACTAAAATTGATGTTTACCTTTCGAATTTGAAAGAGAACTTGAATAAGTGGCAAGATAGGACTCCACCTAGCCTTTGAAGTTTGAAATGAAGCTAAAAAAGGCAAGAGAAAACACCATTACTAGGTGATTCTCGGTCACACACAAAAAACAAGTAGAAACATTGATTTTCTTTGGTTTCCTCACCTTGAAGCAAAGGAGAATGACAAAGCATGAAAATATGAGCTCAAGCTCCTTCAATGGTGAATCTTCATGGCACCAAAATGGAGTTCTTGAAGATTTGAAAAGATAAATGAAGAGCTTACTCTAACTTAGACAACGGTAGTCTCGGAATTAAATTCGGAGCTTGGAGCCATGAGTTACAAGCATTCAAAGATGGAGAATGGTACTTGCTGTAGCAAAACGAGAATGGAGAAGGGAGGATGAGGTTGGAGACGGTGGGAACCAAAAAGAAAAGAAGAGAAAGTGAGGAGAGAGGTAAGTTTTGGAGATATTTAAGTTATAAAGCAAAAAGGTAACCTTTACTTACTTTTCTTTCTTTCTTTTAATTGGCAAGCCAAGTGTGATGACTCACACCCCTAAAACCGTGGCCCCTTACATATATAACATATATATGGCCTTTGTTGACCAATTAAACAACTTATGTTGACTTATAACTTAAACTAGCACTATTTGAGCACTATTCACAATTAAGGCACATATTTGTGAAATTTTGATTTCCCATTGATTTAGACTTCCTAATGTGATACTAAGTAGTACACATGTTAATTAAAGAGTAATGATGGACATTTAGCCATTCAAAACTCATTTACAGGACAATTTTTCAAAAAACGTGCTTAAGACTCCTTAAAGCACTTTTTGTGTTTTTAACTTGTTTTCAAGCTTGGTTTCTTTGGTAATTGATTTAATATGTTCATTAACATATTTATAAGGTATAGGTATGACCATTAGGTATATACAAATTTATCCCAAGCTTAGAGCACATTTTTGCTCATATTGACTTTAAGGTATTTTTCTGTGTTATTTGGTTTAACTGTCCACCAGGTTTCCTAAGGACTTAATTAGCCTTATTAAATCATAATTCAATATTACTATGTCTTGGTAGGCTCTTTGGGTCCTAACCAAGTTCACTCCTAGCTTAGAGCATGTTTTTGCTCAAACTGTATCTTAGTGCTTTATTGCATTTTACTATGGTTTAATGTTCACTGATGTTTCTAAGGCA
The DNA here is from genome assembly GCA_023374045.1 of Limonium bicolor. Taxonomy (NCBI): domain Eukaryota; kingdom Viridiplantae; phylum Streptophyta; class Magnoliopsida; order Caryophyllales; family Plumbaginaceae; genus Limonium; species Limonium bicolor. Next base: position 251,099,220 of record CM041779.1, read on the forward strand.
CTTTTTAGCCTTTACATACCATAGTTTAATATCTAAACCACATATCAAGGTTTGGGTATTTCAATCTACCCCCCTTAAAAGAACTTCGTCCTCGAAGTTCACATTTCCCACACATCATTATATTAGAATACGGGGATTACTTATAGCCATAAAACTTCCATAACCAAACACACTTTACATCACAACCTCGGACTTAATGGTCCGGGCAACACATCACATCCACACATAACATAACATATTCACATGATAACCTCGGCTCAATGGTCGGGTATCTTAACAACACTTACACATACATAACAACCCCTTTGACTCACTGGTCTTGGGTAACATAACAACCTTTAGACACATAGGTCTATGTAACACACACATTTAGACTCATAGGTCTTAATAGCATACACTTTTAGAACTCGAGGTCAAAATAACATTTTACACATACCACACAACATGTCATAGCATGTATAACAATCAAAAATATCTTTGATATACACTGTGATCCTGCAGAACCCGGTCGCGATGGACACCTTCCGTCCCCGTGCCTTTGGGAGATTAAAACAATCACTTAAATTTGAATTTTTTTTTCCTTGTGAGGTTAAGTAAGAAAACTTTAATTATGTAAGTATCTATCAACGTTTTATAAATACCAATTGAAAATCCTTTTGAAAACACACACAACTCCAAGTCCAATTATGCTCTTTGCTTCTTTTCTTACGTGGTTATTTGTGACCACTTATAGGGAGTTCAAGAGTCATCCAACCCTGATGTGATCAGCATCAATGTTGAACTATCCTCCACTCCAATTTGTGTTCGGCTTCCCTTGATCGCATGCAAACCAAGTTCCACTCCCACTTCATTTTCAAGCATCAACTAAATCACTCATTTCCAATTTTCTATCTTTTAAATCATTCTAATCATGATCATAACATCTCCAAGGGATAGAACTTCGTCTATCAGTTATTTCCATTCACTTAAATGTTTGTTACCTAGGGAATCTCATTCTCACTAGGTTCTATGTCAGTTTCGTATTCTTTCATGAATCACTATATAGTATATATACATATATATTTTATCAAAATACAACACACCATTTCACATTTATTCACTGTCGGGGTTTGTTCCCCCGGAGTTTCTCTACTCCCACACTTGTACTATCACTCACAACTATTAATAAATCAACACACTTATCACAATGGTATTCGCATCTTCTGTGCGCAATTACCACAATTAAACCATGAATGAATGTGTATGTTTACGTAACACACACACCAATCATCAAAACAATAATTTTGTGCTATGCACAATATAAGTCACATACACTACGTACTCTTGTGTACGGTAATATACACTAAGTGGTTTGCGCTCTACCCCCCTTAAAAGGGATTACGCCCACGTAATCAATCACTAAACATTGGCTTAAATGTTCTGCCGTCGTGAAGTGTTTTAACTTCCACGCGGTCTATTACACAATGGATTCTGTTTAGAGGATCTTAACCATATTGGCGGTTTAGTTCCTAAACCAAGAATTCTCATTGGATTGCTTTAAACTCTTAGTTGGTTTCGATTCTGGCCTGTTAGGCTTCTAGGCGTTAATAATTAGCCATCCACTCATGTTCACCATGTACATTCAACACTTGAATCACTGGCTCACTAGTTTCTGCTGTGAAACTCTAGTAACTGTAGAGCTTAATTGCCCCTTTTGTTATTCTTACTGTATTGTACATCCCCAATTGTCACCTTCATCTTGGTAACAATGGTTTCTCAACCGACGTGTGGTATCTCTTACCGTTAGCGAATTCGGTGAGTTATAAACTTTCTATCCACTTCCATAACAATTTACTGTGTATACAGCTATGTATTTCACAATGATTGACTTGTTTCCTTCCGACTTACTGTCGGTTGAGATTGAGCTACTACCTAGTAGTGTAGTGCTCTCTCAGCTATTTACAACATTTGTGGTATATTCCATACCGATATTTGGCAGTTAGTGCTACTGTAGTCACTTACTGTTAATCATGTCTCCACATTTGGTTTTGTACAAGTACTTTTTATTGGTGCGGCCTTGCATTTCCTATGCATCGGCCATTATAACATTATTCCCCCACAATTAACATGTTTCCAATTCCTAGCTATCCCACTCGATCATTACTGCGCAAGTGCAATACCAAAACACTCAGTCATACAGAGTGTAGAGGCGTAAACTCTTGACAGTAAATCCCTTATGTGATTCACCATGGAATTGACACTGAGTTCCTCATCACATAGTACCTACCACTGGCTTATTGCCCAGTCTGTTTAACACCACTTACCTTGCATCACCACTAAATTTAATTCATAACTGCTCTTATCTGCCATATCATTATTTAACAACACTTATACAACGGTCGCTTACTGCGCACCGTGCTTATTGTATAACATAACACTGACTTGCATGGTATTTACTGTCACATTAACTTCCACACCCATACTTATATTATGGTTCGTCATTCATCTGGATGACTACCGAATGCTCCTTGAGCATCGATCATTCGAGTCACAAGCCGGCATTATTCAGCTCGGTGTTTCACTTTATACACACATACTACTAAGCTAACTGCTCTCTTTCAATAATAACGTCGTCCATCCTTAACATATTTCTTGAACTTGATTCACATAACTACCGCTCCTGCGGTCTCACAATATCGAGAGGTATCCCCACTCTTATGCAGTGGTTCGTTTACCACTCTCTTTACTTGTATAACATAAAGTCCTGCAATCGATCAAACTTACATAACATATCTTGCTTGTGGCTTATAAGCTTATTGTCTTGAGCTGCGCTCGTTGTAAGCTGTCCACATTCATTTATTTCTCTGTGCAACATTTCATGATTTGGATATTATATTGGGCTCCATGACAAGGTCGTTGCATTCCGTTTCCTTTCCTGGGATGTCCATTAGGATTGTCAGTCCGTCTCCTGACAACTTATATCTAAACTGGGTGTTAGTTTCAACCCTTGTGTTTCTGTCACGTTATCTTATTCAATTATCGTTGATGCAAACACCCTTCAAGGATCGCTCCTGGGTGTTGCTAAGTTATGCCTTTACATCAGGTTCACACTTATTGGTATACTCAGTTAGCCACGCCGTTTGCGTTCTTAACTGGCTTATTATCTCCTTCTGTGAAGATCAACATTTCCTGGTAGTGTAGGTACTTATTATGGGAGTTTCATCCCGTTCTTTGCACATTAATGTGTCCACCTTAGGCATCTGCTTAGCCATGGACAGGCTTGGTCATCGTTCCAGCTAACATGTCTATCCCTGCGGATCCTTAAGACGTATTCGATGTCTTAACATTACAGTTGGTGCACTTCGCGCCTCCTGACTCTTAAACATTTTTGAAAGGAATTCACTAATTCCTTTAGTCTCGTTAACTTAACTGAGTCCCTTAACTTTAACCATTCATGGTAATCCTTAGCTCTTGTTTGATTTATACTGCTGACCGTAGTACGGAGTCGACTACTTCCCGTGTTTCGGACTCTACTTGTATACATATGTGGGGTACCCTACTGATACATTACTACTTACCCAACTAACCCATAAGTAGGTCTGTCAGGCCCACAAGCTCCTATCGGAGTGCGGTCGTCCCACAATTCAGTTGGTACACTCGTAGTGTCCGTCACACGCCTAGGTGAAGTATTCTGTTGTCAACTCCCTTATATTGTCCCGTGACAATATTCGTTTCTTGCTTCCCGAACATAATCGAGGGAAAGTTTATCCACTGTTGTATCTTTATCAACTGCCCTTAGGTTTTTACTGGTTTGTTTAAAAGAAGTTTAGAAAGAAGTGTTGGTTTGAAAGAAATTTTGGTTTTGAAAAGAAAAGGGTTTGAATAAATCTGGGTTTGAAAGAAAATTTTCATGATTTCACACATCTTCTTACCTTAGCCAAGTCTAGCTTCTTGCTGACTGGTGTACTTACAATTACAGGGGTTAGGCTAACAGGCCCTTCCACTGTTATGACGATCACATTTAACTTTCTAGTACTTTACTAAGTACTTTGTAGTGGTTATAAATTTCCCGAACAGCCCTGTTATAGCAGCACTTGCTATGGCAAGTGCGCCATGCTAACTGGCTATCGGTTTAACACATACCGGTTGTGGTATTGTTTTTACCCATACTGTCATCAGTGGCCTTGTTGGCCCTCACTGATCTTACTGCCTTGACAATAACTCTTCTAGGTGACTTCTCACTGTCTTCACATGACGATCATCAACTAGGGTGTTTCCCATTCTGGGAGACCCCTTTTTCTTAGTATTGTATTCTCTTGTAGCCCGTTCCACGTATTTGGGCACTACGTTGTACTCTCCCTTGTCGGTTGGTATACGTTGGTGAATTATTTATCAACTGTGGTTCCGTAGACACTCGTCTCGGGTTTCATGAATCCACTTCTTGCCTGTTGCACGGTCGGTGCGTTGCAAGCTGGTTATTCTCGACTGCTCTGCATGTCGACCCAGGTTGCCGGAAATTCAATTCTCTTATACACAAATCCTTCATTCATCGCTATTAAATGCGGTTAACATTGTTCAGATGGAGACCGTCTCCGGGATTCCCAGTTTTCGGGATCTACCGTATGACAGGTTCTCCGTACCCTAAAGGTATTTAATAACAGCCAGATCGGGTATTCCCGAGTAAGAGTGGACTTCCATCTCTCTGGCGTTCTTTCCCAAGTTATAAAACAGGGATTGTGGAGGGCGGGTAGGATATTGTAGGTTTCCAGTACACACTGGTAATTCCTATCTAGCGTATCTCTCACGCTATCACTCAACCCTTAACCCAATGTACTTAAATCCTAACTCGGTACTTCCTAAGCTCGGTAATTCAGTCATCAGAGCGATACTTCGCTCTGATACCACTTTTTGTAACACCCACCCAACAACAAAAACACATAACGACAATCTGCAGCGGAATACACACCTCATCAAATAACTTAACTCGTTGGTGTTACACGCCGTCAACCACCCACGTGGCTAACAAGGCTATTACATACACATTGTACCGGTCTGATGGACTAGATTCCCGAGCAATTGTACATCACTATACTTCTTCATTAACAACCAGCTTACACTAACCTTACTAATGTACCGAGTATTACAACTGATGCGATAACAACTTCGGTCTTACTACTCCTACTGTATATATATAACTTACATGATTACCCATGTACCACGACTACCCCGTCCTACTCTCGAACGGCTTCCAGCTCCTTGAACCTGAAATGGGAAAAGAAGAGAAAAGGGTGGCCCCCAAGGGGCTCAGCACCTTTGCTGGTACGGTAATCCCGCAGCCCACATGCTACCGGGCCACGCACAACTAATTGTCGTCTTAGCATGCGATTGATTATATTTAAATCATGCATGCAACTGTAAACACACAACACATAACATTTCGCCTCAATGGCTCAACAAACGGATAATACATCCTTACTTGATAAGTCACTCATGGTATTCATTATCCCTAGAGTGTTTCTCCTCTAATGGAGCTACTTCCTTAATAGACGACACTTACCCGTTATTCGGGTTATCCTTAAACGCCTCTTATCACAAACTAGGATTCATATCCATGATCCACACACTCCATATTTTATAACATATAATATTCCTCGCATAACAAAACATAACAACACCCTTCACGTTTCCACGTGCACATGATAACATCGCAATAGGAATTGCTTTGCAACAACATCACATAACATAACGGGAACGGTCCTCTTAGGAACCGACCCAAACATAGTTAATTCACTGGTGAGCCTAAAGAATGGTGTCACCCTCATGGTAAGCTCGTTATACAATAACAACAACACTCATTACCGTCCTAATAGTCGGACGAGTAACTTAAGTTAAGATGGTTCGGGTATGGAGGCCCGAACCCACACACACCAACACAACATGTTCCCCCTAAACCGATCATAAGTCAGAATAGCTAAGCTTTGGAATAAGCTAATGGGAGATCATAACCCGTGAGGGAAACAACCATAACAAAGAGAAGGGTAAGGCTAAGAAGGATACCCTCTCCCAAACAACGCGCGACCGGCCAAACCGGATTCCTCACCACTGTTAGTACATACTTACTTTAGATATTAGTTAGAACCCCACTATGGAGTCTATCATAACTACACACCATGCAGTATTACAACTGGGTTAAACACACAAGGGAGATCCCTACATTCACATACACATATCACACAATTAACACACGCATAGCCGTGGTTAGTACGTCCCATGGTACGGGTCGTTTACTCCGAATACCGAACTCTCATGTGATCCTAGACTCAGTTAACTAAGGTTAACACTTCCGAGGTTAAATGGTATCGGAGTTGTACACGCCACATAAATGAATTACTGTAAACTCATTACATGTTTAATCTTACAACGTGGCAAACATACAGAAAAACACATTGGCATACAAGCCGGTGTAATCCGGTAGGACACAGGTTGCAAGAAAACCATACCTGTCACCGGAGTCCACTTTATCATGTCCACTTATGTTCCTCGAGCAATTCTCGAACAACTGATAATATTACAATTACTTTCATTAACATTGGAGTAACATGCTTGTTGCTTTTAACGTCTAATGCGCCCTTAGTTACCCCGTCATCCCGTTATATTTAATTTTACACTTGTGATCTTAAGTTCACAACTCTCACATCAAACCTAACATTTGTTTACACACTTTAAGACCTTTACATGTCACCAAACAAGGCCTAAACATCATCTAAAACCATTACCATTCAATCCCCCATCATTAGGAGCCTTAAACAATTTTTTTTTCATCTCTGGTCTGGACCCCTGGGGCGGCGGTCCACAACAGATGAACGTTTGTTTTTTTTTTCACATCTCTGCACTGGACCTCCCCACAGGGGCGGTCCGTAGGGGCGGTCCACTGCAGAACCAATTTTCTAATGTGCTTTTTCTCCTCTTTCTGAACTCCAAATTCATCCCAATTTTTTCCTATGCTTTACACATGTTCTCCCACATGTTTTAACATCTTTTGGGCACACTTAAACCCTCTCGAAACATCCCAAAAATTCCTTAAACTTTTACTCAACTTTTACTAAGTCCTTAACACTTAGAACATTTTTTTTCTTACACTACTTGTATTCTTGCCTAAAACTTCACCTAACCAAAGTACTCCCTCACTACCTTATAACCACCCTTTTAAACATCATTTGCACTACACTCATCCCCTTTACACACACTCCTCAAGTCTTTCCCACAAGTTCATAATTAAACCTTCACAAGGCGTTACACTTTCATTGTTCACCAAACTTTGCACAAGACTTTACGACACCTCCACCATCACCTTGGTGTATCAAGAAATCATCCATTAGTTCCCTAAATCTCCAAGACTATGCCTAAGGCATCTTAACACCTAAGCACACCTTAATTCACTTTCTTTCACCATCTTAACACTTAAAAATTCCTAGTACCTTCTAGGTCATAAAATCTCATTACAACACATAAACTCTTTTGTTTATCAACTAAATTTGGCCATAGCTTCTCTTGTATCACCTTACACCAAAACACATTGTTTTTCACCTTTAGACAATCAAGAACATTCAATCTCTTAATACACACTCTTATACACAAACATATGGTTTTTCATCCTTTAACCATCAAACACATTCACCTTCACAAGAGATGTTCTTTACACACAACTAAACCTTTAAACTACACTACATCACAATATAGTGCATAAACTTAAATTGCTTGGCACTTAGGCCCTTAAATAACATGGCACTTAGGCCCTTAAATTGCATTATACTTAAACACTGAATCTCCACATTTAAATGCCTTCAACCTGCGAATACACACAACAATGCTCCCATGTCTTTTAGTCCACCTAGTGGATAGTTTTTCTAGCTCATTTCCATTGGCTCTTTAGGTTAATTATTAAGCATATATAGCTCAATTTCCTAGTACAATAAACCACATTAAGAGAGGTCATTTACCTCTTTGTTTTCCAAGCTTTCTCACTTGTTTTCTCTTGTTTTTCTTGATTGAAAATCGGCAAGGAGCTTTTATCACTTGTCAACCTTCTAACCAATACACATATAAGGGTAATGAGCATTAAGTTTAATACTCAAACTCATAATTAAACCCTAGGTTTACATAAGTGTCTTGAAACACTAAAATTTGATGTTTACCTTTCGAATTTGAAAGAGAACTTGAATAAGTGGCAAGATAGGACTCCACCTAGCCCTTTGAAGTTTGAAATGAAGCTAAAAAAAGGCAAGAGAGAAAACACCATTACTAGGTGATTCTCGGTCACACACAAAAACAAGTAGAAACATTGATTTTCTTTGGTTTTCCTCACCTTGAAGCAAAGGAGAATGACAAAGCATGAAAATATGAGCTCAAGCTCCTTCAATGGTGAATCTTCATGGCACCAAAATGGAGTTCTTGAAGATTTGAAAAGATATGAATGAAGAGCTTACTCTAACTTAGACAACGGTAGTCTCGGAATTGAATTCGGAGCTTGGAGCCATGAGTTACAAGCATTCAAAGATGGAGAATGGCTACTTGCTGTAGCAAAACGAGAATGGAGAGAAGTGAGGATGAGGTTGGAGACGGTGGGAACCAAAAAGAAAATAAGAGAAAGTGAGGAGAGAGGTAAGTTTTGGAGATATTTAAGTTATAAAGCAAAAAGGTAACCTTTACTTACTTTTCTTTCTTTCTTTAATTGGCAAGCCAAGTGTGATGACTCACACCCCTAAAACGTGGCCCCTTACATATATAACATATATATGGCCTTTGTTGACCAATTAAACAACTTATGTTGACTTATAACTTAAACTAGCACTATTTGAGCACTATTCACAAATTAAGGCACATATTTGTGAAATTTTTGATTTCCCATTGATTTAGACTTCCTAATGTGATACTAAGTAGTACACATGTTAATTAAAGAGTAATGATGGACATTTAGCCATTCAAAACTCATTTATAGGACAATTTTTCAAAAACGTGCTTTAAGACTCCTTAAAGCACTTTTTGTGTTTTAACTTGTTTTCAAGCTTGGTTTTCTTTGGTAATTGATTTAATATGTTCATTAACATATTTATAAGGTATAGGTATGACCATTAGGTCTTATACAAATTTATCCCAAGCTTAGAGCACATTTTTGTTCATATTGACTTTAAGGTATTTTCTTGTGTTTTATTTGGTTTAACTGTCCACCAAGGGTTCCTAAGGACTTAATTAGCCTTATTAAATCATAATTGAGTATTACTATGTCTTGGTAGGCTCTTTGGGTCCTAACCAAGTTCACTCCTAGCTTAGAGCATGTTTTTGCTCAAACTGTATCTTAGTGCTTTATTGCATTTTACTATGGTTTAATTGTTCACTGATGTTTCTAAGGCACTTTTTAGCCTTTACATACCATAGTTTAATATCTAAACCACATATCAAGGTTTGGGGTATTTCATTATTAGCACCCAAATACCATTATAAAACTTTAGTAATATGCTGATGGACATTTTAAATCAATTAGCAAAGAAAACCAAGCTTGAAAACAAGTTAAAACACAAAATGTGCTTTAAGAAGTCTTAAAGCACATTTTTGAGAAATTGTCTTGGAATTGAGTTTTGAGTGGCTAAATGCCCATCATTACTCTTTAATCAACATGTGTACTAATTAGTATCACATTAGGAAGCCTAAATCAATGGGAAATCAAAAATTTCACGAATATGTGCACTAATTAGTGAATAGTGCCAAAAGTGACTAGTTTAGTCTTTAATCACTTAAGTCTAATTAGAGCTGTCAAAATTTGACCCAACCCGAAAACCCGTCCGTTTTATCCGAACTCGAAACCCGACCGAACCCGAAAAATATTTAAAATATAATAAAACCCGAAATGACTCGAACCCGAAATGACCCGAAAAATTTATAACCCGAAACCGAGCCGAACCCGAAATGACCCGAAATAATAGTAATTAAAAATTAGCCAATCTCGAATAACATGAAATAATAGTGACCATAAATTGTCCCAAACCTGAATGACCCAAATAAATATGACAAAAAATTTGATTTAAACTCAGTATATCGTAATGAAATTCAGAATAGGCATTGTATTGAAAGTTCTGCAATCTATATGTTGTATATTCTTATAGAAATTAGGTATATATTTATATTATAATTTTTTCAAAAAATATTTACCATGACCCGAAATAACTGAAACCCGATTCTATCTGACACTATTACAACCCGAACCCGAAATGACCCAAACCCGAATGACCCGAACCCGAAATGACCCGAAAGTTTAATGACCCGAACGGATATTAACCCGAAATGATATGACCCAAAACCCAACGGATAACTCGTTTGACAGGTCTAAGTCTAATTAGTTGGTCAAACAAGACCATGACTTGCCTTAATTAATAGGGAGCCAGTTTTCTAAGGGAGGATGAGTCACCATGAGTAGTCAAATAAGGAAGAAAAGAAGAGATAGTAAAGGAGTTACTATTTGCTTTTATAAAGCAAATATCTTATATTAGTCTACCTTTCTTCTTCTCTCTCTTCATTTCTCTTCTTCCCACGGTTTCTTCTCCTCCTCTCTTGTTCCAAAACCGAGAGGGCTGCCTCCATGGAAGCTCCACCTTCAAATGCTCACCATGTGTTCATCTTTGCTCCAAATAAAAACTAAGTCAAGATTTCTCTTAGTTAGGCCAAGACCTGTCTTTCTATCTTTTCAAATCTTTCAAAGCTCAAGTTTGGTGTCATGAGAAACTCCATTGATGGAGGAAAATCAAGTTTGAAGAGCTCATTAGCTTCTCCATTCTCTTAAGGTAAAAGAAAATGTAAGAAAAACCATGTTTCCATCATTCCTTCCACATGGCCGAAAATTACTACTCATGGGGCCTTGTTTTTATGCCTTGTTCTAGCTTGATTTATTCACCAAGGACTAGTGGAGGTCCTATTTCTTTCAATGCCAAGTCTACTTTGAGACTTCAAAGGTAACCATCCACTTTTATGCCTTAGAACACATTTCTAACCTAGGTTTTCATTCCTAGAGGTTAGTGTATTGTTTAGTACTCATGTGAGTCATTGAATATTGGTTAGAACATTGGCAAAGGAAGTTTAAGTGGTGGCCGACATTCATTCAAGAAGAAAGTCTAATGAGGAAGATAAGATAAGCTTGAGAAAACAAGGTAAATTACTTACCTAATGGTGGTTTAAGGTTTAAGGAATGAGTTTTAGATGAGTACCAATGTAGCCTAGGGCTTACATTAGGTAACGGGTTATGTAACCTAAGAAAAAAAAAAGAATTTAAACAAGCTTATGAACTTGTGACTAAGGAGCCAATGGGAATGAGTTAGAAATATAAGTTTGAGAGGGATTTTAAGAGCATTAAAACTACTATGAGATTGATGGGTGTATTTGCAGGTTGAAAGCTTTTATATGTGGGAAATTTAGTGTTTAAGTTTAAGTTATTTAAGGGCCTAAGAGCCATGTCATTTAAGAGCCTTAGTGCTATGCAATTTAAGATTATTGCAATACGGTGAGTTTGATGTGATTGAGTTGGTTTGGGTGAGAAGATATGATGGGAAAGAATTTGATATGTGTGAGATGATTGAATGAGGAAAAACAATGTGTTTGAGCATGATAAAATACTAGAGAAGCTATGGCGAAATTTGAGTAGAAAACAAAGTGTTTAAGTGGTAGTGGTGAGTAATATGCCCTAGGGTTCACTAGGGATCATTAAGAGGAATTTGAGTGGAAATGAGTTAACTAAGGAGTTCTTAAGGCTTAGAATGGCCTAGAGTTGTCTAGGAGGAATTAGAGGTTAGGTGGGTGTATTAAACACACCAAAATCATGTGATGAGGAATGCTAAGACTTGAGCGAAGATTTGGATGGAAAGGTGTATAATGCTTTAAGGTGATTTAGATATGAACTAGGGAATAAACAATGAGGAGTTTGGATAGCTTGTGTAAGTGTGATGATGCTAGTAGTGGACTAATGAGGTTTAGTTTAGATGTTAATGAGTGGACATAGGTGATGGAAGAGAAAGGTGTGGGAGAATGTTGTCAAATGTCAAGGAAAATGACTAGGGATGTAAAAGAGCGTATGATCATGAGGGTGGTGAATAAGATGCATAAAAGAGGTGGAAATGTCTAAGGAGGGTGTTACAAGGTCAAGGTAAATGGAGAACAATGTCGAGGTATTAAGGTAATGGAAAGAAATGCATAAGCAATCTTAAGAGTTTAAGAGTGATGAGTAACCAAAGGAAAGGAGAGGAATTTGTGTATGGATATGCAAGGTGACTTGAGGAAGTTTTAGTAAGTGAACTGGGGATGGAAAATGATGTTTATGAAGTGCTCAAACTGTTAAGGAGAGAACACTTGGGTTGGTAGAAGTTTTGGTAAGGTTACAAGTTGGAAATGTAAGGAATCATATGACAAATGTTAGGAGTGTTTGTAAGAATTTAGTAAATGTTTGAGAAGATCTTTGGAAGTTATTTGGAGAGTTTGATGGAAGTTCTAAGGTGATTTTAAGTGCCTACATGGTATTAGGACACATGGGGGAACATGTGGAGAAGTTTGGAGTCAAATGGGAAATTAGAAACATGGTTCTGGAGCCGACCGACCTTAGGGACCGGACCTGCAAGGTCCGTCGAGCTCAGTTTACACTACCGGAAAGAGATTCTGGAACCGACCGAACTTGGGGACCAGACTTACAAGTTCGGTCGGGCTTGTATTTTGTGTACGAATTGAGTCTCTGGAATCAACCGAACATGGGACCGAACTTGGCAAGTTCGGTCGGGCTTAAATATCCCACGGGGAAGCTCTCGGGAATGGACCGACCTTGGGGACCGGACTTGCAAGGTCGGTCGGGGTGAAATTTTCAACCGGTAATGAGTCCTGGAATGGACCGACCTTGGGTAAGGTCGGTCGACCCTAAAAATGAAAAAAAAAAACCCTAAGGAAGTTTAGTAGTATTAATGGTACCCCTTTAAGAGGGCATTGAGGATTAGAGGTGTAAAGACCTAAGAGATCAAGATAAGTATAAACTTAAAAGTTTAAGGTTAAGTTGTAAGATTAAGTTGTAAAACTTAAGAGGTGTTAGGTGGGGATCATTATGGTTAATCAAGTTAAATAAGTTGAATTAAGATAAGTGATTAACAACCTAAACCTGAATGAATGTTTTAGGGCTTGAGTATTTGGACTCCGGAAGAGAGTAAGCAACCGAACGACCGACGGTGAACGGTGCAGTTCTTTTTGTGACCTGCTTGCTAACGAGGTGTCCCTCGGCTTGTGTGCTATTTGTTTTTGTGTGCTCACTAAACAAGATAAAGCATGCAACCGGAATATTATATTTATTGTATTGTTGTGCGATGTTTGAAAACTAACAAAACATACCGTGAGAACTTACTAACCAACGTTTAGTAAGAAATTGAGTGGGACTAAGGAACACTCCCAAATATGAGAGTGATATAGACCGAAAGAGGTTAACCAACAAACGGGGTCTTGAGACTACTACTAACTGGAACTTGAGTGAGGAAACCCGGGACTGACTCCGGTCATGCATGCTAAGGTAAGGGGGTCGGTATCTATAGCAGATCCGTCTTCCGCTTAAGGACTTGTCTTCGGACTTGTAGCCTAGAGCCGGTTGCCGGCTCAGCTACGCTGGACTCCCGTCCAGGGTAGGTGGCATTAAGATGGTGCGGTGGGATCACCTAAATCCCAGGTTTGGACTTAGGCTAAAACCATTCCCCCTCGAGGAACGGTTTGTATACTGAGAATAAGATAAGATTAAGATTCAGGTAAGGTTAAGATAAGTTGCAACCATTCCTCTTTATAGGATGGTTTGCATTATTAAGACTAAGATAAGCTACATCCACTCCTTATTAAAGGATGGTTGTTTCTAAGATTAAGATAAGACTAAGATCGAGGTGAGATAAGGATGGACTAAGATTAAGAGGAAATATACCTAAGGAGTTAAATAATTAACTCTCTAATTAAGGGAACACATTTAAGTCGTTCATTGTGTGTGAACTTTGATTGTTCATATTTGGTTTGTTGTTTACTGCACTTTCTATTATGTTGTGCATCTAATCAACCTCCATGCTATCGACAATTAGTCGTCGTAGCCACGTTAGCTTGGGGGCATGAGAGGATCGTACCAGCATTCGTGCTGACCCCCTTGGGGGCTGTTTTTACTACACAGGTGAACATCAGGAGGCGGCCGTCGCGAGAGAAAGAAGGGGATACAAGTGTTACGGGTTAAGCGTGGCCTACGAGTTGTGCATATACACTCGTATGGCAATTGAGTTAGTAAGATGTATAGGATGTGAGGGGATTGCAAGAAGGATATGTATTTGGTTAAGGGTGTTGTACTAATGTTCGGTATATTCTGTAGTCAGACCGTGGCAAGGTCCTGGTGTGTAAAGAATTCCGCTGTGACGTGTATAATATATATGTTGTTAAGTTGCGAGACCGCGTTTGGATTGAGTTGGGGTGTTACAAAAAGTGGTATCAGAGCGTAGTTACGCTCTGAAGACACGAAATACCGAACATAGGAGAGTATTGAGGTTGAGATTGAGTTATGGGTTAAGGGTTAAGAGGTAGAGTGAGAGGTGCGTTAGTCAGGACTTCCCGGTGTTTACCGGATATCCATAGTACCTAGACCCGCCCTCCACGTCCCTAACCCTGAACATGTGGAACAAACGCCAGAGAGAAGAAAGCCTTCTCTTACTCGGGGAAACCGATCTGGCAGTTAGCTAACAGTGAGCAATACAAGAAACATCTTGTTGCACAACAGTTATGGAGAACTTGGAGGTTTTAATGGAGCACAACAGAGAAACAGGCGCTACCTATGAAATTCTATCAGTAAGGGGACAGTAATTACGGCAACATGGGTCGACATGCTACGCAGTCGAAATAACCCGCAATACCAATGATAAGGAAAGCACTATGAGTGCAATGGATAAGGAAATGATAAGAGACATGAGTACCGGACTGTGTCCGAATGAGCATAGCAATGGGATAATACAAAGCTTGAGGGTTAAGATTATTGGAAAGTCCAGTTAGAAATGGGAACTCCATACCCCATACAATGAGGAAGGTTACAAGACCTGGCCGACATAATGCGGATGACGGTAGAAACTCATACAATTGTATACTGAAATAGGACTACGATGTAGTGCCTAAAGGAGAATCATTACTTAGTGACCACGGAAAAATATGTGGAAACGGGATTGAGGATTAAGACATAAGAAAATATTAGGGGTTCCCTCAGAAAGAGGAACGCCCTGATAAATGACAGTACTGTCAAACAACAAGGAAACTGCCGGATGGTCAGTTACCCAAAATAAGAGATTATCGAAGGAGTCCTGAGGACTACCAATTACATGGAAATTAGAAGGAAGTATCACTACCAATGTACCTTGTACCAATAGCCCATCCTGCATGGCGCACTTGCCATAGCAAGTGCTACCACGGTTAAGCTACACGGAAAGCTATCATGGCAAGATAGGAGAACACTACAGTTGTAACACATATTAATACCGGATTGTAAATCCATAGGAATGGAAAAATAAGACCTTGGAAAGGCCCGACGGCCTGACCATAATGAGAGGAGGTGACACCCAGTCAGCCGGGAGCAGAACTTGGACATAATATTAGACCATATGGATGTTAGCAACAGTACAACGTACTACGACAACAACAACTGATAGTGCGGTGGGTAAGAACACCAACCGGATCTCAAAGAAGAACCTAAGAGATTGCTCAATGATCCGAGCAAATACACTACGTAAGTAACAACATTCAGGGAATGTATCAAGAGACACAATAAAGACAGTCGACTGAACGACTTCCAACAAGGATGGGATAAGACTCCTAGATGATCACTAAGAATACCAGTAATAAGCATTCTTCAATGAAGATGTTGGAAAACCCAGAAAAACAAGGGTAAAAGAAATGAACATAAGCTATAACCCACTAAGGATTAAAGATATACAATCCCGACAGAGGGAAGCTCAGAAGATTACCCACACAGAGCAGGCATAGTCGAGCCAAAAAACTGATGAATGACAGCTAATACTGTTCGTCTAACTCATTAACACCCAAGAATGATTGATCATCAACGGGTGGCGTAGTCAACAGAAGTTGAACGAAGCGTTGAGATGGAAGTATAAGATGACAGGATGATATCCAGCTTGGACACCGTAAGGCAAACGCCTAATACGAACCTCCTAACCTTGCATACAAAAGACATAAGTCTAGTCAAAAGGACAGTATTGTCAAAGACATTAAGTAACTCAGATCACTAATAACTTCCATAGCAGGAGTAGCAATTACCACGAAAACCGATACTACATTTAGTATGTAACCTAACGGTGGATAGTGTTCAAAGAACCCGAATCTTATAAGGATGACCTGCAGATGAGTAAGAGTACAAATAATGAACTGAGGCATTAAGCACTAAGAGCCTACGAGCCGAGGATGTTAACCACATCAGAGCCCGAGACACAGTAAGTTGTAAGAGAGCTTATTTAAGCCATGAGGAACTACAATTCGTAGATATGAACGGTTACCAAACCTATAACTTAGATTGTGGAAAATATTGCTAGGGAAAAAGCACCAATGAGAATAATGGGATAGTACATTGGCAGGGGCGGAGAACGAACCATGCCTTTTAGGATGGGGATACCTCTCCTTGTTGTGAGGCCAAGAGTGGGAATAGACCCCTCAAAAAGGGCTTCCACTTATTAGAGATGCAATACGCTGTTGTTAGGGAATGAAAATGTAAACTTTAAGATTACCTTGGAACATATCAAATACGCTTGAATAATAAGGAAGGTTGCAGAGATAGACCCCATATCCAACACCCGGGATGTAAGAATTAGCGATCGTCAGAGATACACGTTGTGAGTGCACAACATGGCACGTCAAATGACCAATGCTCCGAAGAGCTTGTGATTCAGCGGATGACTTCTTCAGTAACCGGTTAAATTACATGGTAAGAAACATAAGGATGAAAGAATGCGAGAGAAAATTAGCCCTACTTACGAATCTGAGAGTGAAGCAGAACATCTTCATATTAAGAGTCAACCATTTTTACAAACACGGTACGGCAACCGCCATTACACCGGAATGAGTGTGTTACACAAGAAGGGATTGAGTTAGGTAAGACATAGAATAAGTGAATAAGAGGTTGCACCATCAAAGGGCAACATGGTAAGGGCCAACTACCACGGTAGTAGTGGTAGTGAGTTCATGGTTATATAAGGGGGATTAAGTCCATGGTGTGCGGTTAAGGCGACACATTATGTAGAGCCGTCAAAATATGACATGAGGCATTAGATTTATGGAGTTAAGACCAGCATAAGTAAGGAATAAGATATAGACGACTGTGCATTGGTGCCAGTAGTCTGGAGGTAGGTAAGATTTCCACAGGAAGCACATACCCATTCCGTAAGGAATGGAAGTGCATAACCTAGTAGCATCATAATATGAGAAACAAGCATAAGAGGCTTACGGAAAGAGACCTCAGATATTAAGAGACCGAATCAATCAATACGGAAACAGGAAGGAGCCAGAACATAACGTACCAAGAACACAGGTAAATGGATTTCCCTTGATTAACTTCAAAAAGAACAATAAATGTTTATGGAACCGAGAAGGGGAGATCGACAACAGCATATTTAATAATTAGCAATAGCTAAAGTGTGACGACACTATGAGTTTACTAAAACGAGACGTAGGACGACTGCACCCCACAGGGGCTTGAGGCCTGACTCGTTCATTTATGAGTAGTGGGTAAAGTAGTAATGTACCAGTAAGGTACCCATTGCATGTAGCGACGTGGTGGGTAAGGAACACGGGAGAGAGTAGTCGACTCCATACCACGGACAACGACGCAAAATCAGACAAGAGCAGCTACCACCGCAAACAATCGAGGAGAAGAATTCAGTTGAACCAACAACACAAAGGAATCACAGAACAAATAATTAAGGACTATGAAGTGCGAAGAGCACGGATTATTAAGTACAGACATTGAACATGTCTTAAGATGTAAGAAATTAAACTGTAAAGCGCAATAAGCACTAAACAGTAGTTTCAGACTAAGAATTATCCTCAGACCAAGGGTGAGATGGAAAGAACGATTTAGACACTTGAGGAAACACTAAGAATACAAACATTAGATCTCAGGAAGACTGGATAGACGAGCTACAACTCATCAAGGCCGTGTATATATAAAGATAACACGTTACCATTGAGGGACCTTTAGTGCTAAACCATAAGCACACAGGAGGAAAATATACAATACTGTAAAAGGATAAGCGAGACAGTTAAGCCTAAGACCATCAGAGTTGTGCAGCGGAAGCTAGCAGATCACTACCTTTGAGATTAAACCAAACTAAATTAAGGAAATGGTATAAGTACCGTTAAGAATCCTCGATACAGAGACTAAGTAAGATAGATGACATGGAAGCTAGAATGCTTAGTGAGAATTAGACATCTTGAACTTATGTTCAAGGATGATATAATGTTGATATGTGGGCGTAATCCATTTTAAGGGGGTAGAGCGAAAACCGCTCAGCGTATGTTTGTGTACTGAGTACATAAACTACGGTGTGCATAGCACAAAATAATTTGAGAATATGTTTTACATAAACATTTTGAGATAAATTATGGTTATTGCACACGGAAGATGTGAATACCATACATATTAAGTACTTATCTTGTTAACTCCGGCGTGAGTACAAGTTAAGAGAATTAAGGAAGAGGAATAAGGAGATTTAAGAAATAAGGAATATATGAGGTATGAGTCGATATGAGACTATGTGTGAGGTAAGAATAAGATAACGTTATGGGATACAATTTGACATGAGTATGAGGAAGAAGATAGTAATGCTATGAGATATAAGATGGTGAGAATTGGTATGGGACAGTTATAGAACTTAGTAGGAATTTAAGTCTTGAGGTAATTACTAAGAGATGAATCGGGAATGTTTGGATGGACCGAGTCCACACTTTGGAGATGTGTTGATTATGATTAGAAGAACTAAAAAGATAAAAATTGGACATGAGTGAATTATTTGGATGTTTGAAAATGACGTGGGAGGTGGAACTTGATTTTCTAGGGATCAAGGGAAACCGAACACAAATTGGGGTGGAAGGATAGTTCTACACTGATGCTGATCACATCAGGATTGGATGATTCCTGAAACTCCCTACCAGTGGTCACAACTAAATCACGCCAAGGATAGAGGCATTAGGATAAAATAAAATTGGAGTTGATTGTATTTTAATTAGAGGAATTATTCCTCACATGACCTCGTAAAAAGGATTACCTTTTTACTGAGTCTCGCCCATGAAGTCGAGGACGCACGAGCCTTTGTCTTCGGACCGGTGACATGGGGAGAGCAGAGTGTTTTGTATTCTGGCCCATGGTGATGAGGACGAATGAGCCATTGTCTACGGACCGGTGACATGGGAGAATACGTTGGAAATTATGTGAAAGTTTTAAGCATCAAAAGAAATAAAGAGAATTTTGAGTGCTATACATGCTTACGCATGTTGTGTGATATTTAAGTATAAGAATATGGCGGATCTAATGATCCAATGAGTTTAAGTATACATAAGTATGATCTATATGAGCTAAGGAGTGAGGTAAGACATGTATTCTAATAAGATAAGATGCATGGAACTTTAGGGACAAAGTTCTTTTAAGGGGGGTAGATTGAAATACTCCAAACCTAAGTATGCTAAGTAAACATCAAATTATGATGTAGTAAGGCTAAAATATGCCTTAGAAAGATTGGTAGACAATTTAAACCAAGGAAAACACAAGAAAGTGCCTTAAGGGCAATTTGGGCAAAAACGTGCTCTAAGCTTGGAGTGACTTTGATTAGCACCCAAATACCATTATAAGACTTTAGTAATATGCTGATGGACATTTTAAATCAATTAGCAAAGAAAACCAAGCTTGAAAACAAGTTAAAACACAAAATGTGCTTTAAGAAGTCTTAAAGCACATTTTTGAGAAATTGTCTTGGAATTGAGTTTTGAGTGGCTAAATGCCCATCATTACTCTTTAATCAACATGTGTACTAATTAGTATCACATTAGGAAGCCTAAATCAATGGGAAATCAAAAATTTCACGAATATGTGCACTAATTAGTGAATAGTGCCAAATAATGACTAGTTTAGTTTTTAATCACTTAAGCCTAATTAGTTGGTCAAACAAGACCATGACATGCCTTAATTAATAGGGGGCCGGTTTTCTAAGGGAGGATGAGTCACCATGAGTAGTCAAATAAGGAAGAAAAGAAGAGATAAGTAAAGGAGTTACTATTTGCTTTTATAAAGCAAATATCTTATATTATCCTACCTTTCTTCTTCTCTCTCTTCATTTCTCTTCTTCCCACGGGTTCTTCTCCTCCTCTCTTGTTCCAAAACCGAGAGGGCTGCCTCCATGGAAGCTCCACCTTCAAATGCTCACCATGTGTTCATCTTTGCTCCAAATTAAAAACTAAGTAAAGATTTCTCTTAGTTAGGCCAAGACCTGTCTTTCTATCTTTTCAAATCTTTCAAAGCTCAAGTTTGGTGTCATGAGAAACTCCATTGATGGAGGAAAATCAAGTTTGAAGAGCTCATTAGCTTCTCCATTCTCTTAAGGTAAAGAAAATGTAAGAAAAACCATGTTTCCATCATTCCTTCCACATGGCCGAAAATTACTACTCATGGGGCCTTTTTTTTATGCCTTGTTCTAGCTTGATTTATTCACCAAGGACTAGTGGAGGTCCTATTTCATTCAATGCCCAAGTCTACTTTGAGACTTCAAAGGTAATCATCCACTTTTATGCCTTAGAACACATTTCTAACCTAGGTTTTCATTCCTAGAGGTTAGTGTATTGTTTAGTACTCATGTGAGTCATTGAATATTGGTTAGAACATTGGCAAAGGAAGTTTAAGTGGTGGCCGACATTCATTCAAGAAGAAGGTCTAATGAGGAAGATAAGATAAGCTTGAGAAAACAAGGTAAATTACTTACCTAATGGTGGTTTATGGTTTAAGGAATGAGTTTTAGATGAGTACCAATGTAGCCTAGGGCTTACATTAGGTAACGGGTTATGTAACCTAAGAAAAAAAAGAATTTAAACAAGCTTATGAACTTGTGACTAAGGAGCCAATGGGAATGAGTTAGAAATATAAGTTTGAGAGGGATTTTAAGAGCATTAAAACTACTATGAGATTGATGGGTGTATTTGCAGGTTGAAAGCTTTTATATGTGGGAAATTCAATGTTTAAGTTTAAGTTATTTAAGGGCCTAAGAGCCATGTCATTTAAGAGCCTTAGTGCTATGCAATTTAAGATTATTGCAATATGGTGAGTTTGATGTGATTGAGTTGGTTAGGGTGAGAAGATATGATGGGAAAGAATTTGATATGTGTGAGATGATTGAATGAGGAAAACAATGTGTTTGAGCATGATAAAATACTAGAGAGCTATGGCGAAATTTGAGTAAAAAACAAAGTGTTTAAGTGGTAGTGGTGAGTTAATATGCCCTAGGGTTCACTAGGGATCATTAAGAGGAATTTGAGTGGAAATGAGTTAACTAAGGAGTTCTTGAGGCTTAGAATGGCCTAGAGTTGTCTAGGAGGAATTAGAGGTTAGGTGGGTGTATTAAACACACCAAAATCATGTGATGAGGAATGCTAAGACTTGAGCAAAGATTTGGATGGAAAGGTGTATAATGCTTTAAGGTGATTTAGATATGAACTCGGGAATAAACAATGAGGAGTTTGGATAGCTTGTGTAAGTGTGATGATGCTAGTAGTGGACTAATGAGGTTTAGTTTAGATGTTAATGAGTGGACTTAGGTGATGGAAGAGAAAGGTGTGGGAGAATGTTGTCAAATGTCAAGGAAAATGACTAGGGATGTAAAAGAGCATATGATCATGAGGGTGGTGAATAAGATGCATAAAAGAGGTGGAAATGTCTAAGGAGGGTGTTACAAGGTCAAGGTAAATGGAGAACAATGTCAAGGTATTAAGGTAATGGAAAGAAATGCATAAGCAAGCTTAAGAGTCTAAGAGTGATGAGTAACCAAAGGAAAGGAGAGGAATTTGTGTATGGATATGCAAGGTGACTTGAGGAAGTTTTAGAAAGTCAACTGGGGATGGAAAATGATGTTTATGAAGTGCTCAAACTGTTAAGGAGAGAACACTTGGGTTGGTAGAAGTTTTGGTAAGGTTACAAGTTGGAAATGTAAGGAATCATATGACAAATGTTAGGAGTGTTTGTAAGAATTTAGTAAATGTTTTAGAAGATCTTTGGAAGTTGTTTTGGAGAGTTTGGTGGAAGTTCTAAGGTGATTTTAAGTGCCTAAATGGTATTAGGACACATGGGGGAACATGTGGAGAAGTTTGGAGTCAAATGGGAAATTAGAAACATGGTTCTGGAGCCGACTGACCTTAGGGACCGGACCTGCAAGATCGGTCGAGCTCAGTTTACACTACCGGAAAGAGTTTCTGGAACCGACCAAACTTGGGGGCCGGACTTACAAGTTCGGTCGGGCTTGTATTTTGTGTACGAATTGAGTCTCTGAAATTGACCGAACATGGGACCGAACTTTGCAAGTTCGGTCGGGCTTAAATATCCCACGGGGAAGCTCTCGGGAATGGACCGACCTTGGGGACCGGACTTGCAAGGTCGGTCGGGGTGAAATTTTCATCCGGTAATGAGTTCTGGAATGGACTGACCTTGGGTAAGGTCGGTCGGTAAGGTCGGTCGACCCTAAAAATGAAAAAAAAAAACCCTAAGGAAGTTTAGTGGTATTAATGGTACCCCTTTAAGAGGGCATTGAGGATTAGAGGTGTAAAGACCTAAGAGATCAAGATAAGTATAAACTTAAAAGTTTAAGGTTAAGTTGTAAGATTAAGTTGTAAAACTTAAGAGGTGTTAGGTGGGGATCATTATGGGTTAAGCAAGTTAAATAAGTTGAATTAAGATAAGTGATTAACAACCTAAACCTGAATGAATGTTTTAGGGCTTGAGTATTTGGACTCCGGAAGAGAGTAAGCAACCGAACGACCGACGGTGAATGGTATAGTTCTTTTTGTGACCTGCTTGCTAACGAGGTGTCCCTCGGCTTGTGTGCTATTTGTTTTTGTGTACTCACTAAACAAGATAAAGCATGCAACCGGAATATTATATTTATTGTATTGTTGTGTGATGTTTGAAAACTAACAAAACATACCGTAAGAACTTACTAACCAACGTTTAGTAAGAAATTGAGTGGGACTAAGGAACACTCCCAAATATGAGAGTGATATAGACCGAAAGAGGTTAACCAACAAACGTGGTCTTGAGACTACTACTAACTGGAACTTGAGTGAGGAAACCCGGGACTGACTCCTGTCATGCATGCTAAGGTAAGGGGGTCGGTATCTATAGCAGATCCGTCTTCCGCTTAAGGACTTGTCTTCGGACTTGTAGCCTAGGGCCGGTTGCCGGCTCATCTACGCTGGACTCCCGTCCAGGGTAGGTGGCATTAAGAAGGTGCGGTGGGATCACCTAAATCCCAGGTTTGGACTTAGGCTTGAACCATTCCCCCTCCAGGAACGGTTTGTATACTGAGAATAAGTTAAGATTAAGATTAAGGTAAGGTTATGATAAGTTGCAACCATTCCTCTTTATAGGATGGTTTGCATTATTAAGACTAAGATAAGCTACATCCACTCCTTATTAAAGGATGGTTGTTTCTAAGATTCAGATAAGACTAAGATCGAGGTGAGATAAGGATGGACTAAGATTAAGAGGAAATATACCTAAGGAGTTAAATAATTAACTCTCTAATTAAGGGAACGCATTTAAGTCGTTCATTGTGTGTGAACTTTGATTGTTCATATTTGGTTTGTTGTTTACTGCACTTTCTATTATGTTGTGCATCTAATCAACCTCCATGCTATCGACTATTAGTCGTCGTAGCCACGTTAGCTTGGGGGCCATGAGAGGATCGTACCAGCATTCGTGCTGACCCCCTTTGGGGGCTGTTTTTACTACACAGGTGAACATCAGGAGGCGGCCGTCGCGAGAGAAAGAAGGGGATACAAGTGTTACAGGTTAAGCGTGGCCTATGAGTTGTGCATGTACACTCGTATGGCAATTGAGTTAGTAAGATGTATAGGATGTGAGGGGATTGCAAGATGGATATGTATTTGGTTAAGGTTGTTGTACTAATGTTCGGTATATTCTGTAGTCAGACCGTGGCAAGGTCCTGGTGTGTAAAGAATTCCGCTGTGACGTGTATATATATATGCTGTTAAGTTACGAGACCGCGTTTGGATTGAGTTGGGGTGTTACACAGCTTGTGAAGGAACAGTTCCAAGTGCACTCACTTGCTGTAACGAGCTCACGGTAAGTTCTTTTCCCCTTAGACACTCCTTCGCCATTACCGGTCACGTACTTCTAGTCCCCAGCTTACTCACTGCTTCTTCATGCAAAAAAAAAAACAGAGGAGAAACACCTTGCTTGATGCAGTAGCAACGTCCACATAAGGAGCTCAACTCTCATCCATGTCAGTAAGAAAAAAAATGCATACATCATCCTGCTGTTACCGTTAATATAGAGTAATGTAAGTGACAGTTTTCCCAGCTTCTTATAAACTCTTTCCTTGCTTTCTTCACGCACAAAAGTCAGAGGAGAACACCCATCCTTGTGAGGGAACAAGTCCATGGAAGAAGCTCCATTGACAGCAGCTTCGGTAAGAAAAAAAAGGACCTTACTACCGGTTGTATGCCCAGATCTTCCTAGCTTATTCTTTTGTTCTCTTCGTACAAATCTGTAGGGAAATCAACTCCTTCTGGTGCTACTTCATTTGGTGCTGGATAACTCACTAAAAGTTATTTTCACAAGGTAGAAATCTAGACTCCATTGCCTTGTCCTTACCGGTTTGATTCCATGGTTCCAATGGTGTCCTAACACAATTTATGTGTTAGGACACCATTACCAAGGTAAATTACTGATAGATTGGACTAACATTATACCTTAATTAAATTGTTAATAATACAAGGCTAACACAAGGTTGTTTCCTTGCATGTGAGGCTGGCACAAGTTCATTCTAACCTTGGAAAAATTCTGAAAAAAATTCAGAAGCCCAGGGTGATTAAAAGCTAGCAAAGTAAGTATAAACCAACTTCTAAATGTTGTATAAATTAAACTTATGCGTTAGTTTACATTAAAAACTAACTTAAGGGATTTTGCTAACCTAGCCGTGAGCCTTGGCTGGTTTGAATTGCTTGAAAACCATTGTAAGCATACTAAACCTAGTATACTATATGGTTTATATGTCATTTGGTTGTTTACTTAGAGTATTAATGACCTATAAGGTCAAGGAATTTAATTAAGGGTCAAAAATATGAATTATTAAAATATATGGCTGCAAGGGAAGTAAAACCGAGACCAAACATGGTCTTAAATGACTTAACTATATATTATAATGTTTCATAACATTTTTAGATGGTAATATAAGGTTTGGATGACATATTATGTCATAAAAATTAAGTAAATGATTTTAGGAAACATAAAAGAAAAACTATACAATGAACCGTAAACAATATAGTTTTTATGACATTTATGTGTAATTATATTCTATGTTAATTATTGTAATAAGGCCAAGCATTTTAGGCCATTTAATTTAATTGTTATATTAAATTAAAAATGGATTTAAAATGAATTTAGAACAAAAATAAATATTATTGTAATAGTTTAGGGTTTAATTGTAATTTAAAATAAATTATGGGGTTAACTATAAATAATAACCGAAGACTATGCATTAAAACCTTATTTCATGAATTATATAGAATTTAATAAAGTTTTGAGACAAAAATGTAGTTTATGAAAAATTATAGGGGTCAAACTGTAATTATACAAACTCCTGGTCAAACTGAAAATTATTGGGTAAACATAGGCCATATTAGGAGGTTTGACCAAATTTAATGTCATAAATAATTAATTTATGAACTTATGTTAACATTATAAGTGAAATGTTGAATTTATAAAACTTATGGGGTATAGAATGTAAATACCGAAAGGTAGAGGTGTAGTTTGGTTAATATGATGATTTATATCCTAAGTATTAAATTTGGGAATTTTTTGAAGTATATAAAAGGTTGTATTGATAAAAGTGCATAATTTATGGTTTTTGTGACATATGAAAATATATAATATAAAATGGGGTCAAAGTGTAAATAAGGGAAAATAATGTGTGGAAGGAAAGGGATTTCAAAAACGGAAGGGGGCTGTTTGCAACAAAACATAATAAAACTATAGGTTATATGAGTAACAAATACTAAAACTATATAGTATAACCTATATGTATAACTTGTTACAATATATGTGGCTGATGTGTAAATAAGGAAAATTATGTTGCTGGAAAAACATATACCAAACAGCAAAGGGCTGTTGGTAATATATAAGAAATAACATATGAAAACCATATGTTATAAATATTATAATGTTGGAGGATATAACATATGTTATGAAAAAGTGTTATAAAATAAGTGGTGGAATTGTAGTAATTATAAAGTGTGGGGTTGAAAGGAAATGAAATATTAAATACATGCTTATTCGGCAATAAAAGGGAAATATTACCAGACTATAGATTACATCTTATTACAAAGTTTTGATGTTATAAAATAAAGTATTTATAACATGATATTAAATTATGTGGGGATATTGTGATTAATGATAATTAAGGGAATAAAGAAGTATAAGTGTATTATATGTATACACTATTTTCGGTACATATATGTAATTGTCAACTATGTGTTATAAAGTTGAATGACATATAAAATACCATAATATATGGTATCATGATATAAATGTAACACTAAATAATATTGAGTGGCCAAAAGTATAGTTTATTAAAACTATCTTACTAGCACATTCATATGTACATTATACATCAAGAATGAAGATATAAACTATAGTATACAATGACATAAATACTAAGGTTAATATATGATTTGGAATGGTTTAAATAAACCTTGTATAAGCAATAATATGTGCATAATATAAAGTTTCTTATTTCTTTAAGAAAACAAAGTATATATATACACATATGTATATTGGCGCAAGTGACATGCATATATAATATGGTTTACAGACCATATAGTTGTAAATAATAAATGTCAACTTATAAGTATAAATACATACTATAATGTCATAAGGTTATAAATAAATACAAGTTTTTTCATAAATGAGAAGTTGAATAATATAAGGTATACCGAGGAATAACAATCTATCGTGCATTATAAACTAACGTTGCATGAAATGCATGCAATCATAGGTTATAAACTACAACCATGCATGCAACTATGGGTTATAAAAATACCTATGCATGCAATATAACGGTTGGATTAAAAATATACAAGAACGAACGAAGTTATATAAAGCATAACATTTTAAAGTATTACGGGTTGGAAGCTGTAATTCCTAAGTTGAAAACGTTAACTATGACGCTCGTATAAAAACCGACATCTTTGCTAAACCAAATATTAATACTTACTACGAGTATGGAATTTTTAAGATGACTATACGTAAACTTTTAACAGCCGAAAATTTGGGGGCGTAGTACCGGGATTAAAAACGTATTCGGAAATACCGAATCATATTGTCATGTGGGTTGACATATAGCGTTCTTTGTATTGTTAGATCGCCCGTCAGACGTGTGCGCGCTTGAGAAAACTTAGTGGTCTACACTGCGCGACCTTGCCACGGTGTACGGTATGTAAAGGGGTTTGATCCGAGTTGTCCTGAGGATTTCCTCGGGCTCAGATTTGTTTGATAAATAACTTGTGTGGATGTATGTATGTGATTGTGTGTGTGATGGATATCTGTGTTACTGTATTATTAATTTATGCACGAACGTCCTACGGGACTAATACTACGTCGACTATAGATCGACTTATACAAAACTACATATACGAAATCCGTGATTGTGATTACCGTTGCCTGACCTAATACGCTAAGTGTTACAAGTATGTAGTTATAACCTAAGTAAAACACTTAGGGACGGGACACGGCATTGTCGGTCCCTAGAGCTTCAACTCGAGCATAATATACTACCTAGAATCATTCTAGGCATGCGTAAGACCCACAGGGCAGCCAACAAAATAAGTGATGTACTCCATAATTAAAACGGTAACTGACTACCTAACTGATGAATTTAACAGTGGAGTGTGAATGAATGTGATGATGTACCTTAATCCAGACAGTCACTGGCTGCTGGTCGTGCGTAGAGATCTCTTGGGTTATCTCGTATCGGGTTTACCCTAGTTAATCCTGAACGAACCTAGATAGATCGTCAGGCGGAGTGTGCTACCGTTGGCACCAGGCCCTTGGCCACCTAAATGGACGCCTTAACAAAGGAAAAGTGAAATAGTCCCAGAGTCTTCGGATGATCAGGGCAGTGAGCACCTTGTGTGTACGTGGGACTACTGTCCAAGTGAGTATATTTCGGGTTGTCCTAATTGATGCCCGACAGTGCTAACCAAAACAAATGATATGTGAGGGCCCGGGGGGCCGAGTGTTGTGATACATGATGATGATAACATACGACGTATGAATTACTAATGTTGTCGTATTGTATGATGTGTGACTGTGTTGTGTATATTTACAAATGACTGCTTGGATTGGATGATTGTTTATATAATCATGCATGTGGTTACAGTATTTATTATATCCGTAAAATGGCAAAACATGAAATCAATCTAATATCAAGATGGTTAAAAATGACAAGTGGCCAATAGGGTCCAGGCCCGGCATACTCAGCGTCTATCGCTGAGACTACACTTATTGTGCAGGTTGTTGATCTTCAATGAACCCGAAGTGCGGGAACATGGTAGATAGGATTACTTCAATTATTGCGTAAGAATTTATTGTATAATGATATCAGCCTGTGGATGTATGACGGTAATGTTGTATTTATCTGGGATTTGGGTAGATGCTCACTTGTCGACTGTTATGAATATGGACTTAGTATGGTGTATAAGGATATCTCGTTCTCACAGCGGTTTAGTAGTGATGTGTATTTTGGTTGATGTATTTAATTCTGCTTCTTACTCGCATGGGCGAGTAATGGTAGGTGACACCCGAGTGAGTATTACTGTTGATATTTTATTCTTCCGCTGTAAGACGCTTTATTTATCTGTTAACATGAGTGACTACTACGTGTTTATTTGAGAGGGGTGTTACACCCACTATCTAGCTCCTTATAAAATCTGTTTTCAAGGTGTAATTCCTACCTTGTTAAACTCTTAAGTTCTCTAGTTTCTAGGTAAAACTTTCCATAGTCTCCCCTATATTTTTACACTCTCACCACCTCATTTTCACTCACATTCTCATCCATCTCACCTGTTAATAAACAACAACTGTAATACCCCAACCCGAAATCCAATAAACTGAACGGCGATCACTCCCAAATAAAATACAACTGCAGCGGAAATAAATACAACAACCGGGCGGTATTACAATGCCGTTGGCCACCCTTGTGACCAACAAGGCTAAGTCCAAATACAATCCTCAAATGTCACGGTCTGGAATACAGATACAACCCGAGATACTAGGAATCAAACTCAAAGTAAAATACTGAAGTAAAATAATTAACTAATAGTAGACTCCCAAAGCTTGGTCTACCCCACCTACACTCAGTGTGGTGATCTTCTTAAACTTCAGGTACCTGAAAAATGGGGGTGCCCCCAAAGGGGCTCAGCAAACAATGCTGGTATGGAAAACGTGCAGCCCATCGTCTACCGGGCCACACCAACTACTTTGTCGAACACATGCGTTCATTTTTATAAAGCTGTAAACAAGCATAATCTGATGATAACAAGTATCCACACAAGGACAATAATGTCACATAGAACAAGACACAGAAGGTCAAGTTAGCTGAACTGAAATGTCTGATAGCTGTCGGGTCCACACAATGGGACTGACAGATGTATTAAAGTATATCAATATAGTGGAGGTATAGTGACCTCGTTATAGAGAAAGGTTGGGTATAAAAACCCCAGGAGATAACGTAGTTAAACCCTGAACTGAGAGGCGTGGGAAAATGAATCCCACTAGAGGAATGAAATCTTCCTCAAACTGAACAGATGGGCATTTGAATCCCGGGAGGAATAGAGTCTTCCTCCCAACTGAATGTTCCGTCGTGACGTAGTAGGAGACGACCTGAGATAGGTACAACTCCTGTAGCATGCATGGCCAGATCCAACTGGGCTCCTCGTTCTCGAAGTATAGAATTGTTAAGTGTCATATAAAGACGTTAAACAAGATCACAATGTGTATTGTCAATTATCACGTTTAGGATAATGACATTTGTTATAAAGTGAAGTTAGTGAGAGACTTGAGTACAAGTCCTCGGTATACTGAAACACAGGTATTTAATCCACTGGTATAGTAGTGTTGGTATGCGTGGGACATACACGTTGTAGTCAGCAACATTCACGCACATAAAATAACATCACAGTGTGCAAGAGTAAAACAACAGTTTACATTAATTATCTTGGTCGTTATTTCAAACAACAGATAGCACACAAGCCGGTGTAATCCGGTAGAAAACAGGTTGCAAGAATCCCATACCGTTCACCGTAGACTGTACTTGTAAATTACTGGTCAACGTTTGGTCAAACAAGGTCCTAGAATAGGATTAACTGAGAGGGTTAATTTATGTTACCCTTATATAATAATCTTATTGGATCTTTCAACAAATCTTGTATTTGTTATTTCATGTGAGGTTTATTTCTTTTAATTACCTCATGATTGAATGTATATCTTATTTGTTATTCCTTTTTGATTTATTTATAAATCCTTTGATGTACATATATGTATTCATATATTCATGTACTATTTGTTGTTTATTTTAATTGTCTAAGTGACATAACAACTTATAATTTTCTTAACTATATTTAAATGTCTTACAATGACATAATATTCTTATAATCTCATTATTCTCCTTTTAGTCATAAACAATACTTATTGTTTCTTTTAACTTCCTTATAACTACATAAGCCATAGTTCTAATTCCATAATTCCTTTAATTAAAATTCTTTCTTCTAATTCCTCAAAATATCCATATAGGACCTATATTTATTTAAATCTAAATTATTACCCTTATATTTCGGTTATTTATAAATCAACCACATTAATTCATAAACTTTATATTTAAATTCTAATCTCATTATATTATAGAGTTTTAACTTCTTATTTAGCTAAATTACATAGTCACACTAATATTTTGGTATATAGCTTTTAAGTACTATAACTTTCAAAATAACAACTTAGCCCCTTAAATTCTCGGCAATAATATTTTATTTCCCATAATTACAATTTAACCACAAAACCTTATAAACTTTGCATAATGCCTTATAAACTATAGTTTTAATTTAATTCTCCATAAATGCCGAATAATAATATAAATTCTTAAATTATCAAACTAACCCCAAATAATTCGGCTTTGGTCTTGAACTCTCCATTAATTACATTTTCACCCCAAAACTTTATAATAACTTCTTAATGACTTATAATCTAAAGTCTAAATATATAATTCCTCAAAATTTCAAAGGTGAGCCTAATAATTCTCTTAATTATGAATTCGCCCATAATAAGTTCTAAACTTTCATAACAATTTTTATAAATTACATAATAGCCCAAAACTTTATAAAATGCTATTTTAACACTTGTTTAAATTATCTAAAATTCATGAACTTAATTCCTAACCTTATATTATTTCATAATTACACCAAATACCCCTTTAGCTCTCGGCTTTCACAATAAATCCACTAAACTTTGTAAAAATTACATTTAAACCACATAACTTCATTAATTAGCCATTTAAGCACTAATAAAATATTTTTTAACTCTCCAAACTTTATAATATAAGTTTATATACCTAAGTAGGTCATTAAAACCTATTTATCAATTAGAGCATTCGGCCATAAATATTTAGTGACCATATAGTATATAAAAGTGGATTTATATGTCATAATAATTATACATAAATTCATAGGAGTCATATAACTCATGTATAAACTATTGTAATGTCTTATATAAATTCTTAGCTCAAAATAAAGTATTTTTGCCCTTGATATTTCGGCCTTAATTAATTTGTAACATAAATAAATTCTATGACACAAAAATGTGTCTTAAGGTAAATATTTTCTATATATGTTATAGATTATATTTTTGGCATATAAAACCATATAGTTTCGGTATTAATTAACCTAGGAGGTATACATAATTTTTGTGGAATTTTTAGAAGCTTAACAAAGCTTATAACATAGAGATTTACTTAGTAAACTTACTTCTTAACAAAGGTGGTTAAGTGTTTGAACTTCTTCTTGAATCTAAGCTTTCTCCTAGGTAAACTTGATGCTCCTCTTCGGTTTTATGCAAGAGGTGAAGGTGTTTAGGAGTTAGATCTTGAATAAAGATCTTAAGTAGATTTGGAAGTAGTTTTACTAGACTTTACCTTAGGCTTTTCTCCTTATAAATTCGGCACTCCTAAGGTAGGTGAAGAACAAGTTTTCCTTCATCAAAATGAAGAAGAAAAGAGACTTGTAAGAAGTAGAACTTGGTTACACATAAAAATGTGCTTTAAGGATTTTCAAGCTTTAAAACCTACCTTAAGATAACCTTGAGATGCTCCTTGGATTAATGTTGTTTTGGACAACCCCTTGGAGATCTAATTGATGCCGAACACACCTTGATATGCTAGGAAGAGTTTGCTTCAAGACTTGCCAAGAAATGCTAGGAAATTACCTTAAAGATGAAGGTAGAAGTTAAAACTCCATTAATGGACTTAAGAGCTTCAAAGGAAGAAAGATGAAGCAAGAAGGGAGGAGGGAGCCTTACCAAACCGTGGAGGAAATGTGCAAGGAGGGAAATGAGACCTAGCTCACGTAAATGAAAGAGGGCAATTGGAATTTGATTTGTTTTGTCAATTTTAATGTCAAATGACTTTACTTTTTCTTAGTTTATTTCATGGTTGATTGGCTCAATAAATGTCCTCTTTTCCAGCATAGAAATCGGACATGTGAGGTGTGACAAGGCAAGAGTTGGAAAGGAAATAATTGTGAACTAGAAGACAAGGTGAGAAAAGGTAAGGTATCTTCTTTTGATTTTTCTATGTTATAACTTGTCTTCTTCCTCTCTTGTATATGCACGGTTTAGGGTCTGAATGGAGCTCATTAGATCGGCATTCATGAGCTAAGGAACAAGCAAGGAAGGTTACTTGCTTAAGAAATCAAAAGGCAAAAAGAAAAAGGAATCTACTTTTTGCTTTTAGCATTGTTTTGTACTAGCTCACATGGCCTTGTTCCATGACCTAATTTCGACAGCTCTCTGGTCAAATGAGACCTACATACTTTGGAATTAAGTAATATAACACATGGGAAGGGAGTCACCATGTTCTATGCCTTTTACAAACTTTTAATGCAATTTTTATACTAGTTTTTGCACTTAAAATCGGCCCCTATAGAGCACCTTGTTTACTAGTCACACAACTGATTTAGAAGCTTTTAACCCTTTTTAATATTACCAATTCGTGGTATGTCAAAAACTACAAGGCAATTGCGTAAAACGCGTTTTCGTGACACCCGAAGGTGTGTTTTTGTGCTCTAAGGAAATTTGGGAAACAAATTGTCTTTATGAGTTCCAAGTGTTTGTAAGCACTTATTATAGTAAAAAATAATTAAGATGTTAAATTGGGTTATATGAGGTTATATCAAACCCATGACATAATTTACGGGCCATCGGGACCACCGGGCAAAAAGGAGCGCTAAGAAATCCCTGTGGTTGCTGAATTTTGAGAAACCACTTCGTGGGTTTCTCTTTATAATGGTTAACTAATGATGTTAGGAATCAAGGAATTAATTTTATAGGAGGTCGTGCCACCTCGGCATCCTCCGGAATTTTCGTGCTTTAAGGAGCGGGCGTGAGCACTCCCGAGCGTTTTGCGTTTTTGACTGAATTTAGCTTAGGGAATATATTTGTATATTCATATAATAATTGTATGACCATTTGGTTTGAATATTAGAGGGTCATACAAGGTCATGTTTGACCATATGCTTCTAAGGCGTTTTAGCGTTTATGGAGAAA
Organism: Limonium bicolor; assembly: GCA_023374045.1. Classification (NCBI taxonomy): domain Eukaryota; kingdom Viridiplantae; phylum Streptophyta; class Magnoliopsida; order Caryophyllales; family Plumbaginaceae; genus Limonium; species Limonium bicolor. The sequence goes on from CM041779.1 coordinate 251,133,364, forward strand.
CGACTATTTTTACGTAACGTTCTCATGCATGGGTTTGCATGCTTACGTGAAATGATTCATATTTGGATTATATTCCAATAAATAATGATTTAATAATATTATTAGATTTGGGGTATTTCAATCTACCCCCCTTAAAAAAGGACTTCGCCCCGAAGTCTCATATCTAAATCATAAGGTTGTGGGGAATCAAGTTCCACTAAGTATCCACAACTCAATCTAGTTTTTAGGGATCATGTCCCAAGTCTCTATATTCCTAAGTTCACAGTGTACATCAAACACAATGGGAATACTTTGGAACAGTATAGTGTAATGTAATAACACAGTCACTTTTCATGTAAATAGTGCAGCGTAGTGCACATAAACTTTCCATTGTAGTGTAATAAAGTACACACAATCAAGTAGAAGTACAAAGTACATTCAGATACAGTGTTACACAAGAACACATACAAGACAAAGTGTCACTGAAATATACTGAACAGTGTTACACAAGAACACAGGTAAGACAAAGTGTCACTGAAATGCACAAAAGTGCAACAACTGAAATGCACAAAAGTGCAACAAAATGCATACTAAATTCACAAATGAAAAAGGCTCTACCCCCCAAAAAAAGAGGGGTACGCCCCCGTACCCTAGACTAAAGTGTCTAGTCGGTGAATAATGAGGGAAACTTCGCTCGCATATCAGCTTCTAGTTCCCATGTGGCCTCTTCCACATCGTGGTTTGACCAAAGAACTTTTACGAGACTCACAGATTTGTTTCGAGTATCTCGTGTCTTTCTGTCTAAGATTCGTTGCGGTGTTTCCACATACCGCATTGTTGGTTCTAATGAGAGTGTCTCAGGTTGTAGAACATGAGAAGGATGAGGCATGTATTTCTTAAGCTGAGACACATGAAAAACATTGTGTACTTTGCCCAACTCAGCTGGCAAATCAAGTCGATATGCCACAAGGCCCACCCGCTCTATGATAGCGTAGGGTCCTACAAATTTCGGGCTTAGCTTGCCCTTTTGCCCAAATCTGAATACACCCTTCATGGGTGATACTCGTAGAAATACCTGGTCGCCAACTGCGAACTCAAGGTCTCGTCGCCTCTCATCAGCATATGATTTCTGCCTGTCTTGTGCTGCTTTCATGTTGCTTCTGATTTGTTGTACTTCTGCCTGGACTTGCTCTAAGTACTCAGGCCAATGATGACAGTCTCACTAGACTCGTCCCAGCACAATGGTGTGCGACATGGTCTGCCATATAAGGCTTGGAAAGGTGACATCTGTATAGAGGCGTGATAGCTGTTATTGTATGCAAACTCGATGAGATGTAATCTATCTATCCAGCTGCCCTGGAAATCCAAGGCACATGCTCGTAGCATGTCCTCTAAGGTCTGAATAGTCCTCTCTGACTGACCATCTGTCTGAGGATGAAATGCTGTGCTAAGCTTCAACTCAGTGCCAAGTGCCTCGCGAGTAGCTCGCCAGTATCGTGAGAGAAATCTAGTGTCTCGATCTGAAACAATAGTCTTAGGTACTCCATGATGTCTGATAATCTCCTGCTCAAATAGTTCTGCTAACTTTGGCACTTTCCAAGTGTCCTTCATCGGAATAAACCTAGCAACCTTAGTCAGTCGATCAACAACCACCCAAATCATATTAAGGCCTCCTCTCGTAGGTGGTAGTCCCACCACGAAGTCCATGGAGATATCATAAAACTTCCACTCTGGAACTGGCATAGACTGCACCATACCTCCTGGTCGTCTATGTTCGAATTTCACTTTCTGACAAGTGAGACATCGAATCACATACTCTGTCACGTCGCCCTTCATACCACTCCACCAGAAATACCTCTTTAGATCTTTGTACATCTTAGAAGCTCCTGGATGGACAGATGTGGAAGAAGTGTGGGACTCTCGAAGAATATGCTCCTTAATATCTGTGCTGTCTCTGGGAATACACAATCTTCCCTTCAATCGATGAGAATCCATCATCATGTAACTGGAACTCATATTTTCCACCCTCAAATGTACCGTCAGACAACTTCCGACTGATCTCCATCATTCGCTGATCACTCTGCTGTGCTCTACGTATGTCGTCCATAAGACTCGAGCTAGCCACAATGGCATTTAGAGAATGTGCTCGTCGACTAAGTGCGTCTGCTACAACATTAGCTTTCCCTTCTTTGTACTGCAAATTAATGTCATAGTCCTTAAGAAATTCAACCCATCTTCTTTGTCTCATGTTTAACTCCTTCTGGGTGAATACATACTTCAAGCTCTTGTGATCTGAATATACGGTCATCTGGACACCATACAGGTAGTGGCGCCAGATCTTCAAGGCAAAAACAATAGCTCCAAGCTCTAAGTCATGTGTGGGATAGTTTTCCTCATGTTTCTTCAACTGTCGGGAAGCGTAGGCGACTACCTTCCCATTCTGCATGAGTACACACCCTAATCCCCTGCCTGATGCATCACAGTAAACTTCATAACCCTCTGTGCCTTCAGGTATAGTCAAAACTGGTGCTGATGTCAAAGCATTCTTCAAAAGCTCGAATGAGGTCTCACATTCAGTAGTCCATGTGAAAGGTGCGTCCTTCTTCATTAAGCTGGTCATAGGTTTGGCTATTTTGGAGAAGTCTCTGACAAACCTTCTGTAGTATCCTGCTAAACCAAGGAAACTCCTGATGTCTGTAACTGTCTTTGGCCTAGGCCAAGTGCGAACTGCTTCTATCTTTGCTGGATCCACCGCGATCCCAGCATCTGAGATGACATGTCCTAGAAAGGAAACTCTGTCTAACCAAAACTCACATTTGGAGAACTTAGCATAAAGCTGGTTCTCCCTTAGGATCTCAAGTACATGTCGGAGGTGGCTCTCGTGCTCTTCCTTAGACTTTGAATAGATGAGGATGTCATCGATGAATACAACTACGGTCTTATCCAACTGCTCTCTGAATAATCTGTTCATCAAATCCATGAAGACTGCAGGTGCATTTGACAAGCCAAAAGGCATAACCGTAAACTCATAGTGGCCATACCGTGTTCTGAAGGCTGTCTTTTCTATGTCTTGCTCCCTGATGGGTATCTGATGGTAGCCTGATCTCAAATCGATCTTCGAAAATACTTTTGCTCCTCTCAACTGATCAAACAAATCGTCAATCCGTGGTAGTGGGTATTTGTTCTTCACCGATACTGCATTAAGCTCTCTGTAATCAATACATAAACGAAGGCTTCCATCCTTCTTCTTCACAAATAGGACTGGTGCTCCCCAAGGAGATACGCTAGGTCGTATGTATCCCTTGTCCAATAAATCTTTCAGCTGCTCCTTCAGCTCAGCCATCTCTGCTGGTGCCATACGGTACGGTGCCTTAGCTATGGGACCGGTACCTGGTAGTAATTCGATGGAGAACTCTACCTCTCTGGATGGCGGTAAGCCTGGAAGTTCCTTTGGAAAAATATCAGGAAATTCCGACACCACTGGCATAGCTGAATCAAAATCAGGGTCATACTCCACATCCTGAACATAGCATAAGTATACTTCCTTCTGCTTCCTGACATGCTTATACATGGACATAGCTGATATAACTTTTATCGATGGTGCCCTAGGGCTCTGACGGTAAGATACTGTCACTCCTGATGGGCTCTTAAGCAACAGTCTGCGCTCTGCACAAAGAATGCGGCCTCTGTGCCGCCCTAACCAGTCCATCCCGGCTATAACATCGAATCCTAGACCTCTGAACTCAATAAGGTCAATAGGAAATTCCTCCTCCTTAATACTGATAGTGGCTCCTCTATAAAGACGAGTGCAACTGATCTTTTCCTTAGACGGGAGTGCCACCTTAAAATCAGGTAGCTCTACTGCGTCTAGCCCCAACTTCCCCGCAAGCGTAGGCGAAACGAAAGTATGTGAGGCTCCGGAGTCGAACAGTACTAATGCATCCACTCCATTAACAGGAAAGGTACCAGTGAGGATCGCGCCGCCCTTGCTGGCCTCCTCCTCAGTAAGAATACTTAAGGCACCTTCCGTCTCCTTAGCACAACCTAATAACAGAATCTGAGTAAGTACTTTGGTATATGATGGAGGTCTACAAACATTCACTTTTCATATCAATAATGCTTCACTGATGACATGATCTCCTTTCGGATGTCCAAAAACAATTACAACACTAATACTTTCTAAAAGTCAAACTTAATCTTCCTGGTCTCATGTGAGTGGTGTTTATCACTGTCGAAGGTGCTGTGTTTAGCTTAACCCTTTTAATTCCATGGTATAGCAACCTTGACTTTCCACCCATTATTAAAACATCTCCTGAACTCAATATGATTTTCTTTGCAAGGTCCACACGCTTCTGCTCGCCATAAAGGAACTCTGCGTCATCTCCAATTGACAAAGACAATACTGGTATCCCCTGATCGAGGGACCCTTGTGTTTCATCCTTGTCCTGATGTAGTCCTAAGCGGCCTCCTTCTTCATAGAAGTTGATGATACATAGATCAGCCCTTAAGTTGGGAACTGGATCTTCTTCCATCTGCTGAGCGGTAGTAACTGAGCTGTAGTAACTGCTTGTTCCACAATTGTAAAAATTCTTCTGGGATTTTTGGCACTTGTGCTCCATCTCCATTTCTTGTATCTTGGTAGGTCTTGAGTAAGGATTCCAATCCTTCCTAAGCACATCATTTTCAGCTTCATTTTTGATCCTCCTGGAAATTCTGGAGTGTAGAAACCTCCTGGTCTGCTCCCAATTCTGACATTTCTAATGATTGCAATTGTGTCTCCGGTGTTAGGTATCCTTTGAGTAATATCAAACCTGGTTGGATAACCTTACATTGTTCGTTCCCTGGTTCTTGTACTTTGATAATGTTTTCCTCCAGGGAGGGCGGTGAGGGGATAGGAAAGCATATCTTATAGCTTCCTACGTGGTTTAAATTTTACTAGTGAGTCTTACTAATTCTTTCCTACTCAATTAGGCAATCAAGGCATGCAAGCACTCATTCACATCATCCATTGCTCATAACAGGTTCACATGGTTTAGAAATACCTGGGTTGGTAGAAGGACCAGCCTCATCTGAGCGGTCCATGACATGCAGGGCGGGTCCCGATGCTGGGCCTTTGCCCTTATACCCCTGAGCCTGGTTTGTTGGTGGAGGGCGAGTATCGCTAGCTCCATTCTTAGGCCGTGTTTGGCTTTGCTCCCGGGCGGTAGTTCCTGCTCTCCGGGTTTCGGATACACTCGAAGGCACGATGCCCGAGTATCTGACAGTAGCGGCACATGACTTTCTCCCCTTGGCAGTCCACGCCGGGGTGATCCTTTCCACACTGTTTACAGTTGAAACGGCGGATACTTCTGGCCCGTGTTTGAGCCATCCAGAACCTAATACAACAAGGTCAATTATACATACTGAAGTAATCACAAAAGTTTCAAATCTAACTGTCTGATTAGAGTGCCTACCCTTAGATGGGTAGGTTTTCTGTGAGTTGCTGCTCCCGTAGGTTCCTGACTGGGGGTTCCCAGTAGTTTGGTTCCCCTTCCCTTGATAGGACCCCTGTCCTTTCTGATAGGGTTTGTTCCTTTTGTTGGAGTTCCCCTGCTTGGCATCTCGCCACCAGGTCCGTCCTTCCTCTTTTGGGAGCTCAAAGCATCCCTTCTCTTACAAGTGATCTCCACCGGAGGCAGCATGATAGCATTCCTGAAATCTCAAGGTATTAATCTCCAAATCTCCCATGACGGGGTATAGTAGGTAATAAAATTTAACTGGTTTATGTTTCTCCTGTTTTACCTGCAAACTGGTAGGGATGATTGGTCCCATCCCAAACTGAAGTCGAGGGCTCAGTCCCCCGTAGAACCGGTCGACCAACACCTGGTCCGAGTATCCTATACCGGGTAGTAGTCGGAGTAGAAGTAACTTCGCATAGTACTCATCACGGTCATCTTCCCCGTCTGCTCCAGGCGTCAAACTCCCTAGTCTTCACCATCCTGGTGTGGGCCGGGTAGTATTTGCCCCTAAGTAGTGCAGTGTAATGTCCCCAAGTAAAAGCTGGGTCATCCAGGTGGTCGGCTTTCACCATGTTCCACCAATCTCTAGCTGCATCCTTCAGATAAAAGGCAGCAAGTCTTACTTTTTCCCTAGCTGGGACTGCAAGCGTCTCGAACGCTGTCTCCATCTCCATGATGTAGGTCTCCAAGTGAGCAGGGTCAGTCTGCCCCTTGAATGCAGTTGGCCTCAGATCAGCCAAACTCTTCACCCAATCTCTCTCTCTGGGTGGTGGTGGTGGAGGTAGCTGCTGCTGCTGTCCAACCCCCGCCTGTGCAATGCCTGAGCAATTAAGGTGGCAATGTCTGCCAGCCTGACGTGGCTCCTCATCGCCTGTCCACGTCGTCCTCCTCTTCCTGACATCTGCAGGATGTTGAGGTATATTAGACACTGAGGTCACATCTTGGTCTTGGATAGTAGTCTAAGTAAAACTAACTTAAACTCCTTTCAATACTATCTCTCAACCCTTAACCTAAAGTCTTAGATATCCTAATCTCGGTGTATCCTTGTATCCAGAGCGTAACTACGCTCTGATACCATTTTTGTAATACCCCAACCCGAAATCCAATAAACTGAACGGCGATCACTCCCAAATAAAATACAACTGCAGCGGAGATAAATACAACAACCGGGCGGTATTACAATGCCGTTGGCCACCCTTGTGACCAACAAGGCTAAGTCCAAATACAATCCTCAAATGTCACGGTCTGGAATACAGATACAACCCGAGATACTAGGAATCAAACTCAAAGTAAAATACTGAAATAAAATAATTAACTAATAGTAGACTCCCAAGCTTGGTCTACCCCACCTACACTCAGTGTGGTGATCTTCTTAAACTTCAGGTACCTGAAAAATGGGGGTGCCCCCAAAGGGGCTCAGCAAACAATGCTGGTATGGAAAACGTGCAGCCCATCGTCTACCGGGCCACACCAACTACTTTGTCGAACACATGCAGTTCATTTTTATAAAGCTGTAAACAAGCATAATCTGATGATAACCAAGTATCCAACAAGGACAATAATGTCACATAGAACAAGACACAGAAGGTCAAGTTAGCTGAACTGAAATGTCTGATAGCTGGGTCCACACAATGGGACTGACAGATGTATAAAAGTATATCAATATAGTGGAGGTATAGTGACCTCGTTATAGAGAAAGGTTGGGTATAAAAACCCCAGGAGATAACGTAGTTAAACCCTGAACTGAGAGGCGTGGGAAAAGAATCCCACTAGAGGATGAAAGTCTTCCTCAAACTGAACTGATGGGCATTTGAATCCCGGAGGAATAGAGTCTTCCTCCCAACTGAATGTTCCGTCGCGACGTAGTAGGAGACGACCTGAGACAGGTACAACTCCTGTAGCATGCATGGCCAGATCCAACTGGGCTCCTCGTTCTCGAAGTATAGAATTGTTAAGTGTCATATAAAGACGTTAAACAAGAACACAATGTGTATTGTCAATTATCACGTTTAGGATAATGACGTTTGTTATAAAGTGAAGTTAGTGAGAGACTTGAGTACAAGTCCTCGGTATACTGAAACACAGGTATTTAATCCACTGGTATAGTAGTGTTGTATGCGTGGGACATACACGTTGTAGTCAGCAACATTCACGCACATAAAATAATCACAGTGCAAGAGTAAAACAACAGTTTACATTAATTATCTTGGTCGTTATTTCAAACAACAGATAGCACACAAGCCGGTGTAATCCGGTAGAAAACAGGTTGCAAGAATCCCATACCGTTCACCGTAGACTGTACGTTAATTCCCGGTCAACGTCTGGTCAAACAAGTCCTAGAATAGGATTAACTGAGAGGGTTAATTTATGTTACCCTTATATAATAATCTATTGGATCTTTAACAAATCTCGTATTTGTTATTTCATGTGAGGTTTATTTCTTTTAATTACCTCATGATTTAATGTATAACTTATTTGTTATTCCTTTTGATTTATTTTAAATCCTTTAATGTACATATATGTATTCATATATTCATGTACTATATTGTTGTTTATTTTAATTGTCTAAGTGACATAACAACTTATAATTTTCTTAACTATATTTAAATGTCTTACAATGACATAATTCTTATAATCTCATTATTCTCCTTTTAGTCATAACAATACTTATTGTTTCTTTTTAACTTCCTTATAACTATAAGCCATAGTTCTAATTCCATAATTCCTTTAATTAAAATTCTTTCTTCTAATTCCTCAAATATCCATATAGGACCTATATTTATTTAAATCTAAATTATTACCCTTATATTTCGGTTATTTATAAATCAACCACATTAATTCATAAACTTTATATTTAAATTCTAATCTCATATTATAGAGTTTTAACTTTTATTTAGCTAAATTAAACTAGTCACACTAATATTTTGGTATATAGCTTTAAGTACTATAACTTTCAAAAAACAACTTAGCCCCTTAAATTCTCGGCAATAATATTTTATTTCCCATAATTACAATTTAACCACAAAACCTTATAAACTTTGCATAATGCCTTATAAACTATAGTTTTAATTTTAATTCTCCATAAATGCCGAATATATATATATAAATTCTTAAATTACCAAACTAACCCAAAGTAATTCGGCTTTGGTCTTGAACTTCCATTAATTACATTTTCACCCCAAAACTTTATAATACTTCTTAATGACTTATAACTAAAGTCTAAATATATAATTCCTCAAAATTTCAAAGGTGAGCCTAATAAATCTCTTAATTATGAATTCGCCCACTAATAAGTTCTAAACTTTCATAACAACTTTTATAAATTACATAATAGCCCAAAACTTTATAAAATGTTATTTTAACACTTGTTTAAATTATCTAAAATTCATAAACTTAATTCCTAACCTTATATTTATAATTACACCAAATACCCCTTTAGCTCTCGGCTTTCACAATAAATCCACTAAACTTTGTAAAAATTACATTTAACCACATAACTTAATTAATTAGCCATTTAAGCACTAATAAAATATTTTTAACTCTCCAAACTTTATATATAAGTTTATATACCTAAGTAGGTCATTAAAACCTTTATCAATTAGAGCATTCGGCCATATATTTAGTGACCATATAGTATATAAAAGTGGATTTATATGTCATAATAATTATACATAAATTCATAGGAGTCATATAACTCATGTAAAATTATTGTAATGTCTTATATAAATTCTTAGCTCAAAATAAAGCATTTTTGCCCTTAATTTCGGCCTTAATTAATTTGTAACATAAATAAATTTTGTGACAAAAATGTGTCTTAAGGTAAATATTTTCTATATGTTATAGATTATATTTTTGGCATATAAAACCATATAGTTTCGGTATTAATTAACCTAGGAGATACATAATTTTTGTAATTTTTAGAAGCTTAACAAAGCTTATAACATAGAGATTTACTTAGTAAACTTACTTCTTAACAAAGGTGGTTAAGTGTTTGAACTTCTTCTTGAATCTCCAAGCTTCTCCTAGGTAAACTTGATGCTCCTCTTCGGTTTTATGCAAGAGGTGAAGGTGTTTAGGAGTTAGATCTTGAATAAAGATCTTAAGTAGATTTGGAAGTAGTTTTACAAGACTTTACCTTAGCTTTTCTCCTTATAAATTCGGCACTCCTAAGGTAGGTGAAGAACAAGTTTTCCTTCATCAAAATGAAGAAGAAAAGAGACTTAAGAAGTAGAACTTGGTTACACATAAAAATGTGCTTTAAGGATTTTCAAGCTTTAAAACCTACCTTAAGATAACCTTGAGATGCTCCTTGGATTAATGTTGTTTGGACAACCCCCTTGGAGATCTAATTGATGCCGAACACACCTTGTTATGCTAGGAAGAGTTTTGCTTCAAGACTTGCCAAGAAATGCTAGGAAATTACCTTAAAGATGAAGTAGAAGTTAAAACTCCATTAATGGACTTAAGAGCTTCAAAGGAAGAAGATGAAGCAAGAAGAGAGGAGGGAGCCTTACCAAACCGTGGAGGAAATGTGCAAGGAGGGAAATGAGACCTAGCTCACGTAAATGAAAGAGGGCAATTGGAATTTGATTTTGTTTTGTCAATTTTTAATGTCAAATGACTTTACTTTTCTTAGTTTATTTCATGGTTGATTGGCTCAATAAATGTCCTCTTTTCCAGCATAGAAATCGGACATGTGAGGTGTGACAAGGCAAGAGTTGGAAAGGAAATAATTGTGAACTAGAAGACAAGGTGAGAAAAGGTAAGGTATCTTCTTTTGATTTTTCTATGTTATAACTTGTTTCTTCCTCTCTTGTATATGCACGGTTTAGGGTCTGAATGGAGCTCATTAGATCGGCATTCATGAGCTAAGGAACAAGCAAGGAAGGTTACTTGCTTAAGAAATCAAAAGGCAAAAAGAAAAAGGAATCTACTTTTGCTTTTAGCATTTTTTTTTGTGTTTTGTTTTGTATCTAGCTCACATGGCCTTGTTCCATGACCTAATTTCGACAGATCTCTGGTCAAATGAGACCTACATACTTTGGCATTAAGTAATATAACACATGGGAAGTGAGTCACCATGTTCTATGCCTTTTACAAACTTTTTGCAATTTTTATACTAGTTTTTGCTCTTAAAATCGGCCCCTATAGAGCACCTTGTTGACTAGTCACACCAACTGATTTAGAAGGTCATTTTAACCCTTTTTAAGATTACCAATTCGTGGTATGTCAAAAACTACAAGGCAATTGCGTAAAACGCGTTTTCGTGACACCCGAAGGTGTGTTTTTGTGCTCTAAGGAAATTTTGGGAAACAATTGTTTTTATGAGTTCCAAGTGTTTGTAAACACTTATTATAGTAAATAAACATATATTAAGATGTTACATTGGGTTATATGAGGTTATATCAACCCATGACATAATTTACGGGCCATCGGGACACACCCGGGCAAAAAGGAGCGCTAAGAAATCCTCCTGTGGTTTTTGCTGAATTTTGAGAAACCACTTCGTGGGTTCTCTTTATAATGGTTAATAATGATGTTAGGAACTCAAGGAATTAATTTTATAGGAGTTCGTGCCACCTCGGCACTCCTCCGGACTTTTCGTGCTTTAAGGAGCGGCGTGAGCACTCCCGAGCGTTTTGCGTTTTTGACTGAATTTAGCTTAGGGAATATATTTGTATATTCATATAATAATTGTATGACCATTTGGTTTGAATATTAGAGGGTCATACAAGGTCATGTTTGACCATATGCTTCTAAGGCGTTTTAGCGTTTATGGAGAAACGACTATTTTTACGTAACGTTCTCATGCATGGGTTTGCATGCTACGTGAAATGATTCATATTTGGATTATATTCCAATAAATAATGATTTAATATATATTAGATTTGGGGTATTTCAATCTACCCCCCTTAAAAAGGACTTCGCCCCGAAGTCTCATATCTAAATCATAAGGTTGTGGGGAATCAAGTTCCACTAAGTATCCACAACTCAATCTAGTTTTTAGGGATCATGTCCCAAGTCTCTATATTCCTAAGTTCACAGTTACATGTACATCAAACACAATGGGAATACTTTGGAACAGTAGTGTAGTGTAATGTAATAACACAGTCACTTTTCATGTCAAATAGTGCAGCGTAGTGCACATAAACTTTCCATTGTAGTGTAATAAAGTACACACAATCAAGTGAAGTACAAAGTACATTCAGATACAGTGTTACACACACACATACAAGACAAAGTGTCACTGAAATATACTGAACAGTGTTACACAAGAACACAGGTAAGACAAAGTGTCACTGAAATGCACAAAAGTGCAACAACTGAAATGCACAAAAGTGCAACAAAATGCATACTAAATTAACAAATGAAAAAGGCTAGCTCATGAATGCCGATCTAATGAGCTCCATTCAGACCCTAAACCGTGCATATACAAGAGAGGAAGAAGACAAGTTATAACATAGAAAAATCAAAAGAAGATACCTTACCTTTTCTCACCTTGTCTTCTAGTTCACAATTATTTCCTTTCCAGCTCTTGCCTTGTCACACCTCACATGTCCTTGTTCCATGACCTAATTTCGACAGCTCTCTGGTCAAATGAGTCCTACATACTTTGGCATTAAGTAATATAACACATGGGAAGGTGAGTCACCATGTTCTATGCCTTTTACAAACTTTTAATGCAATTTTTATACTAGTTTTTGCTCTTAAAATCGGCCCCTATAGAGCACCTTGTTGACTAGTCACACCAACTGATTTAGAAGGTCATTTTAACCCTTTTTAAGATTACCAATTCGTGGTATGTCAAAAACTACAAGGCAATTGCGTAAAACGCGTTTTCGTGACACCCGAAGGTGTGTTTTGTGTGCTCTAAGGAAATTTTGGGAAACAAATTGTCTTTATGAGTTCCAAGTGTTTGTAAACACTTATTATAGTAAATAAACATATTTAAGATGTTACATTGGGTTATATGAGGTTTATCAACTCATGACAATATTTACGGGCCATCGGGACACACCCGGGCAAAAATGAGCGCTAAGAAATCCTCCTGTGGTTTTTGCTGAATTTTGAGAAACCACTTCGTGGGTTCTCTTTATAATGGTTAATAATGATGTTAGGAACTCAAGGAAAATTTTTAGGAGTTCGTGCCACCTCGGCACTCCTCCGGACTTTTCGTGCTTTAAGGAGCGGGCGTGAGCACTCCCGAGCGTTTTGCGTTTTTGACTGAATTTAGCTTAGGGAATATATTTGTATATTCATTAATAATTGTATGACCATTTGGTTTGAATATTAGAGGGTCATACAAGGTCATGTTTGACCATATGCTTTCTAAGGCGTTTTAGCGTTTATGGAGAAACGACTATTTTTACGTAACGTTCTCATGCATGGGTTTGCATGCTTACGTGAATGATTCATATTTGGATTATATTCCAATAAATAATGATTTAATAATATTATAGATTTGGGGTATTTCAATCTACCCCCCTTAAAAAAGGACTTCGCCCCGAAGTCTCATATCTCATAAGTTGTGGGGAATCAAGTTCCACTAAGTATCCACAATCTCAATCTAGTTTTAGGGATCATGTCCCAAGTCTCTATATTCCTAAGTTCACAGTGTACATCAAACACAATGGGAATACTTGGAACAGTATATGTAATGTAATAACACAGTCACTTTTCATGTCAAATAGTGCAGCGTAGTGCACTAAACTTTCCATTGTAGTGTAATAATACACACAATCAAGTAGAAGTACAAAGTACATTCAGATACAGTTTACACAAGCACACATACAAGACAAAGTGTCACTGAAATATACTGAACAGTGTTACACAGAACACAGGTAAGACAAAGTGTCACTGAAATGCACAAGTGCAACAACTGAAATGCACAAAGTGCAACAAAATGCATACTAAATTCACAAATGAAAAAGGCTAGCTCATGAATGCCGATCTAATGAGCTCCATTCAGACCCTAAACCGTGCATATACAAGAGAGGAAGAACAAGTTTAACATAGAAAAAATCAAAAGAAGATACCTTACCTTTTCTCACCTTGTCTTCTAGTTCACAATTATCCTTCCAGCTCTTTTGCCTTGTCACACCTCATGTCCTTGTTCCATGACCTAATTTCGACAGCTCTCTGGTCAAATGAGTCCTACATACTTTGGCATTAAGTAATATAACACATGGGAAGGTGAGTCACCATGTTCTATGCCTTTTACAAACTTTTAATGCAATTTTTATACTAGTTTTTGCTCTTAAAATCGGCCCCTATAGAGCACCTTGGTTGACTAGTCACACCAACTGATTTAGAAGGTCATTTAACCCTTTTTAAGATTACCAATTCGTGGTATGTCAAAAACTACAGGCAATTGCGTAAAAAACGCGTTTTCGTGACACCCGAAGGTGTTTTTGTGCTCTAAGGAAATTTTGGGAAAACAAATTGTCTTTATGAGTTCCAAGTGTTTGTAAACACTTATTATCGTAAATAAACATATATTAAGATGTTACATTGGGTTAATGAGGTTATATCAACTCATGACATTTTACGGGCCATCGGGACACACCCGGGCAAAATGAGCGCTAAGAAATCCTCCTGTGGTTTTGCTGAATTTTGAGAAACCACTTCGTGGTTTCTTTAAATGGTTAATAATGATGTTAGGAACTCAAGGAATTAATTTTATAGGAGTTCGTGCCACCCGGCACTCCTCCGGACTTTTCGTGCTTAAGGAGCGGGCGTGAGCACTCCCGAGCGTTTTGCGTTTTTGACTGAATTTAGCTTAGGGAATATATTTGTATATTCATATAATAATTGTATGACCATTTGGTTGAATATTAGAGGGTCATACAAGGTCATGTTTGACCATATGCTTCTAAGGCGTTTTAGCGTTTATGGAGAAACGACTATTTTTACGTAAACGTTCTCATGCATGGGTTTGCATGCTTACGTGAAATGATTCATATTTGGATTATATTCCAAATAATGATTTAATAATATTATATAGATTTGGGGTATTTCAATCTACCCCCCTTTAAAAAAGGACTTCGCCCCGAAGTCTCATATCTAAATCATAAGGTTGTGGGGAATCAAGTTCCACTAGTATCCACAACTCAATCTAGTTTTTAGGGATCATGTCCCAAGTCTCTATATTCCTAAGTTCACAGTTACATCAAACACAATGGGAATACTTTGGAACAGTATAGTGTAATGTATAACACAGTCACTTTTCATGTCAAATGCAGCGTAGTGCACATAAACTTTCCATTAGTGTAATAAGTACACACAATCAAGTAGAAGTACAAAGTACATTCAGATACAGTGTTACACAAGCACACATACAAGACAAAGTGTCACTGAAATATACTGAACAGTGTTACACAAGAACACAGGTAAGACAAAGTGTCACTGAAATGCACAAATGCAACAACTGAAATGCACAAAAGTGCAACAAAATGCATACTAAATTCACAAATGAAAAAGGCTAGCTCATGAAGCGATCTAATGAGCTCATTCAGACCCTAAACCGTGCATATACAAGAGAGGAAGAAGCAAGTTATAACATAGAAAAATCAAAAGAAGATACCTTCCTTTTCTCACCTTGTCTTCTAGTTCACAATTATTTCCTTTCCAGCTCTTGCCTTGTCACACCTCACATGTCCTTGTTCCATGACCTAATTTCGACAGCTCTCTGGTCAATGAGTCCTACATACTTTGGCATTAAGTAATATAACACATGGGAAGGTGAGTCACCATGTTCTATGCCTTTACAAACTTTAATGCAATTTTTATACTAGTTTTGCTCTTAAAATCGGCCCCTATAGAGCACCTTGTTGACTAGTCACACCAACTGATTTAGAAGGTCATTTTAACCCTTTTTAAGATTACCAATTCGTGGTATGTCAAAAACTACAAGGCAATTGCGTAAAACGCGTTTCGTGACACCCGAAGGTGTTTTTGTGCGCTAAGGAATTTGGGAAACAAATTGTCTTTAGAGTTCCAAGTGTTTGTAAACACTTTTATGTAAATAAACATATATTAAGATGTTACATGTGGGTTATATGAGGTTATATCAACTCAGACATAATTTACGGGCCATCGGGACACACCGGGCAAAAATGAGCGCTAAGAAATCCTCCTGGTGGTTTTTGCTGAATTTTGAGAAACCACTTCGTGGGTTCTCTTTATAATGGTTAATAATGATGTTGGAACTCAGGAATTAATTTATAGGAGTTCGTGCCACCTCGGCACTCCTCCGACTTTCGTGCTTTAAGGAGCGGGCGTGAGCACTCCCGAGCGTTTTTGCGTTTTTGACTGAATTTAGCTTAGGATATTTGTATATTCATATAATAATTGTATTACCATTTGGTTTGAATATAGAGGGTCATACAAGGTCATGTTTGACCATATGCTTCTAAGGCGTTTTAGCGTTTATGGAGAAACGACTATTTTTACGTAACGTTCTCATGCATGGGTTTGCATGCTTACGTGAAATGATTCATATTTGGATTATATTCCAATAAATAATGATTTAATAATATTATTTAGATTTGGGGTATTTCAACAACAATACATAGCTCTCCAACACCATACTAAACATTAAACAGTTAATAAATTCCTGCACACAACATCCCATTCCCAACTATGTTTTATCAAGTTTTAAAATGTCTTTTAAGCTTCAACACAATTCAGTTCATCTTCCACATTACACTATTAATCATTACCATTTTACAATGCCCATTTACACTACTAAAAATCTGTTACATAACCATTACAAAACTAGACAAAGATTAGCATAATTTACCTTGTTCTTCTTCTAGTTTTTCTTTTCTTCTTCTTTCTTCTTCCTTCTTCCTTCTCTCTCTCTCCACCGATTATAGCACTTCAAAATCTAACATTACAGCCCATACATACCACCATTTAAATACACTAACTAACCCTTACTATATCTTTAAAGCTTAAGGTGTGTTTTAGGGATTATGGAAATCTCATTACCTTGCAGGGATGTAGATGAAGTTTTGGACATCTCAAGAACAAGATTTCTCACCCTCCAAGAATGCCAAAATCGGCTAGAATACAAAGCACCAAACAAGGTTTTTAGCTTAAATTTCGTTTTACCCACAAGGGCTAGAAAAAGATGAGGTTTCAAGAATATTTTTACCTCAAAGTAACAAGAAGATGGAGGTGGTTCTAATGGTGGTCTTGAAGCTCCAAAGCAAGAATACCCATGGGGATTTAAGTGCTTGTTTTCGAATTTTGGAAAGAGAGGAATACTCTCCTTGATGAGAGAGAGAGACAATGGTATATTTTTGTGATTTTTGGTGAAGGTTTGATGGGTTAACAAGAGGAGAGAGTGGGGCTATTTTGGCTTCTCAAAATCGCAATTAGAGGTCCAAGGAAGAAGAAGAAAAAACCAGATAGGAGAGGGGGAGTGCTGTACGAGAGGGTTGTGAGGAAATGAGAGAGTAGGAAGAGATGTGAGATAGGTGAGTTACTTTTTGCTTTTAATTGTTTTGTCTTTTGCAAATGAAAAGAGTAAGAGGGAGTGTGAGAGAGGGCATGGGGCCCGGCTGACCCAGCACACACACACACACCTTTACATTTTTATTTCAATAGTGGACACACTAGTTTGGGTTATTTATGTTTTTACCCCACACTTCTCGTTTTGATAGTTTTTACTATTTTCTCATTTTATTGATTTTTATTGGCACTAGATCTTCATTAATGTTTATTAATGACTATTTAGTTGACCAAATTGTTACGAGTCTATTTGACCCGCTTAAGTCACGTTTTCCTGGTTCCCTCGAAAACGTGCTTTAAGGTTCGTTAGCGTTTTTTAATCCGTTTTAAGGATCTGTTTCTTGGGATTTGTTCCCTCATGATTATTAGACAATTAAGCTTCTAAATTATTTATAAGCCTAATTAATCACTATTTTTAATTACGGGGTATTTTCAATCTACCCCCCTTAAGAACTTTGCCTCAAAGTTGCTCAAGGTTTAATAGTTTAGTGATTCTACTCATTAGGCAAACCAATTGCCATAATGTGTCTTACTACCACCTATGAGGTGTTTACTTCTTCCACATTGTAAACATACACAATTCAAGCATCATACAAATTCACATACGCAATACACCATTTCCATACATACCATGACACAATACACATTGCAATCAGCAATACACATTACACCAATACACCATACATTGTACATACACATCCATACATTACATATTACACATAAATACACATACATACCAACTACACTCCGCACTACATGTGCCATCGAAATATACTACAATACACACACACTATGCAATGCTCACCCCGAAGCAATGCAAAAGAAAAAAGGCTCTACCCCCTTAAAAGGGGTACGCCCCGTACCCGTATGTACTAAATACTAGACTATCTAGTCTATAAATAACTGTGGGTACTTCACCTTCATGGCATCTTCTAACTCCCATGTCGCTTCTTCGACATCATGGTTAGACCATAGGACCTTCACCATTCGTACAGACTTGTGGCGAGTGTCTCTGGTCTTCCTATCAAGGATTTTAACGGGAGTTTCAACATATCTCATAGTCGGTTCAATGGATAGTCTCTCGGGCTCTAGTGAAATACCCCAAACTAATTAAACATGGATTAAACATCTAATCACATTAATTAAGGCCTAAACATGCCTTAAAAGTCAGTTGAGAACAATGATGGTCAAACACAAAGTAAGATATTGCACCCTTTGACTATTTAGGGTAAATACATACCCAAATGAACTTCTTAGGACCTTAAATTTTTTCCTAAGCATATTAACACGTAACTAAACATACTACAATCGTTGGACCACTCCAACACAAGAACAAGCATTTACATGCTTCAAGGTCAAGTCGGCAAAAATGTGCTCTAAGAAACCATAAAGGTCTTATGACCTCTAAATGATATAAAATTGGATTCCTATGATCAATAATCATGTAAGGAACACAACAAAAATGTTCTCAAAGAAAACTAAGCTCAGAAACACCTTGTGACACAAAATGTGCTCTAAAACACCTTAAATCACGTTTTTGTGTATGAGCTCTAAAATAATGACTTTTTGTCACTTTAAAGACTATATACCTTTTATATCATTTATGTGAATGATAGACTATATTATAAAGTCTAAATCAAAGTTTAAAAATAAAATCAAAATGGGTGATTTTGGGTGAATAGTACCTAAAATAACATTTAATTACTTAGTTTTAACCATGGCCAAATGTCACCCATTGACCATACCACCCATTGCCGCCTTATATTAGCTGTCATACCCACCTATTAAGCAACATAAATATCTAGCCAATCTAATCAATCATCATATACTATTTCATAAAGTAACATTAATTAACTTAAATGGCAAAACTAGTTTTCTTTCTCATTTGCCTTGCTTCCCAGCCGACACCAAGCTTCACCATCCTCTCTTTTACTTCTCCAGACCGTAGGAAATCACCAATTTCAGAAGAGAACAACAATTGACATAGGTAAGCTTATTAAGCCATTTTATGTTCATTCTCTTCACATTTCTTTCCTCTTTCCATGGAGCTAAGCAAAAACCATTTCCATCCATGTTTCTAGGTTGTTTTTGAGGTTAAAAGGAGGGCAATTCTCAGCTGTAACAAGGGAAGCAGGTGGAGAAATCTAATCTTGTTCTTAAGGTATAAAAATGTGCTTTAAGCACTTATCTCTTGATTCTCTTCAATTCTGGTTGTAAAACCTGTTTCCCTTGGATTATAATCTTCCCTTTATTATGCTGATCAGTATCAATTGCAACCACATCATTTGGTGGCTGATTCCAAGCTTAAACTCCATTTTAAGCCATTTTAATCAAGGTAAACCCTAGATTTCTTCTACCTAGATCATTGGCTGTTATATAGCTGAGTTTAAAGAGTGTTTTGATGCCTTCTTTCTGTTGGAAATTTAGGCCGAGAGCAGCTTGGGAGATCCTTGATTTTTCAAGGTAAAAGTTCATGTTTTTCATGACGTAAATTACTCATATGGTTAGTTCATGTTTGGGACCTAACCATATCATTATATTGCTGTTAGAACTCATCTAAGAAGCTGTGGAAATTTTGATTTAAATTTCCGTGGCCAAACAAGGCCTTATCTTAGCTAAAATAAAGTATAAATCACTTAAACCTACACTTGGTATATTAATATGTGTTTATACATATGTGTATATGTATGCCGTGAGTGAATATGGTTATTAAGGTCTTATTTTGACCTTAGGTGATTAAGGAATGGTTTAGTAAATTTATATAAGTAATTAATTAACGTAATTGTAAAATTTAAGACATTATGTGGAAAATTGGTAAATATGGAAAACTATGTGGTAAGGCCGACAGTTTAAAGTATTTTTGGGCATTTATGTGTAATTTATTTTATAAGCTAATGTTTGTAATAAGGCCATGTACTTTAGGCCATTTACTTATGTATTTATAAGGTTTTAATTAAGTTTAGGTGATAAATATATATATTACCGCAAGGAATTGGGGTTTAAAGTGTAATTAAATTAAATTTGGGGGCTATATATTAATAAAGCCAAAAATTGGAGGTTTAAATGAGTTTAAATAAAAATTATAAGATTTTATAAAGTTTTGGGGTTAAATGGTAATTTCTAGAAAATATGGGTACAAACCGTAATATATGGAAATTATTGGTCAAGGAAATATTAAGAAGGTCAACCTTGACCATATGGTAGGTTTTGACCAAATTAGATAAGTTAAATAACTTATTTAAGGTTTTATTATAAGATAAGTATTTAATTGTAACAATTTTGTAACATATGTGGTAAATATGTTATTACCGAAAATAAAGGGTGTAAAATGGTATTATAAACACCCATGGGCTATTAGGAATTTTTAGGAATTTATTTGGTTGATTTTGGAATTAAAATAAACTATATATGTATAATATATAGTTATTAAGTCATTATGACACTTTGAAATAAAAGAAGGGGTGGAAATGTAAAATACTGAAAGTATATGGTTAGTAAGGGTAATTATAACCCTTAGGTGAAATTTGGTGATTTTTAGAATAATATAAGGGTATTTAATAAGATATATGTATAATATATAGTTTTAATGATATTATAAAACTATATGTTATAAATTGGGCCAAATGGCAATTATAGAAAGTGGAAGGGTTCAAAAATAATTAAGAAACAGCATAGGGTCTGTTTGCAAATTTAAACATTATATAACCATAGGTTATATTTATATTAAGGTTTAAAATGTTATAATATATGATATATATTACATAACATTATATATGGGGTCAAATTACAAATTTGGAAAGTTAAAGGGGTTGGAAATTAATTGGAACAGAATGTAAGTCTGTTCGGTTATTTATAAAAAAATAACCATAGGTTATACCATTTTATAAGTTAAAAATGCTATATTATATGATATATATAACATGGTATAATTAATGGGGTGATTTTGTAAATAAAGAAAACTATGGGTTATGGAGAAGAATAAGGTTTTAAATGTATATGCTTATGCGGCAATATATTATAGTTTTGTATAAAAACAATAGGTTATAAATTAAAGGAAATAAAAATACCATATTACATGATATTAGTATATGGTATAACATTACACATTGTTATGGGGTGAAAATGAAATTTAAATAAAATATATGGCTGTACCGAATTATAAGGGATGGAAATATGAATTTTAGACTATGGTCTACAATGTTATAAATGTTATAACAATTATATGGTATTAATGTGGTTTTAATGGAATTAATAAGTAAGGATATTCACATTAAATAATATGACAAACTATAAATAAATAAGATTTATAAACTAATGTATTTATTGATTAAACCTTAGGAGTTGTAATTATACAACATAAAATGTTACATAATATTAGGATAATAATCTTAATATAAGTTGTATAATATAATACAACTAATGGGAATAATCATCTAATATAAGATGATAAAATGTAACATATAATATAAGAGTTTTATAACTCATAAAACTTACCTATATTGGTAAATATATACATATACAAGAATAATGTATATAAGGATGGATATATCTTATGGTTGGAAACCATATAATATAATGGTGGTGGTTATTACATGGAAATAGTTTACTAAAGATAATGGATTATATAATACAATGTATTATAATGGATGGTGGAAAAATAATACAATATAATAAGTAATGCCTGCATACATGCAACTATAGGTTATATACCTAAATTAAATGAAGGATAAGATTAAAGAAATATTACGAATTAAACTTAACAGTCGAAACATTTCGACATACGAGTTTTAGTAACAAAGCCGACCGGTTTAGAGAAACCCGTAACAATTAACAGTAGGAATCCGGGGATGAACTGTCGGGGTTACTTATTATTCGGAAATACCGGATTTAGTTAGTCATGGAGACTGACTTATAGTTTTATTACCCTTTAGATCATACTTCAGACGAAGGCGCTTGACGAGCTAGTGGTCTACATTGTGCATCCTTGGTCTAAGGTGTACGGTATGTAAAGGGGTTTGATCCGAGTTGTCCTAAGGAATTCCTTGGGCTCGGATTTGGTTGTTATCACTTGTGTGTTATGTGTTTTGGATACGTGTATGTGATTATGTGTTATTGCATTATTTATTTATGCACGAGCGTCCTACGGGACTAACACTACGTCGACTATAGATCGGCTTATATAAACATACATATATGTTAATGTGATAACATGACGATTACCTAATATAATACCATAGTATTAATATTAAGTATATGGTAACCTACGTAAAACACTTAGGTATGAGTCACGACATTGTCGGTCTCTAGAGCATGGATCTCGAACATGAATATAACCTAGATTACTTCTAGGTATGCGTGAGACCCATTGGGCAGCTAATTAATAAATTATATTCTCCATAAGACTAAGAGTATATCTTAAACATTATGAGAGAGAGATGGTGTGAATTGAGGTGAGGAATCCAGTGCAGTTTACGAACTACCTGGTTGGGCATTTGTGATCACTGAGGGGTTCCCGATCGGGTTCCGCTCCAGGTTTTTACCCAATGAGCCCTATTTGGATCGTGGGTCAGGTGGCTACGGCATTTATATGGACCCCTTACGAGGCAAAGTGAATAGTCAGGGGCCTCCGGACCTCTGGCGAAATGAGCACCTTTGTGTGTACAGGAGGACTACTGTCCATGGTGAGGTTATCGGGCTGTCTCAACATGACGCCCAACTGGTATTTAATTAACATGGTTTGGGTGGATGGGGCCGTGAGGGCCAAATTAAATTATCAAAGGATGGTGTTCGCTACGGCGTTTATTCAGTATTATTATTCGATATGTTCGATATACAATTGTTGGTTGTGATATTTTATGGATGTTTGGATTGGATGGATGGTTGAGTGTTTATGAATGTTTGGATGGATGATTATGTATATTTATGCATGTATATTCCAGTATTTATTATAACTGTAAAATGGTAAAGCATGAAACCAATCTAATAATAAGATGGTTAAAATGACTAAGTGACCATTAGGGTCCAGGCCCGACATACTCAACGTTTATCGCTGAGACTACACTCATTGTGCAGGTTGTTGATTATCGCCGAAGCCAAAGTGCGGGATCAGGGTAGTTAGAGTTTATTTTAATTACCACACATGGAGTTTGTTTGTATAACGATGTCAGACTGGGAATTGTATTATGGTACGGTTATGTATATTTGGGATTGGGTAGACGCTCACTTGTCGATGTTTATGAGCATGGACTTAGTATGATGTTTAGGAATTATCTCGTTATCACAGCGGTTAGCAGTTTGTTTATGTTGGTTGTTGGATATAGTTTGTCTTTGTTACTCGCATGGGCGAGTAATGGCTGGTGACACCCGAGTGAGTATTATTGTTGTTATTATTTCTTCCACTGTAAGATGTTTTATTTATTGCTACGAGAGAGATTATTACGTGTTTAAGGAGAGGGGTGTTACATCTAGGACATGAGAAAGATCGGCGATGTACTTCTTGAGTTGTGACACATGAAATACATCATGGACACGCCCCAAGTCCTCAGGTAACGCTAACCTATAGGCTACAGATCCAACTCTCTCGGTGATAGTGTACGGCTCTACAAAGTTCAGGCCCTGCTTGCCCATCTGACCAAAATGGAATACGCCCTATATAGGTGAAACGCGCAAGAACACTTGGTCGCCCACGGCGAACTCAAGGTTGCGTCGTCTCACATCCGCATAGGATTTCTGTCTATCTTGGGCTGCCTTTATATTGGCTCGGATTTGTTGCACTTCCGCTTAGACTTGTTCTAGATACTCCGGTCCTATGATGACCGCTTCACTTGACTCATCCCAACATAAAGGTGTACAACAAGGTCTACCGTATAGGGCTTGGAAAGGCGACATCTTAATCGAAGCATGCTAGCTATTATTGTACGAGAACTCAATAAGATGAAGCTTATCTAACCAACTTCCCTGAAAGTCTAAGGCATATGCCCGAAGCATGTCCTCCAGTGTTTGGATGGTCCTTTCTGTCTGACTGTCGGTCTGAGGATGGAAGGCGGTACTCAGCTTCAATTCTTTACCCAGCGCTTCCCGTGTAGCTCTCCAGTATCTCGAAAGAAATCTGGTGTCGCAGTCATATACTATGGTCTTCGGGACTCCGTGATGTCTGATAATCTCCTTGTCGAATAGCTCTGCGAGCTTCACTACCTTCCAGATGTCCTTCATCGGTATGAATCTGACAACCTTGGTGAGGCGATCGACTACAACCCAGATCATGTTGAGTCCTCCCCTGGCAGATGGGAGTCCTACAACAAAATCCATGGAGATATCATGAAATTTCCACTCCGGAACTAGCATCGATTGTACCATTCCGCCGGGTCTACGATGTTCAAACTTTACTTTCTGGCATGTCAAGCATCTCAATACATACTCTGTCATATCTGATTTCATTCCAGACCACTAGAAGTACCTCTTCATGTCTTTGTACATCTTGGAGGCTCCTGGATGGACTGACAATGTAGAACTGTGTGACTCTCGCAGGATGCGATCCCTTAGCTCAGCATTGCTTTGGGGGACGCATAGCCTGCCATTCAACCGAATCAGGCCATCTTCATGCAACTTAAAATTATATTTCTTCCTTTCAAATGTACCTTCGGTGATCTTTTGTCTGATTTTGGTCAGGTAAGGGTCGCACAACTGAGCGCCTCGCACCTCATCAACCAAGCTAGAAGAAGCGAGTAGCGAATGGAGCGAGTGTGCTCGACGACTCAGGGCGTCAGCTACCACGTTTGCCTTCCCTTCCTTATACTGTAGGTTGATGTCATAGTCTGAGAGGAACTCCATCCACCTTCTCGTCTCAAGTTCAATTCTTTCTGTGTATATACATACTGTAAGCGCTTATGGTCGGAGTAGATGGTGATGCTTACCCCATAGAGATAGTGTTGCCATATCTTCAAAGCGAAGACGATGGCTCCTAACTCTAAGTCGTGCGTCAGGTAATTCTCCTTATGCTTTTTCAGCTGGCGGGAGGCACAAGCTACAACCTTGCCATGCTGCGTGAGTACACATCCCATCCCTTTGCCTGATGCGTCGCAATGTACCTCAAATCCCTCTATGCCCTCTGGAAGAGTAAGGACGGGCGTTGAGGTCAATGAGTCCTTTAGGCTCTGGAATGCTACTTCGCACTCGTCTGTCCATACAAACGGTGAATCTTTCTTCATCAGTGTAGTCATGGGCTTAGCGACTTTCGAGAAGTCCTTTACGAATCTCCAGTAGTAACCGGCTAGACCAAGAAAGCTCCTAATGTCGATAACAGTCTTGGGTCGAGGCCATGATCGTACAGCTTCAATCTTAGAAGGGTCAACTGAAATACCTGTGCTCGAGATGACATGACCGAGGAATGATACCTGATCTAGCCCGAACTCGCATTTGGAGAACTTCGCATACAGCTGGTTCTCGTGTAGTGTCTCAAGTACTTTCCTCAAATGGATTTCATGCTCTTCGGCTGATTTGGAGTACACAAGGATGTCATCAATAAATACAACAACTGAGGTGTCCAACTGCTCACTAAAAAGTCGATTCATAAGGTCCATGAACTTTGCTGGTGCATTTGACAAACCGAATGGCATGACGGTGAATTTATAGTGGCCATATCTAGTGCGGAATGCCGTTTTCTCGATGTCTTGCTCTCTGATAGCAATCTGATGATACCCAGAACGGAGGTCGATCTTGGAGAAGACCGAGGCTCCTTTCAGCTGGTCGAACTGGTCGTCGATGCGTGGCAATGAGTATTTGTTCTTGACTCTGACCGCATTCAACTCGCGGTAGTCAATACAAAGTCAGAGGCTACCGTCCTTCTTCTTTAGAAAGAGGACCGGTGCTCCCCAGGGTGAGTAGCTCACGTAACTGCTCTTTCAGTTCTGTCATTTCAGCAGGTGCCACGCGGTATAGTGACCTAGAAATGGGACCGGTACATGGCAAAAGGTCAATCTCAAATTCTACAGCTCGTCGAGGTGGCATGGCGGGTAGCTCCTTAGGGAATAAATCAGGAAATTCAGATACAATGGGTACTTCGGGGTTGAACTCTGGATCTCTCTCCAGGTCTTGTACATAACACAAGTACACTTCTTTGCCCTTTCTGAGCTCCTGATACATAGCCATAGCGGAGATGACTGTGGTCGAAGGCTCTCTCGGTCTCTGACGGTAAGATACGGTAACCCCAGAAGGACTCTTGAGCAGCAATCGATGCTCGGCGCAGAGGATTCTACTCTTGTGCCGCTCTGTGAGCCTCGATTTTTAACCCTATCCTATGTTGATTAAAGTTGATTAGGATCTAGTCGGGTTTTAGGTCCACTTATAACCTAAGATTAATAATTATTAAAACCTAAGCTAGCTCACTGGAACCTATTATGAGTCGCCACCTAATTTTAACCTAGATCAAATTAGGAAAGGAGAGTTCGGGTTCGGGGGCTTGATATTCGACTTATTTAGGGTTCAAATTACTTTCATTACCCTTAGAAGTGGTTTTTCCTCTACTTAGTTTAATTACGGCTTATTACGAGTCGTTTTAACCTAAGTGCGTGAGCTTCTATTTTTTTGTGTTTTTTAGCATTTTTGACAGAAAATTAATGTGAAATTAAAAGCTATCTAAACTAGGGTTTCGGAGGTAGAATTAGGTCGAATTTTGCTTACGTCCGTAGCCACGGACCCAATGTCCGAGACCGCGGACCCCAGTTAACCTAGTTATACAGAAGAGTCGAAATTAAAGGAAAACAAAAAATTGCAAAGTCCGGGACCACGGACAGGCTGTCCGTGGGCCCGGACATTATTAGAAAACCTAAATTTTGAATTTTTTAAAATCCCGCCGCCGTCCGTGGGCGTCCGGGCTTACGGACAGGGAGTCCGGGACCGCGGACACGACGTCAGTGGGTGCGGACCGCCCTCGGACGGCGGCGTTGAGGCTGTTCCCGAAAGTGTTTTTGGCTCAAATTGTATGGGGGTGTAGCCTGAAAGATGTGCAAGACGTTAGTGATTGAAAGTTTTCAATTTGAATTCGAATTAAACACGAAACTTAGTAAACAAGTTATTGGACAGAAGCTTAAAAAAATAGCAATACAGAAGCGTAGAAGGGTTAGTTTAAGCCCAAATTTTGAGGCAAGACAGATAATACCGTAGAGAATTTGGGAAGTGGAGTGTCTACCTGTTTTACCTTTGGATTCACAATGATTCTTTACACCGGGATTCGTCGAGTGCTCTGTTGATGGCAGACCCGAAAGGTTTTCGAACCAAGCTTCTGGTTGTTGGTTGTTCTTGCTGTTCTTCACGTTTTGGGGGTGTTTTTGTGGGGTTTTGATGATTATTGGTGCTTTGGGGATTGGAAAATGTGTTTAGATGGTGATTTCGGGGGATTTTCGGTATGATTTGGGTGGCCGGGTGTTGGAAAACGTGAGAGAGAGAGAGGAGGCTGTGTTTTCTGACTCTCTAGGGTTCTTGAGCATATGAGATTCTCATTTTATCCAAAAACCTATCCCCTTATATAGACTTTCTTAAAGATAAAGAAAATCTAGTAAAAGTAAGATTTTTTGGTATTTTAATTAAAAGACTTCCCAAAGGAATTTTGCTGTGAAATTTTAACCACATGTCAAGGATGGATATTATGAATTTTCTGAGGTGGAACCGAATTTTTTAAATGTTGTAATATTTTTAAATTGAATTTCTTGTCAGATTCAGTCAGAAATTGCTAGAAAATTATTGGAAACTCGAAAAATCAAAATTCCAACGCCATTATGCTTAGAATGTCATCCTCTATCATGGGTTAAAATATCAAAGCATTTCAAGCTGATTTGGACATCCTTTGGAGGAGAGAGAAAGCTTATAGGAGGTCTCAGGAGCCTTTAAAGATTACCAAAACGCCCCCGAAAATGACGAAGCTGCTCCCCATGCCATGGAACGCGCCGATCGAGCCGGAATCCCTCACTACTTGATTAAAATGCCTCTCACAACACCAGCACCCCGTAGACCCTAACCCAGGGGGTCAAAATTTTTTGGTATAACAGATTGCCCCCCGTCTACTAGACTTTGTAGTGGATGTGAAAAGTCTGGTTGATGCTTGAGTGATGCCCCAAAATTTTGGACTTCACGAAATTCTCCATGTTGTGCGAAACCGCGTTGACTGCGTCCAGCTATTCGGAGGTGCTTACTACCTAAGCAACAAAACGCTGTCGAGCTATTCTAAGGCGCTGACTTCCTAGGTGACGAAAACGAAATAATGTCAAGCGGTTCTAAGGCGTCAACTACCTAAAATACATGAAATGATGCGATGCCAAGCGATTCTAAGGCGTTGACTACCTATGATATGAGAACTGGGTGTTATGCAAATGCGAGAATGCTGAAATGCCAACGATACTAATGATGCTGATGCTGATGCTGATGCCGATGATGCTCGGATGCTTCTGGGGACCGAAACCCGTACTAATGCTCCTGGCTGGACCCAATGTGGACTTATTGCCATCGCCCCCCAAGCCGGTGTGCAGGGATAACTCCTGGTAAAAACCCTGGGGACTTATTGCCTTCGCCCACCATTCGTTGATCCTGAAAATAAGTTGACATCGCAAAAGGAGGATTTATTGCCATCACCTCGCCAACTTGTCTGCCGCCAGGTCTTGTGACGCGCCTGGAAAATGCAACTAGGTCTTATGACGAGCCTATATGAATGAGATGAATGCGATGTGTTTGATAAGAGTGGGTAAGCTAAAGGGTAACGCTAGGTCTTACTACGAGCCTAAGGGAATGCAACTAGGTATTATGACGAGCCTAAAGGATGGTTCTAGGTCTTATGACGAGCCTAAAGGGATGCGACTAGGTCTTACTACGAGCCTAAGGGAATGCAACTAGGTCTTATGACGAGCCTAAAGGATGGTTCTAGGTCTTATGACGAGCCTAAGGATGTTTCGAAGTTAAAGTGAGTAATATGTATGATGGGTCTAAATGGATGTAGAAGGATTAGGGTTTATGTCAAATCTGGAGATAGTAGGGCTCAAGATGGGCCTACGGAGGTTTGGGTGTGAAGGTAGGGCTTAAGACGGGCCTGTGGGAATTTGATGTGGAGGAAGGGCTTAGGACGGGCCTGTGAATGTTTGGATGTGGAGATAGGGCTTAGGACGGGCCTGTGGGATGTGAGAATGGTTTGAACCTTTGGGTTTTGGACTTTTGGGCCTCAATCGGTGTTGTTGTTGCAATTGTTGGAACCAACAATTGCCCCCAGTATTCTTTCTTAAGGCAACCTGAGTTAGAGGTCATGGCGATTGATCGGAACGATCGATTGCCCCCAGTATTTTCTTGTGTGAACAAGTCTCGTCCTCACAGGGTCAAGGCTTATGTTTTGATGTGGTGCTTCCTACACTCGACGTGTTTGGTGTTTGCACTCGTTTCTCACTTACGAGCACAACTTCTCAACCATTGAATTTGACATTTGTTAGATTTACGCGTTCAACCTGTTACTTTCACTCGATTGGATACACAACTACTAAGTCGGAAGTCTTTTGAGCTTATAACGTGGCCATGGGGTGTGATGAATGACAATAGGATAATGGAGGAATGTTTAGGATATGTGGAGCTTTAAGGATGACCAAAGCTGCAACTTGCACCGTCTCTCAGACTTATCTTCTTTGCCTTGAAGTCATTTGGCTACTTCGTGATGACTTCGCTTATGAACTTGGGACTTGGAATTTTTGATCGTTCCTTGCATCTTCTTTCTTTTTTCCGATTCTGGGTTTCTTTGAGGCTTTTCAGGTTTGCCTTCCTTGAATCTCCTTTCCTTCAGGGTTCTTGTGTTTCCCGGTTTTGAACTTTGAGAGCTGTTTTTGATGTTAGCTCGTTTGGATCCTGTGTCACTTTGGGACCATTTGCGGATCGCTTCGTCATGCTGGTAGCGGTTTTGGTTCTTTAGACTTGTGAAGTTGTTGTTCAGAAGTCGGGCTCCTTGCCTCCTTTGGTCACCGGGTCGGTTATTCATCATTGGCGGGCTTGTTTGTGGAGCTTGTAATGTTGTAAAAGAGGTTATATATGAAAAGCTCAGCGGGGGTGCCTAGGGTGTAATGTCAGGGTTCATAAGCTTTTGGTTGTGTGGTGCTGTGCCTAGGTGCTTCGTCATCCCTAATAGTTGTGTGTCCGTTCTTTGTTACTTTTCATAGGTTTAAGCGTAAATTTACAAAATATCTCCTTCGGTTGGAGTCATGCCGTTTACCTTACCTTTGAATGTGATCTCTCTGGAGTCATGTAAAAATGACACGCTCTTTCGCTCTTGGTTTTACCGCTCAAGGCACTCTTGCGAAACGTTCACTCAGAGACTTACTTGCACAAAATAAACAAACGTTATCGTTCCTTAACTCAGATTGCCCCCAATATTGTTGTGGGGTTTTCTTGACAAACGTTAGAATGCCCAAGTTATTTATGGAGGGTGGCTGCATGGGTGATGATGAATGGTGGTGAGTGATGATGGGGCGATTGCTGAATGATTTATCTTTTTTCTTTTTTTTTGCACGTGAACAAATACATAAACATCAAAACATGAATAAAGAAGAAATTTTATTGATAACCAAAAGAAGTAACAACGACATTGAGTACCAACTAAATGGGAGAGACAACTAAACTAATTACGGAAAGAAAGAAACTACGTAAAACAACCAACAATAATGACCCCTGATGACCCCAAAGCGGAAGTAAATGACTAACTACCCCTAATCCATGACCTATTCTTCAAGGAACATCCAATCAGGCATCGCTTTCTCCTCCGCTGCTCCTACTGTATCCTGTAAACATGGGGAACATGAGCACATGAATAAAGATGATAGTTCAATTGCTGAAATGAAAGATGGGTCCACTAACGCACCAAGTCCTTGACGACCAGGATTCACTGCTGGAGATAGAATGTCTGGGATTCCTTGGAGATCCTTGCCGAGCCCCTTACCCTCTTGATAACCATACTTCTCCATGATGACCTTCCCCGGCCCAACCTTAAGTTTCTGAAGAGAAGTTGGGTCGGACTGCTCTGGCACAACACTGAACCTGCTCAGATGGGACGAGCCCTCCTCTTCAACCATGCAAACAGGCAACTCCTTCTGATGTGGTTCACCTCTAACGATATGAACCTTCCCATCTCTTTTGAACTTCAAACATTGATGCACCGTAGAGGGGACGGCCTTCAAATCTTGAAGGAAGTCCCGTCCCAGAATCAGGTTGAAAGAATGGGGAATTTGCAGAACCAAGAACTTCACTGGATGAACAACCGTCCCAAACTTGAGTGGAAGATCCAACAGGCTGAAGACATGTCTTGGGTTATCATCATACCCTCGTAACACTATTTGGCACGACTCAAACTTGTCGTAACCCATACCCTCTGCCACCTTCAGAGGACAGATGCTAACGTCTGCTCCCGTGTCAATGAGGACCTTTGGCACCTTGAAGGCCCCACACCAAACAGTAATATACAATGCTTTTCCCGAGTGCTCGGAGATCTCACTATCGTGAAAACTGATCTCCTCCTCCTGCTTTTGCCAAAGAGCCGCGACCATCCTCTCTGGGGCTAAACTTTCCTCTGACCCGCCCAAATGTTTGGCAATGACCCGTCGGTGCTCTGGCAAGATCGTAAGCAAAGACCAGATGGCCATGGGGATGGTTGTTGCCTTCAGCTTCTGAAGCAGTTCTCGCTCACCTGGGATCTCTTCAGCCACTGGGGGAGACGACATTCGCTCTTCCCCTTGCGATGGCTTTTCAGGTGACCCGTAATGCTTGCCTGACCGAGTAACGTGAGCATTTGCTGGGACAAAGCTGACCGTGGATGTGGGCTTCCGTCCTGCCCCTCGTGCTGGCTTTTGGTCATCCCAGAAAACAGTAAAGGCAGCACACTGAACTTCAGATTCTGAGGTCTCGAGGTCATCCTAACGCTGATATCCCTGATCGATAAGGTCTTGGATCCGATGTCTCAGCACTTTGCAATCATTGGTATCATGTCCCGCTAGCTGATGGTACCTATAAAATTGACTGAGTCTACTCCCCTTTCGCGTCTCTCCATGACGAGGAATGACTGGCCGTATTAGCCCCTCATCCTGCAGCTCCTCAAAGGCCTGGCTTAGAGGACAACCAATGGGTGTGAATTCCCTTTCGGCTTTTCGGGGAAGCTCCGGTACCGGGGTTGCAATCTGGATTTTTCCTTCTTGGGCCAATAACAGAATTTTAGACCTCAACTTACGACAATTATCCGTGGAGTGGCCCGTGAGCAGGTGGAAATGACAGAACTGTTCGGGATACGCCCCCAGATGCCGCCCGCGGAACCGCGGGATTTTAAGTTGGACTAACCCCCGCCCTAGAAGTACTCTCAGAATCCGACTCTGCGGCTGCTGCAGATCAACAATGGGCACCCGCGCGGCCTGCTCTTGCTGCGGTTCCTGGTCCTCTGGTGACTCGATCTCGTCCTCATTGGGGGGCATATCTAAAGGGATGATTCCCCCGAGAGCATGAATGAGAGCTCTCGCTTCTCTCGCAGCCGACACAAATCCTGAGCTTAGCTCTTCCAAAGCACTCTTGTGGACAAATTCTAACTCTGCTAATTTCCTTATCAAATCTACAAGCTCGGCGAGCTGAGCACTTCAACCGTTAACTCCAGATGACATCCTAGCTGCGAGGGGTGCTGCCTGTTTTAAGCAAAAAGATAAGTCAGCATTGCGGGAGACTAGGAACTCAGGACGAAGATTAGTGTGCTGCAATGAATGCCGGACTCCAAAATTTGGGAGGGTCTGCTCTGGACTGCACTTTTGGGTTACAAGATTCGTTGGTCTTACAAGTGGATATTGCAAGAATCAGGCTTGTAACAAGAGTCAGCTTAAAGGATTTTTTTGTGTTTTGGGGTGATCGAAGTATTTGGACTGTGGAAACCCTTTAAATGTTTTATTTGGGCTAGAAGAGATGGATGGATCGATTCAGACATTGGGCTTGAGGCCTAAGAGAAAAGGAGCACACACACAGAAGTTCTACATAAGGAGGTGATGCAAATGTCCTCGCGAAATAACTCAGTCCAATGGGTACAGATCGATCCGGAGAGGTGCTTGGGGTACGGGCCCAGGTCTCCGCAAAGGAATAGGGCTTGCACGCTATTCTCTTTGGGCTACCCCACTTTTTTCACATCACCTAAAGGTGTGCGTCTACGGTCAGGTCTTTGACTGACCAAACAATGGGCTAGGTAAGGGTACTTGCCAGGAAAATGCTTTGGGCTAAGGCCCAGGTATTAAGGGTGTGTGGTTAGACGACACCCTCCTCTTTTCCCCCACTTATTCACATCACCTAAAAGGTGTGAGTCCCTAACAGGGGACCCTCAAATGGGTCCCGGGGTGAAATTGGTTTACGTGGACCCTCGCTCTCATATGATGCAAGGGTGCAAAAATTAAAGTGCGCACGCAAGTAAACAAACAGAGTAAATAAAGCCATAAATAAACATTTTCAAGTTAAGCCCTCTTTCTTAAAATTAAACAAGTTAAAATTAAGAAGTTTGTCCCCAGCAGAGTCACCAGTCTGTGAGCCTTGATTTTAAACCCTATCCTATGTTGATTAAAGTTGATTAGGATCTAGTCGGGTTTTAGGTCCACTTATAACCTAAGATTAATAATTATTAAAACCTAAGCTAGCTCACTGGAACCTATTATGAGTGGCCACCTAATTTTAACCTAGATCAAATTAGGAAAGGAGTGTTCGGGTTCGGGGGCTTGATATTCGACTTATTTAGGGTTCAAATTACTTTCATTACCCTTAGAAGTCATTTTTCCTCTACTTAGTTTAATTACGGTTCGGGACCCCGGACACGACGTCCGTGGGTGCGGACCGCCCTCGGACGACGGCGTTGAGGCTGTTCCCGAAAGTGTTTTTGGCTCAAATTTTATGGGTGTGTAGCCTGAAAGATGTGCAAGATGTTAGTGATTGAAAGTTTTCAATTTGAATTTGAATTAAACACAAAACTTAGTAAACAAGTTATTAGACAGAAGCTTAAACAAATAGCAATACAGAAGCGTAGAAGGGTTAGTTTAAGCCCAAATTTTGAGGCAAGACAGATAATACCGTAGAGAATTTGGGAAGTGGAGTGTCTACCTGTTTTACCTTCGGATTCACAACAATTCTTCACACCGGGATTCGTCGAGTGCTCCGTTGATGGCAGACCCGAAAGGTTTTCGAACCAAGCTTCTGGTTGTTGGTTGTTCTTGCTGTTCTTCACGTTTTGGTGGTGTTTTTGTGGGGTTTTGATGATTATTGGTGCTTTGGGGATTGGAAAACGTGTTTAGATGGTGATTTCGGGGGATTTTCGGTATGATTTAGGTGGCCGGGTGTTGGAAAACGTGAGAGAGAGAGAGGAGACTGTGTTTTCTGACTCTCTAGGGTTCTTGAGCATATGCGATTCTCATTTTATCCAAAAACCTATCCCCTTATATAGACTTTCTTAAAGATAAAGAAAATCTAGTAAAAGTAAGATTTTTTGGTATTTTAATTAAAAGACTTCCCAAAGGAATTTTGCTGTGAAATTTTAACCACATGTCAAGGATGGATATTATGAATTTTTTGAGGTGGAACCGAATTTTTTAAATGTTGGAATATTTTTAAATTGAATTTCTTGTCAGAGTCAGTCAGAAATTGCTAGAAAATTATTGGAAACTCGAAAAATCAAAATTCCAACGCCATTATGCTTAGAATGTCATCCTCTATCATGGTTAAAGTATCAAAGCATTTCAAGCTGATTTGGACATCCTTTGGAGGAGAGAGAAAGCTTATAGGAGGTCTCAGGAGCCTTTAAAGATTACCAAAACGCCCCCGAAAATGACGAAGCTGCTCCCCATGCCATGGAACGGGCCGATCGAGCCGGAATCCCTCACTACTTGATTAAAATGCCTCTCACAACACCAGCACCCCGTAGACCCTAACCCAGGGGGTCAAAATTTTGGGTATAACACGCTCCAACCAGTTCATTTCGACTATTACATCGAATCCCAACCCATTGAACTCGATGAAGGAGATGGGAAACGATTCATCTTTGATTTCGATTATGGTTGACTTATAATACTTGGTGCACTGTACTCGCTCCTTCTATGGGAGAGTAACCAGGAAATTCGGTAGCTCATCCGCATCTAGCTTCAACCTCTTCACAAAAGATGGTGATACGAAGGTATGAGAGGCGCCGTAGTCGAATAACACGTTGGCTTCAATGCCGTTCACTGGGAAGGTTCCCGTTAAAATGGTGCCGCTTTTATCGGCTTATGCTTCGGTGAGAATACTCAGGTTACCTTCGGTACCGAGTCCACGACCTATTGAAGTCACAATTTCGTAAGTATCGATGATGGACACAAGTGGAATTGAATCAACACTGCTCTTTATTGATAAAACAACCATCATACATACCGTGTCTCTAATACACGTTACTAATACATTACATGATACCATGAATTTAATACTTCCTAAAGGTATAGTTCAGGCGTCCTGGTTTCATGTGTGTGACATTGATTATTGCCGGCAGTGCCGTATTCAACTTGATCTTGTTGATCCCGTGATACAGCATCCTAGATTTTCCAACCATGATTAGGACATCTCCTGATCTCAGTACCAGTTTCTGTGCGAGGTCCACACGCTTCTGCTCGCTATACATAAATACGAAATCATCACCAATGGACCAAGACACTACGGGCACTCCTTGTTCAAGAGATTCCGCTGTCTTGTCCTTGTCTTGGTGTAACCCAAGTCGTCCTTCTGTCTCATAGAAGTTGACGATACAAAGGTCCGCTTAAAGTGTGGGGATCAGTTCATATTCGCATTGTTGTGCAAGTTCTACTGATTGTGTGACAAGCGTCTGCAATTCTGGGGGTATTGTCGGTGGCGTCGCTTCGTCTTGTATTTGTGTCTCTTGGTATGTCTTGGTATAAGGATTCCAGTCCTTTCCCAACCACATCATCTTCAACTTCATTTTTGCTCCACCGGGGAATTCGGATGTATAAAATCCTCCTTGACCCGCTCCTAGTTCGTTGCATCTTTGGATGATTAAAATTTGGGCTTCAGGTGTCAGGTATTCCTTTAATAAAATTATACCTGGTCGATGACCTGACACTGCTCATTGGTGTAGTGATTGGTGATGTCGTTCTCTTCTTGATTCGGTTTCGATGGTATCGGATAGCAGATACTAAAGCTTCCTATGGTTATAAATTTCATCTACGATGAGTACTAGTTTCAACTACTTCTTTTCATGCTCAATACACACTTCAATTATTTACTCATGCATTCACTCAAACAATTACTCCAATACTTAGTCATGGTTCTCAAGGATTAAAGGTTTAGACAATTACCTAGGCCGGACTTAGAACCGGTCCCATCTCTGTCAATGATGTGCAAGGCAGGATGCCTCAGGGGTGCGCCCTTCTAAGTACCCCGGGATCCCTGACCCTGCGGTGCTTGCTGGGCTGGTGCATTGCCAGATGCAACCTCCTAGCCTTCCCTCTGCTATAGCTTTGGAAGTTCCCTCTTGGTTTGGCATTCTCTGGGCAGAAGTTGGCTCGGTGTCCGGGCTATTGGCAGTTGTAGCACCGGATTTCTCTCCCATTGCAATCTAGGCCGGGATGGTCTTGGTTGCACTTTCTACATACATATGCGCGGCCGTCGGAGTAGTTCTAAGTGAAACCGGAGCCAGAACCTAAGGTGTAGAGTGTTAGCACATTTGTGCGGGCATACTAGATATGATACTTATTCAAATACGATTTAGGAATGGAGGTTTACCCTTTGGTGGGTGTGATCTCAGTGGCTTCGCAGCCACCGGTGCAGAAGAACCAAGTTGAAGAAGCTCAACTGGTTTGCCCGTCTCCTGGGCACTGCCCTCACTTGGGAAGTTCTTTGGGGTTTGCTGAAAGAACTTTCCCTTCTTCTTTTTCCAACTCTTCCATTGGTTCTGCTCTTTGGCACTAGTATTCTTGTTGTTGGCCTTGCGCTTAAGCGCGGTTTCTTCATCCCTTAGCTGGCAAGTGATCTCAACGCGAGAGGCCACGTGATAACACTCTTGAACTTTCAGGTATTAGCCGGGATTCTTAATTAAAAAGATAGAAGTACAGATTTAAGGATTTACAGTGGTACTAAGGGTTAACCGATATTTACCTGAAGGGAGGTAAATCTAGCGTAGCCCATACCGTACCAAAGGCGATGGCTTAGACCGCCATAGAAGCGATCGACCAACACCTGGCCGGCGTACCCAAGGTCGGGTAGAAGATGGAGAAGAGAGGTGAAGGTGCGGTAGTACTCGTCGACAGACATTTTCTCTGTCATTTTCAAGGCATCCAGTTCTAGCCTTTTCTTGGTTTTGACGTGTTACGGGTAGTATTTGGATCGGAGGAGGGCTGTGAAGGATTCCCAATCAAAGGTAGGGTCGTCAGCATGCTCATGTTTGACTAACTTCCACCAATCCATGGCAGCGTCTTTGAGGTAGTATGCTGCAACTCTCACTCGAACTCCAGCAGGAGCTTCGAGGGTTTCGAATGCCGTCTCCATCTCGGAGATATAGGCTTCCAGCTTAGCCGGATCACTCTCGCCTCTAAAGCAGGGAGGTCGGAGTTCCGCTACAGCTTTTACCCAGTTTGCTTCTCTGGGTGGAGGGGGCGGGATTGGTCCCATTTGAGTTAGTTGGTCCTGTTGGTTTTGTTGCATTGCAGTAATTACTTGCGGTAGCATCTGCGCTACCGTGGCGACGAAGATCTCTGCTATCGTCTGCGCGCCAGGTCCTTTAGAGGCTTCGCCTCTAGCTCCTCGTCCTGACATCTGAACAGTTCATTTACATTAGTCTTGCAAGATATGACCTAAGGGTCTTAGAATTTAAGCAAGGTATCGTTCATAAGAACGTCAAGGGTATCTGTTGTTAACAGCGGTAGTTCCTAGTTAAGTTTCTAAATATTCGTCTTAAGACGGTTGAAATCCTAACTCGGTAATCCCTATGCTCGGTAATTAGGTCATCAGAGCGTAACTAGCTCTGATACCACTTTTTGTAACACCCCTACCGTTAATCCTACGCTTACCGTCTAAACGTCCTGATAATCCTACTACGTCGCAGTGGAAATACTACTACTACGGCGGAGGTACAATGGCGCTAACCGCCCATACGGCTTGCAAGGCTTACACTACCTACAGTCACGGTCTGATGCCTAAGTATACCGAGCTACTACATTGCATACCGAATACAAAAGATAATATACTTACATTGCTGGATTACCGAGTATTTAAAGTATTTAATTACATCCCTTTCAAATCTACCAAAATGAATGAGTTTCTACAAGCTACTCATCTATACCCAATCACCATCCTTTCATTATCCCAAGAGGGTGTACCTTATGGTACACCGGCTAACAAAAACCTACAGCTGTGTACAACATAGTACACCTTTAATAATCTATTGTTTACAGACAAAAAGAAATCAAACTAAGTCTCTTCTTCATCTTCACCTGTCTCGAGGACCTGCGTGTAGTAAAAACGTCGCCCCAAGGGGCTTAGCAAAAGCTGCGCATAAACTCCGCATATACCGCGTGCTAACTAGGGTACGCAGACTATTTAAGGTCGACTGTACATGCGGTTCATTCATTTCATTCATACATGCTTTACATACATCATACAACCATGCTCGATACAATACACAATCCAAAACAACAATACGATAGCACACACAAAGCTTACCTTCACAAGGGTTAGCCACATTACGCATCCGGGTTAATCGGAATGCAATTTACTCTTTTACTCATTACACATTACTTACTTTTATTTACTACTTACTTACTTTTCCATACTTGTTTACCCATTCTTGCTTATTTACTTTTACTCATGTTAAGTCGGTATGACCTCTGCCCGGGGACTACACCGTCCCACCACCGGGATTTACTTGACTCACCAATCCAGGATGCTACCCATTTAAGGGGTTTGGGTCGTGGACCAGTTAAGAGTCAGGAATTGGAGTCAACCTCTTGACTCCGCATCCTCACGCGTGGCCGAAACTATATCGGACTTCTACTCATTCCAATTTATTTCCAATTTAAGTTAGATTGGTTAGCTTGTTAGGAATCAGTTAGAAGTCCAATCGCAATCACATTCGGTCACATTAGAATATATCATACATACACACACACACACACTCATATTCATCCAAACATTTCATGAATTATACAAACTATGATTTAAAGAGAATATCCAAAAAAAGAACAATCTCATGATAATCACAGGTAAGCATAATATATCCGATTCGTGCGTTATCTTATTTGGCGATCAATTAGCGCACAACACACAAATCAGAGTAACCAAGGTAGCATACAGGGCATGAGGAATTCGTACCGTTCACCGTTGTACTTGTATACAACTTTCCTCCGGTGTTCACAAGTCAAGTCCTATAAAATACATACAGTCCAGTGATTAATCTAACTATCATTAACTTATCTCGATTACTCTTACGTTTCCTAACTCATACTTACTAAGTCTTTACAATTCTTACACTTACAAATTGTTTACTTACTCTTCATTACCTTAAGTTTATTTCCTTTCTTAACAATGGTGTTCTTATATATATGTACATATGTATATGTGGGTATAATATATATATATATATATATATATATATTATTTATATATTTTTTTTGTAAGTTTTGGGTCGACCGACCCACCGACCGACCTAACCCCTTGGGTCGGTCCATTCCAGTAAGTTTCCGCCCTCTTAAATTCTTCTGACCGACCCAGAACTGTTCCGACCGACCCATACACCTCTGGGTCGGTCCTTTCTAGAAAGTTTCAGTCCCATTATCTATGCTCCGACCTACCCACGAACGACTCACGACTCTTGGGTCGGTCCATTCCGGAATGTTTAGTTTCGTTGTCTAAGCCCCGACCGACCGATCCAACCTCTGGGTCGGTCGGTAGCAGGATTCACCTACAGGTTTTGTTTTTCATTTCCTTTCTTACCCATTTCTTCCACAATCTTCCTACACACATCCTAACATGTTTTAGCACTAATTAAACACTCTAAATCATGTTAATTCATCCATTAACTCATTACCCATTCCTATACCAATTTACACACTTGTTTTCTAACTTCTATTTCAACACTTACACTATCTTCCCTTAATTGTATTTTACTACAGATTTTGACTCTCACTTTGTCCACCTATAGCTCCATCTTCTAATGTTATTTCTAAAGCTTCTAATGCATTACACACCTCTCCTAACTTACCCACTAACTAGCTCCTTATAAATCTGTTTTCAAAGTGTAATTCCTACCTAGTTAAACTCTTAAATTCTCTAGTTTCTAGGTAAAATTTGCCATAGTCTCCCCTATATTTTTACACCTCACCACCTCTCACCACCTCTTTTTCACTCACATTCTCATCCATCTCACCTGTATAAACAACAACAATACATAGCTTTCCATCACCATACTAAACATTAAACACTTAATAAATTCCTGCACACAACATCCCATTCCCAACTATGTTTTAACAAGTTTTAAAATGTCTTTTAAGCTAAAACACAATTCAGTTCTTCTTCCACATTACACTATTAGTCATTACCATTTTACAATACACATTTACACTACTAAAAATCTGTTACATAACCATTACAAAACTACACAAAGATGAGCATAATTTACCTTGTTCTCCTTCTAGTTTTTCTTTTCTTCTTTTTTCTTCTTCCTTCTTCCTTCTCTCTCTCTCCACCGATTATAGCACTTCAAAATATAACATTAACCCATACATACCACCATTTAAATACACTATCTAACCATTACTTGATCTTTAAAGCTTAAGGTGTGTTTTAGGGTTTAGGAAATCTCATTACCTTGCAAGGATGTAGATGAAGTTTTGGACAGCTCAAGAACAAGATTTCACACCCTCCAAGAATGCCAAAATCGGCTAGAATACAAAGCACCAAACAAGGTTTTTAGCTTAAATTTCGTTTTGCCCACAAGGGCTAGAAAAAGATGAGGTCACAAGAATATTTTTACCTCAAAATAACAAGGAGATAGAGGTGGTTCTAATGGTAGTCTTGAAGCTCCAAAGCAAGAATACCCACGGGGTTGAAAGTGCTTGTTTTCGAATTTTGGAAAGAGAGGAATACTCTCCTTGATGAGAGGGAGACAATGGTATACTTTTTGTGATTTTTGGTGAAGGTTTGATGGGTTAACAAGAGGAGAGAAGTGGGTGGCTATTTTGGA
Source organism: Limonium bicolor (assembly GCA_023374045.1). NCBI lineage: Eukaryota > Viridiplantae > Streptophyta > Magnoliopsida > Caryophyllales > Plumbaginaceae > Limonium > Limonium bicolor. Next base: position 251,174,593 of record CM041779.1, read on the forward strand.
TTCTCAAAATCGCCATTAGAGGTTCCAAGGAAGAAGAAGAAAAGTCAGAGAGGAGGGGGGGAGTGCTGTACGAGAGGGTTGTGAGGAAATGAGAGAGTATGAGAGAGAATGTGAGATAGGTGAGTTACTTTTGCTTTTTAATTGTTTTGTCTTTTGCAAATGAAAAGAGAGTTAAGAGGGAGTATGAGAGAGGGCATGGGGGCCGGCTGACACCCACACCACACACACACACACACACACACACCACACACACACACACACACACACACACACCCACACACACACCACACACACACACACACACACACACACCCACACCACACACACACACACACACACACACACACACCACACACCCACACACACACACCACACACACACCCACACACACACACACACACACACACACCACACACACACACACACACACACACACACACACACACACACACACACACACACACACACACACACACACACACACACACACACACACTCTTTACATTTTTATTTCAATAGTGGACACACTAGTTTGGGTTATTTATGTTTTTACCCTACAACTTCCCGTTTTGACAGTTTTTACTATTTCCTCGTTTAATTGATTTTTATTGGCCCTAGATCTTCATTAATGTTTATTAATCACTATTTAGTTGACCAAAATTGTTACGAGTCTATTTGACCCGCTTAAAGTCACGTTTTCCGGTTCCCTCGAAAAACGTGCTTTAAGGTTCGTTAGCGTTTTTAATCCGTTTAAAGGATCCGTTTTCTTCGGGATTTGTTCCCTCATGATTATTTAGACATAATTAAGCTTCTAAATTATTTATTAGCCTAATTAATCACTATTTTAAATTACGGGGTATTTTAGGGAACAAAAGAAGTGGTTACTGTTGAAACTTTCAACTCTATGTACTTAATTTAGTGGTTTAGTTAGTCTAATAGTGTATCATTCCCTTTGTGTCTAGAAGTGCAGTATGTTACCGAATACGAGCACAGCTCAATCGGTTAAGGCATGCAGTAGATATACTAGTGGTACTGGGTTCGAATCCCGGCGAGAGCATATTTTGCTCCTTTTTTGTATCGATACATATACATGCCTATTTTTGTATACGTATATATACGTGTGCGACTATATTATTATGTCGCGTTATTTTTTATATACGCGACTATTTTATTTGTCACGTTGTTAGTTATATATATACGACTATTTTATTATGCCCCGTTGTTGCTTATATATTACGTTGTGATGTTGTAACATTGTGTATATGTTTTTAAATATACGTATATATATGTATGTGACTATATTAATATGTCACGTTGTCATTTATGTACGTAAAACCGGTTGTATATATATACATATATATGCACATATATATATGCGTGACTATATTAGCGTTTTCGGTTTAGAAGTGCGCATTCATATATATGAGTTTACGTTTATGTTTATAATTTGTCTAGGGTATATAGGATGTTCATACAATTTATTGGGCACACTAGTGGTATTTATTTTACGCACCGATATGTACATGCGGTATAAGTATCCATTTGGATCTATATTTTAAATACCATAATAGTTCATGGTAATTATTGCACATAATTTAATTTAAACTTCACTAATTAAAGTGGTAATTACTCGGGGTATTTCAGTCTACCCCCCTTAAAAGAACTTCGTCCCGAAGTTGTCTCAATCGAATATGTACCTAACCACCCAACGAATCTCAAGGTTCTAATCCATTCAATCCTATCAATCCTAAAGTTCCAACATTTTCCTAACCTTCCATTCTACCACTAGTTTTCCAATCTAAACCAATCACACATACATGTATATATCACAAGTCCTAAGGGACATACATACACAATAGTTAACGTATACATCACCAAATACATCTCAAGTGTTTAAAGCACACCAATGCGACAATCAACATATCACACCATAAACAACCAACATACAACATTCATTCATCGCACAGTGTACATCCAATACAATACACACACAATTCTGCACACTTCATACCCACAGACCTACCAACCAACGTGTGGTTGTAGGAATACACATAGTGAAATCGTTCTCTCCAACCAGTTTTATTTCACCATTTGTGCTTATAGGCACCACGCCACATCTGTGGCTTGGCCAAGTTCTCAATAATATTACAATGTACAAGTAATACTCACATACTATAGTCATAAATAATCAGATGAACAAGTCATTCATTCATAACCACTATGCATTCAAACCATTCCACACACAGTGCACACACATAGCATCCAAAACAATACATCAAATGAGCAATAACACAATAAAATGCAACGTGCCTACCCCCCTTAAAAATGGATTACACCCACGTAATCCCTATTATATCATCCTTGAACCTTGGTTCTAGGTGTTTAATTCCCATGGGGCATTCTAGTTTCTATGCGATGTAGCTCACAATATATTCTCATCAAAGGCCTTGACCATGTTAATGGCTTGGTTTTTGTATCAAAGGCACTTATCGGTATCCATACCGATCCACAAACGGATTCGGGTTTAGCCTCTCTGGGTCTAAGGTGTTGGCCGTGAAGTCACTTGTTATTCAACTGGACGATGTGATATACGGTCCACCAGCTTCTGCTGTGCGACTCTGATTACCTTCGGGCTTAGTTTTCCCTTCATATTTATTCTTATTTAAATTGTACACGGTCTCGGTGGGTTGTAACTTGTCTATCCATTTTCCCTGGGGATCGGATGTTCATGCTTTTAGTGCGCTTTTAAGCGTCTGAATTGTTCTTTCTAGCTGTCCTTTAGGCTTATATTAATGTATACTCTGTACTACGATTTCGTGCTTAGTACTCTTCCATGTTATAAATGTGCAATTCTTCAATAACAGATTTAGTTTGTATTACCGCTCATAATTATGCGTAGTTAGCTAGTTTACCCTCCTAGCATTATTACCTAGTTTATACCTTAATGTGTATAGCCAAATTTGGCCTTTCATCATCCTCAAGTAACCTTCATTTTCAGTCAAATTATGGCCTTAACATTGCCGGTTGACCTCAATTGTACCTGTTATAAGTTTTTACGTTTGCATACCATGTAACATAGGGTGTTTAGTTTCCTTACCGTCGTCATTATTCTTATTATTGTATCAAGCAACAGCTTGCTGACTAGCGCGTCTTCGTCTAGTGGTCTAGTACTGGTTACACATTGCATTTGATTGCGGTAGTATTTATATTTCATGTATTAACTATTGGGTCATTAGTAACATCACACCATTTCAAGTCCTCACACATCTGTATACCCATATGTTTACCTTCCAAGTTTCTAATAATGTACCAATGTATTCCACACGCTCGTATTATCTAATATCAACCTCGCTTCCTTGGTAATTTGTTAATCCCACTCATAAAATTTCCCACCTTTTTGTAGTTTATGTGACCACTTGATGGGGGTTTTGAGACCCATCTAACACTGACATGATCAGTGTAAGTGCTGGACTACCTTGACACCCCAATTTGTGCTTAGTGTCACTTGACCTGGCCAGGGTCAAGTTCAACCTTGCACGTCCGATTTAAACAAACAATTAGTTTAACCAATTTTAATTCTTATCCCACTAGTTTCCAGTCATCTGGCAATCAATTCATGGACTAGTAACAAGATCTAAGCCTTGAGATTAAGTGTGCAAATCTTCTTGCTATATATAGATTTAGGTGTGTACCTATATACATACTCATGTGTCATAAGGTTCAAGGTCGTATTTATATTATAATGATCCCTTTGATTTATATGCATCTTCATATGAGTGTTTTCTCAAAGCCATATCCTCCTGATATTAGAAGTTCTTTTCATTCCAATCCTCGTACCATATGTATATGTATACATCTTCATTTACTTATACACGTGGTCGCATAAATTCTAGTGTTAGTCAATTGGGTATATAATGGTATACTCCCAAATTCTCATTGTAACACCCCGAATTGAAATACCCCAAACCTTTATATGTGTTTAAATACTAAAATATGGTATAATAAGGCTAAAAAGTGCCTTAGAAACATTAGTGAACAATTTAAACCATAGTAAACACCATTAAATACCTTAAAGTCAATATGGGCGAAAATGTGCTCTAAGCTTGGGATGATCTTGGTTAAGACTTTGTAAGCTTACCAAGACCTTATTTACATGTTAATGAACATATTAAACCAATTACTAATGAAAACCAAGCTTGAAAACAAGTTAAAACACAAAATGTACTTTAAGGAGTCTTAAAGCATATTTTTGAAAAATTGTCTTGTAAATGGGCTTCGAATGGCTAAATGTCCATCATTACTCTTTAATTAACATGTGTACTACTTAGTATCACATTAGGAAGTCTAAATCAATGGGAAATAAAAAATTTCACAATTATGTGCCTTGTTTAGTGAATAGTAACCAAATTGTGCTAGTTTAAAACATAAGTCAATATAAGTGATTTAAATGGTCAACAAAGACCAAAATACCCTTAAGAACTTAAAGGGGACCGGTTTTTTATAAGGGATGAGTCATCCCCCTTGTTAGTTTGATAAGAAATAAAAATTGATAAAGCAAGTTACTATTTACTTTTTACTTAAATATCTAAAACTAGCTAGTTTTCTTCTCATTCTCTTCATTCTCTTTGCTCCCACAGTCTCCAACCTCTCTTCTACCTTCTCCATCGGTTTTGCTACAGCACAAACCTCACCTCCATCTTCCATTGCCATTTTCTCTTAGCTCCATATACCAAATCAAATTCTAAGACCACCATTCTTCAAGTGTCATCAAGCTCTTCAACCATGTCTTCTCAAATCTTCAAGACCACCATTTCGGTTCCATGGGGATCCACCATTGAAGGAGCTTGAGCTTATATTTTTATGCCTTGTTGATCAACTTTGCTTCAAGGTAAGGAAAAACCAATAAAAACAACATTTCCTCTCATATTTCTCTTGACCGAAAACTAAAACTAGTGCAGAAAATGTTTTTTACCACGGTTATTTTGCCTATATACCACGGTTAGAAACCGTGGTTTATACTCGCGTGGTATATCGGAAAATGACAATAAACCACGGTTTGAAACCGTCGTTTAAAAGATGGATTATAAACCACGGTTCCGCTTAGACCGTCGTTTAAAGCCCATTCTGTCGCGGGAAATCAGACGATTTTATATGACGGTTGGGACAGAAACCGTGGTATATAATATTTTTATACGACGGTTTTGGACAGAAACCGTGGTATAAAATGTACATTATATGACGGTTTTCTACTAAACCGTGGTTTATAACGTCGTTCCATTGAGTTTTAAACCACGGTTTTAAGTGAACCGTGGTTTTTTTTTTTTTTTTTTTTTTTTTTAGTTTTTTTTGTTTTTTAGCCTCTACCACATATGTTTTCCAACACAACCCAATTTACAATCGCATATACAACCTGTACAGGGCATCCAACTGGTACTGCCCTTTGATAACCAACCACACTACATGACCATAAACCAAGTTGCCAGTTTGAATTGCAACATTTAAAACGAATTGCAAACAAAACTTTCAAAAATAAGAGAGAGTTGAACTTTACAAACTTTGAGAGTCTACGTTGCTTCAGCACAAACAATAGTGTAAGTCTAACTACACTAGCTAGTGATAAGATCTAAGAAACGCTCAAGTAATTTTTACACCAAAACTGCGATAAATTATCTCTTACAAAGTCCAGATCCACTTTGGAATACGTGACCCCCGCATTTGTGAAAAAATAAATGATCTGTCCATAAAAAGAAACTGACCATCATTAGTACACACAATTTTATTTAAAATGCAATAACTTTAACTACAACTTTGATTAGTGGGTTACCTTGTCATCATTGTCAAGCGTGTCAATATTTTGTACAATCTCATACATGTACCGCATCACGTAATAGCCACAGCTCCGTGAATCAGGCTGTTTAGGACACTGTCATCACATCATCCATGGATTACCAACTTTAGACAGATCAAGAAATTTAAACGTTTAACTTTAATACAAAAATTCAAGCATAAATTAAATGATTACTTACACGTATGTATTAGAAGTTCAAGATGGAGTATGGTTTCTTCTCATCACTTAAACCAAGCTTATGGCCCCTGCATAAATTTTAAAATGAAGCCATTTGTTGCCAATAATCTAGGACAAGCTTAAAATAAATACAAAATGCATTAAAATTTTAAATACTCACTCCTTCAAATATTTCTGTACAGCGATCTCTCGAAGGTGATCAACGCCCAATGGGTCTAGTATCAACACATGAGGTGTCGATACACAGCACCAACAACATCCAATGATTGCTACCACAGGTAAAACAAAGAATGTTTTGTAGAACAATATTTTTAATTTATCACATAATGTAATTAGGAAGCAAAAAATTCCAGTTATTGTGCACTTACATCTGATGATATGGGATCAGCAAATATTTGCTTCTTCTTCGCATCGCAGTACAAAATCCCTGCCTCACGTGTTGTGCATATCCTTGCTCATCCAATGCGGCCTGACTTGCTGACATCAATTGCGGACATAAGAACGAGATGGCAAATAATCTCTTGCTCGCTAGCAGTCTACTAGTCAAACACCTAAACAACATTTTTTCATAAGATATGTTAAATAGCTTAAAAACAAGAAAGATAATTTAATAATTTAAAAGATACTTACACACAATAGGCCTGAATCACAGAGATGTTAAGCAGGTCTCCCATCAAAAATTCTCTTAGATCGCTCACAGTAATCATCAGATCTCTGGGCTCAGGGGAGTGGAAAACATGCTTAGACACTTTCATGTTGAAGTTGGTGACAGACTGTGGCTTCGCCATGAGAAAGTCATACAACATTTTTTGTTTGACTGTCAACTTCTTCAGATACTTAGGTGTCAGAATGGCGGATCTGGTAGGAGTCATATCGAAAGGTTTAACCACTTCCTTTCTCACACTCTGACTCTCCTCATTTGATTTCACCACTTCCTTCCCCTTATCCACTTTCCTCTTCTTAACCGGTCTTAATTCCTTATCAATCTAATAGTGTACAAAATTTAAATAATAAACATATCAGTCAACAGTCAAGTTAAAAACTAAACAGTAATCATGTAAATAGTTTACCTTGTCACTGACATCAATGAGAGAATATGGCCATGGAACAACTGAAGATTGTGCTTGACCTATTTTACTCCACTGATTCCACTGTAGTGGAAGCGGAGAGTCCTCATGGCCTCGCACAATGTCGTCTACCATCACACGAGCGTGAAGAGGTGGGATGAGCTTGAAATGTACTATACTGTTCGTTCCGTTCGTCCGGTCGCTAAAATCTGACTGTATGCAACATGCACAGTCTCACCATCCAACACTTGAAACAGATGGCATGATTTAGCCACCTACATTAACTCACAACAGTATTCAAGGTAATAAAATCATAATGTTTTAAAGGTAATGTAAAATAACTAAGGAGGAAAAAAGAACAAACCGGAAGGGTTTGATAAGGAAATGTGTCTCTGGTAGAAGAAGAAGGTGTAGGATGATCCACCATCGGAGTATCCACCGTCGTGGTAGGAGCAGACGTCGGTGTATGATCATTGACCATCATAGTATCCACCGTCGTGGTAGGATCCGGAGCAGACGTCGGTCTAGCAGTAGGTGCCGGTGTAGGAGACGCGGCCACTGTCGATGTATCCGCCGTCACGGTAGGAGCAGACATCGGTGTAGGAGTAGGTGTCGGTGTAGGAGTATGCACCTGGCCCAATACTAAAGCCTCAAGTCTTTGTAGGCGCTCCTCGTAGGCTTGACACTCCTCAGCGTGACGTCGCTCCTGCTCCTGCACCCGTTCCCACACCCGTGCATCCACCATTCTCTCTATCATTTCAGCCTGTGATACTCTCGATCGAGATGATGGAAACACATCTTTTTGGCGAACTTCCCCTCCTAGCCCCCGTACTCGCCCTGGATGATCCTTTAGCCCAAGGGCCTTATTCAATGGATCATCATGAGACGGGGGGGCCGGAACCATCTCCCATCGCTCAGTAGATCCAGACTATTTTAAATTACAAAAACATTAGAAATGAACTTACTAATTAGTAAACAAAAACTTTTAAAAATATATACATAAAATCTTTGAAGCCAACTCAGCAGTCTCGCTTTGCAGGAACACATATACTCCCTCCTCATTTTTCTTCATGCGAGCCAGCATAAATGTTTGCACCCTACTTGCATCGTCAACATTAATAACTGACTGAGTGCGTCTTCATTAGTTTTCGTCAGTAGGCCCTCGCTCTTCCACTTCTCCAAGCGCCCCGTATATCCAGCTCGCCCCATGAAGTGCTTATATATATTCTTCGTCCGGTTACATCTTGCTTGTTCTTGACGTAACTGTTACAAAATTTGAATATTTGTAAGTTATGCATAACAATAAAAATATTTGTTAAATTTATTCCTTAAATAATTAAGAAAAAAAATTATAAATTACCTTAAACTCTTCAGTCTGGCGATAGTCGTAGAATATCTTCCAGTCCTCCTCCGTGATCATACCATCATACACTACCCACGGCGGTGACCTCTTGGAGCCCGCTCTGGTAATCCAACCATCTACCAACCGATGCTTGAACTGTCGCAGCGATGTCACTAGAAGTGATTCAATCTTCGTCCGAATTTCATCCGCGACTTTGTACCGCTTCTTCACTATCTGCCACATGATTTCTTTGTCTGCCTTTTCTTGATCCTTTCAATCCTTATTAATCGAGCAATGGGATTTTACATCCCAAGTAAAAGCAAATTGCTGCTTCGACCCACCAGAATGTCGAGGTACTTGTCCCAGACCAAATCTATGGGAGAATCCTTCTTCACCTTCAACCCACGGGTTGGTCCACGTCCCTTCCGAGGATTTTGCGAAGTCGATGCAGCTGGTGGTTCTTCAGCAGGGACGTCATCGTCAATATCTTCCAAACCCAACAGTAAGTCCTCTTCGACTCTATTGTCAGGATCCATAATCTGAAAAATAATCAATAACAAGGTTAATACGAACATCTACTGAATCAAATGTTGAAACATGACAAAAATGAAATATGTATATAATAATGTCAATCAGACTTACAAAATATCATCGTTCAATCCATAATCCTTCATTGTGGTCGAACCATCGATATTCAAAATTAGTTACATTATCTACCTCCATCGGGAACCAAATAGGTACATATGTTTCATCTTCACAGTCGTATTCATCCTCATCAACAACATTATTAATCCCAACTATCGATCTTTTACTCTGCATTACAATAGACCATCTAGGATTACACTGATCACGACAGTAGAATACTTGTTTTGCCTTTGATGCAACAATAAAGGGTTCATCAGTAGGAGCCGCTGTCGTTAAATTAACTAGCTTCATGCCATGATCCTCCTCACGATATCCCTATTTGTTGTCCACCCATTTGCAACAAAATACGCAAGTTTCATAACTAGTGTAATTCAAGACCCAGATATCCTTTAGCAGTTGTAAAATATCTGTAAAACTGACATCACTCCATCCATGTCTCGCCTTCAGGTTGAATAGTTTTAGGACAACGCTCAATTTGTTTTGCTTTTGCATATCACATCCACTGTACAACGGTTCCTTTGACGCTTGCATCAGATTTTCGAATGTTTTGGGTTTTTTAGAAAAATGTTGTTCAACATCTTCCATCATCGCATTAAGGTCCTCCTGATCATCTGAATCACTAACTAGTGAATCATCTTTAGTATCCCCAAAATCATGTGAAGCATCAATTTCGGATTGTTCTGCAATGACGTTATCAGCACATTCAAACACTTGTACTGAATGTTGACCATGCAGTATTGTTATGGCTTCATAATCTTCTGTAAACCCTCTGTGAATCAGATGATCCTTAATCTTGCCCACACCTCGGTATTTGAAGTCGTTCTTGCAATCGACACAAGGACATCGAATATATCCTTTATCCCTTGCTTTAAGATTTTCAACAAGGACTTTGCAAAATGTATTGACCCCCTCTAGGTATTTGATGTCCAATCTGTCACTGTACATTACTGAGCACTCCATCTCCTATTTCAACACACCAGATGTCGTGAACTCGTTCCATTGATCTCCTCTTTTTTTATTTATGGATTTCACAACCTAAACCTATCCAATCACCTTCGATCTCACTTAGGAACAAGTTAATAATATACAGTAGTTCATTGATAATTTCGGCAGCATTACCCTACAGTTCTCCTAGTGCAGATATATATATATATATATGAATCGTTTTAATTCACATATATATATGTACACTAGAAGAACACTAGGGTAATGCTGCCAAAATTATCGCTGAACTACTGTATATTATTAACTCATTCACAACCTAGATGGTGAGATCAAAGGTCATTGGACAGTCCCAACAGGGACTATCTAAGATGTACCTCTATCAGGTAAATCTCAGACAGGTAATTCTATGTTTGAATTGATTTTCCATTGTTTAATAGAAAAACAAAAATAAATTGAAACGTTTTAAATACCAACCTGATGAGTACTGGATAGTCAGCTAGTGCATACAACACAAAAGAAGGAGAAGTAGACAAGTGCTCTTGCGCGTAGTATATAACACCTATTCAATGAAATTAGAATAAAGTTAAATTCTGGAAAAAATTGGCATAAACTTTACGTATTTTTAGGTACTTCATACTATTTATATATGCAAATCCAAACACAATAACAACATTCTCAACAAAACGCACACAATAGACATCATCAGAATGGGAAGCATGCATATAAGCAGTAGCAGTTTAGAGAAGTAGATCACTCAAATTAATAATAATGCCACTAAAATATAGAACTTCCAGAATCATAATTAAATTCGAGTATTATACCAATTCGATTTGTTTGCTCCCCTCGCGTCTTCAGTATGATTCTGGTCGAGCTCGAAGCAACCTGGAAATCGCCGGTTCAAGAAAATAGTTAGCGCAATGAGGAGGTAACAACTATAGAAAAATGCAGCTTTACATATATTAAAAAAATAATCAATTGGAATGTTTTGGTTTACGTCAAGGTATTAATCAATTGAATCTAAAATAAGTAAGTTTTAGTTCACAAGAAAAAGGAAATTAATTGCTAGCACTATGCTAGAATACTACCGTGGGTTCAGATGATGCAAGCCTGTGGCAGAGGTTGTCGTGCGTGGCAGCAGTTCGGGCGACAACTGGTCTCGTCAGAAATTGAAGACTGCGACTTCAATCAAGAAATGATAAGTTCAACTTAAAAGTTATAAAAAAAATCAAAAATGGTATTGTGCAAGAGATGAAAAAATTAAAAATGTGAGTAATTCTATGTTTGAATTGATTTTCCATTGTGTAATAGAAAAACAATATAAATTTGAAACATTTAAATACCAACCTGATGAGTAATGATCGTCAGCTAGAGGAAGAAGAAACGGGATGTAGTAACACCATGTTTTTGAATCATTCTTAAAATACTAACCTAGTGAGTAGTGATGGTCAACTCGGAAATGGGATGGAAGAGGAATTTTTCAACCGTAGTAACACCTATCCAATAAAATTAGAATAAGGTTTAATTCGGGAAAAACAATTGGCATGACCATTTCGTATTTTAAGATACCCCACACTTTTTTTGGCAAAAACAAACACAATAGCATCAGATTAAGGTTCATGTGATTCTCAATAAAACACACAGCAAAACACACAAACACTTAGGGATAAAAATAAGACCTTTGTCATATTATTTAGGGCGGGGATCAAGACACTAACAATTAACAAACAATAATAATGGGCTGCAAATAAATGCTAAAGTTTTACAAATTAATTACCGGAGTGTCGATGAGACTCCGGTGGTGGATGGGCCGCGATGGTGGAGGATGAAGATGACCTTCAGGCAGCGGGAGAACAATGCAATTTCCCTTTGAAGCAACCTACAAATCACCAAAGAAAGAAAAATATTAACATATAATTGTGTCCTTCAATCTTATTGATAACGAGATAAATGGCATGTGCAATTTCCAATAATAAAAAAATTAACATATAATTGTGTCCTTCAATCTTATTGGAACAACTAGATGAAGCATATAATCTACAAATGAAAAAAAAATCGACTAGTAGAATCCATCCCTATCCAAGACAATGATTTCGAATTTATTTCCTACATTTTAAGTTGGAAAAAATAAGGGATACAACTCTAATACAGTTTCTGCCAGCACCATCAGGAATATAAAGATCTTGAAACCGGATCCACACATATTTATTTACATTTTGAGGTTACATCACTCCCAAATACACCGCTGATAATAAAAGATCATATATAGAAAGGCCATACATTTTGAGGTTACATCACTCCTCAGAATAACAAGTAGTTTTTTCTTTAATGCGCACAGAATTCTTCATTTCCTACATGGTGATCGTTTTTTACAAAATCCATATTTTAACACAAGGCTAGCTTTAGCATAAATTCGGTGCCATAACTGTCTACTGTAATTTTCTACTTCAAGCATGCTTTACTGACAACAGCGGTCTTTATTAGTTTGAAACAATTATGATGAAAGGAACAACAGACAATAAGTAGCTAAACAAATATTATAACATAGCATGCCTAATTTATTAAACAATGTAAGTTGCAAGATATCTTGCAAAATGATGAATGCAATTTGTCTCGGCTACAGAGATTTGTGTCAATTCAGGTGAACAAAAGATTTTCTTAGAAGTGTAGCGAGCGTTATTCTAAATGAAGATAATGTCAAACAGATAAAAACTAAAGCAAGTTTATTTACAAAGCAGGAGCAATAATAGCTTATCTAAAAAGTAAATGCAGCAGTGGAAAAAATAATGCTGATTTTAGTCTAAAATACTAATTATAACTGAGAGCTTAGTTTGAATGATTTTGGGGTATGACTTTAAACACTCATGGCTGATAGCCGGAGGCATGAAGAAGTCTAGATCTTTATATTCTAGTAGAATCCATCTAATAATGCATGGCCTTTCTAGTAGAAAAATTGCCAGAGAGAAGATAAATTCTAGTAGATTACCAAATACCAATTCTAGAATTTAGCAGCCCACTCTTCAATCTGGTGTGATAGATGAGATGTTCCACTGATTTATATCAGCACTGCAGAGGCACATATTCACAAAGAAGAAAATTAACAGAGGTGTAGAGCATCAGATCGTACTAGTTTGCATGAATGTGGACAGAGATATCAAACTTCAAATTAAGGCAGCTTAATTACTTCATTAGAAATACATAATTTCTTCAACAGGCACGCCAAATTTTGATTAGACTCGCATATATATATCACGATTTCAAACCATAAAATCAGCCACACTTCAATAAATTGCTAAAACTTGTGTTTTAATTACCGTAGAGATTTGGAGACGTTGGGGCATTCGCCAGCATTGTGGTGGACCAAGATGGTGGAGGCGCGCGTGACGGTGGAAGATTCAGGCAATATCGAGAGAAGGTTGGGGCGGTGGAGCTTTTAATCACACTGCTGGGCGACGCGCGAAGGAGCTAGGTGGAGCATCAACGGCGGAGGAAGAAGGGCAAGCTCGATGGTGAACGGCGGGATGGCGGGACGGCGGGTGTAACACCCCAACTACTAATCTCGTCATTACCTCTTAATCTGTCACAATTTACCAATAAACTCGCAGCGGAACACTAATACAACAGAGGGTGATACAACGACGTTAGCCACCCATATGGCTCACCAGGCCTATTTCACATACAGTAACGGTCTGATGGACTGGAACAACCGAATACACAATACAAATACTTTACTCAAATCATTTCTTACTATACCGAGTCTTCAATATACGGATGCCGATAACATATTCGGACTTACACCTCAATCAAATACATAAGTAATTACAATCTAACTACCCATGCTATCACCGACCCCGTCCTACTCTCGTATGGTTTCGTCTTCGAAGTACCTGCGAATAAAAACGTTGCCCCTAGGGGCTCAGCTTTAAGCTGCATATGAAATTCGCATACCCCGAGCGCTAACCGGGGTACGCCGACCACTTTTGTCGAGAGCATGGAGTTCATTTTAGTTCAACCAACATGCATATAGTATTACATTTTATATGTACACTACACAAGAACTCGACATTCAATCATGGGATACAATCCCTAACTAACATAACAAGGTCGTCAGTTGTTTTGTTTTACTCTTAGGCCTTGAGGATTATACCTCACTATGCCTTGTTTACTTATTCAATACCTCACCCGCTCTCTCGGGTTACTTGTTCATATACACACCCACTCTCTTGGGCTACTCGTACTATACTCACCCACACTCTCGGGTACCTATTCTCATTATCTCACCCACACTCTTGGGTTATTTATACTCGATATCTCACCCACACTCTTGGGTTAATTATACTCAAGCTCTTGTAGATTCTCGAGACACTACAGGCCTCCTACGTCACGCTTGTTACTCTTAATACATACTTAAGCCAAAACTCATGGCCCTCAAGCATAGCCTTACTTCCCTGGTTTCGACCCTACTCTGGGTCTAGCATGGTGGAAAGGTTCAACTAGCTCACGGAACTCTCTCTTAGTTCCTATCCCTTTTACTTAGGCCCGACTACTCTTGGACTACTTACATTCCCATACACTCCCCTCTTGGAGTTATAATAATATTGTATATTAGTCTAGACACATCACTCTCGATGTTTCTAATGACTTTGGGAACGTTACTTAAGTTCGGTGACTCTTAGGTTTTAAGAGTTACCCATACATTTCACTTACTCATACTTTCGCTTATTTTCTTATATCGGGTAAAATCCTTATAGGAGGTCGACCATGTCTCAAGGGAGCTACTAATCCCTTAGGTCTCTTTTACCTTCTTTACTAGTTCACATCTTCGAACTATCTTCAATCCTCTTGAAGGAGGTTCACTTATCCTTCCACTCTCATTTGTTTCGTGGTTTGTGTCATTATGGTTTACTAACCGTTATCGGGTAGTTACTCAACCCGCACATCTCCTCACTATCTAGGGAGTTCATATGTTTGCGTTTTCGTTGTACTTTAACGGATAGTTTGTGTGTTTGCACGTTTTCGTTATCATAAGCATCGACCCGATCTATGGGTCTCTAACCAAACGATACTCACTATGAGTCGGTCTTTACTCTATGTTAGACCACACCGGCTCACAGGTATGTTAGCTCATTCAACATACATCAAGACATACATAATCAAACAAGGGATTACTTTCATGCTTTAATCTTGATTAAGCCGGCACACAAACACACAAATCAACGTAACTCGGTTAGCACGCGGAGTATGAGAAAATCATACCTTCACCGGGGTTTTTACTTTTACCGTGTCATCTCACCATGCTCGGTTCACACTTGGTCCACTGATAACATTCAAATGTTTATATTAACATTAAGGAGTTACGGTATGTAAAACTAATACTCCCGTACTTAACCCCGTTACCCCGTTATTCCTAGTTTAGTTCGTGTGTTCTTAACTCACAACTTTCTCTCTCACTTCTCAAACTTGTTAACTCTTCTTAGGACCTTTATTAGTCACCAAACAAGGCCTAAACATCATCTAAAACCATTACCATTCACTTCCCCATCATTAGGACACTTAAAAACACATTCTGTTACATTTCTAGCCTGGTCCGGGTTTGTGTCCGGGGTTACAAACCTGGACCAAACACTGGAATCAGTTTCTGTCGCATTTTTCATGTGGTCCGGGTTTGTGTCCTGGTTTACAAACTCAGACCACCCCCTGGGATGGCTTTCTGGTGCGTTTTTGATGTGGTCCGGGTTTGTGTACTTGTTTACAAACCCGTACCATGTCTGTAGGTACTTAAATTGTCTGTTTTTGGGCAGTTTTCAACCCCTAAATCACCTCTAAACATTCCCTAACCTTTCCACATGTAATCCAACATATTTTAGCACCTTAATCATGCTCTTAACCTCTTCAAATCATGGGTTAAACCCTAACCCAATTTCTTACTCAAAAATCACTTATATGTCATAACTAGTTCTTCTGTTCTTCTAACTTGTAACAGATTTTGGTATTGTCTCTTACCATTCAATACTCCACACAATGATGCCATTACTAGCACTCCAATGACATTATTTCCATTACTAACTCACTCTTCTTCTTAGTTTGGTTTTCAAAATCATTAACTACTCACTTAAAGCTCTTTAACACACTTAGCTTCATCCTTTAATAAAACACTCAAGTCCACACTCTCCTAAACAAATTTTTGACAGCACTTGGCTACTTTCTATGCATTCTCACCACACCAAATATGCTCACAAACACTTCTTCTCACACCTGTTTGGTTTAGGCATTAATAAACACACCAAATTCCCATGGTTCACACGTATGCCTAGCTTAGTTTCCTAGGCTTGTTTGCACACTTAAAACCACATTAAACATTCTCATTCAACTAACGATATTGTAGCACCATTACTACTCAAGCTCAAGGTTGTTTACACAACACTAACATAAGTTTTCCCAAAGCAATAAAACCAACACAAGGTAAGCCCATTACCTTGTTTATTCTCGGTTTTTACTCCTCTTCTTCTTCTTTCTCTTGTTCCCTCTTTCTCTTCTTGTTTCCCACACCACACAAGGATCATGGATTGTTAGCTACAACCATATCCCATCACATACGACAACAAGTAAATTTCAATATTTCCCACATAACCTAATATATTTCAAGGAGCTAGTTTTCAAGGTTTAGCTTAGGTTTTACCTTAGAATAACCAAATGGATAGCTTGGCAATCTATTGGAAGAGTTTCCAACCCTCCACAAGAGCAAGATGCTCACGGCTGACATGGAGAAAAATTCAACGTGAAGGAATTTTTTTCCAAAATTGGAAGAGCTTGCTAGAAATGAAGAGCTTATGACTTTTTTTTACCTTGGAGTATCAAGAAGATGATGGAGGCTCAAAATCAGCTCCTCAAGCTTCAAAAGGTAAAACACCCATGGAAGTGAAAGTGGAGGAATCAAGATTTTGAGGGGTGGAAAACGTAGCCCTCGCCGATACGAATCTAACGGTGTAATTTTTGTGTGATTCGGTGAAGAAATGAGCAAGCTTGAGGAGGAAGAAGATGGGCTGTGTGCTCACTTGTGAAATCGCCATTACAGAGGATGAAGAAGAAGGTGCTCAGTTTGGAGGGGGAAAAATCGTGAATGAAAAGAAAGTGGGGGAGAGAGAGTACTAACATCACTTTTAACTATTCCCTCTTTACTTTTTCTTTTCTTTTCTTTCTTTCTTTATTTCCTAACAAATAAACAAGAGAGGGGGAGGCTGCTACTATAATAAAACTGGCCCCCTCTAGCTAATTAAGCTGGAGCATTTTTTGGTTTCTGACAGAAAACGCTCATTATTTTACCCGGTTTGGCACTAATGATTAACCGGCCCGTTTTTCAGATTTTCCTCGTTTCTTTATTTTAAATGGTTATTAAGCTTCCATTAATACTTATTTATAGTTATTTAATCAACTATAATCTTTACGGGTCCATTTGACCACTTAAGGTCACGTTTTCGGGTTTTCTCGAAAGACGTGCTTAAAAACTCCGTTTGCGTTTTAATCCCTTATTTGGATCCGCTTTCTTCAGGAATCATTCCCGTACACTTATTAGGCATAACAAGCCTTAGGAATCCATCTCGGACCCTTACGAGATTATATATCTTTTATTTTCATTTAATGCGCATTTTAGCGTTTTTCGCTTTTCAAGCGTTTTCCCTTTTCTTTTGGATTTATTCTTTTTACCAATACTCTCTAGGCACAATTAGGCCGTTAAAAATTTTATTAGAGTAATTAAATCACCATTATTAGGTCCGGGGTATTAAAATCTACCCCCCTTAAGGAACTTTACCCTCAAAGTTGGCGAATCTAATATGGTTGGTCTCATGGCATTCTATGCCGAGGTTATAATACATGTATAATCTTACAGACTCCACAAGTCCGTCTCATTTCACACTACACATACCACGCATATATCACAACATGTATAGCAATCAAAAATACTCTTTGTATTCTCTCCATGGAATCGGTCCGAAGACAAGAAGGCTCAACAGTCCTCGAATCCATATTGAGTATTATACTACTGATCCCTCAGGTACCGGTCACGTTGAACACTTACTCTTTCTGGTTCACGGCCGTTTCATGACAAATGGGCACTTACTCTCTCTGGCCCACGGTCCCTTCGGTTCTGATCAAAACGTTACACATATACATATCCTCAGGCACTCTGGTTGACTCACTCAACACAGGAACATCTCAGGGTACTCTCCCTGTCCCGCTGCCTTTGGAAAAAATCACACACTGACACCGCCCTAACCGGTCACTTAGGACCGCCGCACGTACGGTGCAATGGTTTCAAAACTAATACACGCCCACCGTTCTACCGGTCATCAAGATTTAAGGCTACAGCCATCGGCGGGTGATAGCGGTTTCAATACCAATTTTTCATTTCCATCTTCATACTTGAAGAAAATTCTTTTTCAAAATATGTTTGAAAATTTTATTAAAACATCACACAACTCCAAATCCGGCTTATGGTAGTTGTATCTTTTCTTAGCGTGATTACTTGTGACCACTTATAGGGAGCTTCAAGAATCATCCAACCCTGATGTGATCAGCATCAGTGTTGAACTATCCTTCCACCCTAATTTGTGTTCGGCTTCCCTTGGTCGCTAGCAGACCAAGTTCCACCTCCCACGTCAGTTTCAAACAATCAGATAGTCAAACATTTTCGTTTTCTATCTTTTACTCTTTCTAGTCATAATCATAAATATAGTTCATTTTAATTTATTACTCAATTTAAAACACACAACATACGACTCCAAAGGATGGAACTCACTCCATCAATCATTCTCAAAATAGAATCACCTAGGGAACTCACTCCCTACAAGGTTACACATCGGTTTCATACCGATTCATACTCATCATAACTCATGTCTAATCTCACTAGACATATACTAAAGGGATTCTCATTCCCCAGGAGTCTCTCTACTCCTCTTTTCATAAATATTATATACCCGTTACTTGCATCTCTCATGCACATTAATCATAATCGCACAATGAATGGGTACATATGTTTATGTAAAATAAGTTCCAATCATCAAAACAATTTCTTTTGTGCTATGCACATAGTAGTTTACGCACTAAATGTAAAACATACTCTAAGCGGTTTCTCGCCCTACCCCCCCTTAAAAGGGGTTACGCCCGCGTAACAGACCATATGTTATCACTGAACATTGGTTCATTAATTCAAATATCATGAAGTGTTTTAACTTCAATGCGGTTAATTAACTCATAACCAGGTTCGGTTCTAGCCTCTAAGGCTTCAGGCGTTTAGGATTAGCCAATTACTCACAATCGCTAGGTATACTTAACCTTATAATTACGGTCCACAAGCTTCTGTTGCGTGACCTGATAACTAGAGCTTAATTCGCCCTTTAGTATTCTGAATGTATTAATCCCCTCCCTTTTATCCCTTTGTGTCCTGGGAATAAAGGTTTACAATCATCGCTAGGTGTCTCTTACCATATGCGAATGCGATGCGTTATAGATTTTCTCTCCAATTCTCTGGAAATCTATTTTGTATTACAATATATACCTTCGTGATTATCCACTTACTTTTTTCCGACTTACTATCGGTTGAGGTCAAGCTACTACTTAGTATGTAGTGCTTCCTCGTTTAATTTTATGTTTGTTTATTTGTTTCTGTACAAGAATTCCTCCTCATACTACTCTGCATTTACCGTCCATCGATCATGGGACCTGTGGGTTACAGCCCACATTCTTCGTGCATCTTTGGCCAAAGGCCGCACGGTTATCTCTTTAGGTTCTCGCTCAACAGGCTTCGTTGACATTTCTCAATTCCTGGCTCTCCCACTCGATCATTACCGCACAAGTGCAATACCAAAACACTCAGTCATACAGAGTGCAGAAGCGTAAACCCTTGACAGTAAATCTCTCATGAGATAGGAATGATTATGTCTCCTTTACCACATTTCCTCATCAGCTCCGTATTATTATCTGTTACTGCGTGTCATGCTCTACTCATTACAACATTCGCTTATATGGCATCCGCTACTACTTTAGCTTCCACTCATGTACTCCCGCCATTTATACTATGGCTTGCCATTCACTTGGCTCAATAAAATATACTTCTTTAACCTCTCTATGCTTATTGCACATTGTTTACTCTGCAATTCGTATTGCACACATACTGTGTTTTACTACTTAACCGATTACTCTCTCGGTTTCTTTCCACTGCTATCAAAGCCTTTTTACATACTATCTCTGTTAATATTACTCATTGGCAATAAACACATGCTCAAGTTTGACTACACCGCTCTAGCGGTTTCACATTACATTCTTAGGTGGTAGCCTTTCTCTGGAGGATTCACGCAATTGCGGCTCCCTAGGCCCCACAATAACAAGTGGTATCCCCCACTCTGAGGTAGTGGTTCGTTCTCCACAATTCGTTTTTATGCCTTTATGCATAAGTTTACAACGTTTGGTTCTACGAATTGTAGTTGGTTTTCCGGCTTACAAGTCACATTGCCTCGACATGCTCCATGCGGGCTGTTTATGCAAGTTCTACTCCTCCGTACACCATTAAATGGTTTGGAGGTTTTACTGGGCTCTTGATATGGTTGCCTGATCACACTTCCGTACATGGAAGGCCCGTTAAGTATCTTAATATTAATTCATGCCTTCTGGCAATTTAGGGTATCCCGTGTTGTGTGGGATCCCTTTGGGGTTCTACCCGAGTGTTCGCTTACACTTGTGTTCTCAACACGTTGTTTCGTTCAACTACTGTTGACTCCGGCACCCTTCACGGATTGCTCCTGGGTGTTACTGAGTTGCGCCATTACATCTAGCTGGAACTCATGGGTATGTTCAGTTTCTTTACTCCGCCTTGCGGTTGCATATAGTTCGAACTATCCCGTTTAGGGTTGTAATGTCTCCCATTATGGGGTAGATCATCGGTACCTTCTTATACCTTCTTGGTCAGGTCATTATTCTCCTCAGTGAGGTATCCTATGGGAATTCTTTCCCGTTCGTCAAACACTGATATGATCATTTTAGGCATTCGTCGTACCATCTACACTGGGTATTCATTGCAGCTATAATGAAACTCCTCTTTGATTTCTGAGACATACTCAATGTCTTTTCTCGTTACTCTGTGCTTCCGCACTTCTTAACGTTATATCCTTAGGTCCGTCACCTTATTGGGTTCCTGACTCCTTTAGGTTGGTAAGTTTCTCCGTGTTCTTCGATCATTCGAGGTATTCATTGTCTTGGTTTTAATTGGCTCTTTCGTCCGTAGTATGGAGTGGGCTACTTCCCGTGTTCCGTACTCTACTTGTATACATACATGGAGTATCTTATTGATACGTTACCACTTACCCGACTAACTCATAACTGGTCTGTCAGGCCCGCAAGCTCCTTCGGAGTGCGGTCGTTCCATGTCTCGTTTGTGTACACTTGTAGAGTCGGTCACGCCTAAGTGAAGTATCCTGTTGCCAACTCCTCTTGTATCATTATATGATAACTTACCGTGGTTCTCTGGTTTGGTTTAAAAATTCGGGGTTTTTTGGAAAATTTTATGCTTGAAAGAAAACTGGGGTTTAGAAGGTAAAATTTTCATGGCATTTCAATGCCGGCTACTCCTTACCGAGTCCAGCTCCTCGTTGACTGGTATGTTCTTTATGCAGTGATCAGGCCGTTAGGCCTTTTCGAGGTTTCGTTTCACCATTCTTAAGGTTTGTGGTGCTATATTGGCTTCTCTTGCCACTTTGGTACTTGCTAAGTACTTGTCACTTGTTAAGATTCCTCTTAGCGGTCTCGTTATCACTGCACTTGCCGTGGCAAGTGCGCGGTACAGGTGGTTTTTAGGTTAACTCATACCGGTCACGGTATTATTCACTTGTATTTGGTAGCCTTGTTGGCTCTTCCTTGATCCTTTAGTTGGATAACTACTCCTTAGAGCTGCTTCATATTCATCTTGACATGGCTGTCATTCATTTAGGTGCTCCTCCACTCTAGGAGTTCCTTAATTATTTAGTTCCATGATCTACCTCGTTGCTCGTTCTCACGTCTTTACTGTGGTTACCGAGGTTTAACTTATTTAGGTACTACTTCTGTAGTCCTATTCGGGTTTATCCCGTAGTTATGCTCGTAGCTGTCTAAGCTGCATCAGTTAAGTATTGCAACCTCTTTGGGTGTGGCAGGGTGGGTGCATCTACCTTTGACTAGATTCTCAGTCAATACGTATACCATCGGTGGTATTGGTTAACTATGGCGGTCCGTAGACATGTGTCCCGGCTCTCATTAGTTCTCATAAGTCCGTCTTGTCGCACGATTGGTGCATCCTTCTCACTGCTGCTCGGCCAGCTGGGTTCTCGCGACTGCTAAGCATGTCGCCCCAGGCTACCACAAATTCTGGTTTCCTTGGATTAGGATGTCGCGATCTCCCGCTTTTTAGTGCGGTTATTGTCATTCCAACGGGATCCATCTCTGGGGTTTCCGGTTCTCAGGATCTACCGCGTGACAGGTTCTGGTTCATATCGAATTATTAAATAAGTGCCAGATCGGGTTTCCCCGTCTCTCTGACGTTCTTCCCCAAGCTTTTAATACGGGGGGTTGTGGAGGGTGGGTCTGGTATTATAGGTATCCAGATCATACTGGAAATTCCTAACTAGCGCATCTCTCACGCTACCACTCAACCCATAGCCCCAAGTCTCTAATTCCTAACTCGGTATTTCCTAAGCTCGGTATTTCCAGTCATCAGAGCGATACTTCGCTCTGATACCATTTTTGTAACACCCCAACTGCTAATCTCGTAATTACCTCTTAATCTGTCACAATTTACCAATAAACTCACAGCGGAACACTAATACAACAGAGGGTGATACAACGCCGTTAGCCACCCATATGGCTCACCAGGCCTATTTCACATACAGTAACGGTCTGATGGACTGGAACAACCGAATACACAATACAAATACTTTACTCAAATCATTTCTTACTATACCGAGTCTTCAATATACGGATGCCGATAACATATTCGGACTTACACCTCAATCAAATACATAAGTAATTACAATCTAACTACCCATGCTATCACCGACCCCGTCCTACTCTCGTACGGTTTCGTCTTCGGAGTACCTGCGAATAAAAACGTTGCCCCTAGGGGCTCAGCTTTAAGCTGCATATGAAATTCGCATACCCTGAGCGCTAACCGGGGTACGCCGACCACTTTTGTCGAGAGCATGGAGTTCATTTTAGTTCAACCAACATGCATATAGTATTACATTTTATATGTACACTACACAAGAACTCGACATTCAATCATGGGATACAATCCCTAACTAACATAACAAGGTCGTCAGTTGTTTTGTTTTACTCTTAGGCCTTGAGGATTATACCTCACTATGCCTTGTTTACTTATTCAATACCTCACCCGCTCTCTCGGGTTACTTGTTCATATACACACCCACTCTCTTGGGCTACTCGTACTATACTCACCCACACTCTCGGGTACCTATTCTCATTATCTCACCCACACTCTTGGGTTATTTATACTCGATATCTCACCCACACTCTTGGGTTAATTATACTCAAGCTCTTGTAGATTCTCGAGACACTACAGGCGTCCTACGTCACGCTTGTTACTCTTAATACATACTTAAGCCAAAACTCATGGCCCTCAAGCATAGCCTTACTTCCCCGGTTTCGACCCTACTCTGGGTCTAGCATGGTGGAAAGGTTCAACTAGCTCACGAAACTCTCTCTTAGTTCCTATCCCTTTTACTTAGGCCCGACTACTCTCGGACTACTTACATTCCCATACACTCCCCTCTCGGAGTTATAATAATATTATGTATATTAGTCTAGACACATCACTCTCGATGTTTCTAATGACTTTGGGAACGTTACTTAAGTTCGGTGACTCTTAGGTTTTAAGAGTTACTCATACATTTCACTTACTCATACTTTCGCTTATTTTCTTATATCGGGTAAAATCCTCATATAGGAGGTTGACCATGTCTCAATGGAGCTACTAATCCCTTAGGTCTCTTTTACCTTCTTTACTAGTTCACATCTTCGAACTATCTTCAATCCTCTTGAAGGAGGTTCACTTATCCTTCCACTCTCATTTGTTTCGTGGTTTGTGTCATTATGGTTTACTAACCGTTATCGGGTAGTTACTCAACCCGCACATCTCCTCACTATCTAGGGAGTTCATATGTTTGCGTTTTCGTTGTACTTTAACGGATAGTTTGTGTGTTTGCACGTTTTCGTTATCATAAGCATCGACCCGATCTATGGGTCTCTAACCAAACGATACTCACTATGAGTCGGTCTTTACTCTATGTTAGACCACACCGGCTCACAGGTATGTTAGCTCATTCAACATACATCAAGACATACATAATCAAACAAGGGATTACTTTCATGCTTTAATCTTGATTAAGCCGGCACACAAACACACAAATCAACGTAACTCGGTTAGCACGCGGAGTATGAGAAAATCATACCATTCACCGGGGTTTTTACTTTTACCGTGTCATCTCACCATGCTCGGTTCACACTTGGTCCACTGATAACATTCAAATGTTTATATTAACATTAAGGAGTTACGGTATGTAAAACTAATACTCCCGTACTTAACCCCGTTACCCCGTTATTCCTAGTTTAGTTCGTGTGTTCTTAACTCACAACTTTCTCTCTCACTTCTCAAACTTGTTAACTCTTCTTAGGACCTTTATTAGTCACCAAACAAGGCCTAAACATCATCTAAAACCATTACCATTCACTTCCCCATCATTAGGACACTTAAAAACACATTCTGTTACATTTCTAGCCTGGTCCGGGTTTGTGTCCGGGGTTACAAACCCGGACCAAACACTGGAATCAGTTTCTGTCGCATTTTTCATGTGGTCCGGGTTTGTGTCCTGGTTTACAAACCCGGACCACCCCCTGGGATGGCTTTCTGGTGCGTTTTTGATGTGGTCCGGGTTTGTGTACTTGTTTACAAACCCGGACCATGTCTGTAGGTACTTAAATTGTCTGTTTTTGGGCAGTTTTCAACCCCTAAATCACCTCTAAACATTCCCTAACCTTTCCACATGTAATCCAACATATTTTAGCACCTTAATCATGCTCTTAACCTCTTCAAATCATGGGTTAAACCCTAACCCAATTTCTTACTCAAAAATCACTTATATGTCATAACTAGTTCTTCTGTTCTTCTAACTTGTAACAGATTTTGGTATTGTCTCTTACCATTCAATACTCCACACAATGATGCCATTACTAGCACTCCAATGACATTATTTCCATTACTAACTCACTCTTCTTCTTAGTTTGGTTTTCAAAATCATTAACTACTCACTTAAAGCTCTTTAACACACCTAGCTTCATCCTTTAATAAAACACTCAAGTCCACACTCTCCTAAACAAATTTTTGACAGCACTTGGCTACTTTCTATGCATTCTCACCACACCAAATATGCTCACAAACACTTCTTCTCACACCTGTTTGGTTTAGGCATTAATAAACACACCAAATTCCCATGGTTCACACGTATGCCTAGCTTAGTTTCCTAGGCTTGTTTGCACACTTAAAACCACATTAAACATTCTCATTCAACTAACGATATTGTAGCACCATTACTACTCAAGCTCAAGGTTGTTTACACAACACTAACATAAGTTTTCCCAAAGCAATAAAACCAACACAAGGTAAGCCCATTACCTTGTTTATTCTCGGTTTTTACTCCTCTTCTTCTTCTTTCTCTTGTTCCCTCTTTCTCTTCTTGTTTCCCACACCACACAAGGATCATGGATTGTTAGCTACAACCATATCCCATAACATACGACAACAAGTAAATTTCAATATTTCCCACATAACCTAATATATTTCAAGGAGCTAGTTTTCAAGGTTTAGCTTAGGTTTTACCTTAGAATAACCAAATGGATAGCTTGGCAATCTATTGGAAGAGTTTCCAACCCTCCACAAGAGCAAGATGCTCACGGCTGACATGGAGAAAAATTCAACGTGAAGGAATTTTTTTCCAAAATTGGAAGAGCTTGCTAGAAATGAAGAGCTTATGACTTTCTTTTTACCTTGGAGTATCAAGAAGATGATGGAGGCTCAAAATCAGCTCCTCAAGCTTCAAAAGGTAAAACACCCATGGAAGTGAAAGTGGAGGAATCAAGATTTTGAGGGGTGGAAAACGTAGCCCTCGCCGATACGAATCTAACGGTGTAATTTTTGTGTGATTCGGTGAAGAAATGAGCAAGCTTGAGGAGGAAGAAGATGGGTTGTGTGCTCACTTGTGAAATCGCCATTACAGAGGATGAAGAAGAAGGTGCTCAGTTTGGAGGGGGAAAAATCGTGAATGAAAAGAAAAGAGGGGGAGAGAGAGTACTAACATCACTTTTAACTATTCCCTCTTTACTTTTTCTTTTCTTTTCTTTCTTTCTTTATTTCCTAACTAATAAACAAGAGAGGGGGAGGCTGCTACTATAATAAAACCGGCCCCCTCTAGCTAATTAAGCTGGAGCGTTTTTCGGTTTCTAACAGAAAACGCTCATTATTTTACCCGGTTTGGCACTAATCATTAACCGGGCCCGTTTTTCAGATTTTCCTCGTTTCTTTATTTTAAATGGTTATTAAGCTTCCATTAATACTTATTTATAGTTATTTAATCAACTATAATCTTTACGGGTCCATCTGACCACTTAAGGTCACGTTTTCGGGTTTTCTCGAAAGACGTGCTTAAAAACTCCGTTTGCGTTTTAATCCCTTATTTGGATCCGCTTTCTTCGGGAATCATTCCCGTACACTTATTAGGCCTAACAAAGCCTTAGGAATCCATCTCGGACCCTTACGAGATTATATATCTTTTATTTTCATTTAATGCGCATTTTAGCGTTTTTCGCTTTTCAAGCGTTTTCCCTTTTCTTTTGGTTTTATTCTTTTTACCAATACTCTCTAGGCACAATTAGGCCCTTAAAAGTTTTATTAGAGTAATTAAATCACCATTATTAGGTCCGGGGTATTAAAGCGGGGAATCGAAATCACTAGAGGAAGAAGAAAGCGGGAGGAAGAAGAAGAAAATGAGGCAAGACGGGTTTAATTAAAAACCTTTTACACGACGGTTTTGAAGGAAACCGTCATTTAAAATGTCTATTTGACGAAACAAAAACCATGGTTCTAAGGAAACCGTGGTTTATAATGTTAGGCGCAAAACTATAAATGACGGTTCTATTTTAACCGTGGTTTATAACCATTATATACGACGGTCGAGACGAGAACCGTCATTTTTCTTTGGAGGCGATGAACTTTAAACGACGATTTCTGCTAAAACTGTCGTTTATATAGTGAGCCATGCAACATAAATGACAGTTCTCTAAATAACCGTGGTTTGTAAACTTTAAACGACGGTTTCATTGTTAACTGTGGTTTAAAGTCCGTCATTTAAAATCTTTTTTCTACTAGTGGGATTATATGTACGGTGTGCTTGGATCACTATATCTAACACATCTTTGGGTTAAGTTATTCGTTCGACAAACAGAACGGTAGCGAGTTATGTAACAAGCTTAACATGAGATTGAGATCATTCTCTAGGCTTACCAAGTTTGACTAACTAATGTTTGGTTTATTTACTAAAGAGAAACATTCATGTTGTGTCATATGTTGTTGTTGCTATGCAATGTTTATTGCTATGCTTGTATGTTAAAAGGAATGCCATGTTATCATGACAATTAGTTGTGTGTATCCCGGTAGCCGACGGGCTGCACGTTAATCATACCAGCCATGGGTTGCTGAGCCCCTTTGGGGCACCATATTTTATTTTGCAGGATGAGGATTGAGGAAGCGGAGTGGCTTTAGATCCTAGGCGTATGAAATACTTTTGTTAGTTTTGGATGTGGGACTCGGGATGCGCCTGTGCTCCCATGGTGTTACATTTTGGTATTAATGGATTACAGTGATGGCTTGTAAGTATTTATAATCGGTATACTTGGTTGTATTTATGGATGTTAGTACTATGCTCGGGAGTCTGTGCATCAGACCGATACCAATGTATGTATTCTGCCTTGTTAGCGACGTGGGTGGCTAACGGCGTGTAACACCGACTCGTTTTAGTTAATGGTTAAGTTTTAAATTCCACTGCAGTTTCTGCTTATAGTTAAATTTACTGTTGGGGTGTTACAAAAAGTGGTATCAGAGTGAAGTATCGCTCTGATGACCGGAATACAGAGATTAGGAACATACCGAGTTAGGTAATTTAACCTTAGTTACCTGAGTGGGCAGTTAAGGAAAGGGTAACCACTAATTAAGTGTGGATTTACCTTATTGTCGGAAAAGCGTTACAACCGTTGGAACCGATAAGTTTGCAAGCATAATGCTAATGTACGTTCGTGTGAATTCAGATGGCAGGCCAACCACGGGGAGGAGGCCGCGGGCGCGGTACGGGAGAACCGGGGGATAACCCTACAGCACAAGTGATGGCCGACGCAGTGGACTCAGCCACCGCCTACGCTACTGGATGGGGCTAGCTGAATATACTACCTTTGTTATACCCAAAATTTCAACCCCCCCGGAGTAGTCTCTAAGGCATACGTGTTACAAAGGGCAAAGTGGTCAAAATGCACCAATGCAGGATTTTCCAAGGACATTCTCGGGATTTTCTATTTTCATATGACTTGTTCATTATCTCCAAACACTTCCAAATATCATAGTCATTATGAAAGGTATTTCATGATTTTCTGATAATATTTATTCTGGAAATTTAGCTTTTAATTCATATTATAAGCTAATTTCTTTAATAATTAACACATGAAATAGCCTCAAAATAGAAATTAAAGGTTTCCAAAATTAAAATAAAATTGTCACATGGTTAGCATGACTACATACAGTCATAAACCTGAAATTATTTTATTTGGAACCTTAACCCAAAATTTAAAAGAGAAATTCAATCATTTTTGCAATTTTCTCTCTCCTATGGAAAATACCTAAATCGAAAAAAAACGTCATGCAATTTTAACACAAGATTGAGGATGATTATTAGAGACTAATGCCATTGGAATTTCGTTATTTCGACTTTCCAATAATAAGTTATGAATTATGGGAGATTCCTGATTGTGAGATTTTTATCTAATCGGTTATTTATGAAAATAACCCGATTCCAACTCTCAAAATTCTTAAAAATCATCCTTTATCTTCAGTTAAAATTTCATAATTTTTATCAGCCTGCAACATATTTTAAAAAATCAGATTCCCTTAGAGCACAAAATCAGGGTTTTAGATAAAAATCTTGTTCTATCAACATGGCCTTGCTCTTTCTATAAAAGGACCTTCCAAAAACGACCTAGGGCAGAGGAGAACATTCCCATAGTCAGAGAACACAGCCGTCTACTTGCCTCCCACGTTTTCAACACTCCCAACACCGAAACTCTACCAAAATCATCCCAAAATCACCAAAAACACATTCTTTCTTCTCCCATTGAACTTCCAAGCATCAAAACACCACAAATACAGAACCAAAACGTGCTTAACAACACAAGGAAGAAGAGGTCAGAAGCTCGGGTCAAAGTCGAGCCAGATCGGCCACTAACGAAGCTTTCAGAGATTCCCGACGTGAAGGAACAACAAATTTTTGAAATCAAAACAGGGTAAAAACCAAAATCTCTAACCCTTCTGGTCTAAATACACTTCTGGTTAAAATTGCTAACCGAATTGATTTTTTCATCGCTTATGAATTAAGGTTTGTTTGTGTTTCTACCTTCTAACTTGTTCGTTAAGTTTCTTGTTAAATTCGATTTCAAATTGAAAACTTTCAATCACTAACGTCTTGTACATCTTTCAGGCTACACACCCATAAAATTTGGGCTCAAAACACCATCGGGAACATCCCAAACGCCACCGTCCAAGGGCGGTCCACACCCACGGACGCTATGTCCGGGGTCCCGGACGCCCTGTCCGTAAGCCCAGACGCCCCTGGACAGTGGCGGTATTTCAAAATTTAGGTTTTCTAAAATAATGTCCGGACCCACGGACATCCTGTCCGTGGCCCCGGACCTTGCAAAATTGTGTTTTCAGTTTAATTCGACTTTTATGTTCACATAGGTTAACTAGGGTCCGTGGGTTCGGACATTAGGTCCGTAGCCACGGACAGAAACAAAATTTGACCTAATTCTGCCTCCGAAACCCTAGTTTAGGAATCTTTAATTTTATTTTAATTTTCTGTCAAAAAATGCTAAAAAAAAAAAAAAAAAGACTAGCGACTCTAGGGGTAATGAAAGTAATTGAACCCTAATTAAGTCGAATATCAAGCCTCCGAACCCGAACTCTCCTTTCCTAATTTGATCTAGGTAAAAATTAGGTGGCGACTCATAATAGGTTCCAGTGAGCTAGCTTAGGTTTTAATAATTATTGTTTTATGACATAGTTATTAATCTTAGGCTATAAGTGGACCTAAAACCCAACTAGATCCCAATCAATTTAATCAACATGGGATAGGGTTTAAAATCGAGGCTCACAGGCTGGCGACTCTGCTGGGGACAAGATTCTTAATATTTAACTTGTTTTTTTTAAGAAAGAGGGCTTAACTCGAAAATATTTATTTATGGTTTTGTTACATTGTTTGTTTACTTTTGTGCGCAATTTAAATTTCTGTACTTTTGCATCATATGAGAGCGGGGGTCCACATAAACCGATTTCACCCCGGGACCCGTTTGAGGGTCCCCTGTCAGGGACTCACACCTTTTAGGTGATGTGAATAAGCGGGGGAAAAGAGGAGGGTGTCGTCTAACCACACCCCCTTAATACCTAGGCCTTAGCCCCAAGTGTTTTCCTGGCAGTGCCCTTACCTAGCCCTTTGTCTGGTCAGTCAAAGACCCGACCGTAGACGCACACCTTCAGGTGATGTGAAAAGAGTGGGGAAGCCCAAAGAGAGTAGCGTGCAAGCCCTATTACTTTGTGGTGACCTGGGCCCGCGCCCCAAGCACCTCTCCGGATCGATCCATACCCTGTTTGATTTAAACGTCTAGTGAGGACATGTTGAATTTGTGTGGGCCTTGTTTGCTTGTATGATCGGCCCACTACCCAGCCTAAAGAATGATAGGAACTTCTCCTACATCAACCTAGCCCAACATGAATTGGTAGCTCTATTTGTTTGCGGCCCAGAGGCCCTGTTTGGTTTAACATGTGAGTCGTTCGGGCTTCGGCCCAAAAGCCTAGACTTAGGTGATTTCTCATCTGGCCCAATTTGAATTATCCAATTAGTTCTAGTCCCATAAAAAAGAAATCCACCTAAACTTGAAATAACTCACAAGTCCTAAAAATAAAGTCTTTTTCGGCTTAGCAACCATCTTCTATGGCCCGAAGAAAGTTAGGCCCATTTGTGATTTAGGGACCATTCCGTCTCATGTGCTTTACTTCAGGCCCAAACACATTCCGGGCCAAGGGCTCATTCTAGTCTAGGTAGATTTCTTATCATGACCCTAACACAAAACCCTAGATCTAGGTGTCATCTGTTAGGCCCAACCAAAATCACTCGGCCCAAATTCCAGTTCACATATAGAGCAAACATTCTGGCCCAAGTACCACACTCATAACTCATTCCATTTGAGCCCATAGACCAATTCATAGTTTTGGCCCATGAGCTTCGCTCTCAATCCAGAATTTCGGCCCATAAAACATTTGAATACAAGATAGTTTGCATAATTCATTCATTCTAGTTTCTGGCTTCAAGGCCCAACAAGAGCATCAAACGAATCTAGACTTCAAGGCTTATCACTCGGCCCAGTGGCCCATTCACGGTCCATGTGATTTCTTTCAGCTTGTTTGCTCAATTTCTGGATTCAGGCCTACATGTCCGTTCTAGTCTAGGAATCACTCTAATCTATGCACTTCACTTTCAGTTTGGCGAAGACTCAGGCCCAGTTACTTCCTACATAACCCATAGGCATTCCTAGTTCTGACATTTTACATGGCCTACTCGAAGCTTGGAAGGAAGACAATCATGGTCAATGGCGCCCCGACGGTCAACAACTCCAGTCTTCAACACGTTGGCATCAGACTGTTCAACATCACTATTTCAGAAGTTTTCTCGATTTAGTAGTTTTCTTTTCTCAATCATTCTTCAACTTTTATGGTAGTTAACTTCCTTTATCGTTTTAGGTAGTTTTACTAAGATTACAATTTTTGATGTTATCTTTCCATTTGTGAATTTTTTTGTGCATTCGTTTAATAAAACAAAAATGTTTTTCAAGAAAAAGGATCATGAAATAATTATTTTCTGACAACAGAATAGAATGACTTGTCTTTTGTTTCTAAAAAGGGTGAACATGTCCGTCCACACCCCACAGTCTATCTCAAAACATCCACAAAACATTCCAAAATCCACATCTGTTTAAGTGTTGTCATAAACCCCAAATCAATACAGGGGGCAATCTGAGCTCATGATCGTAATCTTTAATCTTCTGTGTAAGCGTGTGAACTAGTCTCTGAGTGAAGATCTCGCGAGAGTGTCTTGAGCGGAAAAACCATGAGTGAACGAGCGTGTCCTTTTTACACGACTCTGGTGAGACCACATTCAAAGGTGAGGTAAACGGCATAACTCTGACCGAAGGAGATAATTTGTAAATTTACTCTTAGACCTACGAAAAGTAACAAAGAACGGATACACAACTATCAGGAATGACGAAGCACCTAGGTACAGCACGACATAGCCAAAAGCTTGTAAACCCTGTCATTAAACCCTAGGCACCCCCGTTGAGCCTTTCGTATATCCCTTTTCGATATTATGAGCTCCACAAAATAACCTAGCCAATGATGAATGTCCGACCCGGTGACCAAAGGAAGCGAGGAGCCCGACTCTCAGATAACATTCTCATCAGTCCAAAGAAGCAATGCCGCTATCAGCATGACGAAGCGATCCGTAAATGGTCCCAAAGTGACACAGGATCAAAAGAGCTCACATCAAAACAGCTCTCGAAGCCCAAAACCGGGATACACAAGAACCCCGAAGGCTAAGTCAAGGAAGGATAAAACAAAAAGGCAAACCCGAAGAGCCTCTAAGAAGTCCAAAGGACAAAAAAGAGAAATGGTGTAAAGGACAACTTCAAGAGTCCAGGTCCAGAAGCTTGAAAACAACGTCAACATGAAGCACCCAGACGACTTAAAGACAAGGAAGATGAATCCGAGAGAAGACGCAAGTTGCAGCTTTGGTCACCCATTTAAGCTCCACATACCTCAAATATCCCTCCGTGATCCCTTCGTCTTTCATCACTCCCTATGGCCACGTTATAAGCTCTAAAGACTTCCGACTTGATAGTTGTGTGTCCAATCACGTGAAAGTAACAGATCAAATGCGTAAATCCATCAAATATCGAATTCAATGGTTTGGAAGTTATGACCATGAGCGAGAAATGAGTGCAAACACCAACCACGTTGAGTGTAGGATAGGAAGCACCACATCAAAGCATAAGCCTCGACCCTGTGAGGATGAGACTTGTTCGCACGTTTAATCAAAGAAAATACTGGGGGCAATTGATCGTTCTGATCAATTGCAATGAACTCTAGCTCAGATTGTCCTAAGGAAAAATACTGGGGGCAATTGTTGGTTCCAACAATTGCCATGACAACACATATTGAAACCTAAAGCTTGAGCACCACCATCCCACCACAGGCATAAGCCCTTACATCCACATCAAACACCTTAGGCGCACATAAGCTCTAACCCACCACACAAGCCCGTCATTAGCCTTACCCCCACAAAAACATCAGACCTGCCATAACCCTGACCACCATCCAAAATCACAACCTAATCCCAGGTTTATCGTATATCCTGAACACCAGCAAAAGCCTTTAGCACCGTAAAAAAAAACACACCCCACCAGTGGCATGTTCATCTTCTAAGAAACAAAATGCAAATATGAATTTCTTAGTCAGGAATTGATTCTTTCACTTTCCTTTTTCAGTAGAGTTTTTCCCAAGCTTTGCCATGTTTGGCACATTTTCCCGCAATTTCTTGCTTCAAACAATTTTCAATTCTCATCATTGCCATGTTTAGCACATTTTTCAACAGTTTCTTGCTTTGAACAAATATCTTCCATGCACTGTGATTGCCTTTTACAAGCTTTTGCGTACACCTCACCATCGCCACGTTTGGCCCTTTTACAATTGGTTTTCACCACATGCATTTGCACGAGACCATTATCTTTCTAGCCCATTTTTAGTGCGAGACCCATCATGCACTTAACTCACTTAAATCCTTAGGCTCGTCATAAGACCTAGAACCATCCTTTAGGCTCGTCATAAGACCTAGATCCAATCCTTAGGCTCGTCATAAGACCTAGATCCAACCTTTAGGCTCGTCATAAGACCTAGAACCATCCTTTAGGCTCGTCGTAAGACCTAGATCTAGTCTTTAGGCTCGTCATAAGACCTAGATCCAACCTTTAGGCTCGTCATAAGACCTAGATCCATCCTTAGGCTCGTCATAAGACCTAGATCCAACCTTTAGGCTCGTCATAAGACCTAGAACCATCCTTAGGCTCGTCATAAGACCTAGATCCAACCTTTAGGCTTGTCATAAGACCTAGAACCATCCTTTAGGCTCGTCATAAGACCTAGTTGCATTCCTTTAGGCTCGTAATAAGACCCATCAGCTTACCCACTCTCATCAAACACATTGCATTCATCTCATTCATATAGGCTCGTCATAAGACCTAGTTGCATTATCCAGGCGCGTCACAAGACCTGGCGACGGAAAAGTTGGCGAGGTGATGACAATAAATCCTCCTGTGTTATGTCAACTTACTTTGGGATCAACGAATGGTGGGCAAAGGCAATAAGTCCCCAGGGTTTTTACCAGGAGTTATCCCTGCACACCGGCTTGGGGGCGATGGCAATAAGTCCACATTGGGTCCAGCCAGGAGCATCGGCACGGGTTTCGGTCCCCAGAAGCATCCGAGCATCATCAACATCATCAATATCATCAGCATCATCAGCATCATCATCAACATCATCAATATCATCAGCATCATCGGCATCATCATCAACATCATCAGCATCATCGGCATCATAATCAACATCATCAGCATCATTAGCATCATTAGCATCGCTAGCATATCAGCATTCCTACATCTACACATTATTTAGCTTTCATCATCTTTAGGTAGTCAACGCCTTAGAATAGCTTGACATCATTTCATTTTTAGGTAGTCAATGCCTTAGAATCGATTGACATTTACTTCATCATTTCATTTTTAGGTAGTCAACGCCTTATAATCGCTTGACATTTATTTCATCATTTCGTTTTTAGGTAGTCAACACCTTAGAATCGCCTGACATCTTTTCATTTTCATTCTCACTCATAGGTAGTCAGCACCTTAGAATAGCTCGACACAATCTACATGTAGGGTCTTTTAAGATCCAAAATTTTGGGGTATCACTCAGGCATCAATTAGTCTTTTCATCTTCATTACAAAGCCTAATTGATGGGGGGCAATCTGTTATACCCAAAATTTCAACCCCCCGGAGTAGTCTCTAAGGCATACGTGTTACAAAGGGTAAAGTGGTCAAAATGCACTAATGCAGGATTTTCCAAGGACATTCTCGGGATTTTCTATTTTCATATGACTTGTTCATTATCTCCAAACACTTCCAAATATCATAGTCATTATGAAAGGTATTTCATGATTTTCTGATAATATTTATTCTGGAAATTTAGCTTTTAATTCATATTATAAGCTAATTTCTTTAATAATTAACACATGAAATAGCCTCAAAATAGAAATTAAAGGTTTCCAAAATTAAAATAAAATTGTCACATGGTTAGCATGACTACATACAGTCATAAACCTGAAATTATTTTATTTGGAACCTTAACCCAAAATTTAAAAGAGAAATTCAATCATTTTTGCAATTTTCTCTCTCCTATGGAAAATACCGAAATCGAAACAAAACGTCATGCAATTTTAACACAAGATAGAGGATGATTATTAGAGACTAATGCCATTGGAATTTCGTTATTTCGACTTTCCAATAATAAGTTATGAATTATGGGAGATTCCTGATTGTGAGATTTTTATCTAATCGGTTATTTATCAAAATAACCCAATTCCATCTCTCACAATTCTTAAAAATCATCCTTTATCTTCAGTTAAAATTTCATAACTTTTATCGGCCTGCAACATATTTTAAAAAATCAGATTCCCTTAGAGCACAAAATCAGGGTTTTAGATAAAAATCTTGTTCTATCAACATGGCCTTGCTCTTTCTATAAAAGGACCTTCCAAAAATGACCTAGGGCAGAGGAGAACATTCCCATAGTCAGAGAACACAGCCGTCTACTTGCCTCCCACGTTTTCAACACTCCCAACACCGAAACTCTACCAAAATCATCCCAAAATCACCAAAAACACATTCTTTCTACTCCCATTGAACTTCCAAGCATTAAAACACCACAAATACAGAACCAAAACGTGCATAACAACACAAGGAAGAAGAGGTCAGAAGCTCGGGTCAAAGTCGAGCCGGATCGGCCACTAACGAAGCTTTCAGAGATTCCCGACGTGAAGGAACAACAAATTTTTGAAATCAAAACAGGGTAAAAACCAAAATCTCTAACCCTTCTGGTCTAAATACACTTCTGGTTAAAATTGCTACCCGAATTGATTTTTTCCTTGCTTCTGAATTAAGGTTTGTTTGTGTTTCTGCCTTCTAACTTGTTCGTTAAGTTTCGTGTTAAATTCGATTTCAAATTGAAAACTTTCAATCACTAACGTCTTGTACATCTTTCAGGCTACACACCCATAAAATTTGAGCTCAAAACACTGTCGGGAACATCCCAAACGCCGCCGTCCGAGGGCGGTCCGCACCCACGGACGCTATGTCCGGGGTCCCGGACGCCCTGTCCGTAAGCGCGGACGCCCCCGGACGGTGGCGGTATTTCAAAATTTTCAAAATTTAGGTTTTCTAAAATAATGTCCGGGCCCACAGACATCCTGTCCGTGGCCTCGGACCTTGCAAAATTGTGTTTTCTGTTTAATTCGACTTTTATGTTAACATAGGTTAACTAGGGTCCGTGGGTTCGGACATTAGGTCCGTAGCCACGGACAGAAACAAAATTTGACCTAATTCTGCCTCCGAAACCCTAGTTTAGGAATCTTTAATTTTATTTTAATTTTCTGTCAAAAAATGCTAAAAAACACAAAAAAAAAAATAGAAGCTCGCGCACTTAGGTTAAAACGACTCGTAATAAGCCGTAATTAAACTAAGTAGAGGAAAAACGACTTCTAGGGGTAATGAAAGTAATTGAACCCTAATTAAGTCGAATATCAAGCCCCCGAACCCGAACTCTCCTTTCCTAATTTGATTTAGGTAAAAATTAGGTGGCGACTCATAATAGGTTCCATTGAGCTAGCTTAGGTTTTAATAATTATTGTTTTATGACATAGTTATTAATCTTAGGCTATAAGTGGACCTAAAACCCAACTAGATCCCAATCAATTTAATCAACATGGGATAGGGTTTAAAATCGAGGCTCACAGACTTGCAGGTAATTAAAATACAGTGCGATGTGAATAAGTGTGTACAATAAGTAAGTGTGAATGTGAATGTGAGTTTGATTCGCGGGGCATGAGTGACATCCCAAACTCAGGAGTGCTATCATGCCACTGCTAAGGTCGAGATCACCGTCCGAATGAGAGACGAGGAGAATGCGCACAAGCGCAAGGCTTCGAGCGAGGGTCAAAGCACGCAAGGGCACAGGGGAGGAAAGAAGAAGAAACGTTATCCCCAGTTCCAGAAAGGCCAGCAACAGGGTGACAAAGGCCAAGCCCAGACCATCACTTATGCCTATGCGGCTAAGCCCCTACGCTCTCACCCGCCCAAGAGTAACTACTAAATTCTGAATACCGAGTTTAAGTGTGTGTTGTTATGTTCTGCAGTGTCTATTAATGGTGTAATGTGATAGCCGCTAGCATGGGTTCTGGACCCGAGCGCCACTACTACTGCAAGTGGTGTAACGAAGACCACCATGGCAAGGACTGCACAGGAAATGATATGCAGTGTCGCTACTGCAAGAAAATGGGGCACCGTGACTATGAATGCTACCAGAACCCCAACGACAGGAACTACAGGCCTAAGGGGCAATGGAAGGGTAAGGCCATCGCGACCACTAAAGGCCCGAAAGCGATTAATCAGCCATCCTTAGATCAGGGGAACACTAACTCCCAGAACGGAAATGGGTCGGAAGCTGGCAAGGCCTCCCTGAATGTGGTAGACCGGTTAGAGGCTGCTGGACCCTCTTCTAGACCAGGTACTACATAAACTAATAAGCGAAGTAACTGACTGCTTACCGCATTTCATGCATGTGTTAGCAAGTCTAAATGTATAACTACTTAAGTAATGAGTTAAAGTGTAATGTAAAATTCACCTAAGTTAGATAATCTTAAACCTTAGGAACCTTCAATATTTGCTATCCAATACCTCCCACACCAAACCCCGAAGAAACCACCATCAATGTCACCAAATACCCGATGGAGCAATGTTAGGTTATCCAACCAGGTATGATATTATTAAATGGATACCTGACACCCGAAGCGCAAATACACATAATCCGACGATGCGACGAACTAGGAGCAGCTCCTGGAGGAATCTATACACCCGAATACCCGAGTGGATCGAAGATGAAGTTAAAGATAATGCACATGGGTAGGGACTGGAATCCTTACACCAAGACATATCAAGACGTCTGAGCGGAAGATGGAGCAACCATACCGAGAATACCTGAGGTGTTCCTTGCGGTCGTTAACCACGCCGTGGGAATTGCTCAGTGAGTTGAATCAGATCCAATTTCGAGTGTTGAAGCAGACTTGTGTATTGTGAACTTAACCAGAAAGGTGGACGGTTAGGTTTACACCAAGATAAGGACGAAACACCCGAGTCTCTGAGTAAAGGAGTACCCGTAGTGTCTTGGTCCATTGGTGATACCGCAGTGTTTGTGTATGGCGAGCAGAACCATGCTGATCTCGTAAAGAAGTTAGTGTTGAAGTAAGAGATCTACTAATCATGGGTGGGCAGTTGAGGATGCTATATCACGGTATCAAGAAGATCAAGCTAAATACCTCACATCCGACAGTAATTAATGTCACACACATGAAACCCGGATGTTTAAATTTGACATTTAGGCAATTCTAAGGCCTTGTGCAACCATGTAATGGATGAAACCAGTTGTATGTTAAGGATGCTATATATTAGCTATGTTGACAATGTAAACCAACTTATGGTGTACGAAGTATGTTGATGAATAAAACGACATTGTTTTGAAGTATGTCATCCGTGTTGTTACTGTGTACTTATGAAGTTTGTGAACTGAATTAGGCTATGCACTCGGAATGGGAGGTATACTGAGTGTGTGTAATGAGGCAGAAGCAGGCAAAAGCGACACTATCCTTACCAGTACCTTCCTAGTCAATGGCGTGGACGCATCGATCATGTTCGACTCTAGGGCCTCACACACTTTTATCTCGCTTTCTTTTGCGAAGAGGCTGGGGTTAGATGGTGAAGAGATGCCTGACTTTCTAGTCACTCTTTCGTCGAAAGAACGGATCAAGTGTACCGGCTATCACCGAGATGCTATTGTAAGAAATCAAAGGTGAAGAGTTTCCGATCGACATGATAGAGTTCGAGGGACTTGGATTCGATGTTATTATGGGGATGAACTGGTTGGAGCGGTACAAGGGTCGAATCCTATGTGTCGAGCATCATCTACTTCTTCGGAGTCCGACTGGGGTTACAATTTCATACCGCCAGAGACCCAGGAAGCCTTCGACTCAGATCATCACCGCTATGGCCATGTGTCGTGAGCTGTGAAGAAAGAGTGATGTATACTTCTGCTATGTCCAGGACATAGAGAGAGATCCGGAGTTTAGCCCAGATGTACCGGTAGTGTTGAAGTTTCCTGATGTTTTCTCTAAGGAACTACTCGGCATGCCGCTAGCACGGGCAGTGGAGTTCGAGATTGAATTGGTGCCGGGAAGCGGACCAATAGCAAAGGCGCCCTACCATATAGCTCCCGCTGATATGACTAAGCTCAAAGAGCAGCTGCAAGACCTACTCGACAAGGGATTTATAGGCCTGAGCGTTTCACCATGGAGAGCGCCATTCCTCTTCGTGAAGAAGAAGAACAGTAGTCTCCGCCTCTGCATCGACTACAAGGAGCTAAATGCAGTTACGGTGAAGAACCGTTATCCTTTACCACTTATCGATGACTTATTTGACCAGTAGAAAGGAGCATCAGTATTCTCCAAGACTGACTTACGATCCGGTTACCACCAGGTTGCTATTCGAGAAGGTGACATTGAGAAGAGCGCACTCCGAACCAGATACGGCCAGTACGAGTTCACGGTCATGCCATTTGGTTTATCCAATGCACCAGCCAAGTTTATGAATTAAATGAACCGCTTGTTCCAAGGGGTGAGCATGAAAGCCACCTGAGATGTGTGTTGCAAACGTTGAGAGAAAATCAGTCATATGCAAAATTCTCCAAGTCTGAATTCTGGTTGAACCAAGTTTCATTCCTTGGTCATGTTATTTCCGAGGCTGGGATCGCTGTTGATCCGGCCAAGATAGATGCAGTGCATACCTGGCCTAGACCAAAGACGGTTACCGACATTCGGAGCTTCCTCGGTCTGGCAAGATATTATAGGAGGTTTGTGAAGAACATCTCCGGTGTCTCGAAGCCGATGACTTCCTTAATGAAGAAGGATGCACCATTCAAGTGGATAGACGATTGCGAGAGTTCCTTCCAGAGTCTCAAGGAC
This sequence comes from Limonium bicolor, assembly GCA_023374045.1. Classification (NCBI taxonomy): domain Eukaryota; kingdom Viridiplantae; phylum Streptophyta; class Magnoliopsida; order Caryophyllales; family Plumbaginaceae; genus Limonium; species Limonium bicolor. Next base: position 251,215,415 of record CM041779.1, read on the forward strand.
GCTCTTACCTCTGTTCCAGTCCTGACAATACCAGACGGTACAGACGGTTTTGAGGTCTATTGCGACGCATCCGGGAGATGTATGGGTTGTGTGTTGATGCAACAAGAGAAGGTCGTGGCATACGCCTCCCGACAGCTGAAGAAGCATGAAGAGAACTACCGTACCCACGATTTAGAATTGGGTGTCATCGTCTTCGCCTTGAAGATATGGCGACATCATTTCTATGGGGTAAGCGTGACAATTTATTCGGATCATAAGAGTTTGAAGTATCTGTTTAGTCAGAAAGAGTTGAACATGAGGCAAAAGAAGGTGGGTCGTGTTACTACACTACTATGATATCAACCTTTAATACAAAGAGGGTAAAGCAAATGGGGTAGCTGACGCATTGAGTCACCGAGCATACTCTCTCCATTCGCTAGTCACTCACTCTAGCTTGGTTGAAGAGGTGCGGAGTGCTCAAATGTCGGATCAGCACACACAAGAGATTAGGAAGAAGCTTATTGATGGCACATTTGAGGGTCAGAAGTATGATTTCCGACTCCACGATGATGACCTGATTAGGATTAAGGGTCAACTGTGTATTCTGAGAAGTAGCACCAAGATGAAAGAGTGCATACTGAGTGAATCCCATTGTTCTACTACTTGGATTCACCCCGGAGCTTCAAAGATGTATAAGGGCATGAAACGGTATTTTTGGTGGACTAGAATGAAAAAGGATGTGAATGACTATGTTGTTAGGTGTGTAATTTGTCAAAAGGTCAAGTTTGAGCACCGACGGCCTGGTGGTATGGTGCAGCCAATGCCAGTGCCAGAGTGGTAGTTCCATGACATCTCCATGGACTTCGTAGTAGGGCTTCCATTTACAAGGGGAGGTCTGAACATGATATGGGTCGTTGTTGACCGACTGACCAAGGTGGCCCGATTCATACCAATGAAGGACACTTGGAAAGTGCAAAAGCTTGTAGAGCTCTTTGACTGAGAGATTGTACGGCATCATGGGGTACCGAAAACTATTGTGTCTGATAGGGATACCAGATTTCTCCTGAGGTACTGGAAATCTACACGGGAAGCGCTTGGTACCGAGCTAAAGCTGAGTACAGCGTTCCACCCTCAGACAGATGGTCAGAGTGAGCACACCATCCAGACGCTCGAAGATATGTTACGTGCATGTGCACTTAACTTTCAGACCAGCTGGATTGATAAGTTGCACTAGATCGAGTTTAGCTACAATAGTTACCATGCTTCGATCAAGATGTCTCCCTTCCCGGCTTTGTATGGTAGACCATGCCACACGCCTTTATGCTGGGATTAGTTGAGTGAGGTGGTCATTATAGAACCCGAATATCTGGAGCAAGTACAAGCAGAAGTACGTCAGATACGAGCTAACATGAAGGCAGCTCAAGATAGGCAGAAATCATATGCCGATGTGCGGCGACGTGACCTAGAGTTCACCGTTGGTGACCAGGTATTTCTTAGAGTTTCCCAAATGAAGGGTGTATTTCGTTTTGGCCAGAAAGGCAAGTTGAGCCCAAAATATGTGTGGCCTTATGTTGTGACGGAGCGGATAGGCCCGGTAGCTTACAGACTTGATCTGCCTGCTGAGCTGGGCAAGGTACATTATGTATTACATGTATCAATGTTGAAGAAATATATGTCTCATCTGTCTCATGTACTTCAGCGTGAAAGGCCAATGTTAGAGCCGACCATGAGATCAGTGGAGACTCCCGTACGGATTCTGGACACTAAGACTCGAGCCACTCACCATAAGTCTGCTCGACTAGTGAAGGTCCTCTCGTCTAACCAGGAAGCCGAGGAGGCCACTTGGGATCTGGAAGATAAAATGAGGGAGAAGTACCCGTCATTGTTTACTCACTAGTTTTCGTATGTATAGGGTACGGGGTGTACCCCTTTTTAAGGGGGGTAAAGCCGTTTCAGTTATGTATGTACGGCATGTATTGAAATACATTGTCTATGTTGTTATGTTTTTGTTACCCGGACCTTGAGTGTGAGGGTTGTTATGTAAAGTATGTTTGTTATAGAAGTGTTGTTTTATAAGTAATCCCCGTGTTCAATTTAAATGATGTGTGAGAAGTTTGAACTTTGGGGACAAAGTTCTTTTAAGGGGGTAGATTGAAATACCCCAAACCTTGATATGTTGTTTAAATCTTACACTATGTTATATTAAGGCTGAAAAGTGCCTTAGAAACATTAGTGAACAATTTAAACCATAGAAAACACAATAAAGTACCATAAAGACAATTTGAGCAAGAACATGCTCTAAGCTTGGGATAACCTTGGTTAAGACTCAAAGGGCTTACCAAGACTTTATTAACATGCTAATAGACATGTTAAACCAATTACTAAAGAAAACCAATCTTGAAAACAATGTAAACCACAAAATGTGCTTTAAGGTGTCTTAAAGCACATTTTTGAAAAGTTGTTTTGGAAATGGGTTTTGAGTGGCTAAATGCCCATAATTACTCCTTAATCAACATTTTTAATACTTATTACCACATTTGGAAGTCTAAATCAATGGGTAATAAAAAATTTCACAATTATGTGCACTAATTAGTGAATAGTGCCTAAATAGTGCTAGTTTAGCATTAAGTCAACATAAGTCAATTAAATGGTAAACACAGACCATAAATATCCTAAGAGGGATAAGGGGGCCAGTTTTTAAGTGTGACTCACCACACTTAGCAAGCTAAATAAGGAAGGAATGATAAAGTAAGTTAACTATTTACCTTTTTACTTAAATATTTTTCAAAAGCTTACCTCTCACCTCATTCTCTTATTTTCCTCTTGTTCCCACCGTCTCCAACCTCCTTCCTCCCTTCTCCATCGGATTTTCTATAACACTATCACCATTCTCCATCTTCAAATGCTTGTTACTCCTAGCTCCATGCTCCAAAATCAATTTCAAGACCACCATTCTTCTAGTTAGAGCAATCTCTACAACCTTGTTTTATCAAATCTCCAGGAACTCCATTTCGGTGCCATGAAGATTCACCATAGAAGGAGCAAGAACTCATCTTTTTCTACCTTGTTATTCTCCTTTGCTTGAAGGTAAAGAAAACCAAAGAAAAATTACATTTCCTCTTGTTTTTATTCATGACCGAGAATCACCTCTTGATGGTGTTTTCTCTTGCTCTTTTCTTAGCTTAATTCAAACTTCAAAGGACAATGAGGAGTCCTCTCTTGCTACTTAATCCAACTCTCATTCAATTCAAAGGTAAACATCTATTTTAAGTATGTAAATTTAGGGTTTACATATGAGTTTAAGTATGAATCTTAAAGCTCATTACCCTATATATGTGTGTGTATGGTTAATAGATTGACAAGTGATCAAGTTCCTTGCTGATTTTCAATCCATGAAAACAAGCAAGAAATCTTGAAGAAAAGAGGTAAATAACCTAACCTAATGTAGTTTATGTGCCTTAGGAAATTGAGCTATATTTGCTTAATTAACTACCTAAAGAGCCAACGGGAAATGAGTTAGAGAACCATCCTCAGGAAAGTTATTAAGGTCATATGTGATGTTATGTGTATTTGCATGTCAAAGGCATTTAATATGTGGAAATTCAGTGTTTAAGATTAATGCAATTTAAGGGCCTGAGAGCCATGTTATTTAAGGGCTTAAGTGCCAAGCAATTTAAGTTTATGCATTATATTGTGATGTAGTGTAGTTTAAAGGTTTAGTTGTGTGTAAGCAACATTCTTTGTTTGGATGAATGTCCTTGGTTGTTTAAAGATGAACAACTTTGTGTTTTGGTGTAAGAAAGTGCTAGTGAAGCTATGTCAAAATTTGAGTAGGAAACAAGAAGTTTTAGGTGTTTAAATGAGGTTGGTGACCTAGGTTGTACAAGGAATTGTTAAGGGTTGATTTGGTGAAAGAAAAGGGACTTAGAGTGTTTATAAGCATTAAGAGGACTTAGGCATTGTCCATGAAGTTTGGGGATAGAAAGGGTGATTTAAGATACACCAAAGTCATGGTGGGAGTGTGTTTAAGACCTTAAGGAGTATGTGTAAGGGAAAGGATGATAATGCTGTAACACCCCAACTCTAAATTCCGTAACTAACTTCTAATGACCTCCAACATAATCAGCAAACCGCAGTGGAAATAACTGAAACAGATTTGGTGTTACCACCGCCAGCCACCCACGTGACTGACAAGGCCTTTCCTCCCAACATGTTACGGTCCGAATGACTGGAAATACATTACAATCTCCTTAAAATACATACCAAGTCGCTAAGTCTTAATTAATACAACACACTTCTAAATACATCTTATAACAAAATCAAACAGATCCCAAGTCCTAAGTGTACCCCGCCTACTCTCGGTCAGGTTTGATCTCCTTTGCGTACCTGTGAATGGTTGGCCATGAAATGGCTCAGCCAAACGAATTGCTGGTATGGAATTGTGTAGCCCACATGCGACCGGGCTACACTCAACTAATTGGTTGGATGAACATGTGGCTAATTTATTAACAGACATGCATATATATTGTAATACTGTAAACACTCAGCATACCGATCACATAGTCTGCAAATAAACAACAAGTGATCCTACTCAACGGGATCAAATCGTCACAACAGGGTTATCCTTCTTTCATCTTAATTAGTACAATGCTCTCATTGGTATTGTTTATGTACAAATAATTTCCCTTACAATCCATACAACGGGATTGTGCATATACATTTAAATGTCTCAAGACAGTCTGACTTTGAAGACTGTTTACAGTTTCAACTTAGGGCAGGGGGCCCGTACCAAGTGAACGCTACGCATCACAAACCAATAATTTGTGCCGATAGTGGCATATATACATAAATACATATACATATAACTCACCCCTGTCAATGATCACATGCTAGAGACGGGGAGCCAATCGCTTGGCTTCGGGGCAGCGCAGTCCGTAGACGCACTCTAACGAGGTTGGTCCTATTATAGATACCACCCTCTCAATCCAATAAACACGTGTGCCCGGTCTACCTGGATCCTCTCATCCCCCCAGTAGTTAGCAATAATCAAATTCTCATAATCCCTTCCTTTGTTACTTCGCGACATCACTTTGATGTCGTTAACAATTAATAAGGTAGTTATAAATTTGTATCACACTCATATACATCCATCCTCTCAATCTCCTTGAGTTCTCTATTCATGATCCAATTCCCATTCCCCGTATATTAGGCTACTCTACTGAGTAGTTAGCAGCACGACAAACATCAAGATGGATAAATCACCACGCAATTACGAGCAACAATAATAGTCCAGTTTACATGCTTTAATCTTGGGGGTCATTTTTTCACACAAACAACTAGCACACATGTCGAGTATAACTCGGTAGCAAGAAGGCTACAAGAAACCATACCTTGGCCTAATAGACGTCCGTCTAATCTCGTCTAGTAGTCCCGACTATCCAATCCAGGTTCCACCTATAGTCATTATTTAAATGTGTTAATAACTCGTCCGGTTATTAATTCATTGTTATGAAACGGTTTCTTACGTTCTAGCCCTTACGTGCCTGTGCATGCTACCCATGCTTGTACGTACTAGTTTCATACCGTATTACAATGTGTGTACGTTATTCCCGTTATCCTAAGCGTTATACGATTACCGTTCGTCGATATTTCTTTCATCCCAATACCTTATTTGTAATTAAGGTTTCGTTTGTTTATTGTAAAGTCTTTATTTACGGGACTTATATTAGTATGTAATCTTCTTGCAACCACCTTCATAATCCCATGTATACATGTCATTTACCTCCCTTGAATTAGCTAAAAACCCTTAAAGGTATATACATATATATATCTAGATCACATGTTAGTAATTGTCTAAATATACTAACAATTTTACTGACTCCTTAATAATACCCCTAGGTCCCATATGGACCCGCATATTTTAGATCTTACTTATTTGGATCCTAACCCCAAATAATATTTTATAGGTCACCTATGGACACAATATTTTATAACTTCCTCCTTTAAAAACTATCCCCAAATAATACTTTAATGTTTACACATTAATTCCTTTTTTTTACTTATACAACCCATAGTTTTAATTTCATAATTCCTTAAGTCAAGATTTCTTTTCTCATTCCTCCAAATATCCACATAGGGCCTATTGTAATTTTAATTCGGCTAAGGACCACTATATTTTTGGATATTTACAATATAACCCAATTAATTTGTAAGCTTTACATTTCATTTCCAATTACATCATATTATATAGTTTTAATTCCTTACTTTATTAAATTATAATTCCTCCTCTGTAATTTCGGTAATTATTATTTGATCACAACAATCTTCGGTAATTACCTTTCAGCCACTCTTACTTCCAGTCTTGCGTCAAGTTTCTATTTTTTTATATTTCTCCCCTTAAACCTTATAACATTTTCATATATATTATTATTATCATATAACCTATAGTTTTTAATATTCCTTTCTAGTAAATTCCAAGTTCCCTTAATATTTTCGGAAATTACACAACAGCCCTATAGTTATTTCGGTTTTTTTTACACCAACCTTTCTATATTCACATTTTAACCCCTTAAATCTTACAACATTTATATAATATTACATGATCTATAGTTTTAAATTTTATTCTGGCTAATTCCGAATGTTCCACCACACATCTGTAATTTATACTTCAGCCCCCAATTTAATTTGGTTTTTGCGCTAAACTTCTCTTAATTACATTTTTCATCCCAAACTTTTATAAACTTTATGAAATACCCCGATCTTAAATATGGTGATTAGATTATTTTAATATGTTATTTAAGGGCCTAATAGTGCCTAAGTAATTTTGGTAAAAAAATAAATCCAAAAGAAATGAGAAAACGCTTGGAAAGTGGAAAACGCTAAAATAAGCGTTAAATAAACATAGGAGGTACGAGACCTCGGTTAGAGTATTATAAGGATTCCTAAGGCTTATTAATGCCTAATTAGTATATGGGAATGATTCCTGAAGAAAACGTATCCGATTAATGTATTAAAACGCTAATAGAGCTTAAGCGCACGTTTTTCGAGAATGCCCGAAAACGTGATTTTAAGTGGTTAAACGAACCTGTAAAAATTATAAATCATTAAACAACTATTATTAAGCATTAACGGAAGCTTGATAACCAATAAAAATTAAAGAAACGAGAAAATTCCAGAAACGGGCCCGGTTAGTGAATAGTACCTAAACCAGGTAAAATAACTAGCGTTTTCTGTAAAAGACGAAAAACGCACCAGCCTGTAACAGTTATGTGGGCCGGTTTTTAATTGTGAGACAGCCCTCTCACATACCTAATAAGCTAGAAAGAAATAAAGGAAAGAAAGAAAGAAAAGTAGAAAAGCAACCCCACCCTCTCTCTCCTCTCTCATTTCTCTTTTCTTCCTTCTCTTTCCTCGCTCTCTTTTTCCTCCATCGTTTTTTTCTCCCCTCTGGTTGCAGCCGATTCCTTCCTCCTCCCATGGATACTCTATCTCCTTCTCCATGCTCTATCTTCATTTGAGCTCCAAATGTAAAAATAATTACATATTTGTAACCCCCTCATCCTCCTCTATCATTCCCTCTTTTCAAAATTCGAAAAGGATGAGTTTCATCTCCATGGGTTTTCCCCATTTGAAGAGAAAAGCACACCATTATGGAGCTTGGAGTCTCCTCTTCCCAACATGTAACACCCCAACTATTAACAACATACTTATTAACACATCGCAGCGGAATTCATAACCAAAAACATCACTTAACTCTTTGGTGTTACACGCCGTTAGCCACCCACGTGGCTAACAAGGCTAACATGCATACAACGTACCGGTCTGATGGACTGAACTCCCGAGCAACTACACATAAATCCCGTTCCATATTCAACATCCGTTATATACTTACGTTACAACTGTACCGAGTATCTTCTAACTAATGCCGATACAACTGCGGTCTTACTACACCTATAATACATTCACAAATCTCGTGACCACCACATACAAATAACTACCCCGTCCTACTCTCGAACGGCTACCAGCTTCATTGTACCTGAAAAGTAATGGGGGCCCCCAAAGGGGGTCAGCACCTTTGCTGGTATGGTAATCCCGCAGCCCGCATGCTACCGGGCCACGCACAACTATTTGTCGTCTTAGCATGCGGTTGATTTTATTTCAAACATGCACAAACTCATACGTAACATGCTTATAAGCAAACATCCATTAATAGGACACAACACAATTAACACACACACTCAATAACAGTACACTTCACTTTATAACATACTCACTTAATTTCTCTCCTCTGAGAGGATATAACTTTATTTAGGGAATGCCGGGGTAATATAAGCCCGAGCACAACATACATACATTTCCTTTACTTGAGTGGCGGCCTCATATAGGACCGATCACAACATACATAATTTCCCCCTAACTCCAATAGTGATGAGGTAGGTAAGCCTTTGTTAAGCTTGTGGGTGGTTGTAATTCCAGGAGGAAGAACAACCGTAACATAACAAAGAGGGAGTCGAAGCGAACTTAGGCATCGACACCCTACCAACATTATACATAATTTCCCTCCTAGCCCAATGTGGAGGTCGGGTAGGTAAGCTTTGGCTAAGCTAGTGGGAGGTCGAAATCCAATGAAGGAAAACAACCCTAACATAACAGGATGGGAGTTAATTTACATATATATATATTAACTCCCAAACAATATGCGCGACCGGAACAACCGGATTCCTCTCCATACATAACATATACTTATTAGTTAGAGGTTCCCTTATGGAACTTACCACATACATACATCACATAGTGCTACTAACTCGGTTAGACACATAAGGGGTGTAATATCCCTTTTTCACAAACATGGATAACTGTATCCAGTAACAACAACAACATATCCAACAAGCCACATACATCACACATAATCACAACATACACTAATGCACGGATAGCCGTAGTTAGAACGTTCCCATGGGTTGGGACGTTTATTCCGAATACCGATCTCTTATGTGAACCTAAAGTCGGTTAACTATTATTTAACACATAACTAAGGTTAAGCGGTATCGGAATTAATTACGCCACAATAATGAATTACTGTAAACTCATTTCATGCTTTATCTTGCAAGGTGGCAAACACACAGAAAAACACATTGGCATAAAAGCCGGTGTAATCCGGTAGGACACAGGTTGCAAGAAAACCATACCTGTCACCGAAGGTGCACTCTAGTGTGCCATCACATGTTCCTTGAATCTCTTTAAATAACTGATAACATTATTACTATCTTTATCAACATCGGGGTATAATATAATTATTTACGTCTAATGCGCCCATGATTAACCCCGTTCGGTAGTTTATAACTTTACACTTTTATTACAACTTTTCCCCACTCAATTACCTTTATAACTCACTTAATTTATCCTTAACAACCTTATAACATCATCACATATTAATCCCCATCTTTGGATATCATTTCCTACCCTTAAACAAAATTTTGGTCAACATTACCCTGTGTCCGAACTTGTGTCCGGACATCCAAGGTCGGACACAAGTCGAAACAAATTATGGGAAAATTTTCAAGGCGTCCGAACTTGTGTCCGGACATCTAAGGTCGGACACAAGTCGAAACAGAAATCTGAAAAAAATTTCAACATGTCCGAACTTGTGTCCGGACATCTAAGGTCGGACACAAGTCGAAAAAAATCTGGAAAAATTCATACACGCGTCCGAACTTGTGTCCGGACATCTAAGGTCGGACACAAGTCGAGACTCAATTCTGGGAAAATTTTTTAGACGCGTCCGAACTTCGAAGGACGGACAGAAGTCCGGACATCACTCAACTCCGAAAAAAATTTTAACGCGACGGGGCATGTCCGAACTTCCAAGTCCGGACGGAAGTTCGGACGTGCCCAGAATTTCAATAAACAGAGGCAATTTATATCTATGTTTACACTCCCAAAAATCCACACTCACTCATTAAAATCCCAAGTCATCTAGCACCATTTTGCTATCATTCTTGCACTCTCCTAACTCCATTATTTATCCACCTTTACAAAACCAAAACTTCACTCATTTCAACACTAAACAACCCAATTAAACACCTTAGTCCTCTCATCCATAAAATCATCATCTAACACTCATTTCCCAATGAAATTTTGACATAACTTCCCATAATCTTACATATTCATTCTCATCAATTATCATCAAAACACAACCTCTTCATTCCTAATCTAGCCACACCCTTTCAAGGGTCCTAACAGCACATTACAATTCCTCAAATTCCATCAACAACAACATAATCACCATAACTCTCCACAACCACAATGTAAATCTCAAACTCAAAACATTTGGCTCTTAAGGCCCTCAACTCAACATCAATTCACAAATTCCTCCAAAACCAACTAAACACATTTCAACATATATTCCAATCCATAATTTTGGGTTCATTAATTTGTTTACCCATCCCAAACACTTAAACAATTTATAAACAAAGTTTAAGGTAGTTCTTCTTACCTTAAATTTCACAAGTCTCTCAAATTCTCCTCTTGCTCCAAACCTTCTCCAAAAATCGGTTAAGAGGGTATGGAGTTTCCAAACTCCACCCCAACACCCAAGAACACAAAACATACACAATTAATCATCTAAACCCTTAGAACTCAATTTAATCAAAGGGCTAGAATTAGGGTTTACCTTTTGAAGCTTTTAAGAGGGATTTTCTCCCTTGAATCAAGAAGGAAACTACTCCACCATTGAAGGATAAATTTGGAGCTCAAGAACAAGGAGAAAACAAGGTATCAAAAATGGTGAAAAATCAATTACACCAAGAGATGAAGAGGGAATGACTTTTTCTTGGAAATTTTTACCTTAGAAGAAAGAGGAGACTCCAAGCTTCTCATTGGTGCCATTTTCTCCTCAAATGGTGAAAACCCATGGAGGTCAACTTCATCCTTTTGGAATTTTGAAAAGAGAGGATGATAGAGGAGGATGAGAGAAGAAGAATATGTAATTATTTGTGTGATTGGAGCTCAAGTAGAGCTTGGGGATGAAGAAGAATGGAGGAAGCCATTGTTGGCTTGGTTGGGAAGTTCCATCGGCAGAGAGAGAGAGGAGGGAGACCGGCTGGGAGAGAAAGAGGAAGAGAGAGAGGGGAAAAAGGAAATAAGGAAAGAGAGAGAGAGTGAGGGGTATTTGTGCCCCTTTGTTATTTGGCTCTCTTGACTTAATTAATTAGTTAACTGGTCACATGTGAGTGGGCTGTCTACATAAATAAAACCGGCCCACCAATATAAACACGCTGGAGCGTTTTTCGTCTTTTGACAGAAAACGCTCGTTTAATTGCCCGGTTTAGTACTATTCACTAACCGGGACTGTTTACCGGAATTTCCTCTTTCCTTTAATTTTAATGGCTATTAAACTCCCATTAATGTTTAATTATTGTTATAAAATCAACTATTATTTTTACGGGGTCGTTTAACTGTTTAAAGTCATGTTTTCGGGTTTCCTCGAAAAACGCGCCTTAGACTCCGTTAGCGTTTTAACGCATTGTTTGGATCCGTTTTCTTCCGGAATTTCTCCCACATGTTATTAATGTGTAATTAAGGTATAAAATATATTTATAACCCCAGTGAGAGTTTTATACCTCCTAAAACAATTAAATACGTGTTTTCACGTTTTGTGACTTTTACGCATTTTCTTTTTCTTTTTTTTTTTATTTCTTCACCAATAATCTTAAGGACTTAATTAGCCTTAGAAAATTATAATTACATAATTAATTAACACATTAAGGTTTGGGGTATTTCAATCTACCCCCCTTAAAAGAACTTCGTCCTCGAAGTTCACACTTCCCTAGCGTCATTTGAATTAGAACACAGGGATTACTTGTAGTATAAAACCTCTATAACAAACACACTTTACATCATGACCTCGGACTTGATGGTCCGGGTAACACATCCATACATACATAACATTTAGTAACCTCGGACTTAATGGTCCGGGTACCTTAACAACATTATACATACATAACAACCCTTTGACTCTTGGTCTGGGTAACATAACAACATTTAGACTCGTGGTCTTGATAACACAACATCCTTTAGACACATAGGTCTTGATAACATAACACTTCCGGAATTCAATCACATTAGGACTCAAGGTCCAAAATAATAATTATTACACATACCACACAACATGTCTTAGCATGTATATCCACCAGAAATTCCTTTTCCATCTCTTCATGGGTTCGAGACCCATGCAGAGTACATATACACTGTGATCCCGCAGAACCGGTCGCGATGGACACTCTGGTCCCCGTTCCTTTGGGAGATCAAAACAATTGCATACATCTTTAAAATATACTTCTCATGTCACCGGTCCGAAGACAAAGGCTCGTACGTCCTCAGCTCGTGAGCAAGTAGTAGGAAAGTACCCTCTATGAGGTTAAGTATAATGAAATCCTTTATTGGAAGGATACAAGTTGAAAATCCTCTACGAGGTCACATAAAGGTAGTCCTTCCTTTGAAAATACCACCTAAGAATCTTAAAATATTTATTGAAGTCTAGAAAGTACCAATTGCAAATTTGAAACCCAATTTAAAATTCTTTTGAAAGCTCCATACAACTCCAAGTCCAATTATTGTTAACTGCATCTTATTCTTGATGTGGTTATTTATGACCACTTATAGGGAGTTTCAAGAATCATCCAACCCTGATGTGATCAGCATCAGTGTTGAACTATCTCTCCACCCCAATTTGTGTTCGGCTTCCCTTGATCTCATGATAATCAAGTTTCACCTCCCACTTTAATTTCAAACAACAACTAATTCAAGCATGTATCATTTTCTATCTTCTAATCCATCTAGTCGTACTCATTACATCTCCAAGGGTGGAACTATGTCCATCAATCATCTTCCAGATTCATTTTAAATCAAGTTACCTAGGGACTTTAATTCTCACTAGGTTCTACATTGGTGTCATACCTCTTCATAAATCACAATACTGTATATATACATATATCCATATATATTTTTTATCAAAATATAATACACAATATTACTTTTGGTATCATATGAACATACACTGTCGGGGTTTTAGTTCCCCGGGAGTTTTTCTACTCCCTTATACTTATACTTTCACACACATTTGTTGACACAATAAACACACTTATCGCAAGGGTATTCGCATCTTCCGTGCGTAATTACCATGATTAACCATGAATGAATGTGTATGTTTATGTAACACACACTAATCATCAAAACAATCATTTTGTGCTATGCCCATCATGGTTCACGTACACTTGTACGGTAAAAGACACTAAGTGGTTCTGCGCTCTACCCCCCTTAAAAGGGATTACGCCCACGTAATCAATCAGTTAATCACTGGTTTAGAACATTCTACCGTCGTGAAGTGTTTTACCTCCACGCGGTTTATTATACAACCTGTTCTGGTTTGAGGATCTTAGCCATATTGGCGGTTTAGTCCTTAACCAAGAATTCTCACTAGAGCTTATTTTAGCTCTTAACTGGTTTCGATTCTGGCCTGTGAGGCTTTTAGGCATCATTTATTTGCCATGCACTCATGTTCACTACACACATTTATCACTTGAATTGCTGGCTCACTAGTTTCTGCTGCGCAACTCTTGATAACTTAGAGCTTAGTTTGCTCCATACATTATCCTTACTGTATTATGCATCCCCGGTTATCACCTTTATCTTGGTAATAATGGTTTCTCAACCGACGCGTGGTATTTCTTACCGTGAGCGAATTCGGTGAGTTACAAACTTTCTATTCATTTCCACGATGATCTATTGTATTCTACAATGATTTACTTGGTTTCTTCCGACTTACTGTCGGTTAAGTTTGAGCTACTACCTTTTGGGTAGTACTCTGTCGGTTATTTCCAACACTTGAGGTATGCTCCATACCGATATTCAACAATCGTGCTACTGTAGTCACTTATGTCAACCAGGTACCCTTTGATTGGTACTACCGTGCTTCTCTTATGCATCGGTTTTATCACACTATAATTCTTGTCCTTCCATCACATTTAACATTTTCAGACTTCCTAGCTATCTCACTTGATCATTACCGTGCAAGCGCAATACCAAAACACTCAGTCATACAGAGTGCAGAGGCGTAAACTCTTGGCAGTAAGTCCCTTATGAGATAGCAATAGGAATTCATACTATGTTCCTTATCACGTAGCATCAACTATTGGCGTATTGCTCAGTCTGTGTATCATTACTTATTTTGTATCTCCACTGGTTTTAACTCATAACTGGTCTTATTCGCCATACAACTATTTAACAATGCGTATACAACAGTCGCTCACTGCGCACTGTACTCTTTGTCATCGTATAATATTAACTTACACTGCATCCGCTATTATATTAGCTTCTGCCATTACACTGTGTTTCGCCATTTATTTGGCTGGTTGCTGAATACGCTATTCTTTGAGACTTTAAGCTCCTTGAGCGTTGTTCATTTCACATCTAGCATCCCACACGTAATGGTGGTTGCTATTCGACTTATCACCCTTTCAGTCTCCACAACTGGTACAACTCTTTTCATAGTAACAACGGGTCAACCTTTAACACATTCCCTGAACTTAATTCACAACTAACTACCGCTATTGCGGTCTCACAATGTCAGAGGTATCCTCACTCTTGAAGCAGTGGTTCGTTATCCGCTTACCTACTTATATAACATAAACCTCCATAATCAATAAAATTTCCTTAACACATTTTACTTGTGGCTTATACGCCCTATTGTCTCGAGCTCTGCTCATTGTAGGCTGTTCACACACATTTACTTCCCGTACATAACACGGTTTATAGGTTGTATTGGGCTCCATGATTTATTCCTTTCATGGGATGCCCCTTCAAGGATGTCAGACTTCCTCCTGACGCCTTTTGCTTAAACTGGGTGTTAGTTTCGACCCTTGCGTTTCTATCACGTTATCTCATTCAACCGTTGTTGATCCAAACACCCTTTTAAGGATAGTTCCTGGGTGTTACTAGGTCATGCCATTACATCTGGCTTACACTTATTGGTATGTTTAACTTACTACTTCGCCCTGCGTTCTTTGCTGGGTTAAATATCCTCTTCAGTGAGATTGATATCCCTAGTGATCATCTCGGGAGTTTCATCCCGATCATTGCACATTGACGTATCCATAGTAGGCATTTGCCTCATCATATGTAGGCTGGGTACTTACTCCAGCTATTATGTTCACCCCTCAGGATTCTTGAGACATATTCCACGTCTTTACTTACTAACCAGTGCACTTCGCACTTGTTCACCTTTAAACATTTCCTTAAAGTGAATTTACTGATTCCTTTAGTCTTCCTTAACTTAACTGGGTTATGGGCCCACCACGCTTCCGCTGCCAAGAGTGAGAGATGATAAGTCGCTGGCACTGCCAAGCCAGTCGACATAGTGTTCCTCCCCAAACACTATAAGACACCCCCTGGGCCGCGATCTCTCTCTTCGGCCAACTCAGGATTCCCAACTCCAGACAGGGTAAGCAAGTTCAGCGCTCACAATTGGATCCCAGTCAAACCATGTCCACATCACTTTGTTACCCTCACTTGAGTTATAAGCCGACGTTACTCAGCTCGGTACTTCAGTCATCAGAGCGATACTTCGCTCTGATACCACTTTTTGTAACACCCCAACTACTAACAACATACTTATTAACACATCGTAGCGGAATTCATAACCAAAAACATCACTTAACTCTTTGGTGTTACACGCCGTTAGCCACCCACGTGGCTAACAAGGCTAACATGCATACAACGTACCGGTCTGATGGACTGAACTCCCGAGCAACTACACATAAATCCCGTTCCATATTCAACATCCGTTATATACTTACGTTACAACTGTACTGAGTATCTTCTAACTAATGCCGATACAACTTCGGTCTTACTACACCTACAATACATTCACAAATCTCGTGACCACCACATACAAATACTACCCCGTCCTACTCTCGAACGGCTACCAGCTTCATTGTACCTGAAAAGTAATGGGGGCCCCCAAAGGGGGTCAGCACCTTTGCTGGTATGGTAATCCCGCAGCCCGCATGCTACCGGGCCACGCCCAACTATTTGTCGTCTTAGCATGCGGTTGATTTTATTTCAAACATGCACAAACTCATACGTAACATGCTTATAAGCAAACATCCATTAATAGGACACAACACAATTAACACACACACTCAATAACAGTACACTTCACTTTATAACATACTCACTTAATTTCTCTCCTCTGAGAGGATATAACTTTATTTAGGGAATGCCGGGGTAATATAAGCCCGAGCACAACATACATACATTTCCTTTACTTGAGTGGTGGCCTCATATAGGACCGATCACAACATACATAATTTCCCCCTAACTCCAATAGTGATGAGGTAGGTAAGCCTTTGTTAAGCTTGTGGGTGGTTGTAATTCCAGGAGGAAGAACAACCGTAACATAACAAAGAGGGAGTCGAAGCGAACTTAGGCATCGACACCCTACCAACATTATACATAATTTCCCTCCTAGCCCGATGTGGAGGTCGGGTAGGTAAGCTTTGGCTAAGCTAGTGGGAGGTCGAAATCCAATGAAGGAAAACAACCCTAACATAACAGGATGGGAGTTAATTTACATATATATATATATTAACTCCCAAACAATACGCGCGACCGGAACAACCGGATTCCTCTCCATACATAACATATACTTATTAGTTAGAGGTTCCCTTATGGAACTTACCACATACATACATCACATAGTGCTACTAACTCGGTTAGACACATAAGGGGTGTAATATCCCTTTTTCACAAACATGGATAACTGTATCCAGTAACAACAACAACATATCCAACAAGCCACATACATCACACATAATCACAACATACACTAATGCACGGATAGCCGTAGTTAGAACGTTCCCATGGGTTGGGACGTTTATTCCGAATACCGATCTCTTATGTGAACCTAATGTCGGTTAACTATTATTTAACACATAACTAAGGTTAAGCGGTATCGGAATTAATTACGCCACAATAATGAATTACTGTAAACTCATTTCATGCTTTATCTTGCAAGGTGGCAAACACACAGAAAAACACATTGGCATAAAAGCCGGTGTAATCCGGTAGGACACAGGTTGCAAGAAAACCATACCTGTCACCGAAGGTGCACTCTAGTGTGCCATCACATGTTCCTTGAATCTCTTTAAATAACTGATAACATTATTACTATCTTTATCAACATCGGGGTATAATATAATTATTTACGTCTAATGCGCCCATGATTAACCCCGTTCGGTAGTTTATAACTTTACACTTTTATTACAACTTTTCCCCACTCAATTACCTTTATAACTCACTTAATTTATCCTTAACAACCTTATAACATCATCACATATTAATCCCCATCTTTGGATATCATTTCCTACCCTTAAACAAAATTTTTGGTCAACATTACCCTGTGTCCGAACTTGTGTCCGGACATCCAAGGTCGGACACAAGTCGAAACAAATTATGGGAAAATTTTCAAGGCGTCCGAACTTGTGTCCGGACATCTAAGGTCGGACACAAGTCGAAACAGAAATCTGAAAAAAATTTCAACATGTCCGAACTTGTGTCCGGACATCTAAGGTCGGACACAAGTCGAACAAAATCTGGAAAAATTCATACACGCGTCCGAACTTGTGTCCGGACATCTAAGGTCGGACACAAGTCGAGACTCAATTCTGGGAAAATTTTTTAGACGCGTCCGAACTTCGAAGGTCGGACAGAAGTCCGGACATCACTCAACTCCGAAAAAAATTTTAACGCGATGGGGCATGTCCGAACTTCCAAGTCCGGACGGAAGTTCGGACGTGCCCAGAATTTCAATAAACAGAGGCAATTTCTATCTATGTTTACACTCCCAAAAATCCACACTCACTCATTAAAATCCCAAGTCATCTAGCACCATTTTGCTATCATTCTTGCACTCTCTAACTCCATTATTTATCCACCTTTACAAAACCAAAACTTCACTCATTTCAACACTAAACAACCCAATTAAACACCTTAGTCCTCTCATCCATAAAATCATCATCTAACACTCATTTCCCAATGAAATTTTGACATAACTTCCCCATAATCTTACATATTCATTCTCATCAATTATCATCAAAACACAACCTCTTCATTCCTAATCTAGCCACACCCTTTCAAGGGTCCTAACAGCACATTACAATTCCTCAAATTCCATCAACAACAACATAATCACCATAACTCTCCACAACCACAATGTAAATCTCAAACTCAAAACATTTGGCTCTTAAGGCCCTCAACTCAACATCAATTCACAAATTCCTCCAAAACCAACTAAACACATTTCAACATATATTCCAATCCATAATTTTGGGTTCATTAATTTGTTTACCCATCCCAAACACTTAAACAATTTATAAACAAAGTTTAAGGTAGTTCTTCTTACCTTAAATTTCACAAGTCTCTCAAATTCTCCTCTTGCTCCAAACCTTCTCCAAAAATCGGTTAAGAGGGTATGGAGTTTCCAAACTCCACCCCAACACCCAAGAACACAAAACATACACAATTAATCATCTAAACCCTTAGAACTCAATTTAATCAAAGGGCTAGAATTAGGGTTTACCTTTTGAAGCTTTTAAGAGGGATTTTCTCCCTTGAATCAAGAAGGAAACTACTCCACCATTGAAGGATAAATTTGGAGCTCAAGAACAAGGAGAAAACAAGGTATCAAAAATGGTGAAAAATCAATTACACCAAGAGATGAAGAGGGAATGACTTTTTCTTGGAAATTTTTACCTTAGAAGAAAGAGGAGACTCCAAGCTTCTCATTGGTGCCATTTTCTCCTCAAATGGTGAAAACCCATGGAGGTCAACTTCATCCTTTTGGAATTTTGAAAAGAGAGGATGATAGAGGATGAGAGGAAGAAGAATATGTAATTATTTGTGTGATTGGAGCTCAAGTGGAGCTTGGGGATGAAGAAGAATGGAGGAAGCCATTGTTGGCTTGGTTGGGAAGTTCCATCGGCAGAGAGAGAGGAGGGAGACCGGCTGGGAGAGAAAGAGGAAGAGAGAGAGGGGAAAAAGGAAATAAGGAAAGAGAGAGAGTGAGGGGTATTTGTGCCCCTTTGTTATTTGGCTCTCTCTTGACTTAATTAATTAGTTAACTGGTCACATGTGAGTGGGCTGTCTACATAAATAAAACCGGCCCACCAATATAAACACGCTGGAGCGTTTTTCGTCTTTTGACAGAAAACGCTCGTTTAATTGCCCGGTTTAGTACTATTCACTAACCGGGACTGTTTACCGGAATTTCCTCTTTCCTTTAATTTTAATGGCTATTAAACTCCCATTAATGTTTAATTATTGTTATAAAATCAACTATTATTTTTACGGGGTCGTTTAACTGTTTAAAGTCATGTTTTCGGGTTTCCTCGAAAAACGCGCCTTAGACTCCGTTAGCGTTTTAACGCATTGTTTGGATCCGTTTTCTTCCGGAATTTCTCCCACATGTTATTAATGTGTAATTAAGGTATAAAAATATATTTATAACCCCAGTGAGAGTTTTATACCTCCTAAAACAATTAAATACGTGTTTTCACGTTTTGTGACTTTTACGCATTTTCTTTTTCTTTTTGGTTTTTTATTTCTTCACCAATAATCTTAAGGACTTAATTAGCCTTAGAAAATTATAATTACATAATTAATTAACACATTAAGGTTTGGGGTATTTCAATCTACCCCCTTAAAAGAACTTCGTCCTCGAAGTTCACACTTCCCTAGCGTCATTTGAATTAGAACACAGGGATTACTTGTAGTATAAAACCTCTATAACAAACACACTTTACATCATGACCTCGGACTTGATGGTCCGGGTAACACATCCATACATACATAACATATTTAGTAACCTCGGACTTAATGGTCCGGGTACCTTAACAACATTATACATACATAACAACCCTTTGACTCTTGGTCTGGGTAACATAACAACATTTAGACTCGTGGTCTTGATAACACAACATCCTTTAGACACATAGGTCTTGATAACATAACACTTCCGGAATTCAATCACATTAGGACTCAAGGTCCAAAATAATAATTATTACACATACCACACAACATGTCTTAGCATGTATATCCACCAGAAATTCCTTTTCCATCTCTTCATGGGTTCGAGACCCATGCAGAGTACATATACACTGTGATCCCGCAGAACCGGTCGCGATGGACACTCTGGTCCCCGTTCCTTTGGGAGATCAAAACAATTGCATACATCTTTAAAATATACTTCTCATGTCACCGGTCCGAAGACAAAGGCTCGTACGTCCTCAGCTCGTGAGCAAGTAGTAGGAAAGTACCCTCTATGAGGTTAAGTATAATGAAATCCTTTATTGGAAGGATACAAGTTGAAAATCCTCTACGAGGTCACATAAAGGTAGTCCTTCCTTTGAAAATACCACCTAAGAATCTTAAAATATTTATTGAAGTCTAGAAAGTACCAATTGCAAATTTGAAACCCAATTTAAAATTCTTTTGAAAGCTCCATACAACTCCAAGTCCAATTATTGTTAACTGCATCTTATTCTTGATGTGGTTATTTATGACCACTTATAGGGAGTTTCAAGAATCATCCAACCCTGATGTGATCAGCATCAGTGTTGAACTATCTCTCCACCCCAATTTGTGTTCGGCTTCCCTTGATCTCATGATAATCAAGTTTCACCTCCCACTTTAATTTCAAACAACAACTAATTCAAGCATGTATCATTTTCTATCTTCTAATCCATCTAGTCGTACTCATTACATCTCCAAGGGTGGAACTATGTCCATCAATCATCTTCCAGATTCATTTTAAAACAAGTTACCTAGGGACTTTAATTCTCACTAGGTTCTACATTGGTGTCATACCTCTTCATAAATCACAATACTGTATATATACATATATCCATATATATATTTTTTATCAAAATATAATACACAATATTACTTTTGGTATCATATGAACATACACTGTCGGGGTTTTAGTTCCCCGGGAGTTTTTCTACTCCCTTATACTTATACTTTCACACACATTTGTTGACACAATAAACACACTTATCGCAAGGGTATTCGCATCTTCCGTGCGTAATTACCATGATTAACCATGAATGAATGTGTATGTTTATGTAACACACACACTAATCATCAAAACAATCATTTTGTGCTATGCCCATCATGGTTCACGTACACTTGTACGGTAAAAGACACTAAGTGGTTCTGCGCTCTACCCCCCTTAAAAGGGATTACGCCCACGTAATCAATCAGTTAATCACTGGTTTAGAACATTCTACCGTCGTGAAGTGTTTTACCTCCACGCGGTTTATTATACAACCTGTTCTGGTTTGAGGATCTTAGCCATATTGGCGGTTTAGTCCTTAACCAAGAATTCTCACTAGAGCTTATTTTAGCTCTTAACTGGTTTCGATTCTGGCCTGTGAGGCTTTTAGGCATCATTTATTTGCCATGCACTCATGTTCACTACACACATTTATCACTTGAATTGCTGGCTCACTAGTTTCTGCTGCGCAACTCTTGATAACTTAGAGCTTAGTTTGCTCCATACATTATCCTTACTGTATTATGCATCCCCGGTTATCACCTTTATCTTGGTAATAATGGTTTCTCAACCGACGCGTGGTATTTCTTACCGTGAGCGAATTCGGTGAGTTACAAACTTTCTATTCATTTCCACGATGATCTATTGTATTCTACAATGATTTACTTGGTTTCTTCCGACTTACTGTCGGTTAAGTTTGAGCTACTACCTTTTGGGTAGTACTCTGTCGGTTATTTCCAACACTTGAGGTATGCTCCATACCGATATTCAACAATCGTGCTACTGTAGTCACTTATGTCAACCAGGTACCCTTTGATTGGTACTACCGTGCTTCTCTTATGCATCGGTTTTATCACACTATAATTCTTGTCCTTCCATCACATTTAACATTTTCAGACTTCCTAGCTATCTCACTTGATCATTACCGTGCAAGCGCAATACCAAAACACTCAGTCATACAGAGTGCAGAGGCGTAAACTCTTGGCAGTAAGTCCCTTATGAGATAGCAATAGGAATTCATACTATGTTCCTTATCACGTAGCATCAACTATTGGCGTATTGCTCAGTCTGTGTATCATTACTTATTTTGTATCTCCACTGGTTTTAACTCATAACTGGTCTTATTCGCCATACAACTATTTAACAATGCGTATACAACAGTCGCTCACTGCGCACTACTCTTTGTCATCGTATAATATTAACTTACACTGCATCCGCTATTATATTAGCTTCTGCCATTACACTGTGTTTCGCCATTTATTTGGCTGGTTGCTGAATACGCTATCTTTGAGACTTTAAGCTCCTTGAGCGTTGTTCATTTCACATCTAGCATCCCACACGTAATGGTGGTTGCTATTCGACTTATCACCCTTTCAGTCTCCACAACTGGTACAACTCTTTTCATAGTAACAACGGGGTCAACCTTTAACACATTCCCTGAACTTAATTCACATAACTACCGCTATTGCGGTCTCACAATGTCAGAGGTATCCTCACTCTTGAAGCAGTGGTTCGTTATCCGCTTACCTACTTATATAACATAAACCTCCATAATCAATAAAATTTCCTTAACACATTTTACTTGTGGCTTATACGCCCTATTGTCTCGAGCTCTGCTCATTGTAGGCTGTTCACACACATTTACTTCCCGTACATAATACACGGTTTATAGGTTGTATTGGGCTCCATGATTTATTCCTTTCATGGGATGCCCCTTCAAGGATGTCAGACTTCCTCCTGACGCCTTTTGCTTAAACTGGGTGTTAGTTTCGACCCTTGCGTTTCTATCACGTTATCTCATTCAACCGTTGTTGATCCAAACACCCTTTTAAGGATAGTTCCTGGGTGTTACTAGGTCATGCCATTACATCTGGCTTACACTTATTGGTATGTTTAACTTACTACTTCGCCCTGCGTTCTTGCTGGGTTAAATATCCTCTTCAGTGAGATTGATATCCCTAGTGATCATCTCGGGAGTTTCATCCGATCATTGCACATTGACGTATCCATAGTAGGCATTTGCCTCATCATATGTAGGCTGGGTACTTACTCCAGCTATTATGTTCACCCCTCAGGATTCTTGAGACATATTCCACGTCTTTACTTACTAACCAGTGCACTTCGCACTTGTTCACCTTTAAACATTTCCTTAAAGTGAATTTACTGATTCCTTTAGTCTTCCTTAACTTAACTGGGTTATGGGCCCACCACGCTTCCGCTGCCAAGAGTGAGAGATGATAAGTCGCTGGCACTGCCAAGCCAGTCGACATAGTGTTCCTCCCCAAACACTATAAGACACACCCCTGGGCCGCGATCTCTCTTCGGCCAACTCAGGATTCCCAACTCCAGACAGGGTAAGCAAGTTCAGCGCTCACAATTGGATCCCAGTCAAACCATGTCCACATCACTTTGTTACCCTCACTTGAGTTATAAGCCGACGTTACTCAGCTCGGTACTTCAGTCATCAGAGCGATACTTCGCTCTGATACCACTTTTTGTAACACCCCAACTACTAACAACATACTTATTAACACATCGTAGCGGAATTCATAACCAAAAACATCACTTAACTCTTTGGTGTTACACGCCGTTAGCCACCCACGTGGCTAACAAGGCTAACATGCATACAACGTACCGGTCTGATGGACTGAACTCCTGGACTGAACTCCGAGAGACTACACTAAATACCTAGAAAGTACCACATCCATATTCAACATACGTTTATACTTACGTTACAAACTGTATGAGTATCTTCTAACTAATGCCGAGATACAACTTCGGTCTTACTACACCTACAATACATTCAAAATCTCGTGACCACCACATAACAAATAATACCCCGTCCTACTCTCGAACGGCTACCAGTTCATTGTACCTGAAAAGTAATGGGGGCCCCCAAAGGGGGTCAGCACCTTTGCTGGTATGGTAATCCCGCAGCCCGCATGCTACCGGGCACGCCCAACTATTTGTCGTCTTAGCATGCGGTTGATTTTATTTCAAACATGCACAAACTCATACGTAACATGCTTTTATAAGCAAACATCCATTAATAGGACAACACAATTAACACACACTCAATAAACAGTACACTTCACTTTACATACTCACTAATTTCTCTCCTCTGAGAGGATATAACTTTAGTTAGGAATGCCAGGGTTAAATAAGCCCGAGCACAACATACATACATTTCCTTTACTTGCGTGGTGGCCTCATATAGGCCGATCACAACATACATAAATTTCCCCTAACTCCAATAGTGATGAGGTAGGTAAGCCTTTGTTAAGCTTGTGGGTGGTTGTAATTCAGGAGGAAGAAAGAACAACCGTGAGTAACATAACAAAGAGGGACCGTCGAAGCGAACTTAGGCATCGACACCCTCACCAACATTATACATAATTTCCTCCTACCGATGTGGAGGTCGGGTAGGGTAAGCTTTGGCCTAATAGTTAGTGGGAGGTTCGAAATCCAATGAAGGAAAACACACACTAACATAACAGGATGGGAGTTAATTTACAGATATATATATATTAACTCCCAAACAATACGCGCGACCGGAACAACGGATTCCTCTCCATACATAACATATACTTATTAGTTAGAGGTTCCTTATGGAATTACCAATACATACATTACATAGTGCTACTAACTCGGTTAGACACATAAGGGGTGTTGTAATACCCTTTTCACAACATGGATAACTGTATCCAGTAACAACAACAACATATCCAACAAGCACATACATCTCACACATAATCACAACATACACTAATGCCGGATAGCCGTAGTTAGAACGTTCCATGGGTTGGGACGTTTATTCCGAATACCGATCTCTTATGTGAACCTAATGTCGGTTAACTATTATTTAACATAACTAAGGTTAAGCGGGTATCGGAATTAATTACGCCACAATAATGAATACTGTAAACTCATTCATGCTTTATCTTGCAAGGTGGCAAAACAACGCAGAAAAACACATTGGCTAAAAGCCGGTGTAATCCGGTAGGACACAGGTGCCAAGAAAACCATACCTGTCACCGAAGGTGCACTCTAGTGTGCCATCACATGTTCCTTGAATCTCTTTAAATAACTGATAACATTATTACTATCTTTATCAACATCGGGGTATAATATAATTATTTACGTCTAATGCGCCCATGATTAACCCCGTTCGGTAGTTTATAACTTTACACTTTTATTACAACTTTTCCCCACTCAATTATAACTCACTTAATTTATCCTTAACAACCTTATAACATCATCACATATTAATCCCCATCTTTGGATATCATTTCCTACCCTTAAACAAAATTTTTGGTCAACATTACCCTGTGTCCGAACTTGTGTCCGGACATCCAAGGTCGGACACAAGTCGAAACAAATTATGGGAAAATTTTCAAGGCGTCCGAACTTGTGTCCGGACATCTAAGGTCGGACACAAGTCGAAACAGAAATCTGAAAAAAATTTCAACATGTCCGAACTTGTGTCCGGACATCTAAGGTCGGACACAAGTCGAACAAAATCTGGAAAAATTCATACACGCGTCCGAACTTGTGTCCGGACATCTAAGGTCGGACACAAGTCGAGACTCAATTCTGGGAAAATTTTTTAGACGCGTCCGAACTTCGAAGGTCGGACAGAAGTCCGGACATCACTCAACTCCGAAAAAAATTTTAACGCGATGGGGCATGTCCGAACTTCCAAGTCCGGACGGAAGTTCGGACGTGCCCAGAATTTCAATAAACAGAGGCAATTTCTATCTATGTTTACACTCCCAAAAATCCACACTCACTCATTAAAATCCCAAGTCATCTAGCACCATTTTGCTATCATTCTTGCACTCTCTAACTCCATTATTTATCCACCTTTACAAAACCAAAACTTCACTCATTTCAACACTAAACAACCCAATTAAACACCTTAGTCCTCTCATCCATAAAATCATCATCTAACACTCATTTCCCAATGAAATTTTGACATAACTTCCCCATAATCTTACATATTCATTCTCATCAATTATCATCAAAACACAACCTCTTCATTCCTAATCTAGCCACACCCTTTCAAGGGTCCTAACAGCACATTACAATTCCTCAAATTCCATCAACAACAACATAATCACCATAACTCTCCACAACCACAATGTAAATCTCAAACTCAAAACATTTGGCTCTTAAGGCCCTCAACTCAACATCAATTCACAAATTCCTCCAAAACCAACTAAACACATTTCAACATATATTCCAATCCATAATTTTGGGTTCATTAATTTGTTTACCCATCCCAAACACTTAAACAATTTATAAACAAAGTTTAAGGTAGTTCTTCTTACCTTAAATTTCACAAGTCTCTCAAATTCTCCTCTTGCTCCAAACCTTCTCCAAAAATCGGTTAAGAGGGTATGGAGTTTCCAAACTCCACCCCAACACCCAAGAACACAAAACATACACAATTAATCATCTAAACCCTTAGAACTCAATTTAATCAAAGGGCTAGAATTAGGGTTTACCTTTTGAAGCTTTTAAGAGGGATTTTCTCCCTTGAATCAAGAAGGAAACTACTCCACCATTGAAGGATAAATTTGGAGCTCAAGAACAAGGAGAAAACAAGGTATCAAAAATGGTGAAAAATCAATTACACCAAGAGATGAAGAGGGAATGACTTTTTCTTGGAAATTTTTACCTTAGAAGAAAGAGGAGACTCCAAGCTTCTCATTGGTGCCATTTTCTCCTCAAATGGTGAAAACCCATGGAGGTCAACTTCATCCTTTTGGAATTTTGAAAAGAGAGGATGATAGAGGAGGATGAGAGGAAGAAGAATATGTAATTATTTGTGTGATTGGAGCTCAAGTGGAGCTTGGGGATGAAGAAGAATGGAGGAAGCCATTGTTGGCTTGGTTGGGAAGTTCCATCGGCAGAGAGAGAGGAGGGAGACCGGCTGGGAGAGAAGAGAGAGGAAGAGAGAGGGGAAAAAGGAAATAAGGAAAGAGAGAGAGAGTGAGGGGTATTTGTGCCCCTTTGTTATTTGGCTCTCTCTTGACTTAATTAATTAGTTAACTGGTCACATGTGAGTGGGCTGTCTACATAAATAAAACCGGCCCACCAATATAAACACGCTGGAGCGTTTTTTCTTTTGACAGAAAACGCTCGTTTAATTGCCCGGTTTAGTACTATTCACTAACCGGGACTGTTTACCGGAATTTCCTCTTTCCTTTAATTTTAATGGCTATTAAACTCCCATTAATGTTTAATTATTGTTATAAAATCAACTATTATTTTTACGGGGTCGTTTAACTGTTTAAAGTCATGTTTTCGGGTTTCCTCGAAAAACGCGCCTTAGACTCGTTAGCGTTTTAACGCATTGTTTGGATCCGTTTTCTTCCGGAATTTCTCCCACATGTTATTAATGTGTAATTAAGGTATAAAAATATATTTATAACCCCAGTGAGAGTTTTATACCTCCTAAAACAATTAAATACGTGTTTTCACGTTTTGTGACTTTTACGCATTTTCTTTTTCTTTTTGGTTTTTTATTTCTTCACCAATAATCTTAAGGACTTAATTAGCCTTAGAAAATTATAATTACATAATTAATTAACACATTAAGGTTTGGGGTATTTCAATCTACCCCCCTTAAAAGAACTTCGTCCTCGAAGTTCACACTTCCCTAGCGTCATTTGAATTAGAACACAGGGATTACTTGTAGTATAAAACCTCTATAACAAACACACTTTACATCATGACCTCGGACTTGATGGTCCGGGTAACACATCCATACATACATAACATATTTAGTAACCTCGGACTTAATGGTCCGGGTACCTTAACAACATTATACATACATAACAACCCTTTGACTCTTGGTCTGGGTAACATAACAACATTTAGACTCGTGGTCTTGATAACACAACATCCTTTAGACACATAGGTCTTGATAACATAACACTTCCGGAATTCAATCACATTAGGACTCAAGGTCCAAAATAATAATTATTACACATACCACACAACATGTCTTAGCATGTATATCCACCAGAAATTCCTTTTCCATCTCTTCATGGGTTCGAGACCCATGCAGAGTACATATACACTGTGATCCCGCAGAACCGGTCGCGATGGACACTCTGGTCCCCGTTCCTTTGGGAGATCAAAACAATTGCATACATCTTTAAAATATACTTCTCATGTCACCGGTCCGAAGACAAAGGCTCGTACGTCCTCAGCTCGTGAGCAAGTAGTAGGAAAGTACCCTCTATGAGGTTAAGTATAATGAAATCCTTTATTGGAAGGATACAAGTTGAAAATCCTCTACGAGGTCACATAAAGGTAGTCCTTCCTTTGAAAATACCACCTAAGAATCTTAAAATATTTATTGAAGTCTAGAAAGTACCAATTGCAAATTTGAAACCCAATTTAAAATTCTTTTGAAAGCTCCATACAACTCCAAGTCCAATTATTGTTAACTGCATCTTATTCTTGATGTGGTTATTTATGACCACTTATAGGGAGTTTCAAGAATCATCCAACCCTGATGTGATCAGCATCAGTGTTGAACTATCTCTCCACCCCAATTTGTGTTCGGCTTCCCTTGATCTCATGATAATCAAGTTTCACCTCCCACTTTAATTTCAAACAACAACTAATTCAAGCATGTATCATTTTCTATCTTCTAATCCATCTAGTCGTACTCATTACATCTCCAAGGGTGGAACTATGTCCATCAATCATCTTCCAGATTCATTTTAAATCAAGTTACCTAGGGACTTTAATTCTCACTAGGTTCTACATTGGTGTCATACCTCTTCATAAATCACAATACTGTATATAACATATATCCATATATATATTTTTTATCAAAATATAATACACAATATTACTTTTGGTATCATATGAACATACACTGTCGGGGTTTTAGTTCCCCGGGAGTTTTTCTACTCCCTTATACTTATACTTTCACACACATTTGTTGACACAATAAACACACTTATCGCAAGGGTATTCGCATCTTCCGTGCGTAATTACCATGATTAACCATGAATGAATGTGTATGTTTATGTAACACACACACTAATCATCAAAACAATCATTTTGTGCTATGCCCATCATGGTTCACGTACACTTGTACGGTAAAAGACACTAAGTGGTTCTGCGCTCTACCCCCCTTAAAAGGGATTACGCCCACGTAATCAATCAGTTAATCACTGGTTTAGAACATTCTACCGTCGTGAAGTGTTTTACCTCCACGCGGTTTATTATACAACCTGTTCTGGTTTGAGGATCTTAGCCATATTGGCGGTTTAGTCCTTAACCAAGAATTCTCACTAGAGCTTATTTTAGCTCTTAACTGGTTTCGATTCTGGCCTGTGAGGCTTTTAGGCATCATTTATTTGCCATGCACTCATGTTCACTACACACATTTATCACTTGAATTGCTGGCTCACTAGTTTCTGCTGCGCAACTCTTGATAACTTAGAGCTTAGTTTGCTCCATACATTATCCTTACTGTATTATGCATCCCCGGTTATCACCTTTATCTTGGTAATAATGGTTTCTCAACCGACGCGTGGTATTTCTTACCGTGAGCGAATTCGGTGAGTTACAAACTTTCTATTCATTTCCACGATGATCTATTGTATTCTACAATGATTTACTTGGTTTCTTCCGACTTACTGTCGGTTAAGTTTGAGCTACTACCTTTTGGGTAGTACTCTGTCGGTTATTTCCAACACTTGAGGTATGCTCCATACCGATATTCAACAATCGTGCTACTGTAGTCACTTATGTCAACCAGGTACCCTTTGATTGGTACTACCGTGCTTCTCTTATGCATCGGTTTTATCACACTATAATTCTTGTCCTTCCATCACATTTAACATTTTCAGACTTCCTAGCTATCTCACTTGATCATTACCGTGCAAGCGCAATACCAAAACACTCAGTCATACAGAGTGCAGAGGCGTAAACTCTTGGCAGTAAGTCCCTTATGAGATAGCAATAGGAATTCATACTATGTTCCTTATCACGTAGCATCAACTATTGGCGTATTGCTCAGTCTGTGTATCATTACTTATTTTGTATCTCCACTGGTTTTAACTCATAACTGGTCTTATTCGCCATACAACTATTTAACAATGCGTATACAACAGTCGCTCACTGCGCACTGTACTCTTTGTCATCGTATAATATTAACTTACACTGCATCCGCTATTATATTAGCTTCTGCCATTACACTGTGTTTCGCCATTTATTTGGCTGGTTGCTGAATACGCTATTCTTTGAGACTTTAAGCTCCTTGAGCGTTGTTCATTTCACATCTAGCATCCCACACGTAATGGTGGTTGCTATTCGACTTATCACCCTTTCAGTCTCCACAACTGGTACAACTCTTTTCATAGTAACAACGGGGTCAACCTTTAACACATTCCCTGAACTTAATTCACATAACTACCGCTATTGCGGTCTCACAATGTCAGAGGTATCCTCACTCTTGAAGCAGTGGTTCGTTATCCGCTTACCTACTTATATAACATAAACCTCCATAATCAATAAAATTTCCTTAACACATTTTACTTGTGGCTTATACGCCCTATTGTCTCGAGCTCTGCTCATTGTAGGCTGTTCACACACATTTACTTCCCGTACATAATACACGGTTTATAGGTTGTATTGGGCTCCATGATTTATTCCTTTCATGGGATGCCCCTTCAAGGATGTCAGACTTCCTCCTGACGCCTTTTGCTTAAACTGGGTGTTAGTTTCGACCCTTGCGTTTCTATCACGTTATCTCATTCAACCGTTGTTGATCCAAACACCCTTTTAAGGATAGTTCCTGGGTGTTACTAGGTCATGCCATTACATCTGGCTTACACTTATTGGTATGTTTAACTTACTACTTCGCCCTGCGTTCTTTGCTGGGTTAAATATCCTCTTCAGTGAGATTGATATCCCTAGTGATCATCTCGGGAGTTTCATCCCGATCATTGCACATTGACGTATCCATAGTAGGCATTTGCCTCATCATATGTAGGCTGGGTACTTACTCCAGCTATTATGTTCACCCCTCAGGATTCTTGAGACATATTCCACGTCTTTACTTACTAACCAGTGCACTTCGCACTTGTTCACCTTTAAACATTTCCTTAAAGTGAATTTACTGATTCCTTTAGTCTTCCTTAACTTAACTGGGTTATGGGCCCACCACGCTTCCGCTGCCAAGAGTGAGAGATGATAAGTCGCTGGCACTGCCAAGCCAGTCGACATAGTGTTCCTCCCCAAACACTATAAGACACACCCCTGGGCCGCGATCTCTCTCTTCGGCCAACTCAGGATTCCCAACTCCAGACAGGGTAAGCAAGTTCAGCGCTCACAATTGGATCCCAGTCAAACCATGTCCACATCACTTTGTTACCCTCACTTGAGTTATAAGCCGACGTTACTCAGCTCGGTACTTCAGTCATCAGAGCGATACTTCGCTCTGATACCACTTTTTGTAACACCCCAACTACTAACAACATACTTATTAACACATCGTAGCGGAATTCATAACCAAAAACATCACTTAACTCTTTGGTGTTACACGCCGTTAGCCACCCACGTGGCTAACAAGGCTAACATGCATACAACGTACCGGTCTGATGGACTGAACTCCCGAGCAACTACACATAAATCCCGTTCATATTCAACATCCGTTATATACTTACGTTACAACTGTACTGAGTATCTTCTAACTAATGCCGATACAACTTCGGTCTTACTACACCTACAATACATTCACAAATCTCGTGACCACCACATACAAATAACTACCCCGTCCTACTCTCGAACGGCTACCAGCTTCATTGTACCTGAAAAGTAATGGGGGCCCCCAAAGGGGGTCAGCACCTTTGCTGGTATGGTAATCCCGCAGCCCGCATGCTACCGGGCCACGCCCAACTATTTGTCGTCTTAGCATGCGGTTGATTTTATTTCAAACATGCACAAACTCATACGTAACATGCTTATAAGCAAACATCCATTAATAGGACACAACACAATTAACACACACACTCAATAACAGTACACTTCACTTTATAACATACTCACTTAATTTCTCTCCTCTGAGAGGATATAACTTTATTTAGGGAATGCCGGGGTAATATAAGCCCGAGCACAACATACATACATTTCCTTTACTTGAGTGGCGGCCTCATATAGGACCGATCACAACATACATAATTTCCCCCTAACTCCAATAGTGATGAGGTAGGTAAGCCTTTGTTAAGCTTGTGGGTGGTTGTAATTCCAGGAGGAAGAACAACCGTAACATAACAAAGAGGGAGTCGAAGCGAACTTAGGCATCGACACCCTACCAACATTATACATAATTTCCCTCCTAGCCCGATGTGGAGGTCGGGTAGGTAAGCTTTGGCTAAGCTAGTGGGAGGTCGAAATCCAATGAAGGAAAACAACCCTAACATAACAGGATGGGAGTTAATTTACATATATATATATTAACTCCCAAACAATACGCGCGACCGGAACAACCGGATTCCTCTCCATACATAACATATACTTATTAGTTAGAGGTTCCCTTATGGAACTTACCACATACATACATCACATAGTGCTACTAACTCGGTTAGACACATAAGGGGTGTAATATCCCTTTTTCACAAACATGGATAACTGTATCCAGTAACAACAACAACATATCCAACAGCCACATACATCACACATAATCACAACATACACTAATGCACGGATAGCCGTAGTTAGAACGTTCCCATGGGTTGGGACGTTTATTCCGAATACCGATCTCTTATGTGAACCTAATGTCGGTTAACTATTATTTAACACATAACTAAGGTTAAGCGGTATCGGAATTAATTACGCCACAATAATGAATTACTGTAAACTCATTTCATGCTTTATCTTGCAAGGTGGCAAACACACAGAAAAACACATTGGCATAAAAGCCGGTGTAATCCGGTAGGACACAGGTTGCAAGAAAACCATACCTGTCACCGAAGGTGCACTCTAGTGTGCCATCACATGTTCCTTGAATCTCTTTAAATAACTGATAACATTATTACTATCTTTATCAACATCGGGGTATAATATAATTATTTACGTCTAATGCGCCCATGATTAACCCCGTTCGGGTAGTTTATAACTTTACACTTTTATTACAATTTTCCCCACTCAATTACCTTTATAACTCACTTAATTTATCCTTAACAACCTTATAACATCATCACATATTAATCCCCATCTTTGGATATCATTTCCTACCCTTAAACAAAATTTTTGGTCAACATTACCCTGTGTCCGAACTTGTGTCCGGACATCCAAGGTCGGACACAAGTCGAAACAAATTATGGGAAAATTTTCAAGGCGTCCGAACTTGTGTCCGGACATCTAAGGTCGGACACAAGTCGAAACAGAAATCTGAAAAAAATTTCAACATGTCCGAACTTGTGTCCGGACATCTAAGGTCGGACACAAGTCGAACAAAATCTGGAAAAATTCATACACGCGTCCGAACTTGTGTCCGGACATCTAAGGTCGGACACAAGTCGAGACTCAATTCTGGGAAAATTTTTAGACGCGTCCGAACTTCGAAGGTCGGACAGAAGTCCGGACATCACTCAACTCCGAAAAAAATTTTAACGCGATGGGGCATGTCCGAACTTCCAAGTCCGGACGGAAGTTCGGACGTGCCCAGAATTTCAATAAACAGAGGCAATTTCTATCTATGTTTACACTCCCAAAAATCCACACTCACTCATTAAAATCCCAAGTCATCTAGCACCATTTTGCTATCATTCTTGCACTCTCTAACTCCATTATTTATCCACCTTTACAAAACCAAAACTTCACTCATTTCAACACTAAACAACCCAATTAAACACCTTAGTCCTCTCATCCATAAAATCATCATCTAACACTCATTTCCCAATGAAATTTTGACATAACTTCCCCATAATCTTACATATTCATTCTCATCAATTATCATCAAAACACAACCTCTTCATTCCTAATCTAGCCACACCCTTTCAAGGGTCCTAACAGCACATTACAATTCCTCAAATTCCATCAACAACAACATAATCACCATAACTCTCCACAACCACAATGTAAATCTCAAACTCAAAACATTTGGCTCTTAAGGCCCTCAACTCAACATCAATTCACAAATTCCTCCAAAACCAACTAAACACATTTCAACATATATTCCAATCCATAATTTTGGGTTCATTAATTTGTTTACCCATCCCAAACACTTAAACAATTTATAAACAAAGTTTAAGGTAGTTCTTCTTACCTTAAATTTCACAAGTCTCTCAAATTCTCCTCTTGCTCCAAACCTTCTCCAAAAATCGGTTAAGAGGGTATGGAGTTTCCAAACTCCACCCCACACCCAAGAACACAAAACATACACAATTAATCATCTAAACCCTTAGAACTCAATTTAATCAAAGGGCTAGAATTAGGGTTTACCTTTTGAAGCTTTTAAGAGGGATTTTCTCCCTTGAATCAAGAAGGAAACTACTCCACCATTGAAGGATAAATTTGGAGCTCAAGAACAAGGAGAAAACAAGGTATCAAAAATGTGTGAAAAATCAATTACACCAAGAGATGAAGGGAATGACTTTTTCTTGGAAATTTTTACCTTAGAAGAAAGAGGAGACTCCAAGCTTCTCATTGGTGCCATTTTCTCCTCAAATGGTGAAAACCCATGGAGGTCAACTTCATCCTTTTGGAATTTTGAAAAAGAGAGATGATAGAGGAGGATGAGAGGAAGAAGAATATGTAATTATTTGTGTGATTGGAGCTCAAGTGGAGCTTGGGGATGAAGAAGAATGGAGGAAGCCATTGTTGGCTTGGTTGGGAAGTTCCATCGGCAGAGAGAGAGAGAGGGAGAGACCGGCTGGAGAGAGAGAGAGAGAGAGGAAGAGAGAGAGGGGAAAAAGGAAATAAGGAAAGAGAGAGAGAGTGAGGGGTATTTGTGCCCCTTTGTTATTTGGCTCTCTCTTGACTTAATTAATTAGTTAACTGGTCACATGTGAGTGGGCTGTCTACATAAATAAAACCGGCCCACCAATATAAACACGCTGGAGCGTTTTTCGTCTTTTGACAGAAAACGCTCGTTTAATTGCCCGGTTTAGTACTATTCACTAACCGGGACTGTTTACCGGAATTTCCTCTTTCCTTTAATTTTAATGGCTATTAAACTCCCATTAATGTTTAATTATTGTTTATAAAATCAACTATTATTTTTACGGGGTCGTTTAACTGTTTAAAGTCATGTTTTCGGGTTTCCTCGAAAAACGCCTTAGACTCGTTAGCGTTTTAACGCATTGTTTGGATCCGTTTTCTTCCGGAATTTCTCCCACATGTTATTAATGTGTAATTAAGGTAAAAATATTTATAACCCAGTCAGTGAGAGTTTTATACCTCCTAAAACAATTAAATACGTGTTTTCACGTTTTGTGACTTTTACGCATTTTCTTTTTCTTTTTGGTTTTTTATTTCTTCACCAATAATCTTAAGGACTTAATTAGCCTTAGAAAATTATAATTACATAATTAATTAACACATTAAGGTTTGGGGTATTTCAATCTACCCCCTTAAAAGAACTTCGTCCTCGAAGTTCACACTTCCCTAGCGTCATTGAATTAGAACACAGGGATTACTGTAGTATAAAACCTCTATAACAAAACACTTTAATCATGACCTCGGACTTGATGGTCCGGGTAACACATCCATACATACATAACATATTTAGTAACCTCGGACTTAATGGTCCGGGTACCTTAAAACATTATACATACATAACAACCCTTTGACTCTTGGTCTGGGTAACATAACAACATTTAGACTCGTGGTCTTGATAACACAACATCCTTTAGACACATAGGTCTTGATAACATAACACTTCCGGAATTCAATCACATTAGGACTCAAGGTCCAAAATAATAATTATTACACATACCACACAACATGTCTTAGCATGTATATCCACCAGAAATTCCTTTTCCATCTCTTCATGGGTTCGAGACCCATGCAGAGTACATATACACTGTGATCCCGCAGAACCGGTCGCGATGGACACTCTGGTCCCCGTTCCTTTGGGAGATCAAAACAATTGCATACATCTTTAAAATATACTTCTCATGTCACCGGTCCGAAGACAAAGGCTCGTACGTCCTCAGCTCGTGAGCAAGTAGTAGGAAAGTACCCTCTATGAGGTTAAGTATAATGAAATCCTTTATTGGAAGGATACAAGTTGAAAATCCTCTACGAGGTCACAAAAGGTAGTCCTTCCTTTGAAAATACCACCTAAGAATCTTAAAATATTTATTGAAGTCTAGAAAGTACCAATGCAAATTTGAAACCCAATTTAAATTCTTTTGAAAGCTCCATACAACTCCAAGTCCAATTTTGTTAACTGCATTTATTCTTGATGTGGTTATTTGACCATATATGGGAGTTTCAAGAATCATCCAACCCTGATGTGATCAGCATCAGTGTTGAACTATCTCTCCACCCCAATTTGTGTTCGGCTTCCCTTGATCTCATGATAATCAAGTTTCACCTCCCACTTTAATTTCAAACAACAACTAATTCAAGCATGTATCATTTTCTATCTTCTAATCCATCTAGTCGTACTCATTACATCTCCAAGGGTGGAACTATGTCCATCAATCATCTTCCAGATTCATTTTAAATCAAGTTACCTAGGGACTTTAATTCTCACTAGGTTCTACATTGGTGTCATACCTCTTCATAAATCACAATACTGTATATATACATATATCCATATATATATTTTTTATCAAAATATAATACACAATATTACTTTTGGTATCATATGAACATACACTGTCGGGGTTTTAGTTCCCCGGGAGTTTTTCTACTCCCTTATACTTATACTTTCACACACATTTGTTGACACAATAAACACACTTATCGCAAGGGTATTCGCATCTTCCGTGCGTAATTACCATGATTAACCATGAATGAATGTGTATGTTTATGTAACACACACACTAATCATCAAAACAATCATTTTGTGCTATGCCCATCATGGTTCACGTACACTTGTACGGTAAAAGACACTAAGTGGTTCTGCGCTCTACCCCCTTAAAAGGGATTACGCCCACGTAATCAATCAGTTAATCACTGGTTTAGAACATTCTACCGTCGTGAAGTGTTTTACCTCCACGCGGTTTATTATACAACCTGTTCTGGTTTGAGGATCTTAGCCATATTGGCGGTTTAGTCCTTAACCAAGAATTCTCACTAGAGCTTATTTTAGCTCTTAACTGGTTTCGATTCTGGCCTGTGAGGCTTTTAGGCATCATTTATTTGCCATGCACTCATGTTCACTACACACATTTATCACTTGAATTGCTGGCTCACTAGTTTCTGCTGCGCAACTCTTGATAACTTAGAGCTTAGTTTGCTCCATACATTATCCTTACTGTATTATGCATCCCCGGTTATCACCTTTATCTTGGTAATAATGGTTTCTCAACCGACGCGTGGTATTTCTTACCGTGAGCGAATTCGGTGAGTTACAAACTTTCTATTCATTTCCACGATGATCTATTGTATTCTACAATGATTTACTTGGTTTCTTCCGACTTACTGTCGGTTAAGTTTGAGCTACTACCTTTTGGGTAGTACTCTGTCGGTTATTTCCAACACTTGAGGTATGCTCCATACCGATATTCAACAATCGTGCTACTGTAGTCACTTATGTCAACCAGGTACCCTTTGATTGGTACTACCGTGCTTCTCTTATGCATCGGTTTTATCACACTATAATTCTTGTCCTTCCATCACATTTAACATTTTCAGACTTCCTAGCTATCTCACTTGATCATTACCGTGCAAGCGCAATACCAAAACACTCAGTCATACAGAGTGCAGAGGCGTAAACTCTTGGCAGTAAGTCCCTTATGAGATAGCAATAGGAATTCATACTATGTTCCTTATCACGTAGCATCAACTATTGGCGTATTGCTCAGTCTGTGTATCATTACTTATTTTGTATCTCCACTGGTTTTAACTCATAACTGGTCTTATTCGCCATACAACTATTTAACAATGCGTATACAACAGTCGCTCACTGCGCACTGTACTCTTTGTCATCGTATAATATTAACTTACACTGCATCCGCTATTATATTAGCTTCTGCCATTACACTGTGTTTCGCCATTTATTTGGCTGGTTGCTGAATACGCTATTCTTTGAGACTTTAAGCTCCTTGAGCGTTGTTCATTTCACATCTAGCATCCCACACGTAATGGTGGTTGCTATTCGACTTATCACCCTTTCAGTCTCCACAACTGGTACAACTCTTTTCATAGTAACAACGGGGTCAACCTTTAACACATTCCCTGAACTTAATTCACATAACTACCGCTATTGCGGTCTCACAATGTCAGAGGTATCCTCACTCTTGAAGCAGTGGTTCGTTATCCGCTTACCTACTTATATAACATAAACCTCCATAATCAATAAAATTTCCTTAACACATTTTATGGCTTATACGCCCTATTGTCTCGAGCTCTGCTCATTGTAGGCTGTTCACACACATTTACTTCCCGTACATAATACACGGTTTATAGGTTGTATTGGGCTCCATGATTTATTCCTTTCATGGGATGCCCCTTCAAGGATGTCAGACTTCCTCCTGACGCCTTTTGCTTAAACTGGGTGTTAGTTTCGACCCTTGCGTTTCTATCACGTTATCTCATTCAACCGTTGTTGATCCAAACACCCTTTTAAGGATAGTTCCTGGGTGTTACTAGGTCATGCCATTACATCTGGCTTACACTTATTGGTATGTTTAACTTACTACTTCGCCCTGCGTTCTTTGCTGGGTTAAATATCCTCTTCAGTGAGATTGATATCCCTAGTGATCATCTCGGGAGTTTCATCCCGATCATTGCACATTGACGTATCCATAGTAGGCATTTGCCTCATCATATGTAGGCTGGGTACTTACTCCAGCTATTATGTTCACCCCTCAGGATTCTTGAGACATATTCCACGTCTTTACTTACTAACCAGTGCACTTCGCACTTGTTCACCTTTAAACATTTCCTTAAAGTGAATTTACTGATTCCTTTAGTCTTCCTTAACTTAACTGGGTTATGGGCCCACCACGCTTCCGCTGCCAAGAGTGAGAGATGATAAGTCGCTGGCACTGCCAAGCCAGTCGACATAGTGTTCCTCCCCAAACACTATAAGACACACCCCTGGGCCGCGATCTCTCTCTTCGGCCAACTCAGGATTCCCAACTCCAGACAGGGTAAGCAAGTTCAGCGCTCACAATTGGATCCCAGTCAAACCATGTCCACATCACTTTGTTACCCTCACTTGAGTTATAAGCCGACGTTACTCAGCTCGGTACTTCAGTCATCAGAGCGATACTTCGCTCTGATACCACTTTTTGTAACACCCCAACTACTAACAACATACTTATTAACACATCGTAGCGGAATTCATAACCAAAAACATCACTTAACTCTTTGGTGTTACACGCCGTTAGCCACCCACGTGGCTAACAAGGCTAACATGCATACAACGTACCGGTCTGATGGACTGAACTCCCGAGCAACTACACATAAATCCCGTTCATATTCAACATCCGTTATATACTTACGTTACAACTGTACTGAGTATCTTCTAACTAATGCCGATACAACTTCGGTCTTACTACACCTACAATACATTCACAAATCTCGTGACCACCACATACAAATAACTACCCCGTCCTACTCTCGAACGGCTACCAGCTTCATTGTACCTGAAAAGTAATGGGGGCCCCCAAAGGGGGTCAGCACCTTTGCTGGTATGGTAATCCCGCAGCCCGCATGCTACCGGGCCACGCCCAACTATTTGTCGTCTTAGCATGCGGTTGATTTTATTTCAAACATGCACAAACTCATACGTAACATGCTTATAAGCAAACATCCATTAATAGGACACAACACAATTAACACACACACTCAATAACAGTACACTTCACTTTATAACATACTCACTTAATTTCTCTCCTCTGAGAGGATATAACTTTATTTAGGGAATGCCGGGGTAATATAAGCCCGAGCACAACATACATACATTTCCTTTACTTGAGTGGTGGCCTCATATAGGACCGATCACAACATACATAATTTCCCCCTAACTCCAATAGTGATGAGGTAGGTAAGCCTTTGTTAAGCTTGTGGGTGGTTGTAATTCCAGGAGGAAGAACAACCGTAACATAACAAAGAGGGAGTCGAAGCGAACTTAGGCATCGACACCCTACCAACATTATACATAATTTCCCTCCTAGCCCGATGTGGAGGTCGGGTAGGTAAGCTTTGGCTATGCTAGTGGGAGGTGGAAATCCAATGAAGGAAAACAACCCTAACATAACAGGATGGGAGTTAATTTATATATATATATATTAACTCCCAAACAATACGCGCGACCGGAACAACCGGATTCCTCTCCATACATAACATATACTTATTAGTTAGAGGTTCCCTTATGGAACTTACCACATAC
Source organism: Limonium bicolor (assembly GCA_023374045.1). NCBI lineage: Eukaryota > Viridiplantae > Streptophyta > Magnoliopsida > Caryophyllales > Plumbaginaceae > Limonium > Limonium bicolor. The sequence continues at coordinate 251,256,049 of CM041779.1, forward strand.
ATACATCACATAGTGCTACTAACTCGGTTAGACACATAAGGGGTGTAATATCCCTTTTTCACAAACATGGATAACTGTATCCAGTAACAACAACAACATATCCAACATGCCACATACATCACACATAATCACAACATACACTAATGCACGGATAGCCGTAGTTAGAACGTTCCCATGGGTTGGGACGTTTATTCCGAATACCGATCTCTTATGTGAACCTAATGTCGGTTAACTATTATTTAACACATAACTAAGGTTAAGCGGTATCGGAATTAATTACGCCACAATAATGAATTACTGTAAACTCATTTCATGCTTTATCTTGCAAGGTGGCAAACACACAGAAAAACACATTGGCATAAAAGCCGGTGTAATCCGGTAGGACACAGGTTGCAAGAAAACCATACCTGTCACCGAAGGTGCACTCTAGTGTGCCATCACATGTTCCTTGAATCTCTTTAAATAACTGATAACATTATTACTATCTTTATCAACATCGGGGTAAATATTATTTACGTCTAATGCGCCCATGATTAACCCCGTTCGGTAGTTTATAACTTTACACTTTTATTACAATTTTCCCCACTCAATTACCTTTATAACTCACTTAATTTATCCTTAACAACCTTAACATCATCACATATTAATCCCCTTTGGATATCATTTCCTACCCTTAAACAAAATTTTTGGTCAACATTACCCTGTGTCCGAACTTGTGTCCGGACATCCAAGGTCGGACACAAGTCGAAACAAATTATGGGAAAATTTTCAAGGCGTCCGAACTTGTGTCCGGACATCTAAGGTCGGACACAAGTCGAAACAGAAATCTGAAAAAAATTTCAACATGTCCGAACTTGTGTCCGGACATCTAAGGTCGGACACAAGTCGAACAAAATCTGGAAAAATTCATACACGCGTCCGAACTTGTGTCCGGACATCTAAGGTCGGACACAAGTCGAGACTCAATTCTGGGAAAATTTTTAGACGCGTCCGAACTTCGAAGGTCGGACAGAAGTCCGGACATCACTCAACTCCGAAAAAAATTTTAACGCGATGGGGCATGTCCGAACTTCCAAGTCCGGACGGAAGTTCGGACGTGCCCAGAATTTCAATAAACAGAGGCAATTTCTATCTATGTTTACACTCCCAAAAATCCACACTCACTCATTAAAATCCCAAGTCATCTAGCACCATTTTGCTATCATTCTTGCACTCTCCTAACTCCATTATTTATCCACCTTTACAAAACCAAAACTTCACTCATTTCAACACTAAACAACCCAATTAAACACCTTAGTCCTCTCATCCATAAAATCATCATCTAACACTCATTTCCCAATGAAATTTTGACATAACTTCCCCATAATCTTACATATTCATTCTCATCAATTATCATCAAAACACAACCTCTTCATTCCTAATCTAGCCACACCCTTTCAAGGGTCCTAACAGCACATTACAATTCCTCAAATTCCATCAACAACAACATAATCACCATAACTCTCCACAACCACAATGTAAATCTCAAACTCAAAACATTTGGCTCTTAAGGCCCTCAACTCAACATCAATTCACAAATTCCTCCAAAACCAACTAAACACATTTCAACATATATTCCAATCCATAATTTTGGGTTCATTAATTTGTTTACCCATCCCAAACACTTAAACAATTTATAAACAAAGTTTAAGGTAGTTCTTCTTACCTTAAATTTCACAAGTCTCTCAAATTCTCCTCTTGCTCCAAACCTTCTCCAAAATCGGTTAAGAGGGTATGGAGTTTCCAAACTCCACCCCAACACCCAAGAACACAAAACATACACAATTAATCATCTAAACCCTTAGAACTCAATTTAATCAAAGGGCTAGAATTAGGGTTTACCTTTTGAAGCTTTTAAGAGGGATTTTCTCCCTTGAATCAAGAAGGAAACTACTCCACCATTGAAGGATAAATTTGGAGCTCAAGAACAAGGAGAAAACAAGGTATCAAAAATGGTGAAAAATCAATTACACCAAGAGATGAAGAGGGAATGACTTTTTCTTGGAAATTTTTACCTTAGAAGAAAGAGGAGACTCCAAGCTTCTCATTGGTGCCATTTTCTCCTCAAATGGTGAAAACCCATGGAGGTCAACTTCATCCTTTTGGAATTTTGAAAAGAGAGGATGATGAGGAGGATGAGAGAAGAAGAATATGTAATTATTTGTGTGATTGGAGCTCAAGTGGAGCTTGGGGATGAAGAAGAATGGAGGAAGCCATTGTTGGCTTGGTTGGGAAGTTCCATCGGCAGAGAGAGAGGAGGGAGACCGGCTGGGAGAGAAAGAGAGGAGAGAGAGAGGGGAAAAAGGAAATAAGGAAAGAGAGAGAGTGAGGGGTATTTGTGCCCCTTTGTTATTTGGCTCTCTCTTGACTTAATTAATTAGTTAACTGGTCACATGTGAGTGGGCTGTCTACATAAATAAAACCGGCCCACCAATATAAACACGCTGGAGCGTTTTTCGTCTTTTGACAGAAAACGCTCGTTTAATTGCCCGGTTTAGTACTATTCACTAACCGGGACTGTTTACCGGAATTTCCTCTTTCCTTTAATTTTAATGGCTATTAAACTCCCATTAATGTTTAATTATTGTTATAAAATCAACTATTATTTTTACGGGGTCGTTTAACTGTTTAAAGTCATGTTTTCGGGTTTCCTCGAAAAACGCGCCTTAGACTCGTTAGCGTTTTAACGCATTGTTTGGATCCGTTTTCTTCCGGAATTTCTCCCACATGTTATTAATGTGTAATTAAGGTATAAAAATATATTTATAACCCCAGTGAGAGTTTTATACCTCCTAAAACAATTAAATACGTGTTTTCACGTTTTGTGACTTTTACGCATTTTCTTTTTCTTTTTGGTTTTTTATTTCTTCACCAATAATCTTAAGGACTTAATTAGCCTTAGAAAATTATAATTACATAATTAATTAACACATTAAGGTTTGGGGTATTTCAATCTACCCCCTTAAAAGAACTTCGTCCTCGAAGTTCACACTTCCCTAGCGTCATTTGAATTAGAACACAGGGATTACTTGTAGTATAAAACCTCTATAACAAACCACTTTACATCATGACCTCGGACTTGATGGTCCGGGTAACACATCCATACATACATAACATATTTAGTAACCTCGGACTTAATGGTCCGGGTACCTTAACAACATTATACATACATAACAACCCTTTGACTCTTGGTCTGGGTAACATAACAACATTTAGACTCGTGGTCTTGATAACACAACATCCTTTAGACACATAGGTCTTGATAACATAACACTTCCGGAATTCAATCACATTAGGACTCAAGGTCCAAAATAATAATTATTACACATACCACACAACATGTCTTAGCATGTATATCCACCAGAAATTCCTTTTCCATCTCTTCATGGGTTCGAGACCCATGCAGAGTACATATACACTGTGATCCCGCAGAACCGGTCGCGATGGACACTCTGGTCCCCGTTCCTTTGGGAGATCAAAACAATTGCATACATCTTTAAAATATACTTCTCATGTCACCGGTCCGAAGACAAAGGCTCGTACGTCCTCAGCTCGTGAGCAAGTAGTAGGAAAGTACCCTCTATGAGGTTAAGTATAATGAAATCCTTTATTGGAAGGATACAAGTTGAAAATCCTCTACGAGGTCACATAAAGGTAGTCCTTCCTTTGAAAATACCACCTAAGAATCTTAAAATATTTATTGAAGTCTAGAAAGTACCAATTGCAAATTTGAAACCCAATTTAAAATTCTTTTGAAAGCTCCATACAACTCCAAGTCCAATTATTGTTAACTGCATCTTATTCTTGATGTGGTTATTTATGACCACTTATAGGGAGTTTCAAGAATCATCCAACCCTGATGTGATCAGCATCAGTGTGAACTATCTCATCTCCACCCCAATTTGTGTTCGGCTTCCCTTGATCTCATGATAATCAAGTTTCACCTCCCACTTTAATTTCAAACACAACTAATTCAAGCATGTATCATTTTCTATCTTCTAATCCATCTAGTCGTACTCATTACATCTCCAAGGGTGGAACTATGTCCATCAATCATCTTCCAGATTCATTTTAAATCAAGTTACCTAGGGACTTTAATTCTCACTAGGTTCTACATTGGTGTCATACCTCTTCATAAATCACAATACTGTATATATACATATATCCATATATATATTTTTTATCAAAATATAATACACAATATTACTTTTGGTATCATATGAACATACACTGTCGGGGTTTTAGTTCCCCGGGAGTTTTTCTACTCCCTTATACTTATACTTTCACACACATTTGTTGACACAATAAACACACTTATCGCAAGGGTATTCGCATCTTCCGTGCGTAATTACCATGATTAACCATGAATGAATGTGTATGTTTATGTAACACACACACTAATCATCAAAACAATTTTTTGCTATGCCCATCATGGTTCACGTACACTTGTACGGTAAAAGACACTAAGTGGTTCTGCGCTCTACCCCCCTTAAAAGGGATTACGCCCACGTAATCAATCAGTTAATCACTGGTTTAGAACATTCTACCGTCGTGAAGTGTTTTACCTCCACGCGGTTTATTATACAACCTGTTCTGGTTTGAGGATCTTAGCCATATTGGCGGTTTAGTCCTTAACCAAGAATTCTCACTAGAGCTTATTTTAGCTCTTAACTGGTTTCGATTCTGGCCTGTGAGGCTTTTAGGCATCATTTATTTGCCATGCACTCATGTTCACTACACACATTTATCACTTGAATTGCTGGCTCACTAGTTTCTGCTGCGCAACTCTTGATAACTTAGAGCTTAGTTTGCTCCATACATTATCCTTACTGTATTATGCATCCCCGGTTATCACCTTTATCTTGGTAATAATGGTTTCTCAACCGACGCGTGGTATTTCTTACCGTGAGCGAATTCGGTGAGTTACAAACTTTCTATTCATTTCCACGATGATCTATTGTATTCTACAATGATTTACTTGGTTTCTTCCGACTTACTGTCGGTTAAGTTTGAGCTACTACCTTTTGGGTAGTACTCTGTCGGTTATTTCCAACACTTGAGGTATGCTCCATACCGATATTCAACAATCGTGCTACTGTAGTCACTTATGTCAACCAGGTACCCTTTGATTGGTACTACCGTGCTTCTCTTATGCATCGGTTTTATCACACTATAATTCTTGTCCTTCCATCACATTTAACATTTTCAGACTTCCTAGCTATCTCACTTGATCATTACCGTGCAAGCGCAATACCAAAACACTCAGTCATACAGAGTGCAGAGGCGTAAACTCTTGGCAGTAAGTCCCTTATGAGATAGCAATAGGAATTCATACTATGTTCCTTATCACGTAGCATCAACTATTGGCGTATTGCTCAGTCTGTGTATCATTACTTATTTTGTATCTCCACTGTTTTAACTCATAACTGGTCTTATTCGCCATACAACTATTTAACAATGCGTATACAACAGTCGCTCACTGCGCACTGTACTCTTTGTCATCGTATAATATTAACTTACACTGCATCCGCTATTATATTAGCTTCTGCCATTACACTGTGTTTCGCCATTTATTTGGCTGGTTGCTGAATACGCTATTCTTTGAGACTTTAAGCTCCTTGAGCGTTGTTCATTTCACATCTAGCATCCCACACGTAATGGTGGTTGCTATTCGACTTATCACCCTTTCAGTCCCACAACTGGTACAACTCTTTTCATAGTAACAACGGGGTCAACCTTTAACACATTCCCTGAACTTAATTCACATAACTACCGCTATTGCGGTCTCACAATGTCAGAGGTATCCTCACTCTTGAAGCAGTGGTTCGTTATCCGCTTACCTACTTATATAACATAAACCTCCATAATCAATAAAATTTCCTTAACACATTTTACTTGTGGCTTATACGCCCTATTGTCTCGAGCTCTGCTCATTGTAGGCTGTTCACACACATTTACTTCCCGTACATAATACACGGTTTATAGGTTGTATTGGGCTCCATGATTTATTCCTTTCATGGGATGCCCCTTCAAGGATGTCAGACTTCCTCCTGACGCCTTTTGCTTAAACTGGGTGTTAGTTTCGACCCTTGCGTTTTCTATCACGTTATCTCATTCAACCGTTGTTGATCCAAACACCCTTTTAAGGATAGTTCCTGGGTGTTACTAGGTCATGCCATTACATCTGGCTTACACTTATTGGTATGTTTAACTTACTACTTCGCCCTGCGTTCTTTGCTGGGTTAAATATCCTCTTCAGTGAGATTGATATCCCTAGTGATCATCTCGGGAGTTTCATCCCGATCATTGCACATTGACGTATCCATAGTAGGCATTTGCCTCATCATATGTAGGCTGGGTACTTACTCCAGCTATTATGTTCACCCCTCAGGATTCTTGAGACATATTCCACGTCTTTACTTACTAACCAGTGCAACTTCGCACTTGTTCACCTTTAAACATTTCCTTAAGTGAATTTACTGATTCCTTTAGTCTTCCTTAACTTAACTGGGTTATGGGCCCCCACGCTTCCGCTGCCAGAGTGAGAGATGATAAGTCGCTGGCACTGCCAAGCCAGTCGACATAGTGTTTCCTCCCCAAACACTATAAGACACACCCCTGGGCCGCGATCTCTCTCTTCGGCCAACTCAGGATTCCCAACTCCAGACAATAAGCAAGTTCAGCGCTCACAATTGATCCCAGTCAAACCATGTCCACATCACTTTGTTACCCTCACTTGAGTTATAAGCCGACGTTACTCTCTCGGTACTTCAGTCATCAGAGCGATACTTCGCTCTGATACCACTTTTTGTAACACCCCAACTACTAACAACATACTTATTAACACATCGTAGCGGAATTCATAACCAAAAACATCACTTAACTCTTTGGTGTTACACGCCGTTAGCCACCCACGTGGCAAGGCTAACATGCATACAACGTACCGGTCTGATGGACTGAACTCCCGAGCAACTACACATAAATCCCGTTCCATATTCAACATCCGTTATATACTTACGTTACAACTGTACTGAGTATCTTCTAACTAATGCCGATACAACTTCGGTCTTACTACACCTACAATACATTCACAAATCTCGTGACCACCACATACAAATAACTACCACCCCGTCCTACTCTCGAACGGCTACCAGCTTCATTGTACCTGAAAAGTAATGGGGGCCCCCAAAGGGGTCCACCTTTGCTGGTATGGTAATCCCGCAGCCCGCATGCTACCGGGCCCGCCCAACTATTTGTCGTCTTAGCATGCGGTTGATTTTATTTCAAACATGCACAAACTCATACGTAACATGCTTATAAGCAAACATCCATTAAGGACACAACACAATTAACACACACACTCAATACAGTACACTTCTTTATAACATACTCACTTAATTTCTCTCCTCTGAGAGGATATAACTTTATTTAGGGAATGCCGGGGTAATATAAGCCCGAGCACAACATACATACATTTCCTTTACTTGAGTGGCGGCCTCATATAGGACCGATCACAACATACATAATTTCCCCCTAACTCCAATAGTATAGGTAGGTAGCCTTTGTTAAGCTTGTGGGTGGTTGTAATTCCAGGAGGAAGAACAACCGTAACATAACAAAGAGGGAGTCGAAGCGAACTTAGGCATCGACACCCTACCAACATTATACATAATTTCCCTCCTAGCCCGATGTGGAGGTCGGGTAGGTAAGCTTTGGCTAAGCTAGTGGGAGGTCGAAATCCAATGAAGGAAAACAACCCTAACTAAGGATGGGAGTTAATTTACATATATATATTAACTCCCAAACAATACGCGCGACCGGAACAACCGGATTCCTCTCCATACATAACATATACTTATTAGTTAGAGGTTCCCTTATGGAACTTACCACATACATACATCACATAGTGCTACTAACTCGGTTAGACACATAAGGGGTGTAATATCCCTTTTTCACAAACATGGATAACTGTATCCAGTAACAACAACAACATATCCAACATCCACATACATCACACATATCACAACATACACTAATGCACGGATAGCCGTAGTTAGAACGTTCCCATGGGTTGGGACGTTTATTCCGAATACCGATCTCTTATGTGAACCTAATGTCGGTTAACTATTATTTAACACATAACTAAGGTTAAGCGGTATCGGAATTAATTACGCCACAATAATGAATTACTGTAAACTCATTTCATGCTTTATCTTGCAAGGTGGCAACACACGAAAAACACATTGGCATAAAAGCCGGTGTAATCCGGTAGGACACAGGTTGCAAGAAAACCATACCTGTCACCGAAGGTGCACTCTAGTGTGCCATCACATGTTCCTTGAATCTCTTTAAATAACTGATAACATTATTATATCTTTATCAACATCGGGGTATAATATAATTATTTACGTCTATGCGCCCATGATTAACCCCGTTCGTAGTTTTAACTTTACACTTTTATTACAACTTTTCCCCACTCAATTACCTTTATAACTCACTTAATTTATCCTTAACAACCTTATAACATCATCACATATTAATCCCCATCTTTGGATATCATTTCCTACCCTTAAACAAAATTTTTGGTCAACATTACCCTGTGTCCGAACTTGTGTCCGACATCCAAGGTCGGACACAAGTCGAAACAAATTATGGGAAAATTTTCAAGGCGTCCGAACTTGTGTCCGGACATCTAAGGTCGGACACAGTCGAAACAGAAATCTGAAAAAAATTTCAACATGTCCGAACTTGTGTCCGGACATCTAAGGTCGGACACAAGTCGAACAAAATCTGGAAAAATTCATACACGCGTCCGAACTTGTGTCCGGACATCTAAGGTCGGACACAAGTCGAGACTCAATTCTGGGAAAATTTTTTAGACGCTCCGAACTTCGAAGGTCGGACAGAAGTCCGGACATCACTCAACTCCGAAAAAATTTTAACGCGATGGGGCATGTCCGAACTTCCAAGTCCGGACGGAAGTTCGGACGTGCCCAGAATTTCAATAAACAGAGGCAATTTCTATCTATGTTTACACTCCCAAAAATCCACACTCACTCATTAAAATCCCAAGTCATCTAGCACCATTTTGCTATCATTCTTGCACTCTCTTAACTCCATTATTTATCCACCTTTACAAAACCAAAACTTCACTCATTTCAACACTAACAACCCAATTAAACACCTTAGTCCTCTCATCCATAAAATCTCATCTAACACTCATTTCCCAATGAAATTTTGACATAACTTCCCCATAATCTTACTATTCATTCTCATCAATTATCATCAAAACACAACCTCTTCATTCCTAATCTAGCCACACCCTTTCAAGGGTCCTAACAGCACATTACATTCCTCAAATTCCATCAACAACAACATAATCACCATAACTCTCCACAACCACAATGTAAATCTCAAACTCAAAACATTTGGCTCTTAAGGCCCTCAACTCAACATCAATTCACAAATTCCTCCAAAACCAACTAAACACATTTCAACATATATTCCAATCCATAATTTTGGGTTCATTATTTGTTTACCCATCCCAAACACTTAAACAATTTATAAACAAAGTTTAAGGTAGTTCTTCTTACCTTAAATTTCACAAGTCTCTCAAATTCTCCTCTTGCTCCAAACCTTCTCCAAAAATCGGTTAAGAGGGTATGGAGTTTCCAAACTCACCCCAACACCCAAGAACACAAAACATACACAATTAATCATCTAAACCCTTAGAACTCAATTTAATCAAAGGGCTAGAATTAGGGTTTACCTTTTGAAGCTTTTAAGAGGGAAGATTTTCTCCCTTGAAATCAAGAAGGAAAATACACTCCACCATGATGAGGATAAATTTGGAGCATCAAGACACAAGGAAGAAAAAAAGGTATCAAAAATGGACAGAAAAATCAATTACACCAAGAAAGAGCTGAAGAGGGAAAGACTTTTTCTTGGAAATTTGTACCATATAGAGCAGAAAGAGGAGCTCCCAAGCTTCTCATGGCCATTTTCTCCTCAAATGGTGAAAACCCATGGAGGTCAACTTCATCCTTTTGGAATTTTGAAAAGAGAGGATGATAGAGGAGGATGAGAGGAAGAAGAATATGTAATTATTTGTGTGATTGGAGCTCAAGTGGAGTGGGGATGAAGAAGAATGGAGGAAGCCATTGTTGGCTTGGTTGGGAAGTTCCATCGGCAGAGAGAGAGGAGGAGACCGGCTGGGAGAGAAAGAGAGGAAGAGAGAGAGGGGAAAAAGGAAATAAGGAAAGAGAGAGAGAGTGAGGGGTATTTGTGCCCCTTTGTTATTTGGCTCTCTCTTGACTTAATTAATAGTTAACTGGTCACATGTGAGTGGGCTGTCTACATAAATAAAACCGGCCCACCAATAAAACACGCTGGAGCGTTTTTCGTCTTTTGACAGAAAACGCTCGTTTAATTGCCCGGTTTAGTACTATTCACTAACCGGGACTGTTTACCGGAATTTCCTCTTTCCTTTAATTTTAATGGCTATTAAACTCCCATTAATGTTTAATTATTGTTATAAAATCAACTATTATTTTTACGGGGTCGTTTAACTGTTTAAAGTCATGTTTTCGGGTTTCCTCGAAAAACGCGCCTTAGACTCTGTTAGCGTTTTAACGCATTGTTTGGATCCGTTTTCTTCCGGAATTTCTCCCACATGTTATTAATGTGTAATTAAGGTATAAAAATATATTTATAACCCCAGTGAGAGTTTTATACCTCCTAAAACAATTAAATACGTGTTTTCACGTTTTGTGACTTTTACGCATTTTCTTTTTCTTTTTGGTTTTTTATTTCTTCACCAATAATCTTAAGGACTTAATTAGCCTTAGAAAATTATAATTACATAATTAATTAACACATTAAGGTTTGGGGTATTTCAATCTACCCCCTTAAAAGAACTTCGTCCTCGAAGTTCACACTTCCCTAGCGTCATTTGAATTAGAACACAGGGATTACTTGTAGTATAAAACCTCTATAACAAACACACTTTACATCAACCTCGGACTTGATGGTCCGGGTAACACATCCATACATACATAACATATTTAGTAACCTCGGACTTAATGGTCCGGGTACCTTAACAACATTATACATACATAACAACCCTTTGACTCTTGGTCTGGGTAACATAACAACATTTAGACTCGTGGTCTTGATAACACAACATCCTTTAGACACATAGGTCTTGATAACATAACACTTCCGGAATTCAATCACATTAGGACTCAAGGTCCAAAATAATAATTATTACACATACCACACAACATGTCTTAGCATGTATATCCACCAGAAATTCCTTTTCCATCTCTTCATGGGTTCGAGACCCATGCAGAGTACATATACACTGTGATCCCGCAGAACCGGTCGCGATGGACACTCTGGTCCCCGTTCCTTTGGGAGATCAAAACAATTGCATACATCTTTAAAATATACTTCTCATGTCACCGGTCCGAAGACAAAGGCTCGTACGTCCTCAGCTCGTGAGCAAGTAGTAGGAAAGTACCCTCTATGAGGTTAAGTATAATGAAATCCTTTATTGGAAGGATACAAGTTGAAAATCCTCTACGAGGTCACATAAAGGTAGTCCTTCCTTTGAAAATACCACCTAAGAATCTTAAAATATTTATTGAAGTCTAGAAAGTACCAATTGCAAATTTGAAACCCAATTTAAAATTCTTTTGAAAGCTCCATACAACTCCAAGTCCAATTATTGTTAACTGCATCTTATTCTTGATGTGGTTATTTATGACCACTTATAGGGAGTTTCAAGAATCATCCAACCCTGATGTGATCAGCATCAGTGTTGAACTATCTCTCCACCCCAATTTGTGTTCGGCTTCCCTTGATCTCATGATAATCAAGTTTCACCTCCCACTTTAATTTCAAACAACAACTAATTCAAGCATGTATCATTTTCTATCTTCTAATCCATCTAGTCGTACTCATTACATCTCCAAGGGTGGAACTATGTCCATCAATCATCTTCCAGATTCATTTTAAATCAAGTTACCTAGGGACTTTAATTCTCACTAGGTTCTACATTGGTGTCATACCTCTTCATAAATCACAATACTGTATATATACATATATCCATATATATTTTTTTATCAAAATATAATACACAATATTACTTTTGGTATCATATGAACATACACTGTCGGGGTTTTAGTTCCCCGGGAGTTTTTCTACTCCCTTATACTTATACTTTCACACACATTTGTTGACACAATAAACACACTTATCGCAAGGGTATTCGCATCTTCCGTGCGTAATTACCATGATTAACCATGAATGAATGTGTATGTTTATGTAACACACACACTAATCATCAAAACAATCATTTTGTGCTATGCCCATCATGGTTCACGTACACTTGTACGGTAAAAGACACTAAGTGGTTCTGCGCTCTACCCCCCTTAAAAGGGATTACGCCCACGTAATCAATCAGTTAATCACTGGTTTAGAACATTCTACCGTCGTGAAGTGTTTTACCTCCACGCGGTTTATTATACAACCTGTTCTGGTTTGAGGATCTTAGCCATATTGGCGGTTTAGTCCTTAACCAAGAATTCTCACTAGAGCTTATTTTAGCTCTTAACTGGTTTCGATTCTGGCCTGTGAGGCTTTTAGGCATCATTTATTTGCCATGCACTCATGTTCACTACACACATTTATCACTTGAATTGCTGGCTCACTAGTTTCTGCTGCGCAACTCTTGATAACTTAGAGCTTAGTTTGCTCCATACATTATCCTTACTGTATTATGCATCCCCGGTTATCACCTTTATCTTGGTAATAATGGTTTCTCAACCGACGCGTGGTATTTCTTACCGTGAGCGAATTCGGTGAGTTACAAACTTTCTATTCATTTCCACGATGATCTATTGTATTCTACAATGATTTACTTGGTTTCTTCCGACTTACTGTCGGTTAAGTTTGAGCTACTACCTTTTGGGTAGTACTCTGTCGGTTATTTCCAACACTTGAGGTATGCTCCATACCGATATTCAACAATCGTGCTACTGTAGTCACTTATGTCAACCAGGTACCCTTTGATTGGTACTACCGTGCTTCTCTTATGCATCGGTTTTATCACACTATAATTCTTGTCCTTCCATCACATTTAACATTTTCAGACTTCCTAGCTATCTCACTTGATCATTACCGTGCAAGCGCAATACCAAAACACTCAGTCATACAGAGTGCAGAGGCGTAAACTCTTGGCAGTAAGTCCCTTATGAGATAGCAATAGGAATTCATACTATGTTCCTTATCACGTAGCATCAACTATTGGCGTATTGCTCAGTCTGTGTATCATTACTTATTTTGTATCTCCACTGGTTTTAACTCATAACTGGTCTTATTCGCCATACAACTATTTAACAATGCGTATACAACAGTCGCTCACTGCGCACTGTACTCTTTGTCATCGTATAATATTAACTTACACTGCATCCGCTATTATATTAGCTTCTGCCATTACACTGTGTTTCGCCATTTATTTGGCTGGTTGCTGAATACGCTATTCTTTGAGACTTTAAGCTCCTTGAGCGTTGTTCATTTCACATCTAGCATCCCACACGTAATGGTGGTTGCTATTCGACTTATCACCCTTTCAGTCTCCACAACTGGTACAACTCTTTTCATAGTAACAACGGGGTCAACCTTTAACACATTCCCTGAACTTAATTCACATAACTACCGCTATTGCGGTCTCACAATGTCAGAGGTATCCTCACTCTTGAAGCAGTGGTTCGTTATCCGCTTACCTACTTATATAACATAAACCTCCATAATCAATAAAATTTCCTTAACACATTTTACTTGTGGCTTATACGCCCTATTGTCTCGAGCTCTGCTCATTGTAGGCTGTTCACACACATTTACTTCCCGTACATAATACACGGTTTATAGGTTGTATTGGGCTCCATGATTTATTCCTTTCATGGGATGCCCCTTCAAGGATGTCAGACTTCCTCCTGACGCCTTTTGCTTAAACTGGGTGTTAGTTTCGACCCTTGCGTTTCTATCACGTTATCTCATTCAACCGTTGTTGATCCAAACACCCTTTTAAGGATAGTTCCTGGGTGTTACTAGGTCATGCCATTACATCTGGCTTACACTTATTGGTATGTTTAACTTACTACTTCGCCCTGCGTTCTTTGCTGGGTTAAATATCCTCTTCAGTGAGATTGATATCCCTAGTGATCATCTCGGGAGTTTCATCCCGATCATTGCACATTGACGTATCCATAGTAGGCATTTGCCTCATCATATGTAGGCTGGGTACTTACTCCAGCTATTATGTTCACCCTCAGGATTCTTGAGACATATTCCACGTCTTTACTTACTAACCAGTGCACTTCGCACTTGTTCACCTTTAAACATTTCCTTAAAGTGAATTTACTGATTCCTTTAGTCTTCCTTAACTTAACTGGGTTATGGGCCCACCACGCTTCCGCTGCCAAGAGTGAGAGATGATAAGTCGCTGGCACTGCCAAGCCAGTCGACATAGTGTTCCTCCCCAAACACTATAAGACACACCCCTGGGCCGCGATCTCTCTCTTCGGCCAACTCAGGATTCCCAACTCCAGACAGGTAAGCAAGTTCAGCGCTCACAATTGGATCCCAGTCAAACCATGTCCACATCACTTTGTTACCCTCACTTGAGTTATAAGCCGACGTTACTCAGCTCGGTACTTCAGTCATCAGAGCGATACTTCGCTCTGATACCACTTTTTGTAACACCCCAACTACTAACAACATACTTATTAACACATCGTAGCGGAATTCATAACCAAAAACATCACTTAACTCTTTGGTGTTACACGCCGTTAGCCACCCACGTGGCTAACAAGGCTAACATGCATACAACGTACCGGTCTGATGGACTGAACTCCCGAGCAACTACACATAAATCCCGTTCATATTCAACATCCGTTATATACTTACGTTACAACTGTACTGAGTATCTTCTAACTAATGCCGATACAACTTCGGTCTTACTACACCTACAATACATTCACAAATCTCGTGACCACCACATACAAATAACTACCCCGTCCTACTCTCGAACGGCTACCAGCTTCATGTACCTGAAAAGTAATGGGGGCCCCCAAAGGGGGTCAGCACCTTTGCTGGTATGGTAATCCCGCAGCCCGCATGCTACCGGGCCACGCCCAACTATTTGTCGTCTTAGCATGCGGTTGATTTTATTTCAAACATGCACAAACTCATACGTAACATGCTTATAAGCAAACATCCATTAATAGGACACAACACAATTAACACACACACTCAATAACAGTACACTTACTTTATAACATACTCACTTAATTTCTCTCCTCTGAGAGGATATAACTTTATTTAGGGAATGCCGGGGTAATATAAGCCCGAGCACAACATACATACATTTCCTTTACTTGAGTGCGGCCTCATATAGGACCGATCACAACATACATAATTTCCCCTAACTCCAATAGTGATGAGGTAGGTAAGCCTTTGTTAAGCTTGTGGGTGGTTGTAATTCCAGGAGGAAGAACAACCGTAACATAACAAAGAGGGAGTCGAAGCGAACTTAGGCATCGACACCCTACCAACATTATACATAATTTCCCTCCTAGCCCGATGTGGAGGTCGGGTAGGTAAGCTTTGGCTAAGCTAGTGGGAGGTCGAAATCCAATGAAGGAAAACAACCCTAACATAACAGGATGGGAGTTAATTTACATATATATATAACTCCCAAACAATACGCGCGACCGGAACAACCGGATTCCTCTCCATACATAACATATACTTATTAGTTAGAGGTTCCCTTATGGAACTTACCACATACATACATCACATAGTGCTACTAACTCGGTTAGACACATAAGGGGTGTAATATCCCTTTTTCACAAACATGGATAACTGTATCCAGTAACAACAACAACATATCCAACAGCCACATACATCACACATAATCACAACATACACTAATGCACGGATAGCCGTAGTTAGAACGTTCCCATGGGTTGGGACGTTTATTCCGAATACCGATCTCTTATGTGAACCTAATGTCGGTTAACTATTATTTAACACATAACTAAGGTTAAGCGGTATCGGAATTAATTACGCCACAATAATGAATTACTGTAAACTCATTTCATGCTTTATCTTGCAAGGTGGCAAACACACAGAAAAACACATTGGCATAAAAGCCGGTGTAATCCGGTAGGACACAGGTTGCAAGAAAACCATACCTGTCACCGAAGGTGCACTCTAGTGTGCCATCACATGTTCCTTGAATCTCTTTAAATAACTGATAACATTATTACTATCTTTATCAACATCGGGGTATAATATAATTATTTACGTCTAATGCGCCCATGATTAACCCCGTTCGGTAGTTTATAACTTTACACTTTTATTACAACTTTTCCCCACTCAATTACCTTTATAACTCACATTTATCCTTAACAACCTTATAACATCATCACATATTAATCCCCATCTTTGGATATCATTTCCTACCCTTAAACAAAATTTTTGGTCAACATTACCCTGTGTCCGAACTTGTGTCCGGACATCCAAGGTCGGACACAAGTCGAAACAAATTATGGGAAAATTTTCAAGGCGTCCGAACTTGTGTCCGGACATCTAAGGTCGGACACAAGTCGAAACAGAAATCTGAAAAAAATTTCAACATGTCCGAACTTGTGTCCGGACATCTAAGGTCGGACACAAGTCGAACAAAATCTGGAAAAATTCATACACGCGTCCGAACTTGTGTCCGGACATCTAAGGTCGGACACAAGTCGAGACTCAATTCTGGGAAAATTTTTTAGACGCGTCCGAACTTCGAAGGTCGGACAGAAGTCCGGACATCACTCAACTCCGAAAAAAATTTTAACGCGATGGGGCATGTCCGAACTTCCAAGTCCGGACGGAAGTTCGGACGTGCCCAGAATTTCAATAAACAGAGGCAATTTCTATCTATGTTTACACTCCCAAAAATCCACACTCACTCATTAAAATCCCAAGTCATCTAGCACCATTTTGCTATCATTGCACTCTCTAACTCCATTATTATCCACCTTTACAAAACCAAAACTTCACTCATTTCAACACTAAACAACCCAAAAACACCTTAGTCCTCTCATCCAAAATCATCATAACATCATTTCCCAATGAAATTTTGACATAACTTCCCCATAATCTTACATATTCATTCTCATCAATTATCATCAAAACACAACCTCTTCATTCCTAATCTAGCCACACCCTTTCAAGGGTCCTAACAGCACATTACAATTCCTCTAAACAACAACATAATCACATAACTCTCCACAACCACAATGTAAATCTCAAACTCAAAACATTTGGCTCTTAAGGCCCTCAACTCAACATCAATTCACAAATTCCTCCAAAACCAACTAAACACATTTCAACATATATTCCAATCCATAATTTTGGGTTCATTAATTTGTTTACCCATCCCAAACACTTAAACAATTTATAAACAAAGTTTAAGGTAGTTCTTCTTACCTTAAATTTCACAAGTCTCTCAAATTCTCCTCTTGCTCCAAACCTTCTCCAAAAATCGGTTAAGAGGGTATGGAGTTTCCAAACTCCACCCCAACACCCAAGAACAAAAACATACACAATTAATCATCTAAACCCTTAGAACTCAATTTAATCAAAGGGCTAGAATTAGGGTTTACCTTTTGAAGCTTTTAAGAGGGATTTTCTCCCTTGAATCAAGAAGGAAACTACTCCACCATTGAAGGATAAATTTGGAGCTCAAGAACAAGGAGAAAACAAGGTATCAAAAATGGTGAAAAATCAATTACACCAAGAGATGAAGAGGGAATGACTTTTTCTTGGAAATTTTTACCTTAGAAGAAAGAGGAGACTCCAAGCTTCTCATTGGTGCCATTTTCTCCTCAAATGGTGAAAACCCATGGAGGTCAACTTCATCCTTTTGGAATTTTGAAAAGAGAGGATGATAGAGGAGGATGAGAGGAAGAAGAATATGTAATTATTTGTGTGATTGGAGCTCAAGTGGAGCTTGGGGATGAAGAAGAATGGAGGAAGCCATTGTTGGCTTGGTTGGGAAGTTCCATCGGCAGAGAGAGAGGAGGGAGACCGGCTGGGAGAGAAAGAGAGGAAGAGAGAGGGGGAAAAAGGAAATAAGGAAAGAGAGAGAGAGTGCCCCTTTGATGGCTCTCTCTTGACTTAATTAATTAGTTAACTGGTCACATGTGAGTGGGCTGTCTACATAAATAAAACCGGCCCACCAATATAAACACGCTGGAGCGTTTTTCGTCTTTTGACAGAAAACGCTCGTTTAATTGCCCGGTTTAGTACTATTCACTAACCGGGACTGTTTACCGGAATTTCCTCTTTCCTTTAATTTTAATGGCTATTAAACTCCCATTAATGTTTAATTATTGTTATAAAATCACTATTATTTTTACGGGGTCGTTTAACTGTTTAAAGTCATGTTTTCGGGTTTCCTCGAAAAACGCGCCTTAGACTCCGTTAGCGTTTTAACGCATTGTTTGGATCCGTTTTCTTCCGGAATTTCTCCCACATGTTATTAATGTGTAATTAAGGTATAAAATATATTTATAACCCCAGTGAGAGTTTTATACCTCCTAAAACAATTAAATACGTGTTTTCACGTTTTGTGACTTTTACGCATTTTCTTTTTCTTTTTTGGTTTTTTATTTCTTCACCAATAATCTTAAGGACTTAATTAGCCTTAGAAAATTATAATTACATAATTAATTAACACATTAAGGTTTGGGGTATTTCAATCTACCCCCCTTAAAAGAACTTCGTCCTCGAAGTTCACACTTCCCTAGCGTCATTTGAATTAGAACACAGGGATTACTTGTAGTATAAAACCTCTATAACAAACACACTTTACATCATGACCTCGGACTTGATGGTCCGGGTAACACATCCATACATACATAACATATTTAGTAACCTCGGACTTAATGGTCCGGGTACCTTAACAACATTATACATACATAACAACCCTTTGACTCTTGGTCTGGGTAACATAACAACATTTAGACTCGTGGTCTTGATAACACAACATCCTTTAGACACATAGGTCTTGATAACATAACACTTCCGGAATTCAATCACATTAGGACTCAAGGTCCAAAATAATAATTATTACACATACCACACAACATGTCTTAGCATGTATATCCACCAGAAATTCCTTTTCCATCTCTTCATGGGTTCGAGACCCATGCAGAGTACATATACACTGTGATCCCGCAGAACCGGTCGCGATGGACACTCTGGTCCCCGTTCCTTTGGGAGATCAAAACAATTGCATACATCTTTAAAATATACTTCTCATGTCACCGGTCCGAAGACAAAGGCTCGTACGTCCTCAGCTCGTGAGCAAGTAGTAGGAAAGTACCCTCTATGAGGTTAAGTATAATGAAATCCTTTATTGGAAGGATACAAGTTGAAAATCCTCTACGAGGTCACATAAAGGTAGTCCTTCCTTTGAAAATACCACCTAAGAATCTTAAAATATTTATTGAAGTCTAGAAAGTACCAATTGCAAATTTGAAACCCAATTTAAAATTCTTTTGAAAGCTCCATACAACTCCAAGTCCAATTATTGTTAACTGCATCTTATTCTTGATGTGGTTATTTATGACCACTTATAGGGAGTTTCAAGAATCATCCAACCCTGATGTGATCAGCATCAGTGTTGAACTATCTCTCCACCCCAATTTGTGTTCGGCTTCCCTTGATCTCATGATAATCAAGTTTCACCTCCCACTTTAATTTCAAACAACAACTAATTCAAGCATGTATCATTTTCTATCTTCTAATCCATCTAGTCGTACTCATTACATCTCCAAGGGTGGAACTATGTCCATCAATCATCTTCCAGATTCATTTTAAATCAAGTTACCTAGGGACTTTAATTCTCACTAGGTTCTACATTGGTGTCATACCTCTTCATAAATCACAATACTGTATATATACATATATCCATATATATATTTTTTATCAAAATATAATACACAATATTACTTTTGGTATCATATGAACATACACTGTCGGGGTTTTAGTTCCCCGGGAGTTTTTCTACTCCCTTATACTTATACTTTCACACACATTTGTTGACACAATAAACACACTTATCGCAAGGGTATTCGCATCTTCCGTGCGTAATTACCATGATTAACCATGAATGAATGTGTATGTTTATGTAACACACACACACTAATCATCAAAACAATCATTTTGTGCTATGCCCATCATGGTTCACGTACACTTGTACGGTAAAAGACACTAAGTGGTTCTGCGCTCTACCCCCCTTAAAAGGGATTACGCCCACGTAATCAATCAGTTAATCACTGGTTTAGAACATTCTACCGTCGTGAAGTGTTTTACCTCCACGCGGTTTATTATACAACCTGTTCTGGTTTGAGGATCTTAGCCATATTGGCGGTTTAGTCCTTAACCAAGAATTCTCACTAGAGCTTATTTTAGCTCTTAACTGGTTTCGATTCTGGCCTGTGAGGCTTTTAGGCATCATTTATTTGCCATGCACTCATGTTCACTACACACATTTATCACTTGAATTGCTGGCTCACTAGTTTCTGCTGCGCAACTCTTGATAACTTAGAGCTTAGTTTGCTCCATACATTATCCTTACTGTATTATGCATCCCCGGTTATCACCTTTATCTTGGTAATAATGGTTTCTCAACCGACGCGTGGTATTTCTTACCGTGAGCGAATTCGGTGAGTTACAAACTTTCTATTCATTTCCACGATGATCTATTGTATTCTACAATGATTTACTTGGTTTCTTCCGACTTACTGTCGGTTAAGTTTGAGCTACTACCTTTTGGGTAGTACTCTGTCGGTTATTTCCAACACTTGAGGTATGCTCCATACCGATATTCAACAATCGTGCTACTGTAGTCACTTATGTCAACCAGGTACCCTTTGATTGGTACTACCGTGCTTCTCTTATGCATCGGTTTTATCACACTATAATTCTTGTCCTTCCATCACATTTAACATTTTCAGACTTCCTAGCTATCTCACTTGATCATTACCGTGCAAGCGCAATACCAAAACACTCAGTCATACAGAGTGCAGAGGCGTAAACTCTTGGCAGTAAGTCCCTTATGAGATAGCAATAGGAATTCATACTATGTTCCTTATCACGTAGCATCAACTATTGGCGTATTGCTCAGTCTGTGTATCATTACTTATTTTGTATCTCCACTGGTTTTAACTCATAACTGGTCTTATTCGCCATACAACTATTTAACAATGCGTATACAACAGTCGCTCACTGCGCACTGTACTCTTTGTCATCGTATAATATTAACTTACACTGCATCCGCTATTATATTAGCTTCTGCCATTACACTGTGTTTCGCCATTTATTTGGCTGGTTGCTGAATACGCTATTCTTTGAGACTTTAAGCTCCTTGAGCGTTGTTCATTTCACATCTAGCATCCCACACGTAATGGTGGTTGCTATTCGACTTATCACCCTTTCAGTCTCCACAACTGGTACAACTCTTTTCATAGTAACAACGGGGTCAACCTTTAACACATTCCCTGAACTTAATTCACATAACTACCGCTATTGCGGTCTCACAATGTCAGAGGTATCCTCACTCTTGAAGCAGTGGTTCGTTATCCGCTTACCTACTTATATAACATAAACCTCCATAATCAATAAAATTTCCTTAACACATTTTACTTGTGGCTTATACGCCCTATTGTCTCGAGCTCTGCTCATTGTAGGCTGTTCACACACATTTACTTCCCGTACATAATACACGGTTTATAGGTTGTATTGGGCTCCATGATTTATTCCTTTCATGGGATGCCCCTTCAAGGATGTCAGACTTCCTCCTGACGCCTTTTGCTTAAACTGGGTGTTAGTTTCGACCCTTGCGTTTCTATCACGTTATCTCATTCAACCGTTGTTGATCCAAACACCCTTTTAAGGATAGTTCCTGGGTGTTACTAGGTCATGCCATTACATCTGGCTTACACTTATTGGTATGTTTAACTTACTACTTCGCCCTGCGTTCTTTGGGTTAAATATCCTCTTCAGTGAGATTGATATCCCTAGTGATCATCTCGGGAGTTTCATCCCGATCATTGCACATTGACGTATCCATAGTAGGCATTTGCCTCATCATATGTAGGCTGGGTACTTACTCCAGCTATTATGTTCACCCCTCAGGATTCTTGAGACATATTCCACGTCTTTACTTACTAACCAGTGCACTTCGCACTTGTTCACCTTTAAACATTTCCTTAAAGTGAATTTACTGATTCCTTTAGTCTTCCTTAACTTAACTGGGTTATGGGCCCACCACGCTTCCGCTGCCAAGAGTGAGAGATGATAAGTCGCTGGCACTGCCAAGCCAGTCGACATAGTGTTCCTCCCCAAACACTATAAGACACACCCCTGGGCCGCGATCTCTCTCTTCGGCCAACTCAGGATTCCCAACTCCAGACAGGGTAAGCAAGTTCAGCGCTCACAATTGGATCCCAGTCAAACCATGTCCACATCACTTTGTTACCCTCACTTGAGTTATAAGCCGACGTTACTCAGCTCGGTACTTCAGTCATCAGAGCGATACTTCGCTCTGATACCACTTTTTGTAACACCCCAACTACTAACAACATACTTATTAACACATCGTAGCGGAATTCATAACCAAAAACATCACTTAACTCTTTGGTGTTACACGCCGTTAGCCACCCACGTGGCTAACAAGGCTAACATGCATACAACGTACCGGTCTGATGGACTGAACTCCCGAGCAACTACACATAAATCCCGTTCCATATTCAACATCCGTTATATACTTACGTTACAACTGTACTGAGTATCTTCTAACTAATGCCGATACAACTTCGGTCTTACTACACCTACAATACATTCACAAATCTCGTGACCACCACATACAAATAACTACCCTACCCGTCCTACTCTCGAACGGCTACCAGCTTCATTGTACCTGAAAAGTAATGGGGGCCCCCAAAGGGGGTCAGCACCTTTGCTGGTATGGTAATCCCGCAGCCCATGCTACCGGGCCACGCCCAACTATTTGTCGTCTTAGCATGCGGTTGATTTTATTTCAAACATGCACAAACTCATACGTAACATGCTTATAAGCAAACATCCATTAATAGGACACAACACAATTAACACACACACTCAATAACAGTACACTTCACTTTATAACATACTCACTTAATTTCTCTCCTCTGAGAGGATATAACTTTATTTAGGGAATGCCGGGGTAATATAAGCCCGAGCACAACATACATACATTTCCTTTACTTGAGTGGCGGCCTCATATAGGACCGATCACAACATACATAATTTCCCCCTAACTCCAATAGTGATGAGGTAGGTAAGCCTTTGTTAAGCTTGTGGGTGGTTGTAATTCCAGGAGGAAGAACAACCGTAACATAACAAAGAGGGAGTCGAAGCGAACTTAGGCATCGACACCCTACCAACATTATACATAATTTCCCTCCTAGCCCGATGTGGAGGTCGGGTAGGTAAGCTTTGGCTAAGCTAGTGGGAGGTCGAAATCCAATGAAGGAAAACAACCCTAACATAACAGGATGGGAGTTAATTTACATATATATATATTAACTCCCAAACAATACGCGCGACCGGAACAACCGGATTCCTCTCCATACATAACATATACTTATTAGTTAGAGGTTCCCTTATGGAACTTACCACATACATACATCACATAGTGCTACTAACTCGGTTAGACACATAAGGGGTGTAATATCCCTTTTTCACAAACATGGATAACTGTATCCAGTAACAACAACAACATATCCAACACCACATACATCACACATAATCACAACATACACTAATGCACGGATAGCCGTAGTTAGAACGTTCCCATGGGTTGGGACGTTTATTCCGAATACCGATCTCTTATGTGAACCTAATGTCGGTTAACTATTATTTAACACATAACTAAGGTTAAGCGGTATCGGAATTAATTACGCCACAATAATGAATTACTGTAAACTCATTTCATGCTTTATCTTGCAAGGTGGCAAACACACAGAAAAACACATTGGCATAAAAGCCGGTGTAATCCGGTAGGACACAGGTTGCAAGAAAACCATACCTGTCACCGAAGGTGCACTCTAGTGTGCCATCACATGTTCCTTGAATCTCTTTAAATAACTGATAACATTATTACTATCTTTATCAACATCGGGGTATAATATAATTATTTACGTCTAATGCGCCCATGATTAACCCCGTTCGGTAGTTTATAACTTTACACTTTTATTACAACTTTTCCCCACTCAATTACCTTTATAACTCACTTAATTTATCCTTAACAACCTTATAACATCATCACATATTAATCCCCATCTTTGGATATCATTTCCTACCCTTAAACAAAATTTTTGGTCAACATTACCCTGTGTCCGAACTTGTGTCCGGACATCCAAGGTCGGACACAAGTCGAAACAAATTATGGGAAAATTTTCAAGGCGTCCGAACTTGTGTCCGGACATCTAAGGTCGGACACAAGTCGAAACAGAAATCTGAAAAAAATTTCAACATGTCCGAACTTGTGTCCGGACATCTAAGGTCGGACACAAGTCGAACAAAATCTGGAAAAATTCATACACGCGTCCGAACTTGTGTCCGGACATCTAAGGTCGGACACAAGTCGAGACTCAATTCTGGGAAAATTTTTTAGACGCGTCCGAACTTCGAAGGTCGGACAGAAGTCCGGACATCACTCAACTCCGAAAAAAATTTTAACGCGATGGGGCATGTCCGAACTTCCAAGTCCGGACGGAAGTTCGGACGTGCCCAGAATTTCAATAAACAGAGGCAATTTCTATCTATGTTTACACTCCCAAAAATCCACACTCACTCATTAAAATCCCAAGTCATCTAGCACCATTTTGCTATCATTCTTGCACTCTCTAACTCCATTATTTATCCACCTTTACAAAACCAAAACTTCACTCATTTCAACACTAAACAACCCAATTAAACACCTTAGTCCTCTCATCCATAAAATCATCATCTAACACTCATTTCCCAATGAAATTTTGACATAACTTCCCCATAATCTTACATATTCATTCTCATCAATTATCATCAAAACACAACCTCTTCATTCCTAATCTAGCCACACCCTTTCAAGGGTCCTAACAGCACATTACAATTCCTCAAATTCCATCAACAACAACATAATCACCATAACTCTCCACAACCACAATGTAAATCTCAAACTCAAAACATTTGGCTCTTAAGGCCCTCAACTCAACATCAATTCACAAATTCCTCCAAAACCAACTAAACACATTTCAACATATATTCCAATCCATAATTTTGGGTTCATTAATTTGTTTACCCATCCCAAACACTTAAACAATTTATAAACAAAGTTTAAGGTAGTTCTTCTTACCTTAAATTTCACAAGTCTCTCAAATTCTCCTCTTGCTCCAAACCTTCTCCAAAAATCGGTTAAGAGGGTATGGAGTTTCCAAACTCCACCCCAACACCCAAGAACACAAAACATACACAATTAATCATCTAAACCCTTAGAACTCAATTTAATCAAAGGGCTAGAATTAGGGTTTACCTTTTGAAGCTTTTAAGAGGGATTTTCTCCCTTGAATCAAGAAGGAAACTACTCCACCATTGAAGGATAAATTTGGAGCTCAAGAACAAGGAGAAAACAAGGTATCAAAAATGGTGAAAAATCAATTACACCAAGAGATGAAGAGGGAATGACTTTTTCTTGGAAATTTTTACCTTAGAAGAAAGAGGAGACTCCAAGCTTCTCATTGGTGCCATTTTCTCCTCAAATGGTGAAAACCCATGGAGGTCAACTTCATCCTTTTGGAATTTTGAAAAGAGAGGATGATAGAGGAGGATGAGAGGAAGAAGAATATGTAATTATTTGTGTGATTGGAGCTCAAGTGGAGCTTGGGGATGAAGAAGAATGGAGGAAGCCATTGTTGGCTTGGTTGGGAAGTTCCATCGGCAGAGAGAGAGGAGGGAGACCGGCTGGGAGAGAAAGAGAGGAAGAGAGAGAGGGGAAAAAGGAAATAAGGAAAGAGAGAGAGAGTGAGGGGTATTTGTGCCCCTTTGTTATTTGGCTCTCTCTTGACTTAATTAATTAGTTAACTGGTCACATGTGAGTGGGCTGTCTACATAAATAAAACCGGCCCACCAATATAAACACGCTGGAGCGTTTTTCGTCTTTTGACAGAAAACGCTCGTTTAATTGCCCGGTTTAGTACTATTCACTAACCGGGACTGTTTACCGGAATTTCCTCTTTCCTTTAATTTTAATGGCTATTAAACTCCCATTAATGTTTAATTATTGTTATAAAATCAACTATTATTTTTACGGGGTCGTTTAACTGTTTAAAGTCATGTTTTCGGGTTTCCTCGAAAAACGCGCCTTAGACTCCGTTAGCGTTTTAACGCATTGTTTGGATCCGTTTTCTTCCGGAATTTCTCCCACATGTTATTAATGTGTAATTAAGGTATAAAAATATATTTATAACCCCAGTGAGAGTTTTATACCTCCTAAAACAATTAAATACGTGTTTTCACGTTTTGTGACTTTTACGCATTTTCTTTTTCTTTTTGGTTTTTTATTTCTTCACCAATAATCTTAAGGACTTAATTAGCCTTAGAAAATTATAATTACATAATTAATTAACACATTAAGGTTTGGGGTATTTCAATCTACCCCCTTAAAAGAACTTCGTCCTCGAAGTTCACACTTCCCTAGCGTCATTTGAATTAGAACACAGGGATTACTTGTAGTATAAAACCTCTATAACAAACACACTTTACATCATGACCTCGGACTTGATGGTCCGGGTAACACATCCATACATACATAACATATTTAGTAACCTCGGACTTAATGGTCCGGGTACCTTAACAACATTATACATACATAACAACCCTTTGACTCTTGGTCTGGGTAACATAACAACATTTAGACTCGTGGTCTTGATAACACAACATCCTTTAGACACATAGGTCTTGATAACATAACACTTCCGGAATTCAATCACATTAGGACTCAAGGTCCAAAATAATAATTATTACACATACCACACAACATGTCTTAGCATGTATATCCACCAGAAATTCCTTTTCCATCTCTTCATGGGTTCGAGACCCATGCAGAGTACATATACACTGTGATCCCGCAGAACCGGTCGCGATGGACACTCTGGTCCCCGTTCCTTTGGGAGATCAAAACAATTGCATACATCTTTAAAATATACTTCTCATGTCACCGGTCCGAAGACAAAGGCTCGTACGTCCTCAGCTCGTGAGCAAGTAGTAGGAAAGTACCCTCTATGAGGTTAAGTATAATGAAATCCTTTATTGGAAGGATACAAGTTGAAAATCCTCTACGAGGTCACATAAAGGTAGTCCTTCCTTTGAAAATACCACCTAAGAATCTTAAAATATTTATTGAAGTCTAGAAAGTACCAATTGCAAATTTGAAACCCAATTTAAAATTCTTTTGAAAGCTCCATACAACTCCAAGTCCAATTATTGTTAACTGCATCTTATTCTTGATGTGGTTATTTATGACCACTTATAGGGAGTTTCAAGAATCATCCAACCCTGATGTGATCAGCATCAGTGTTGAACTATCTCTCCACCCCAATTTGTGTTCGGCTTCCCTTGATCTCATGATAATCAAGTTTCACCTCCCACTTTAATTTCAAACAACAACTAATTCAAGCATGTATCATTTTCTATCTTCTAATCCATCTAGTCGTACTCATTACATCTCCAAGGGTGGAACTATGTCCATCAATCATCTTCCAGATTCATTTTAAATCAAGTTACCTAGGGACTTTAATTCTCACTAGGTTCTACATTGGTGTCATACCTCTTCATAAATCACAATACTGTATATATACATATATCCATATATATATTTTTTTATCAAAATATAATACACAATATTACTTTTGGTATCATATGAACATACACTGTCGGGGTTTTAGTTCCCCGGGAGTTTTTCTACTCCCTTATACTTATACTTTCACACACATTTGTTGACACAATAAACACACTTATCGCAAGGGTATTCACATCTTCCGTGCGTAATTACCATGATTAACCATGAATGAATGTGTATGTTTATGTATCACACACACTAATCATCAAAACAATTATTTTGTGCTATGCCCATCATGGTTCACGTACACTTGTACGGTAAAAGACACTAAGTGGTTCTGCGCTCTACCCCCCTTAAATGGGATTACGCCCACGTAATCAATCAGTTAATCACTGGTTTAGAACATTCTACCCCGTCGTGAAGTGTTTTACCTCCACGCGGTTTATTATACAACCTGTTCTGGTTTGAGGATCTTAGCCATATTGGCGGTTTAGTCCTTAACCAAGAATTCTCACTAGAGCTTATTTTAGCTCTTAACTGGTTTCGATTCTGGCCTGTGAGGCTTTTAGGCATCATTTATTTGCCATGCACTCATGTTCACTACACACATTTATCACTTGAATTGCTGGCTCACTAGTTTCTGCTGCGCAACTCTTGATAACTTAGAGCTTAGTTTGCTCCATACATTATCCTTACTGTATTATGCATCCCCGGTTATCACCTTTATCTTGGTAATAATGGTTTCTCAACCGACGCGTGGTATTTCTTACCGTGAGCGAATTCGTGAGTTACAAACTTTCTATTCATTTCCACGATGATCTATTGTATTCTACAATGATTTACTTGGTTTCTTCCGACTTACTGTCGGTTAAGTTTGAGCTACTACCTTTTGGGTAGTACTCTGTCGGTTATTTCCAACACTTGAGGTATGCTCCATACCGATATTCAACAATCGTGCTACTGTAGTCACTTATGTCAACCAGGTACCCTTTGATTGGTACTACCGTGCTTCTCTTATGCATCGGTTTTATCACACTATAATTCTTGTCCTTCCATCACATTTAACATTTTCAGACTTCCTAGCTATCTCACTTGATCATTACCGTGCAAGCGCAATACCAAAACACTCAGTCATACAGAGTGCAGAGGCGTAAACTCTTGGCAGTAAGTCCCTTATGAGATAGCAATAGGAATTCATACTATGTTCCTTATCACGTAGCATCAACTATTGGCGTATTGCTCAGTCTGTGTATCATTACTTATTTTGTATCTCCACTAGTTTTAACTCATAACTGGTCTTATTCACCATACAACTATTTAACAATGCGTATACAACAGTCGCTCACTGCGTACTATACTCTTTGTCATCGTATAATATTAACTTACACTGCATCCGCTATTATATTAGCTTCCGCCATTACACTGTGTTTCGCCATTTATTTGGCTGGTTGCTGAATACGCTATTCTTTGAGACTTTAAGCTCCTTGAGCGTTGTTCATTTCACATCTAGCATCCCACACGTAATGGTGGTTGCTATTCGACTTATCACCCTTTCAGTCTCCACAACTGGTACAACTCTTTTCATAGTAACAACGGGGTCAACCTTTAACACATTCCCTGAACTTAATTCACATAACTACCGCTATTGCGGTCTCACAATGTCAGAGGTATCCTCACTCTTGAAGCAGTGGTTCGTTATCCGCTTACCTACTTATATAACATAAACCTCCATAATCAATAAAATTTCCTTAACACATTTTACTTATGGCTTATACGCCCTATTGTCTCGAGCTCTGCTCATTGTAGGCTGTTCACACACATTTACTTCCCGTACATAATACACGGTTTATAGGTTGTATTGGGCTCCATGATTTATTCCTTTCATGGGATGCCCCTTCAAGGATGTCAGACTTCCTCCTGACGCCTTTTGCTTAAACTGGGTGTTAGTTTCGACCCTTGTGTTTCTATCACGTTATCTCATTCAACCGTTGTTGATCCAAACACCCTTTTAAGGATAGTTCCTGGGTGTTACTAGGTCATGCCATTACATCTGGCTTACACTTATTGGTATGTTTAACTTACTACTTCGCCCTGCGTTCTTTGCTGGGTTAAATATCCTCTTCAGTGAGATTGATATCCCTAGTGATCATCTCGGGAGTTTCATCCCGATCATTGCACATTGACGTATCCATAGTAGGCATTTGCCTCATCATATGTAGGCTGGGTACTTACTCCAGCTATTATGTTCACCCCTCAGGATTCTTGAGACATATTCCACGTCTTTACTTACTAACCAGTGCACTTCGCACTTGTTCACCTTTAAACATTTCCTTAAAGTGAATTTACTGATTCCTTTAGTCTTCCTTAACTTAACTGGGTTATGGGCCCACCACGCTTCCGCTGCCAAGAGTGAGAGATGATAAGTCGCTGGCACTGCCAAGCCAGTCGACATAGTGTTCCTCCCCAAACACTATAAGACACACCCCTGGGCCGCGATCTCTCTCTTCGGCCAACTCAGGATTCCCAACTCCAGACAAGGTAAGCAAGTTCAGCGCTCACAATTGGATCCCAGTCAAACCATGTCCACATCACTTTGTTACCCTCACTTGAGTTATAAGCCGACGTTACTCAGCTCGGTACTTCAGTCATCAGAGCGATACTTCGCTCTGATACCACTTTTTGTAACACCCCAACTACTAACAACATACTTATTAACACATCGTAGCGGAATTCATAACCAAAAACATCACTTAACTCTTTGGTGTTACACACCGTTAGCCACCCACGTGGCTAACAAGGCTAACATGCATACAACGTACCGGTCTGATGGACTGAACTCCCGAGCAACTACACATAAATCCCATTCAATATTCAACATCCGTTATATACTTACGTTACAACTGTACTGAGTATCTTCTAACTAATGCCGATACAACTTCGGTCTTACTACACCTACAATACATTCACAAATCTCGTGACCACCACATACAAATAACTACCCCGTCCTACTCTCGAACGGCTACCAGCTTCATGGTACCTGAAAAGTAATGGGGGCCCCCAAAGGGGGTCAGCACCTTTGCTGGTATGGTAATCCCGCAGCCCGCATGCTACCGGGTCACGCCCAACTATTTGTCGTCTTAGCATGCGGTTGATTTTATTTCAAACATGCACAAACTCATACGTAACATGCTTATAAGCAAACATCCATTAATAGGACACAACACAATTAACACACACACTCAATAACAGTACACTTCTTTATAACATACTCACTTAATTTCTCTCCTCTGAGAGGATATAACTTTATTTAGGGAATGCCGGGGTAATATAAGCCCGAGCACAACATACATACATTTCCTTTACTTGAGTGGCGGCCTCATATAGGACCGATCACAACATACATAATTTCCCCCTAACTCCAATAGTGATGAGGTAGGTAAGCCTTTGTTAAGCTTGTGGGTGGTTGTAATTCCAGGAGGAAGAACAACCGTAACATAACAAAGAGGGAGTCGAAGCGAACTTAGGCATCGACACCCTACCAACATTATACATAATTTCCCTCCTACCGCCCGATGTGGAGGTCGGGTAGGTAAGCTTTGGCTAAGCTAGTGGGAGGTCGAAATCCAATGAAGGAAAACAACCCTAACATAACAGGATGGGAGTTAATTTACATATATATATATTAACTCCCAAACAATACGCGCGACCGGAACAACCGGATTCCTCTCCATACATAACATATACTTATTAGTTAGAGGTTCCCTTATGGAACTTACCACATACATACATCACATAGTGCTACTAACTCGGTTAGACACATAAGGGGTGTAATATCCCTTTTTCACAAACATGGATAACTGTATCCAGTAACAACAACAACATATCCAACATGCCACATACATCACACATAATCACAACATACACTAATGCACGGATAGCCGTAGTTAGAACGTTCCCATGGGTTGGGACGTTTATTCCGAATACCGATCTCTTATGTGAACCTAATGTCGGTTAACTATTATTTAACACATAACTAAGGTTAAGCGGTATCGGAATTAATTACGCCACAATAATGAATTACTGTAAACTCATTTCATGCTTTATCTTGCAAGGTGGCAAACACACAGAAAAACACATTGGCATAAAAGCCGGTGTAATCCGGTAGGACACAGGTTGCAAGAAAACCATACCTGTCACCGAAGGTGCACTCTAGTGTGCCATCACATGTTCCTTGAATCTCTTTAAATAACTGATAACATTATTACTATCTTTATCAACATCGGGGTATAATATAATTATTTACGTCTAATGCGCCCATGATTAACCCCGTTCGGTAGTTTATAACTTTACACTTTTATTACAACTTTTCCCCACTCAATTACCTTTATAACTCACTTAATTTATCCTTAACAACCTTTAACATCATCACATATTAATCCCCATCTTTGGATATCATTTCCTACCCTTAAACAAAATTTTTGGTCAACATTACCCTGTGTCCGAACTTGTGTCCGGACATCCAAGGTCGGACACAAGTCGAAACAAATTATGGGAAAATTTTCAAGGCGTCCGAACTTGTGTCCGGACATCTAAGGTCGGACACAAGTCGAAACAGAAATCTGAAAAAAATTTCAACATGTCCGAACTTGTGTCCGGACATCTAAGGTCGGACACAAGTCGAACAAAATCTGGAAAAATTCATACACGCGTCCGAACTTGTGTCCGGACATCTAAGGTCGGACACAAGTCGAGACTCAATTCTGGGAAAATTTTTTAGACGCGTCCGAACTTCGAAGGTCGGACAGAAGTCCGGACATCACTCAACTCCGAAAAAAATTTTAACGCGATGGGGCATGTCCGAACTTCCAAGTCCGGACGGAAGTTCGGACGTGCCCAGAATTTCAATAAACAGAGGCAATTTCTATCTATGTTTACACTCCCAAAAATCCACACTCACTCATTAAAATCCCAAGTCATCTAGCACCATTTTGCTATCATTCTTGCACTCTCCTAACTCCATTATTTATCCACCTTTACAAAACCAAAACTTCACTCATTTCAACACTAAACAACCCAATTAAACACCTTAGTCCTCTCATCCATAAAATCATCATCTAACACTCATTTCCCAATGAAATTTTGACATAACTTCCCCATAATCTTACATATTCATTCTCATCAATTATCATCAAAACACAACCTCTTCATTCCTAATCTAGCCACACCCTTTCAAGGGTCCTAACAGCACATTACAATTCCTCAAATTCCATCAACAACAACATAATCACCATAACTCTCCACAACCACAATGTAAATCTCAAACTCAAAACATTTGGCTCTTAAGGCCCTCAACTCAACATCAATTCACAAATTCCTCCAAAACCAACTAAACACATTTCAACATATATTCCAATCCATAATTTTGGGTTCATTAATTTGTTTACCCATCCCAAAACACTTAAACAATTTATAAACAAAGTTTAAGGTAGTTCTTCTTACCTTAAATTTCACAAGTCTCTCAAATTCTCCTCTTGCTCCAAACCTTCTCCAAAAATCGGTTAAGAGGGTATGGAGTTTCCAAACTCCACCCCAACACCCAAGAACACAAAACATACACAATTAATCATCTAAACCCTTAGAACTCAATTTAATCAAAGGGCTAGAATTAGGGTTTACCTTTTGAAGCTTTTAAGAGGGATTTTCTCCCTTGAATCAAGAAGGAAACTACTCCACCATTGAAGGATAAATTTGGAGCTCAAGAACAAGGAGAAAACAAGGTATCAAAAATGGTGAAAAATCAATTACACCAAGAGATGAAGAGGGAATGACTTTTTCTTGGAAATTTTTACCTTAGAAGAAAGAGGAGACTCCAAGCTTCTCATTGGTGCCATTTTCTCCTCAAATGGTGAAAACCCATGGAGGTCAACTTCATCCTTTTGGAATTTTGAAAAGAGAGGATGATAGAGGAGGATGAGAGGAAGAAGAATATGTAATTATTTGTGTGATTGGAGCTCAAGTGGAGCTTGGGGATGAAGAAGAATGGAGGAAGCCATTGTTGGCTTGGTTGGGAAGTTCCATCGGCAGAGAGAGAGGAGGGAGACCGGCTGGGAGAGAAAGAGAGGAAGAGAGAGAGGGGAAAAAGGAAATAAGGAAAGAGAGAGAGTGAGGGGTATTTGTGCCCCTTTGTTATTTGGCTCTCTCTTGACTTAATTAATTAGTTAACTGGTCACATGTGAGTGGGCTGTCTACATAAATAAACCGGCCCACCAATATAAACACGCTGGAGCGTTTTTCGTCTTTTGACAGAAAACGCTCGTTTAATTGCCCGGTTTAGTACTATTCACTAACCGGGACTGTTTACCGGAATTTCCTCTTTCCTTTAATTTTAATGGCTATTAAACTCCCATTAATGTTTAATTATTGTTATAAAATCAACTATTATTTTTACGGGGTCGTTTAACTGTTTAAAGTCATGTTTTCGGGTTTCCTCGAAAAACGCGCCTTAGACTCCGTTAGCGTTTTAACGCATTGTTTGGATCCGTTTTCTTCCGGAATTTCTCCCACATGTTATTATATGTAATTAAGGTATAAAAATATATTTATAACCCCAGTGAGAGTTTTATACCTCCTAAAACAATTAAATACGTGTTTTCACGTTTTGTGACTTTTACGCATTTTCTTTTTCTTTTTGGTTTTTTATTTCTTCACCAATAATCTTAAGGACTTAATTAGCCTTAGAAAATTATAATTACATAATTAATTAACACATTAAGGTTTGGGGTATTTCACAACAAGGTAAAAATCTCCATAAAAGATTCAAGTTTCTCCACCTTACTTTGGTAGCTGATTTTTGGCCCTTTGTAATGCCTTATTTTTCTCTCTCTTTTGAGCATCAACTTCACCTTGCAATGGTGGTGGATTCTTCTTCTTGAACCAAGGGCTAAAACCCCTCCTAGAATACTCCAAAGGTAAATCCTAACTTGTGGTAATTTAAACCCTTCATTGCATTAGTGGTGTTTTGAGAGATTAGAAGTTTAATTATATTCCCTTTATGTAATTTGGGTGTTGGGATGGAGTTTGGCAACTCCATCCCCCATATGGCCGATTTTTGCAAGAAAAAGAGAAGGAGAAGAATTGGAAAAGAAAGAAGGAAAATATAAGCTCAAGGTAAGAGCTCATTCTCAATGCTTAATTTAATGCATTAGTGTAATGGGAATGGGTAAACAAATAAAAGAACCTAAACTATTGTACTAGTATTGTAGTTGTGGATGTTTGAGTAGTTGTGAGCAAATATGTGGAATTGTAGGCCTTAGAGCCAAATGAATGGTGTATGTGTATTAGTATTGCTATTTGAGGAAGTAAGGATGTATTGGTATTGTAATTTAGGAAATATTGGTGTATTGAGATTTTGTATGTGTGCTGGTAGAACCCTTGTGGTTTGGCTAGAATAGGGATGAATTTGTTGAGAAAAGATATGTGTGGATGAGTAAGAGAAGTAGGAGGATTATTACAAAATTTTGGTAGGAATTGTGCATTAAAGAATGACTTGGTGAATGGGAGAACCAAGGTATGTATTGGGGATAGTAAAGATGTGTAGAAACCATGGATAGATGGTTGTAGTGCGTGAAGTTAAGATACAAGATCTGTAGCAAGAGATGTATCAAAATGCATTGTAGAACTAGGAAGAAATGAGTGTGCAGGATTTTGAAAAAGAGTGTTGGAACTTGGGTGTAGGTAGTGTAATGGCTTGGGAATGAATTGGCACGGTAAGGAGAGGTATTTAGAATGCTAGGAATGACATTGGTTGAGGAAGTATTGGATGAGAGAAATGAGTTTTAAAATCTGTAGCATAAGTGTAACAAAAACTGTTACATGTGTTGGAAAAGAAGTGAGGGAAAATGGTGTAAGTTGATTGATGGATTTAGTAATGGATTTGGTGGATGAATTGAGGTATTTTAGGAAGCCTAAATGGCACTAAATCATGTTAGGATGTATGTAGGAAGATTGGGGAAGAAATGGGTGAGAAAGGAAATGAAAAACAAGGTCTGTAGCAATGATCTGCTACCGACCGACCCAGAGGCTGGATCGGTCGGTGGGTCGGTCGGGGCTTAAACCACGAGAAATAAACAATTTGGGATGGACAGACCCAGGGGCCGTGAGTCGGTCGTGGGTCGGGCGGGTAATAATTGTCAAACGTCAAAGTTTCTGACTTCGATCGACCCAGAGGTTGGGTCGGTCGGTGGGTCGGTCGGAGCTTCGACGACGGAACTTAAAGCTTCTGGTATGGACCGACCTAGAGGCGTATGGGTCGGTCGGAACAGTTCTAGGTCAGTCGAGACAATTTCAGAGGATGGAAAACTTACTGGAATGGACCGACCCAAGGGTTGGGTCGGTCGGCCATAACTTATAAAAAAAAATATAGTAACATAGTAATCATATGTACGTATATATTGTAACACCCCGTCCAAAGCCATTCGTGGATATCGCAAAACTTAACAACTTGATCACAAACGTCCCAGCGGAAATAACAAACACCGGAACCTTGCCACGGTCTGATCATTAGAAAATACCGACCTTACCAATTTACAATGATTATCCAAAATATACAAACCGACCAAAACGCCACCAACCAACCGAGTTTAAGTTTCTAAGTCATGATCATAAACTTACATCAGTTTAAATATAAACAGACGGGCGCACATGCGCAACCCATGCTCAAAAATAAATAACCCATCCTAAGTCTGACCCTTCCTACTCTCGTGGTATGACTTCATGGGCCGCTTACCCGCAAGTGTAAAAACAGCCCCCAAAGGGGGTCAGCACGAATGCTGGTACGCCCTCTCATGGCCCCCAAGCTAACGGGGCTACGACGACTAATTGTCGATAGCATGGAAATTGATTAGATTCACAAACATAATATGAATTGTAATAAACAACCATCCACAGATGAACATACATAGTTCACACACAAATGAACGACTCAAGCGTTCCCTTACCAAGCGGGTTAGTAACCACCTCCTTAGACCTGATTCCGCTTAACCTCAGTTCACCTTAACTTACCTCAGTCTCAACCTTATCTTAACCTCAGTATACAAACCGTTCCTAGAATGGAAATGGTTGTAGCTTAACTTAAACTTAGGATTTAGGTGATCCTACCGCACCATCTTAATGCCACCTACCTTGGACGGGAGTTCAGTGTAGCTGAGGCGGCAGCCGACCCTAGGCAACAAGTCTGAAGACAAGTCCTTAAGCGGAGGGCGGATCTGATTCAGATACCGACACCCTTTCCTTAGCATGCATGACCGGAGTCAGTCCCGGGTTCCTCACTCCCCCCCCCTTAAGTTCCAGTTAGTGAAAATCTTACAAACCGTGTGTTAGTTAAACCTTAACGGGTATTAACCAACAGACACCAACACTCAACTCCTTTTCTTTACTCAACAAGTACTAAACTTAGTTAGTAACAATCCCAAGTCCCGTGGGTTAGTGTAAAGAAAACACATTCACAACGAGAACAAGTAAAACCGGTTGCATGCTATATCTTGTCTTAGTCATAGCAAATTAACAGATAGCACACAAGCTGAGGGACACCTCGTTAGCAAGCATGTCACAAGAAAGACTGTACCGTTCACCGTCGATTGTCCCGTTGTTTAATTCTCCTCCGGTTTCCAAACTTTCAAGTCCTAGAATTCATCAAACATAGATTATTAATTATCTACACATTACTTAACTTATTAACTTACCTAACCCATAACGATCCCCACCTAACACTTCTTAAGTATTATACTTAACATTATAATCTTAGTTTTAAACATTAAAGTCTTTTCCTCACTTAATCATCTAGGTCTTTAGGTTCCTAATCATCATTGCCCCCTTAATGGTGTATCATTAATACCATTAAGCATCCTTAAAATTTTTCTTTTTTTTTCTAGTGTTAAGGGTCGACCGACCCACCGACCGACCAAACCCCTGGGTCGGTCCGTCCCAGTAATTTTCTGGTTCGAACAATTTCCCTTAGACAGACCCACGACCGACCCAACCTTATGGGTCGGTCCATCTCAGAAATTTTTCCGTCTTTTGAAAACTACTCATCCGACCCAGAGCTAAACCGACCGACCCACCCTCTGGGTCGGTCCATTCCAGAGACAAATTTCTACGTTGAATTCCTGCCCGACCACCCAAGCTAAGCCGTCCGACCCAAACCCTCTGGGTCGGCCCGGTCCAGAGACATTCTGGCTGGCTTACTGGTCCGGACCGACCCCAGAACTGGGTCGGACCCTAGGTCGGTCCACTACAGATTTTTCTCTTAAATTGTTCTATAATTCCCAACTCTTCCACAAGTGTCCTAATAGGCCTAACTCCTTTGACACATCAACCCACCTTATTAACCCATTAAACTCATTAAAACAACCTCCAAAGACTCTCTCAACCTTTTTCTCAATTCTTACAAACACTTCCAACACTTAGCACTTATTTTCCCTACATTTCTAACATGTAATTCACCTAGAATTTTCACTAACCAAATGCTCCCTCCTTAAGAACTTGACCACTCCTTATACACTACTTTCTACCCTTATTGCATTTATTAAACTTCCTTAGATT
Source organism: Limonium bicolor (assembly GCA_023374045.1). NCBI lineage: Eukaryota > Viridiplantae > Streptophyta > Magnoliopsida > Caryophyllales > Plumbaginaceae > Limonium > Limonium bicolor. The sequence continues at coordinate 251,294,669 of CM041779.1, forward strand.
CTAAACTCTACTTCTCACCTAAACCATTTCAAAGTCCTACACCTTATTCCCATCAAACTTGCACAAGTTTCTTACCTTCTTTTATCCAGGTCTTGGTGCCTATAACTCACCATTGTAACCCCTAGTTTCTCATAGACATACCTAAGTCATCCTAGTTCACTAGAACATCTTAGACTTATTCCCTTTCAACCAAAACAAATCCTAAAATTATAGTAACTTCCTTAGTCCTAAAATCTTCCTTACACATCTTAAACACTTAGGTTCTTCACCAAATTTGTCATGGGTTCTCTAGTATTTTATTTCACACCAAAACTTAGTTTTTCACACATCAAATAGCTATCAACATTCAAACTCTCATTAAACCTCCTTAGCACATCATACCCAAAACTACACTACATCACAATAGATAGTGCATAAACTTAAATTGATTGGCACTTAGGCCCTTAAAAAGACTGGCTCTTGGCCCTTAAATGCATAAATCTTAAACACTGAATTCCTTCAATATATATAGCCTTTGACCTGCAAATACCACAACAAGGCTCCCATTGCAATTTAATGCTCTTATAATTCACCTTGACATTCTTAAACTTCCCATTTTTCTCATTTGCTCCTTAGTCACAAGTTCTCAAGTATAGTCATTGTTTCTCCTAGGTTTTTTATAACTCTTCCCAATGTAAACTCTACACTAAACTCATCACATATATAAATCCCATCCCTTATGCATTAAACACCTTAAGGTCGACTTTACCTTGTTGCTTTTACAAGCTCACAAACTTTCCTCCTTAGCCATTTTTCCTTGAAGCATCTTGGTCACCCTTAAACTCTTCCTTGCCAATGTTCTAACCAATATCCAATGACTCTAATGAGTGTTAGATAATACATTAACCTTAAGGAACAAACCCTAGGTTAAAAATGTGTTTTAAGGCATTAAATTGATTGTTTTACCTTGGTTTCTCAAGACAAGCTTGGATATGAGTAAAGAAGGACCTCCTCTTGCCCTTGGAGAATAGAAAACAAGCTAGAAAAAGGCATAAAAATGGAGCCCCATGAGTATAGATTTTCGGTTATGTGAATAAATGGTGGGAACTTGATTTTTCTTACATATTCTTTACCTTAAGAGAATGTAGAAGCCAATGAACTCTCCAAGCTTGAGTTTCCTCCTCTAATGGCGGTTTGGCTTGGCACCAAAATGGAGTTCTTGAAGTTTTGAAAAGATAGAAAGGAAGAGCTTGTGCTAACTAAGAAGAATATGTAATTTGTTTTGGTTTTGGAGCTAAAATGAGTGAGTAGTGATCAAAGCAAGATGAGGTTTACATGGGGATGTTCTTCACGTAAAGGAAGAAGAGAGGAGCAGCACAAAACCGGTGGAGAAGAAGAGAATGAAGAGATGAGGAGAGAGGAAGGCTAATAAGAGATATTTATTTCCTAAAAGCAAATAGTGAACTTACTTACTTTTTGCTATCTTCTTTACTTAATATTATTTGGCTACTCATGGTGACTCATACCCTTAGAAACCGGCCCCCTTATTGATTTAGGCTGGTCATGGTCTTATTTGACCACTTAATTACACTTAATTGATTTAAGACTAAACTAGGCACTATTTGATTACTATTCACAAACTAGTGCACATATTTGTGAAATTTTTGATTTCCCATTGATTTAGACTTCCTAATGTGATAATAATTAGTACACAAGTTAATTAAGGAGTAATCATGGGCATTTAGCCATTTAAAACCCCTTTCTAAGACAATTGTTCAAAAATGTGCTTTAAGAGTCCCTAAAGCACAATTTATGTTTTAGCTTGTTTTTGAGCTTGGTTTTCTTTGGTAATTGACTTAAAGTGAACGTTAGGATATTACTAAGGTCTTAGAATGATATTTGGGTACTAACCCAAGTTACTCCAAACTTAGAGCACGTTTTTGCTTAAATTGCTCTTATGGCGTTTCCTTGTGTTTTCTTTGATTACAAATGTTTCTTAATGTTTCTAAGGCATTATTTAGCCTTCTTATACTTTAGATTATCACTTAAGCACCATATCTAAGTTTGGGGAATTTCAATTTACCCCCCTTAAAAGAACTTTGTCCCCAAAGTTCACACGTGTACTAAATCATTCAAGGTACTCAATTCCCTTAATCTTAACACCACATCACATTTTCACATTCACACGTCTCAAGACTCAAAGGTCAATCACAAATACAATACATAAGTATTATACTTATCTCAAACTTATCACCAAAGTGTAGCAACTTACACAAAATCACATCTTACACAACCAAACAAACGACAAACATGTTCGTTTCCTAACTCAAAAGCGAGGAAGCTCTACCCCCCTTAAGAAGGGGTACGCCCCGTACCTTATACAGACGATCTAGTCAGTAAACAACGAAAGGTACTTCGATCTCATCTTATCTTCTAATTCCCACGTGGCCTCTTCGACATCCTGGTTAGACCAGAGAACCTTCACCAGTCACACTGACCTATGGCGAGTGTCCCTAGTCTTACTATCCAATATTCTCTGAGGAGTCTCCACGGATCTCATATTCGGTTCCAACGTCAACGTTTCAGGTTCTAACACATGGGAGGGGTGGTGCATGTATTTCTTTAGCTGTGAAACATGAAAAACATCATGCACTTTACCCACTTCAGTAGGTAAATTCTACCTGTAAGCAACCGGGCCCACCCGCTCCGTAATCTCATAAGGACCAACAAATTTAGGGCTCAGCTTGCCCTTCTGCCCGGATCTAAACACACCCTTCATCGGTGATACCCGTAGAAATACCCGGTCGCCCACTGCGAACTCCAGGTCTCGTCGTCAAACATCAGCATACGACTTTTGCCTATCTTGAGCAGCTTTCATATTCTCCCTGATTTGCTGAACTTCAATGGTCTACCGTACAACGCTTGAAAAGGTGCCATCTTGATAGAAGCGTGATAGCTGTTGTTGTATGAAAACTCGATCAGATGTAATTTGTCAATCCAACTGCCCTGGAAGTCTAAGGCACATGCCCTCAGGATATCCTCGAGTGTCTGAATCGTACGCTCAGTCTGACCATCTGTCTGAGGATGGAACGCGGTACTCAGCTTCAGTTCTGTACCCAACGCTTCTCTAGTAGCTCTCCAGTACCTCGAAAGGAATCTGGTATCTCTATCCGACACTATGGTCTTTGGTATCCCGTGATGTCTCATGATTTCTTTCTCAAACAACTAAGCTAATTTGGTCACCTTCCAAGTATCCTTCATCGGTATGAATCGAGCTACTTTGGTAAGGCGATCCACCACCACCCATATCATGTTGAGACCTCCCCTAGCAGGTGGGAGTCCAACTACAAAGTCCATGGAGATATCATGGAACTTCCACTCCAGAACTGGCATTGACTGTACCATTCCGCCCGGTCGTCGGTGCTCGAATTTTACCTTCTGGCATGTGAGACACCTCAAGACGAACTCAGTAACATCTGTCTTCATTCCCGACCACCAGAAGTATCTCTTCATGTCTTTATACATCTTAGAGGCTCCCGGATGAATGGAAACTGAAGAACAGTGTGATTCTCTAAGTATATGGTCTTTCAGATCCGTGTTGCCCCGTGGTATGCATAACCGGCCTTTAAGTCTGATTAGATCATCATCGTGAAGTCTGAAGTCATATTTTTGACTCTCAAAGGTACCGTCTGTCAGCTTCTATCTGACCTGTCTCATATACTCATCTGCTCTCTGAGCCTCTCGCACCTCATCAACCAAGCTGGAGAAAGAGACTAGCGAATGGAGTGAGTGTGCTCGACGGCTCAGCGTGTCCGCTACAACATTGGCCTTCCCTTCTTTGTATTGGAGGTCAATGTCATAGTCTTTCAGAAACTCTAACCATCTCCTTTGTCTGAGATTCAACTCCTTTTTGTAACACCCCAACCGTTAAACACGTCATTACCTCTAAAACTGTCACTAAATGCTCTTACTCACGCGGTGGAACTCTAATTACAACGAGGGGTGAAACAACGCCGTTAGCCACCAATATGGCTAACCAGGCCTTTCTTACATACTGTAACGGTCTGATGAACTGGAACAACCGAGTACACAATACAAATACAATACTTGAATCACTTCTTTACTATACCGAGTCTACAAAAAAATGGATGCCGACAACACATTCGGTCTTACACCTCTTTCAATACATAAGTAATTAAATCTAACTACCCATGCAACCCACCGACCCCGTCCTACTCTCGAACGGTAACATCTTCGGTGTACCTGAAAAATAAAAACGTTGCCCCTAGGGGCTCAGCTTAACGCAGCATATGAGATTCGCATACCCCGAGCGCTAACCGTGGTACGCCGACTACTTTGTCGGATATACATGGAGTTCATTTTAGTCAAACAACATGCATCATAGCAATATAATATATATGTGTATTACTCAAGGAATCTACATCCAATCACGGAACACAATTCCTAACTAACATAACAAGGTTGTTATTTGTAACAGTTTACTCTTAGGCCTTGAGGGTTATACCTCACTCTACCTTGTTTACTCATTCAATATCGCACCCGCTCTCTCGGGTTACTTATTCATATACACACCCATTCTCTTGGGCTACTCATTTAATACTCACCCATTCTCTCTGGTTACTTATACACATTACCTCACCCACACTCTTGGGTTATTCATACTCGTTATCTCACCCACACTCTTGGGTTATTTATACTCAAGCTATTGTAGATTCTCGAGACACTACAGGTCTCCTACGTCACGCTTGATACTCTTAACACATTCTCAGGCCAAAACTCATGGCTCTCGAGCATAGTCTTACTTCCCCGGTTTCGACCGTACTCTGGTCTAGTGTGGTGGGAAGGTTCAACTAGCTCACGGAACACTTTCTTAGTTCCTAACTCTTTTACATAGGTCTGACGACTCTCGGACTACTCTCATTCCCACACACTCCTCTCTCGGAGTTATAATAATATTATGTGTTTTAGTCTAGAAGCATCACTCTCGATGTTTCTAATGACTTTGGGAACAATGCACAAGTAGGGTTAATCTTAGGTTTTAAGAGTTACCCATTCGTTTCATTTACTCATACTTTCGGTTATTTTCTTATACCGGGTAAAATCCTCATATAGGAGGTCGACCATGTCTCAAGGGAGCTACTAATCTCTTAGGTCTCTTTTACCTTCTTTACTAGTTCACATCTTCGAACTATCTTTAATCCTCTTGAAGGAGGTTCACTTATCTTCCCACTCTCATTTGTTTGGTGGGTTGTTTCAATATGGTTTTCTAACCATTATCGGGTATTTACTCAACCCGTACATCTCCTCACATTCTAGGGAGTTCATATGTTTGCGTTATCATTATACTTTAACGGATAGTTTGTGTGTTTGCACATTTTCGTTATCATAAGCATCAACCCGATCTATGTGTCTCTAGCCAAAAGTTACTCACTACGAGTCGGTCCATACACTATGTTAGACCACACCGGCATACAAGTATGTTAGCTCTTTCAACATACAACAAGGCATACATAATCAAACAATGGATTATTTCATGCTTTAATCTTGATTAAGCCGGCACACAAACACACAAATCAACGTAACTCGGTTAGCACGCGGAGTATGAGAAAATCATACCTCTCACCGGGGTTTTTACTTTTACCGTGTCATCTCACCATGCTCGGTTCACACACGATCCTCTGATAACATTCAAATGCTTATATTAACATTAAAACGTTACGGTAAGTAAAACTAATACTCCCGTACTAAACCCCGTTATCCCGTTATTCCTAGTTTATTTCATGTGTTCTTAAACTCACAACTTTCTCATTCACTTCTCAAACATGTTTACACTTCTTAGGACCTTGACTAGTCACCAAACAAGGCCTAACATCATCTAAAACCATTACCATTCACTTCCCCATCATTAGGGCACTTAAAAACACTCTCTGGTACATTTTTACACTGGTCCGGGTTTGTGTCCGGGGTTACAAACCCGGACCAGACACAGTTTAAAGTCTCTAGACAATTTTACATGTGGTCCGGGTTTGTGTCCGGGTTTACAAACCCGGACCAATACTCCTGGTCACTCTCGGGTGCAAATATTGACTGGTCCGGGTATACATACTGGTTTACAAACCCAGACCCTTAATTCAGAAACCTCTCGGGTGCGTTTTAGGGGTAGTCCGGGTTTGTGTTCTGGTTTGTAAACCCGGACCACTCCTCTGATATAGGTTTCTGCCGTGTTTTAGCACTGGTCCTATAACACCCCTACCGCTAATACCGTCATTACCGTCCAATCTCCTTATACATTCGTACTAACGCAGCGGTTACATACTTACTTAACGGCGGGTGATACAATGCCGTTAGCCACCCACGTGACTAACAAGGCTACTACTACATACAGCATTGGTCTGATGGACCGGAATATCCGAGTACTACACAAATACAATACATACTCCCTTTACTTACTGAGTACTACAATACTCCATTCAATACAATACTCCATAATTCAATACAAGATAATACACTACACATACCGAGTTTACTAAGTTCCAAATACAATTACGATGCTTCTTCCAAGTTCGTACATACTCTTTAAAAGTCTAACCACTACCTATTTCTCACAACTATATACTTGCAACTTACGTAATAGTGTACCCCTTGGTACATTTCTATATTCTAGGCTACAAGCCTTATACCATTTACTACAATCTACATTTCATTCCTAGTAATCTAGGCATGTCCACCGGTCTCTTCTGTGACCATGTCTGCTTCGGGTACCTGCACACTAAAAACGTTCCGCCTAGGGGGTCAGCTTACGCTGAATATGATAACCGCATACCCCGCGTACTAGCGAGGGTACGCCGACCATTTGGTCGAATACATGCAATTTATTTTGCAATACATAGATACATACATGCTTTCATTCAAGATACTATAGTACTACACAAGGTATACATACATTCGCACAGTACAATACATGCGTGGAAGACAATACAAGTCAACCAATACTTACTTACCATCTTCCAGGATACACATTCACAATACATACTCAATACGTAATACGGAGATACACTTCTCCAATTCACACAGAAGGCTTGTTAGCTTCTTTACACACCCGGGTTAATCGGGTGTTCAATACTCATTTACTCAAGGTCAATGACTTACAATAGTCAAGACCGATACTCATACAATACGTACTTCTTACTTACTTTACTCCAGTTAAGTCGGTATGACCTCCGGGCAGGGATTACTACATCCCACCACCGGGCTTTAGGGTGGCCCACTAATCCAGGATGCTACCCATTCAAGGGAATTGGTCCATGGAAAAGATTATAGTCAGGATTCGGATCCAACCTCTTGTGTTTCCTTATCCTCACGCGTGGCCGAAACTATATCGGACTTCTACTCATTCCATTTACTCAATACTCATGTTAGGAGTTAGATTGTTAGTAATTAGTAGAAGTTAGTACTTCATTTCCATACATCCATACAGTACGCAAGTACATATTACTTACACATACTCTTCATTTCCATTCATACATTTCATGAATTATACAAACTAAATGTTCAAGAAGATACACGAGAACAAAATAGTTCAAACACAGTTAAGTGCAATATAAGTCCGATTCGTGCATTTATCTTATTGGTGATCACATAAGCACACAAATTGGGGAAACCAGGTTAGGATACAGAGCATGAAGAAATCATACCTTCACTGTTGATCTATTTTATCGGGTGCTCCCTTGTTCCTTAGTTCACCTTTGTTCCTCGAATTTTTACTCTCGAATCAATGACTACATGTCAAATGATTCTATTAGTACTACGCTTTGCAATACATGCTTAATTACTACGCCCGTATCCCGTTGTTTTGGTTCAACTTAATGTTCTTATACTTACAACGTTCTTAATTTGTTTTCTTACTCATTTACTTAATTCCTTACCATTACTACCTCATTAATGGCGTATTACTACATCCATATGCATATATGTGTATAGGCATATATTTATACATATATATGACTACCATAGTCGTATAATAAAACATATAGTTTTTTTTTTGTTTTGACTCGACCGACCTTACCCAGGGTCGGACCCAAGGTCGGTCGAAGTCAGTAAGATTCGTTAAGGCAAAATTCCAGGCTCGACCGACCTTGCAAGTCCAGTCTCAAGGTCGGTCCATTCCAGTGAGTTACTTACGTGAAAATTTCAGGCCCGGCCGACCTTGCAAGTCCGGTCCCAAGGTCGGTCTGTTCCAGTATGTTCTGGGTTCGAGTTTTCTGGACTCGACCGACCTTGCCCAAGTTCGGTCTCAAGGTCGGTCGAAGTCAGAAGACTTCCCGTCTGTGTATTTTAAGGCGCGACCGACCTTGCGGGTTCGGTCCCAAGGTCGGTCCGGCCCAGTACTTCAGTTTTAAAATTTGTTTCTTAGTGTTTTACTTCCCCATTGATTCCCCAATCTTTACCAATTCTTCCCTACATGTTTACCACCCATTTAGATGCTCTAAATCACCTTACTTCACCCACCAAGTCCATTACCAAATTCATTTCCCATTCTCATAGGGATTTACACAATTTCCTCTCTTTCCATTCCTGCACACATAGCAGTTTTTGTTCCTCTTATGCTACAACTTTTGACCCGACTTCTACCATTCAATACTCCTACCATCAATACCATTACTTGTATCCTCATAACATTATTTTCCATTCAATCCTCTCCCTTTATCTAACTCCTCTCCAATCTGTTACAAAGTGGTTTGCTACACACTTTAAGCTCTCCAAGACACCTAGTTCCTCCTAGTTTCTCCAATGCATTTTTAATACTTCATGCTACAGATTTTTACATCCTTTATCCTCATATCACAACTACCATTCCATGGTTACTATGTATCTCTACTATCACCAATACACACCTTGGTTCTCCCATTCACCAAGTCATCCACACATGTACATATTCCTACCAAAATTTTGCCATAGTTCATCTACTTTTCTTAGTTATCCACACATCTTCTTTCTCATCAATTCATCCCTATTCTAGCCAAACCACAAGGGTTCTACCAGCACACATACAAATATAAATTCCTCAATACTTTCTCAGTCCACAATTCCAATACATATACACATCACATTTGGCTCCAAAGCCTACAATTCAAATACTTGCTCTTAAATACTCAAACTTCATAATCCTCAATACTAGTACAAGGTTTTGGGTTCTTTAAATATTTTACCCATTCCCATTACTTTAATGCAATAGAATTTAACATTAGGAAGAAGCTCTTACCTTGAGCTTATACTTCCTTCTTTCTTTCTCATTTTTCCTCCTTCTTCCTTTCTTGCCTCAAAATTGGATATGTGGGGAATGGAGTTGCCAAACTCCATTCCCATCATCCAAGGCATACAAAACAAGTATAATTAATATACTAACCCCTAGATTTATACTAACTCATTGAGATGTTTTAAATAAGTTTCTAGGGTTTACCTTTTGAAGCTTTTAGGAGGGGTTTTAGCCCTTGGTTCAAAAAGGTGTTCTCACCACCATTGGAGGGTTGAAGCAAAGCTCCAAAACAAGAGGAAAAACAAGGTAAGAGAGAGAGACAAAAATCGGCCATACCATGGAGATGGAGAAAAGTGAGGTCTTTCATGGAGATTTTTACCTTGTTTGAAAGAGGAGACTCCAAGCTCCATAATGGTGTGCTTTTCTCTTAAAATGGGGAAAACCCATGTAGATGAAGTTGCTCATTTTCGGATTTTGAAAAGATAGAAATGTAGAGCTTGAAGAGGGGAGTTCAAATATGCAATTTATTTTACATTTGGAGCTCAAATGGAGCTAGAGCATGAGGAGAAAGAAGAGAAGCCATGGGAGGTGTTGAAGCTTCAAGAAATCACCCAAAACCAGAGAGAGAGGAGAAAAATCGGTGGAGAGAGGAGGAAGAGGAAAGAGAAAAGGGAAATGAGAGAGTGAGGTGAGAGAAAAGGGTAAAGTACCCCTATTACTTTATCACTTTTAGCTTTTTGCTCTCTTATTTAATTAGCTAGTTACATGTGTGTGTGAGGGAGTTATTTGACTGATAAAAACCAGACCCCACTGTTATACTAGCTGTAGCATTTTTCATCTTTTACAGTAACACTCGTTATTTTACCCGGTATTGGTACTATTCACTAACCAGGCCCTTTTTCCGGAATTTTATCGTTTCTTTATTTTTATTGGTTATTAAGCTTCCATAAATGCTTAATAATTATTATTTAATGCTTCATAATTTTTTTACGGGTCCATTTGACCACTTAAAGTCACGTTTTCGGGTTTCCTCGAAAAACATGTTCTAAAGCTCTATTAGCGTTTTAATACATTATTTGGATCCGTTTTCTTTGGGAGTTGTTCCCCTATAATATTTAGGTCTTATTAAACCTTTAGAATCCATATAATACGCTAACTGAGGTCTCATACCTCCTATGGTTGTTTAACGCTTATTTAACGTTTTTCTCTTTTTAAGCATTTCTTCATTTCTTTTGGATTTATTTTCCCTTACCAATATTACTTAGGCATTATTAGGCTCTTAAGTCAGGATTATAATAATCTTAATCGCCATATTTAAGTTCGGGGTATTTCAGGTCCGGGTTTCTGTACTGGTTTATTGACCCGGACCACTTACAGAAATGAGTTTTCTCCTTGTTTCTGATTATGTTACCACTCCAAACTTATGCCAATTTCTTCCTCACTCTTCCTACATATATTATAGCATGTTGTGACATTGTTTAGGCATTCAAAACTAACCTAAACCACTCTATATATTCACTTGTCAAATAACTCATTTCACTGTAATTTTTCCATTCTCTGTTACACTTATGCACACTTGTGCTACAGATTTGTTTCTGCTAGAGCATTACCATTATGCCTCTTGCATTATTCTCATCCTAGATTCTACTCCACCATACAACCCTCTCAACTCTTGTTTCCAAGGCAATCAACTACTCATGATAAATCCAAAACACACCTTGTTCTTCTCCTCTCAATAAACACTCAAGTCTATACATACCTAGACTAATTTTTAGAGCACTTGTCCACTTCCAAAGCATTTCCACCATAATAAATATGCTCACAATCAGTTCTTCACCCCTGTTTGGTTTAGACATCAACAACTATAACACTTACTACAACAACACAATGATTTCCACATTGTTAACACATACTTACTAGCTTAGTTTCTAGGTTTATTTGCACACTCAAACCCATTAAACATTCTCATTCAACAAACAACCTTGTGGTCTCATCACTACACAAGTTCAAGGTTACTTAAGTCAACCTAACATATGTTTTACTAGTCAATTAAAATCAATACAAGGTGAGCTCTTTACCTTGTTTATTTTCGGTTTTCCCTTCTCTTCTTCCTCTTCCTCTTGTTCCCTCCTTCTCTTCTTGTTTCCACACCACACAAAGGAATCTAGATTGCTATCTACAATCATATTCCCATGCCATACACAAATAACTAGTTAGGTCACACATCCCTCACTAAAACTCGAATTTCAAGAGCGAGTTTTAGGGCTTTAACTTAAAGATTACCTCAAGGTGTCCAAATGGAGAGTTAGGCAATCAAATGATGGAATTTCCAACACTCCACAAAGCATGGAAGAAACCGGATGAAATGGAGAAAATTCCAACGTTGGGAAATTTTTTGATTTTGCAAGGAAAAGCTAGAAATGGATGGAACTCTTGTATTATTTTTACCTTAAAGCATCAAAGAGATGGAAGAGAGTCAAGAGCACCCATTCAATCTTCAAAAGCCCAAACCGCCATGGAGGTGAAGATGGAGGTTCCAAGCTTTTGATGGGTGGAAAACGAAGCCCTTGCTGAGAGGAATCCAACGGTACTATTTTGTGTGGTTTGGTGAAGAAATGAGCAAGATAATGGAGGGACAAGGTGGAGGCTGTGTGCTCTCTTTGAAATCGTCGATGGCTTACAGAGGAGGAAGAAGAAGATAAGCAGAGGGCTGGGTAAATCGTGAAAGAAGAAAGAAAGGGGGGTGAGAGGGTAAGTAAAGTCTCTTTTACTATTCCCCTTTTTACTTTACTTATTTGTCATCTTGTGACTTAATAAGCTAACAAGCTAATTAAATGTGTGTGTGCTAATTAAAGTCGGCCCCACACAAAATACAAGCTGGTAGCGTTTTTCATTTTTTTACAGAAAACGCTCGTTAATTTACCCGGTTTAGCACTATTCACTAACCGGGCCCGTTTATCGGATTTTTCTCATTTCTTCATTTTTAATGGTTATTAAGCTTCCATTAATACTTATTTATAGTTATTTAGTCAACTAAAAATTTTACGGGTCTGTTAGACCACTTAAAGTCACGTTTTCGGGTTTCCTCGAAAAACGTGCTTTAAAACTCCGTTAGCGTTTTAATCCATTATTCGGATCTGTTTTCTTCGGGAATCGTTCCCGTACACTAATAAGGCCTAACTAAGCCTTAGGAATCCATCTCGGACCCTTACGAGATCATATATCTCTTATGCTTATTTAATGCACGTTTTAGCGTTTTTCGCTTTTCAAGCGTTTCCTCTTTTCTTTTGGTTTTACTCTCTTTACCAATACTCTCTAGGCACCATTAGGCCTTTAATAATCATATTAGAGTAATTTAATCACCATTTTTAGGTCCGGGGTATTATATTCTGAGTGAATATATATTTCAAGCTCTTGTGATCGGTGTAGATCGTCACACTAACCCCGTACAAATAATGGCGCCATATCTTCAAAGCGAAGACTACAGCTCCCAGGTCTAGATCATGTGTGGGGTAGTTCTTCTCATGTTTCTTCAACTGGCGTGAGGCATATGCCACCACCTTGCCATGTTGCATGAGCACGCAACCCAGCCCTCTACCGGATGCATCACAGTAAACCTCAAAGCCCTACGTACCGTCTGGAATAGTCAAAACCGGTGCAGTGGTCAATGATTCCTTCAAACTCTAAAACGAACTCTGACAATCAGCCGTCCACACGAACGGTGCATCTTTCTTCATCAGACTGGTCATCGGCTTTGCGACCTTGCTGAAATCTTCAACAAACCTCCGATAGTAACCTGCCAGACCGAGAAAGCTCCGGATGTCGGTAACAGTCTTCGGTCTTGGCCAAGTACGCATGACATCAATCTTTGTTGGATCCACTGAGATCCCAGCATCTAAGATGACATGACCCAGGAAAGAGACCTGGTCAAGCCAAAACTCACACTTGGAGAACTTAGCATATAGCTGGTTTTCCCTCAATATCTCCAATACTCTCCTTAAGTGTTCCTCATGTTCAGTCTTTGATTTTGAGTATATCAAAATATCATCAATAAACACCACAACCGACTTGTCCAGCTGCTGCCGAAACAAGCGGTTCATCAGATCCATAAACTTCGCCGGTGCGTTCGACAAACCGAACGGCATCACTGTAAACTCATAGTGGCCGTATCGTGTCCGGAATGTTGTCTTCTCAATATCTCCCTCCTTAATGGCTATCAGATGATACCCCGATCTGAGATCAATCTTGGAAAACACAGATGCTCCCTTCAACTGATCGAACTGATCGTTAATGCGGGGTAGTGGGTACTTATTCTTCACTGTCACTGCATTCAACTCTCTGTAGTCGATGCAGAGGCGGAGACTACCATCCTTCTTTTTCACGAATAGAACTGTCGCTCCCCATGGTGATACACTTGGTCTGATAAATCCCTTATCTAACAAGTCTTTCAACTGATCCTTTAACTCATTCATTTCTGTCGGAGCCATACGGTATGGTGCCTTGGCTATCAGTCCGGTACAAGGTAGCAGCTCGATGGTGAACTCTACCTCCCGAGTGGGTGGCATGCCGGGCAGCTCCCGTGGAAAGAGATCGGGGAACTCCGACACTACCGGTAAGTCGGGGTCGAACTCAGGGTCCCTCTCTATGTCCTGGACATAGTAGAGATATACTTCTTCCTTCCTTCTCAATTCTTTGTACATTGCCATGGCGGTGATGATCTTTGTCGAAGGCTCTCTGGGCCTCTGGCGGTATGATATTGTTACCCCAGATTGACTCCTGAGCAGCAGTCGATGCTCGGCGCAGAGGATACGACCCTTGTGCCGCTCCAACCAATTCATCCTGAATATAACATCAAATCCCAACGCTTTGAACTCAATAAAACTAACTGGAAAATCTTCCCCCTTAATTCTGACAATGGCTCCTCGGTAGTAGCGAGTACAACGAACCTTCTCCTTAGACGGGAGCGTAACCGTGAAGTCGGGTAGCTTATCGGCGTCTAGCCCCAACCTTCTCGCAAAAGATGCCGAGACAAAGGTATGCGAGGCCCCTGAGTCGAAGAGAACAGATGCCTCAATCCCATTAATCGGAAAGGTACCAGTGAGGATAGTACCGCTGGCGTAGGCCTGTGCCTCTGTGAGTATGCTTAGCGCACCTTCCGTACCGAGTCCATAACCTAATTGTATTTCACAAGCTTTCATGAGTAATGATGGTATAACAAGAGTCGTAACAAATTATATGAACAACACTGTCATTTTATTAATAACCATCCTGTTTACAACATGTGCTCCTTCTTTACATCTCAATCCTTATCTCATACCAAAACTTTACATAGCTAATACTGTCTAAAGGTTAGGTTCAATCTCCCTGGTCTCATATGCGTCGCATTGATTACTGCTGACGGAGCTGTATTCAGCTTGATTCTCTTAATCCCATGGTATAACATCCTTGATTCTCCTCCCATAACTAATACATCCCCTGACTTAAGTATTTGCTTGTTAGCACGGTCCGCACGCTTCTGCTCGCTGTACAAGAATTCCGTGACATCTCCAATGGACCAAGACACTACGGGTATCCCTTGTTCGAGAGACTCCGTTGTCTCGTCCTTGTCTTGATGTAGTCCAAGTTACCCATCTTTCTCATAGAAGTTTACAATACAGATTTCCGCTTGTATGTCTGGAATCGGGTCATCTTCCAATTGCTGAGCGATTTCCACGACTTGTGTAATAACTGGATGGAACTCTTCAGGTATTCCCGGTGGTGAGACTCCATCTTGTATCCTTGTGGTTTGGTAAGTCTTAGCATATGGATTCCAATCCTTGCCTAAGCTCATCATCTTTAATTTCATCCTGGCCCCTCCTGGGTACTCCGGTGTATAAAAACCTCCCGGTCCCACTCCTAGTTGACTGCATTTCCTGATGATGGCTATTTGTGCTGCTGGTGTCAGGTACCCCCTTAATAAAATCATACCTGGGCGGATAACCTGACATTGTTCGGTTGGAAAGTCTCGGGTCTCCATGTCGGTGTCTTCCGGGTTAGGTGTTAAAGGCATCAGATAGCAAATGTTGAAGCTTCCTAAGGTGGTAATAGGTCATATCTTACTTAAGTCCTAATCTTATCTCATTCTCCCTTAACTCAATTATTCACCAAGCATGCATGAAATGCGGTAAGCAGGTAATTTTGTTACTAAATGGTTATAGCGGTACCTGGCCTCGATGAGGGTTCGGCCTCATCGTCCCGGTCCACCATGTGCAATGTGGGTCCCGACTTCTGGACCACTCTTGAGTTCTTGTTTGCAGCTTAGTTCGCCCCCTTCTGACCGTCAGAACCAGCTCCCTGATCGGTCTTGCCCTTTCCCTTCATCTCGAGCCTGTAGGCTCTGCTCTCGGGGTTCCAGAAGCACTCGTATGCCCGGTGCCCGTACACCCCACAATAGTTGCACTCCACTTTGTTCCCCTTACAATCGAGCCCGGGGTGGTCCTTATGACACCACTGACAGATGTAGCGTCACTGGTAGCCACCACCGGCTCCCTTACTAGTCTCAGTTCCTGATCGCACTAGATATCAGTACTTATGTCTCAACAGTTACTTAACAATTCTCATTTTACTTAAAGGTGTCTTCTTACCCTTTGGCGCTGAAGGGATCGGGGTGCTGACCGAGTAGGTCTGAGGTGTTAGTCTCAGACCAACCCTACTTGGAGAATAAAGGTGTGTAAAAATAACGCGGAAACTTTTGTTTAAACTTAACAAGATAGGATTCTGCTTGTATTGAAACTCAATGTGAATTACAACCTAGCTTCCTATCTTGGGATTCGACAGAAGTATTCTGTCTCATCCAACACTCGCTCTACTCTCGGCTTTGATCAATGCGTCACAATGAGTAAAGGAGAGTGTTCTATGTGTGCTCTCTAGGTAATAAATACCTAAGCTAATTGACACTATCTCACTAAGATCTCTCAAGAATATTTTCTCTCAAGGGCGGTGTATCTCTCTAAATAATCTCGAATGCACAACTTAACTAATTACATTCGCATACTTATATACTTGTCAACTATCTCCTAAATCTTCGGTGAAGTCTTCAAGTAAAACGACTCCTTGGGTTGGTTCCGCAAGTATCGGAGTAATGGACCTCCTTGTGCGTCACGATCTCATTTGCTATTGCTCCAACTATGCGAGATTTCCGCAACTACTTCAGTAACGTCGCGCTTCTCGGTATATAGGAACTCGAGGACAGATGCTTCTGCAAAGGTACTCGAGCTGTGACAGTGGAAAATCTTTCCGTATCGCGCCAAGTTTCTCTGCAGCGCTACTTTGACTGAGGAGGCAATCATCTGCAAAACTTAAGTCTTCAACAAATTCCCCCTTTTTGCTGATGATGGCAAACTCAGTGTATCCAGCGTAAACTTGAGGTTTTGTATGGATGTACCTGCAAAAAGAACAGACAACAAAGCGGAGCAACTATCTCGGGAGAACAACTTGCTGTTTGTTCCCCCTTAAACACATATTCCCCCTTAAGGTAATGCAGTTGATAAGAACAGATAAAGAACCATAGTACGTAAACTACTTCAAATACCACGTTGTAGAAATAAACGACCAAACAAAAACAAATGAGGCCTTCAGAGGCACTCAGTATCCACACATAGTTACCCGCAACACCAGCCGTGGGATACACCGCTTCCCCCGTTTGCCAACATCAGGGGAAACGCACAAAAATATAAAAAAACCATAATCTGAAAGAGTCAGTTAAACAAACCACCAGCGTAAGTCAAAAGTATTCATGAGTCAGTACTTCCTAAGGGTTAAAAGGGGGGGTAAAAAGTTAGTCATCTCCTCCATCCATTCCTGTATCCTCATCCCGTGCTCCATCTTCCCCCGAAGTCCCAGCGCCATCCAGTCGCTTAGCCGCTTCCAGAGTTTCAGCAAATGTTTCCCGGAACTCCTCTGCCAGCTTCTCGACTCCCCCTGCAAGATGTTCATCGTCTGTTTGTGGTTTTTGTTGAGGACGTCGATGAGCATGTCTATCTTCTTGGATAGAGTGGCGAGGTTGTTCTCAATCGCTGCTACCCTTTCAGATAAGGAGGCTGCGTCAGTGGGTGATGCGGGTTTTGGTGGGGCCAGTTTTTTGGAGGGTGGGTTTGTCTTGGAGACCGAT
The DNA here is from genome assembly GCA_023374045.1 of Limonium bicolor. Lineage (NCBI taxonomy): Eukaryota > Viridiplantae > Streptophyta > Magnoliopsida > Caryophyllales > Plumbaginaceae > Limonium > Limonium bicolor. Next base: position 251,312,074 of record CM041779.1, read on the forward strand.
TTGATCTGGAAAGACGGGGTTTTGTTGTACAGGATCTGACCAAGTATGTCAGTATCCATTATCCGACTGGCTTTGGAGGGATCAAGGACAACATCACAGTGGGTAAAGATTTTTGGAAGCCAGAATACGTACCCCAGGCTGTGTCGGGGTGAGGAGATGGTTGAGGCTATGTGGTTGAGGATTAACTTTGGGAGGTTTATCTTTTGGTGGTGGATCAGACAGTACATAATAGCAAGATCAAGCGGACGAACAAACTGGTTTCCTTCCTTTCTAGGGACTAAGTTTTTGATCACCAAGTGTGAAGCATTTGGTGGGTATTTGACAGAGCTGGTCGGTCCAAAGAGTGACCGACTCTGCTGTTTGGTAGGAAGAAGTCATAGACCTCTTTTGCACTTATAAACCCTAGATCAGGAAAACCAGCCCTATCATAAAATTCTAATCCGCTAGTTGGAATTGCTAGATGGGTTGCTATTGAGTTTGAATCGAGAAGGATGGGTTTGCCGTGTACCTCTGTCATTATCTTCCCTTTGCGAATGACGCAATTTTGGTAGAACTGATACGCCTCTGCCTCATGGTAGGTCTGAATGCCGTGGAAGAGATGGATCCAGTTTTGAAAGGAAGCATCTCCTCGAACATGTCGAACTCCATCGAGTGGAGCCAGTCCAGGTCGAGTAGCTTTCCCTTTACCAGTGTCGGGACTCAGCAGAATCGTCGGCTGGTAGGGAGTAGACGGAGAGTGGGTGTCGATCAGACCTAGTCGAGTAGCAGGTGTAGGTGGGACAGACTCGGAGCGAGGACGGAGTCGCTTTCTGGTGGAAGTCGTTGCCGTGTCGGAGTCTGCCTGGGTTGAAGAGTTGGTGGTACTGCGCGGCTTTTCTTCAGTAGTTGGTGCCGTGACGACAGGAGATGGTGCAGGAACAGGAGCATCAGAACTGGGTTTTGAAGATGACTGAGGATTTTTGGCTCGAGAACGAAGGGTTCGAGTAGCTGGAGGGCGGGGGACGTTGGATTTAGCACGGCGGGTTTTCTTGGGTGGGGGTGAACACTGGAGCAGGTGGCTGGGCTTCGAGGTCAAGTACCTCAGTGGGTTCTTTAGCAGGAGAGTTGGGTTGTTGGTTTTGTGCTTCTTCATCAGCGGGTGGAAGAGATCCGAACTGAAGTTTAGTCGGAGATTTGTGATAGTATCGGGGGTGGGTATGATCGGGGTGGTGGGAGGTGATGTTTGTTTGGTTGGGGATGGGGGTCTTCCGATTTTGTGGATGCCGTAGTGTGGACTATGGCGGTGGGTTCAGTTGTGACGGTGGGTAGTGGGGTGTTGATGGGTTGAGTGTCGACGGACATTGCAGGGGCTACGCGGTTGAGTCAGAGGTGGAGGTAGGGGTTTGTTTGGCTTGGAGGTTGGTGAGTTTGTTGTTTAGAGCTTGGAGGAGCAGAGGGTCGTTAGGTAATTCGGCGTCGGAAAACATGGTGTTAGGGTTAGGGTTGGAAGCCATGGTGATCGGAGTTTGATCGTAGTGGGCAAACGAGTGTAGAAGACGAAGAGAAGCAAAGAAATCGGGCTTAGGTGTGATTGGACGTGGGGAGTGAGATTTATTGAAGTCGGAATATAGGCAGACGTCGTGTGTCAGGGTAATGTGAGGTGATTGGTTGAGCTGGGGTGTTGCGGATAGTATGGCGAGAATTTCGCGGGTTTGGTTATCAGAAACTAAAGACTCTTGTTTTTACGCCGGTGCTTTGTTTCTTTAACAGACAGACTAGGTCATCAGACATATTCATACATTTCACCCAGAGATTTGCAAAACACGAGAAGGAGATACGACCTTAGCTAGGTCATACGGGTCATACCTAGTTGTGAACGTAGTGCTTCAAAAGGACCTCGTTGCAATGGTTTGGTGAATATGTCTGCAAGTTGATCTGAAGTAGGAACATATTCTAGTTGTATCTGTCCTTTTTCAACGCAATCCCTTAAGAAATGGTGACGAATTTCAATGTGCTTTGTCCTGGAATGATGAATAGGATTTTTAGATAAATCAATAGCACTATTATTGTCACAAAAAATTGTAGTACAAGTCGGAGGAATGAGATATCCTGTAGTTGTTGTTGTATCCAGAGAATCTGTGCACAGCAAGCAGCGGCGGAGACATATTCGGCTCGGCGGATGATAGTGCTACTGTGTTTTGCTTCTTTGAACTCCAGGCGACAAGACATAGTCCTAAAAATTGTGCAGTACCAGACGTGCTTTTCCTGTCTAATAAGGAGCTTGCAAAATCAGAATCACTATAACCCATTAGAGTGAAATCAGGAGTACTTGGGTACCAGAGGTACAAGTCTTGGGTACTTTTCAGATAGCGAAAAATTCGCTTTACGCCTTGAAGGTGTGATTCTTTTGGGTTTGCCTGAAATCTTGCACAGAGACATACAACATATAGAATGTCAGGCCTACTTGCTGTTAAATAAAGAAGGGAACCTATCATACCCTGTATAGCGTAGCATCAACCGCAATTCCTTTTTCATCCATATGTAGCTTCTCTGTTGTTGTCATTGGAGTGGGTGTGGCTTTTGAATCCTGCATCTTGTATTTGATTAACAGCTCGTGAATGTATTTCTGTTGATGAATTTGAGTCCCGTTTTCCTGTTGGGTGACTTGTAGACCTAAAAAGAATTTCAATTCTCCAAGAGCACTCATTTCAAATTCTTTACTCATGAGATCAGAAAAGAATGAACATAGTTCAGGAATAGTGGATCCATAAATTATGTCATCCACGTATATTTGCACAATGAGTATGTCTTCACCTTTGGTGAGAGTGAAAAGAGTTTTGTCAACTTTACCTCGAATGAATCCATGGGACAATAAGTAAGATGAAAGACGCTCATACCATGCCCGAGGTGCCTGCTTCAGGCCATATAATGCTTTATCTAACTTGTAGACATACTCTGGGTGATGTGGATCTTCGAAACCCGGAGGTTGAGCGACATATACATCTCTGTCGATGTATCCATGTAGAAATGCAGTTTTTACATCCATTTGGTAGAGTTTTATACCTCGATGTGCTGCGTAGGCCACGAGTATTCGAATTGCCTCAATTCGAGCTACTGGAGCATAAGTTTCATCGTAATCAATTCCTTCAGCTTGAGCGTATCCCTGAACTACCAGTCTGGCTTTGTTGCGAGAGATATTTCCTTGATCATCTAACTTGTTGCGGAACACCCATTTTGTACCAATTGGTTTATGATTGGTTGGGCATGGAACAAGTCGCCAGACAGAGTGTCTTTGTAGAGAATGTAATTCTTCTTGCATGGCGAGTATCCAGTCGTGATCCTGTAGAGCTTGGTTGACATTCTTAGGTTCGATTTTGGATAGAAAGGCATTGAAGGCACATAGATTCTGATGCAGTTCACTACGTGTTTGAACGCCTTTGGATGGATCACTCAGGATTTGAGAAATGGGGTGAGCGGAGGCTTGTTGAAATTTTCTTGCGGAGGTTGATGGAAGACTAGTGGAGTGATCTGGTGTTGTGTGATCGTTAGGTGTGGGTGTCTGTGTTTTGTGGAGGAGGTAGTGGTTCCTGTGTGGGAGTGGGTGAGGCATCCTTGAATGAGTCATCAGGGTCGTCGTCGCTGTCGGAGGATGAGTCTGTTGCAAGAGGTGTTTGTGGTGCAGGGATAGTAGCTACTAGTATTTCAATGAAGGTAGTATATGCGGCATCTTCGTGTGGTTCATTTTGTGTGTGGTCACAGTCACTGGAGTTAGAGAGCTCTTCAAAACGAATATGAGGACTTTCTTCGAGACAGGCTGTACGTTTATTGAATACTCTGTAAGCTCGACTTTGTGATGAGTAGCCAAGGAAGATTCCTTCATCACTCTTATAAGCAAACTTGCCGAGATTATCTTTTCCATTGTTGTGTATGAAACACTTGCATCCGAAGCGCCGTAGATGCGTGACTGAAGGTGGACGGCCTTTGATAATTTCATAAGGGGTTTTGCCGATGAATGGATGAATTGATGCTCGATTTAGGATGTATGCTGCAGTGTTGATAGCTTCTGCCCAGTATGTGGCTGGAAGGTTACTATCGATGAGCATTGTTCTTGCCATTTCTACAAGCGTGCGATTCTTTCGTTCTACAACTCCATTTTGTTGTGGAGTACGAGCAGCTGATGTTTGATGCATGATTCCCTTTTCCCTGCAGAATTCTGAAAACTGAATATTGCAAAATTCTGTACCGTTGTCAGATCGAATTGTCTTAACAGAGGTGGACATTTTGTTAGTAATCAGTTTGAATAGGGTTTCGAATTCAGAAAAAGTTTCCGACTTGCTCTTAAGAAAGAGTACCCATGTCCAGCGCGAATAGTCATCGACGATGACTAGAGTACTTCTTACCACTTTTGCTTTGAACACGCATTGGTCCACATAGATCCATGTGTAGCATGTCCAGTGGAGATGATGTAGACATATCTGTTTTACCTGGAAAGCTTGCTCTAGAATGTTTCCCTTGTACGCATGCAGGACAGAGGATGTCGGTCTGGAAGAAGTTTGTCTGAGGAAGTCCCACTACAAGATTTCTGTTTTTGATTTTGTTTAGTAGTTTGCCGTGTGCATGACCTAGGCGAAAGTGCCATAAGGAGATATTCTTGTCCTGTACACTAAGACAGAGAGTACCATCTAGGTTAGGGTTTTCAAGAGATAGCTTGTAAAGATTGTTCACCCTTATACCAGTGGCTTTCAGAAGACCTGTTTGCTCGTCAAAGATTTTGCAGTCAGAGGCCGAGAAAAGAACAACATTAGAGAGATCACAGATTTGAGAGATACTTAGAAGGCTGTGTCCAAGTCCATTTACTAAATTAACATTTTCTATTTTAAAGAGAGAGGGATTACCGACGGTTCCAATACCAATGATTTCACCATGAGCATTGTCGCCAAAAGTGACTTTCCCCCCGTGGTGTTGAGAGAGAGTCGTGAACTTGTCAGGGTCTCCTGTCATATGTCGTGAGCATCCACTATCTAGAAACCAAGAGTCATTGTCCACGGTCTCTTACAAGATAATCAAAAGTTAGACTTGGGAACCCAGGCGAACTTGGGTTCCCTCTTTGAAAGAGAGCTATAACCATGTCGTGCTTTAGACAGAGTATGTAAACGTTGCATATTAAAAGACAAATCTTTGCCAAGCTTATGACACGAGGAGTGAATATGCCCGTCGTAACCACAGTAACCGCAAATCAATAAAGAAGGTAGATGAACGTACTTCTTTTGCCAACGGAATTTGTTTTCAAATTTTTCTTTTTGGAGTTTCCTTCTTTGAAGATCATTGGGTTTTGTGGCTATTTTTGGTAGGTTTACTTTGCCTTTATTTCTCAGCCAACTAGGAGGATTAGATGATGAAACCGATTCCATCCGTGCCTTTTTAAGAGCGATGTTCAGGGAATCGACCTCTTTCTCAAGTCGAACTTGTCTTTCTTTTGATTCACGGAGTTCGTTCTCAAAGAATTTTGGCTTTTGCATTTCAGCAACCTCACGAACAAAGGTGATTGGTTTGAAAAATTTTTGTGGAATTTTGGAACGATTTTTCTGTAGGGAAGAGACTTGAGTTTGTAAGGAGTTGATGAGGTTGTGAGCATCTTTTAGCTCTTTTTCAAGTTGTTCGGCCTTTTCTTCAGATTTTTGCAATTTTAGACGATCGTTGTTGACATGACCTTTTAGCACATGGATTTCTTCATAAAGAGAGGCTATTCTGTCTTGTTCTTCAGTTAATTCAAATTCAGGATGATTTGGGTCGATGTAGTAAGTAGATAAATCTAAAGAGGGAATAGCACATGAATCTGAGAAATATTCAGTTACCTCTGAAGAGGGACTCTTGCATACCTGACTTTTGTGAGCCATGAGACAGATTAGGCTTGACGTTCCCATCTCGGGTTCTTCTGAGTCAGAGTCTCCCCATGCTGAATTTGCCATTAGTGATGATTGCTCGCGATCATCTTTCTTCTTGAGAGGACAGTTGTTGGCGTAGTGCCCCGGCTTCAGGCATTTGAAGCATACTCGGTCTCCAGTTCCCGTGGTACCTTGCTGATTACGGTTGTAGGATTGATATTGTCGGTTTTGATTTTGACTGAACCTGTTTGGACTGTTCCTTTCTGATCGATCTCGCATGAATTTCTTAAAGTTCTTGACCAGCATGGCCATGTCTTCGAAGGTGTTCGCTGATCCTTCTTCTATTATGCCATCAATCAGAGTGTCCCGAAGCTGCTGGATTAAATCCTGATTTGGAGAGGTCATAGTGGAATGACTCATTCTGGTGAACTGCTGTCTGGCTGGGTGTAGTCTTTGCCTGCAAAGCCTGATTCACGTTGGAAAATGAAAAAGCATGGTTTGAGTGAGAACTATTACCTCTATTTTTGATATTCATCTTGTATTTGTTGATGGACTGAAGATAGGATCCCAAGTCAGTCAAAGTCCATTTCTCTAGACTTTTGGACGCCTTCGTGGAGATGACGCTCTCGGTCCATTCCTCACCCAGACTGTCCAAAAATTTGTTGTTGATGTTTTCATTTGACTCTCCAATCTGCAGCTCTTCCATAGTAGCGGTGAGTTCAGTGAATCGAGCGAGCATGTCGCTGAGGGATTCTCCAGGCTTTCCTACGAAGTTTTCGTAGTCCATCTTCAGTTCTTGTATTTTTGATTTTCGAAGCTCAGTATTTCCTTCGTGAACAGCTCGAAGGTGATCCCAGATGTCTTTGGCTACTTTGATGTGATACACTCTTCTTCTTTCAGGTGGGGAGAGACTGGTGTAGATGACTCGTACGGCTTGGGCATTTAGCTCAACGCATCTGCGCTCCTCAGCAGTATAGGAGCTAGGATCTTTCCCTTCAGGTACTGGGAATTGCCTTTCGTCACTACCGTCCAGAGTTGTTGATTCAAGGACTGGAGGTGTGACTCCATCTCGTTTTTCCACATGTTGTAGTTTGTGGAAGTTAGCTTAGGATTCTCCACTTGCATTCTGTTGTTGTTGTTGGTGTTTGAGATTTCCGCCATTTTGAGAGATTTGTCAGCCAACGCGGGCTCTGATACCACTTGAGGGATCGGGGTGCTGACCGAGTAGGTCTGAGGTGTTAGTCTCAGACCAACCTACTTGAGAATAAAGGTGTGTAAAAATAACGCGGAAGCTTTTGTTTAAACTTAACAAGATAGGATTCTGCTTGTATTGAAACTCAATGTGAATTACAACCTAGCTTCCTATCTTGGGATTCGACAGAAGTATTCTGTCTCATCCAACACTCGCTCTACTCTCGGCTTTGATCAATGCGTCACAAGGAGTAAAGGAGAGTGTTCTATGTGTGCTCTCTAGGTAATAAATACCTAAGCTAATTGACACTATCTCACTAAGATCTCTCAAGAATATTTTCTCTCTCAAGGGCGGTGTATCTCTCTAAATAATCTCGAATGCACAACTTAACTAATTACATTCGCATACTTATATACTTGTCAACTATCTCCTAAATCTTCGGTGAAGTCTTCAAGTAAAACGACTCCTTGGGTTGGTTCCGCAAGTATCGGAGTAATGGACCTCCTTGTGCGTCACGATCTCACGTTTTGCTATTGCTCCAACTATGCGAGATTTCCGCAACTACTTCAGTAACGTCGCGCTTCTCGGTATATAGGAACTCGAGGACAGATGCTTCTGCAAAGGTACTCGAGCTGTGACAGTGGAAAATCTTTCCGTATCGCGCCAAGTTTCTCTGGCTCCCTAGAGCACAGGGGCTTTGCAGCATATGCATAAGTCAGTTTCAATGGCTCTTCAGTAGCCTTCTCCATCCCTTCCTTCCCTTTTTGGTTCTGATGCTTCTGGGCCTGAGGCTGATACTTTTGTTTCTTGTACCCACCTTGCCCTTGGTTCTCCGTGCTCTTACCGGCACTCTTCCTCTTAGCATTTTCCTCGTCCCTCAGCTGGACGGTTATCTCAACCTTAGCAGCGGCATGATAGCACTCCTGCTTTCCAAAGTATTAGTTTCTCTTATTTCCCACAATCTAAATTTTACTCATTTACTTACTCTTATCTCAACCATTCTCATTACCTGCAAGGTAGTATAGCTCGTTGGCCCGATGCCATAGCAGAGTCGATGGCTAAGCCCGCCATAGAAGAGGTCCACCAGTATCTGGTCTGAGTATCCAAGACCTGGCAGAAGACGAAGCAAGGCGGTAAACTCCGAGTAATACTCGTCTACCGTCATCTTGTCCATCTTGCCTGGACATGGGCGGGATAGTACTTGGCTCGTAGCAATGCTGTGTACTGGCCTCAGCCGAACTCTGGATTGGCCACATGCTCGGCCCTCACCAGCTTCCACCAATCGCCTGCTGCCCCCTTCAGGTAGAACGCAGCTAGACGCACCTTGATCCCAGCTGGGACGTCAAGGGGCTCGAAGGCGGTCTCTAGCTCGGAGATGTATGCCTCAAGCTTGGTGGGATCAGTCTCCCCCTTGAAGTGTGCGGGTTGAAGGTCGGCTAGACTCTTCACCCAATTTGGTTCCTGGGGTTGTGGCGGTGGAGGTGGTGCACCCGCACCAGGCTGATAGCCCATGTGCCCTAAAGCGGCAGCTACGATCTCTGCGATCGTCTGCCCTCCCGGTATCTCAATCTCGTCGCCTCTACCACGGCCTCGGCCTCTCCTTCCTAACATCTGAACAATCACAACTCACATTAGATTCGTATCCACCACTGTTTCGGTTAACGAATTTATAACGTCCGTAGACGGTAAAGACAATCCACACTTAATAGTGGTCATCTGACTCTACTCACACTAAGTTCCCACACCCTTAACCCATTTCTTATATCTTAAATCATAACCTAACTCGGTGGTTACTCATGTCCAGTATTTCTTGATCAGAGCGTAACTACGCTCTGATACCACTTTTTGTAACACCCCGTCCAAAGCCATTCGTGGATATCGCAAAACTTAATAACTTGATCACAAACGTCGCAGTGGAAATAACAAACACCGGGACCTTGCCACGGTCTGATCATTAGAAAATACCGACCTTACCAATTTATAATGCTTATCCAAAATATACAAACCGACTAAAACGCCACCAACCAACCGAGTTTAAGTTTCTAAGTCATGATCATAAACTTACATCAGTTTAAATATAAACAGACGGGCGCACATGCGCAACACATGCTCAAAAATAAATAACCCATCCTAAGTCTAACCGCTCCTACTCTCGTGGTATGACTTCATGGGCCGCTTACCTGCAAGTGTAAAAACAGCCCCCAAAGGGGGTCAGCACGAATGCTGGTACGCCCTCTCATGGCCCCCAAGCTAACGGGGCTACGACGACTAATTGTCGATAGCATGGAAATTGATTTGATACACAAACATAATATGAAGTGTAATAAACAACCATCCACAGATGAACATACATAGTTCACACACAAATGAACGACTCAAGCGTTCCCTTACCAAGCGGGTTAGTAACCACCTCCTTAGACCTGATTCCACTTAACCTCAGTTCACCTTAACTTACCTCAGTCTCAACCTTATCTTAACCTCAGTATACAAACCGTTCCTAGAATGGAAATGGTTGTAGCTTAACTTAAACTTAGGATTTAGATGATCCAACCGCACCATCTTAATGCCACCTACCTTGGACGGGAGTCCAATGTAGCTGAGCCGGCAACCGACCCTAGGCAACAAGTCCGAAGACAAGTCCTTAAGCGGAGGGCGGATCTGATTCAGATACCGACCCCCTTTCCTTAGCATGCATGACCGGAGTCAGTCCCGGGTTCCTCACTCCCCCCCTTAAGTTCCAGTTAGTGAAAATCTTACAAACCGTGTGTTAGTTAAACCTTAACGGGTATTAACCAACAGATACCAACACTCAACTCCTTTTCTTAACTCAACAAGTACTAAACTTAGTTAGTAACAATCCCAAGTCTCGTGGGTTAGTGTAAAGAAAACACATTCACAACGAGAACAAGTAAAACCGGTTGCATGCTTTATCTTGTCTTAGTCATAGCAAATAAACAGATAACACACCAGCCGAGGGACACCTCGTTAGTAAGCAGGTCACAAGAAAGACTGTACAGTTCACCGTCGATTGTCCCGTTGTTTAATTCTCCTCCGGTTTCCAAACTTTCAAGTCCTAGAATTCGTCAAACTTAGATGATTAATTATCTACACATTACTTCACTTATTAACTTACCTAACCCATAACGATCCCCACCTAACACTTCTTAAGTTTTATACTTAACCTTATAATCTTAGTTTTAAACATTAAAGTCTTTTCCTCACTTAATCCTCTAGGTCTTTAGGTTCCTAATCATCATTGCCCCCTTAATGGTGTATCATTAATACCATTAAGCATCCTTAAAATTTTTCTTTTTTTTTAGTGTTAAGGGTTGACCGACCCACCGACCGACCCAACCCTTGGGTCGGTCCGTCCCAGTAATTTTCTGGTTCGAACAATTTCCCTTAGACCGACCCACGACCGACCCAACCTTATGGGTTGGTCCATCTCAAAAATTTTTCTGTCTTTTGAAAACTACCCGTCCGACCCAGAGCTAAACCGACCGACCCAGACCCTATGGGTCGGTCCATTCCAGAGACAAAATTCTACGTTGAATTCCTGCCCGACCGACCCAAAGCTAAGCCGTCCGACCCAGAACCCTCTGGGTCGGTCCGGTCTAGAGACATTCTGGCTGGCTTAACATGGTCCGACCGACCCAGAACTGGGTCGGACCCTGGGTCGGTCCACCACAGATTTTTCTCTTCAATTGTTCTTTCAATTCCAAACTCTTCCACAAGTGCCCTAATAGGCCTAACTCCATCTTGGCACATCAAACCCACCTTATTAAACCCATATACTCATTAACACAACCTCCAAAGATTCTCTCAACCTTTTACTCAATTCTTACGAACACTTCCAACACTTAGCACTTATTTTCGCTACATTTCTAACATGCAATTCACCTAGAATTTTCACTAACCAAATGCTCCCTCCTTAAGAACTTGAACACTCCATATACAGTACTTTCTACCCTTATTGCATTTATCAAACTTCCTTAGATTCTAAACTCTAGTTCTCACCTAAACCATTTCAAAGTATTACACCTTATTCCCATCAAACTTGCACAAGTTTCCTAACTTCTTTTATCAAGGTCTTGGTGCCTAAAACTCACCATTGTAACCCCTAGTTTCTCATAGACATACCTAAGTCATCCTAGTTCACTAGAACATCTTAGACTTATTCCCTTTCAACCAAAACAACTCCTAAAATTCCTAGTACTTCCTTACTCATAAAATATTCTTACACATCTTAAACACTTAGGTTCTTCACCAAATTTTGCCATGGATTCTCTAGTATATTATTACACCAAAACATTTAGTTTTTCACCATCAAATAGCTATCAACATTCAAACTCTCATTAAACCTCCTTAGCACACATCATACACCAAAACTACACTACATCACAATATAGTGCATAAACTTAAATTGCTTGGCACTTAGGCCCTTAAATGACATGGCTCTTAGGCCCTTAAATGCATAAATCTTAAACACTGAATTTCCTCAATATATATAGCCTTTGACCTGCAAATACACACAACAAGGTTCCCATTGCAATTTAAATGCTCTTATAATTCACCTTGATATTCTTAAACTATCCCCTTTTTCTCATTTGCTCCTTAGTCACAAGTTCTCAAGTATAGTCATTGTTTCTCCTAGGTTTTTATAACTCTTTCCCAATGTAAACTCTACACTAAACTCATCACATATCTAAATCCCATCCCTTAATGCATTAAACACCTTAAGGTAAGACATTTACCTTGTTCTTTTACAAGCTCCCAAACTTTCCTCCTTAGCCTTTTTCCTTGAACAATCTAGGTCACCACTTAAACTCTCATTGCCAATGTTCTAACCAATATCCAATGTGTAACACCCCTCTCCTTAAACAAGATATAATCTCTCACGTAGCAATAAATAAAATGTCTTACAGCGGAAGAATTAATAACAATAACAATACTCACTCGGGTGTCACCGGCCATTACTCGCCCATGCGAGCAACGAAGCCAAACTACATCCAACAACCAACATAAACAAACTGCCAACCGTTGTGATAACGAGAACTCCTATACATCATACTAATTCCATAGACCATAAACATCGACAAGTGAGCGTCTACCCAAATCCCAAATATACATAACCTTACCATAATACAATTCACCATCTTCATTGCTATACAACAAACTCCATGTGCGGTAATTAAAGTAAACTCTAATTACCCTGTTCCCGCACTTCGGCTTCGGCAATAATCAACAACCTGCATATGGTGTAGTATCAGCGATAGACGCTGAGTATGCCGGGCCTGGACCCTAATGGTCACTTAGTCATTTTAACCATCTCATTATTAGATTAGTTTCATGCTCTTCCAATTTACAGTTATAATCGATATTGTAATATATATGTATAATATACATAATCATCCATCCAAACATTCATAAATACTTAACCATCCATATCCAACTGATTACAGTATAATGTACAATGTACAATCGCCGTAGCGTACAGTTTCCATATTTACCTTAATTTGGCCTTTAAAGCCCCATCCATCCGAACCATGTTTAATTAATACCAGTTGGGCGTCATGTTGAGACAACCCTATAACCTCACTATGTACAGTAGTCCTCCCGTACACACAAAGGTGCTCATTTCGCCAGAGGTCCGGAGGCCCTGACTATTCACTTATGTCTCGTAAGACGTCCATATAAAAGCCGTAGCTACCTGACCCACGATCAAAATAGGGCTCGTTGGGTATAAACCTGGAGCGGAACCCGATCGGGAACCCCTCAATGATCACAACTGCGCAACCAAGTAGTTCGTAAACTACCGGGATTCCTCACCTCAACTCATACCATCTCTCTCTCATAATGTTTAAGATATGCTCTTAGTCTTATGGAGAATTATTATTAGTTAGCTGCTTAATGGGTCTCACACATACCTAGAAGTATTCTAGGTTATATTCATGTTCGAGATCCATGCTTTAGAGACCGACAATGTCTTGACTCGTTCCTAAGTATTTTACTTAGGTCACCATATACTTAATATTAATACTATGGTATTATATCAAGTAACCGTCATGTCATCACAATAACGTATATGTATGTTTATATAAGTCGATCTATAGTCGACGTAGTGTTAGTCCCGTAGGATGCTCGTGCATAAATAATTAATGCAGTAACACTTAATCACATACATGTATCCACACACATAACACACAAGTTATATCAACCAAATCCGAGCCCAAGGAGTTTCCTTAGGACAACTCAGATCAAACCCCTTTACATACCGTTCACCAAGACCTAGGATGCGCAGTGTAGACCACTAGCTCGTCAAGCGTCCTCGTCTGAAGTATGATCTAAACGGTATTAAAACTATAAGTCAGTCTCCATGACTAACTACATCCGGTATTTCCAAATAACAAGTAACCCCGACAGTTCATCCCCGGATTTCTACAGTTATTTGTTACGGGTTTCTCTAAACCGGTCGGCTTTGTTACTAAAACTTGTATGTCAAAATATTTCGACTGTTAAGTTTTATTCATCATATTTCTTTAATCATATCCACCATTAAACTTAGGTATATAACCTATAGTTGCATGTACGCATGCATTATTATATTATATTGTATTATTTTTCCACCATCCATTATAATACATTGTATTATATAATCCATTATCTTTAGCAAATTATATTTGCATTCAAAAACTCATAACTTATTGTTTGTAACTATTTTTTTTGTAATAACCACCACCATTATATTATATGGTTTCCAACCATAATATATATCCATCCTTATATACATTATTCTTGTATATGTATATATTTACCATATAGGTAAGTTCCATGAGTTATACAACTATTATATATGTTACATTCTATCATCTTATATTAGATGATTTTCCCATTAGTTGTATATATACAACTATATAAGATTATTATCCTAATTTTATGTAACAATTTATGTTGTACAATTACAACTCCTAAGGTTTATTCAATAAATACCTTAGTTTATAAATCTTATTTATTCATAGTTTGTCACATTATTTAATGTGAATATCCTTACTTATTAATTCCATTAAAACCACCTTAATACCATATAGCTGTTATAACATTCATAAAATTGTAGACCTTAGTCTAAAATTCATTTCCCAATCTTTAATAATTCAGTACAGCACCTTATTTTGTTTAAATTCCATTTTGACCACATAACATTATGTAATGTTATACCATATACTAATATCATATAATATGATACTTTTATTTCCTTTAATTTATAACCTATAGTTTTTATACAAAACTATATATATATTGCCGCATGGGCGTCATATCAAAACCATATTCTTTTTCATATACCATAGTTTCCTTTATTTACAAATTCACCCCATTATTTATACCATGTTATATATATCATAAATATAACATTTTTAACTTATAAAATGGATAACCTATGGTTATATTTTGTAAAATTCCGAACAGCCATATATGTTCTATAATTGCCATTTGGCCCAATTTATAACATATAGTTTAATAATTCATTAAAACTATATATTATACATATATCTTAATAAATACCCTTATATAATTCTAAAATCACCAAATTTCACCAAAGGGTTATAATTACCCTTATAACCATAAACTTCGGTATTTACATTTCCACATCTTTTATCCCAAAGTGTCATAATGACATAATAACTATATTATGCATATATAGTTTATTTTAATTCCAAAATCAACCCAAAATCCCTAAAAATTCCTAATAGCCCATGGGTGTTTATAATACCATTTACACCCTTAATTTTTGGTAATAACATATTTACCACATATGTTAATAATTGTTACAATTTAAATACTTATCTTATAACCTTAAAAAGATATCTAACTTATTTAATTTGGTCAAAACCTACCATATGGTCAAGGTTGACCACCTTAATATTTCCTTGACCATTAATCTCCATACATTACGGTTTATACCCATATCTTTTCAGAAATTACAATTTAACCCCAAAACTTTATATAATCTTATAATTTTTATATAACGTCATTTAACCTCTAAATTTTGGCTATATTATTTTTATAGCCCCCAAATTTAATTTTTTACACTATAACCCCAATTCCTTCGGTAATTTATTTAGCACCTAAACTTAATTAAAGCATATAAATGCATAAATAAATGGCCTAAAGTAATGGCCTTATTACAAACTTGGTTATATAAATAAATTACACATAAATGCCCAAAAATGCATTAAACTCTCGGCCCTCACCACATCTTTTCAATATTTACCAACTTTCCACATAATGTCTTAAATTTGACAATTATGCTTATTAATTAGTTATAAAATTTACTAAACCATTCCTTAATCACCTAAGGTCAAAATAAGACCTTAATAAACCATTACACTCCGGCACAATTATGTACATATGTATAAACACATATTAATATACCAAGTGTAGGTTTAAGTGATTTATACCTTGTTTTTGCCAAATATAAGCCTTGTTTGGCCACGGCTGTATGGAGATTTATTTTCCACAGCTTAGTTTACATATTTTCAAATAGCAATTAAGGCATGATTAGTCTCCAAGCAAGATCTAACCATAAGAAGTGTTTAATGTCAATTTTCAAGGTAAAATTTACCTTAGAATACCAAGGTTACCAAGGCTGACTTCGGCCTAAATTTACACAAGAGTAAGAGCATCAAAAGAGCTACTAAAACCAAGCTTTAAACTGGTATAACTCAGATTTGAAGATGGCTAATTTTTACCTTGTTTAAAATGCCTAAAATGGTGTTTTTGGCTTGGATCTGGCTATACCTTGAAGCTCTTGATGTACCAACTGAAGAATTATGTTAATATGAAGATTATAAGGCTAGGAACAATGTTTCACAGCCAAATTTGAAGGGAATCAAAAGATATGTGCTTAAAGCACATTTTTATACCTTAAGAACAAGATTAGCTTTCTCCACCTTCTTCCCTTGTTAATGCCGAGATACACCCTCCATTTAACCTCCAAAACAACCTAAGAACATTGATGGAAAAGGTTGATGCTTTGCTCCATGGAAAGAGGAAAGAATTGTGAAGAAAATGGACATAAAATGACTAATTAAGCTTACCAATGGTAATTGTTGTTCTTCTTTGAACTTGGAGTGCTAGCCACGGTTTTAGAGCAGCCAAAGAGAGAATGAAGAGGCTGGTGTCGGCTGGGAAGCAAGGTGAATGAAGAAATAAGTGAGTTTTGTCCTTTAAACTAGTTTAATGTTATAAAATGTAATAGTAAATGATGACTCACTTAATTAGCTTAGATATTTAGTGTTAAAGTAGAATGTGCTGTCTTCCATGCTCCCATGCTGCCAACTTCCAACGGGTTATAAGGGTCATTAGTTGACCATTGACCATACTTGGTCAATTTTGCTTAAAAATGCACTATTTAGGTTACTATTCATACTAAATTGCCCATTTTGATTTTTAATTTTCAAACTTAGATTTAGACTTTAAAATATAGTCTATCATGTCACATTAATAATATAAATGATATACTCCAGTCTTTAAAATGACAAAAAGTCATTATCTTAGAGCTCATACACAAAAACGTGCTTTAAGGAATTTTAGTGCACATTTTGAGTCGGAGGGTGTTTCTGAGCTCTGTTTTCTTTGAGAACAGTTTTGTTGTGTTTCTTACATGATATTTGATCATGGTATCCAATTTTATATCATTTAGAGGTCATTAGACCTTTAAGGTTTTCTTAGAGCACATTTTTGCCCTACTTGACCTTGAAGCATGTAAATGCTTGTTCTTTGTGTTGGAGTGTTGTCCAACAATTGTAATATGTTTAGTAATGTGTTAATATTCTTAGGACAAATTTTTAGGTCCTAAGAAGTTCATTTGGGTATTCATTTACCCTAAACAGTCAAAGGGTGCAATATGTTGCTTTGTGTTAACCACTGTTGTTCTCAGTTGACTATTAAGGCATGTTTAGGCCTTAATTAATGTGATTAGATGTTTAATCCATGTTTATTTAGTTTGGGGTATTTCAGTCTACCCCCCTTAAAAAGACTTCGTCCCGAAGTCGCTTAATCAAATAGGTCTGTATATAGATATACAACTACCCATTATTCCCATAATGTATATCTTTGTGATATATCATTTACACACATCGTATTGTGCTTATACAGCACATAGCCATCACTTTGTGGCGTTAGTTCAATCATATATGGATATTGGTGATCCATCAGCACCACTATTTCCTATCAGTTCTACAAACCCTGACAACCTCCCCGAGGTGTCCATAACATACCATCGTTCCACATTCCATATCTAATGATTCATTTCGTATCTAGGCGATACCATATGTAATAATTCTACAAAGCAATATAAATATATATATCACAAGTAGCATAAGAAAAGTACTACACACATGGGTGTAAATACAACATTCAATCAGGTATCTCATAAGATACATACAAACAAGTGCACATCACACACAAACAAACCAAACAACGTATGCCCCGCGTAACAAACATAACCAACAAAACCTCGTGTGCCCCGCACACCACCATCTCACTGTATGCCGTGCATACGAAACAAACAAAACTTAGTGCACACATGTGCACAACCAAGAGGCTCTACCCCCTTAAAAAGGGTTACGCCCCCGTACCCCACAAGTATACAACAGCCGCTCAACAAGGAGCGCTGGATACTTGACTCTCAAAGAGTTCTCCAACTCGTGGATTATCCTCATATCAGAGAGACGGGTATGACTCTAGCCCTTCTGGGCTCCACAATATCTAAAGGGTGAGGCACTGAACTATTTGTGCTCTCTCCCAAGTTCGTTCTAATGGGCCCACTCTCTCCGTATGAGTCGCAGACCCATGAACATAGGCTCAGTTTTCCTCTTTTCAATGCTGTGTATCCTCTCATTTGGATCACTTGCATACATGCGTGTGTCTTCTCTCACTGATATTCAGCTTGAGGTATAATATGACATTGGCCATTGTTAGTACTTAGTGCTCTTTGCACTTGTCTAGTAATACTAAGACGTACCAGCCTAGATGTCCACGTAAATGATGATTGTCATCCATGTCTCCTGGTGGTTTTGTTCCGGAGTAACACACTGTTGTAGTTCTTTGATACACACTCGTGTTGTTATCCATTGCATCTTTCTGTATTCCCACTAGATTAATAACTACACAAGTACAATACCAAAACACTCAGTCCTACAGAGTGCAGAGGCGTAAACTCTCAGCAGCTAATATCTAATGAGTCAAACCGATAAGATGAACAAATTATCATGTGAGTGGTGCATTCTAAATCCATTGTTCCTTGATTAAAGTATCTGCTAGTATATTAGCTTTGTCTCTCATCATTGCGTAGTCACGCGTTTATGTCCACATTATCTGGTAGATTTCCTCTGGATTGCAAGTATTTGCTCGATCCTTATGAGGATTCTACATATTATTCATCCATAATGGGTTTTCATGTTCCTTGAACGGTTCCCTTGTCTTAACTGTATACTGTCTAATACTCTGTGTGTTGAAAGTTCTTGATTTCTCTAGCCCGTTGGTTCAACTGCGGCTCTTCTCGTCCATCTTCGAGGTAATCTGTATCACTATCCTTAGTACGGAGTTGACTACTTCTCGTGTCCCTAACACTACTTGTCTACTTGCATGGGGTACCGTACTGATACATTACTACTTACCCGACTAACTCATAAATAAGTCTGTCAGGCCCACATGCTCCTATCGGAGTGCGGTCGTCCCATGTCTCATTTAGTAAACTGGTAATGTCTGTCACACGATTATTGTGAAGTATTCTATTGTCAATCTCCCTTTGATGGATATCCTCTTTTCTTTTCTCTTCTTTTTCCCTCTTTTTTTTCCTTCTTCTTTTTTTTTGTTGTTTATTAGTTCATTTTATCGGTTATCTTGTTGTAAGTGCTATTGCCTTACTGGCATCAGTGGTTATTCGTGCCATGAACCGGTGTTATTCAACTCGGTGTAAGTAAAATTCGTGCTATATCTAGCAACACTGGTCCTCTTATTTTGATCTCATTGAGTACAACACATATTCCTTTTCTCCCTGTTTGTCCTGATCAGATCTCATCCATAGTTCATATTCGTTCCCTCATCCGTTTAATTGGATAGTATTGCAAATTGCATAATAGTTTGAGCAACTTGGCTCTTCACTTCCCAACCATCCTCACTGACGGTGGTGAATCTACAAAGGGTATTCTTGTCCATAAGGACTAAACATTCATCACTAATAGTGATTAGCATTAAATGCGGGTATATATATAATAAAAGACTAAAAAGTAGTAGTTGCAGTTGCAGTAGCAGCACTTGCTCTGTCAAGTGCGCAAGGCAGATGGAAATTTCAGTGGTATGATTGTCATAGCGCTTGCAATGGCAAGTGCGCCATGCAGGTGGAAATATTGGTTCAACAATTACCGGTCTCACTGACTCTGCATCGTCGAGTATGGCTACATGATAATGTAAGCATTAACATCCTGTTCATATATATATAATCCGTCAAGGTTCCAAGGTTATTCGCATCGAGTCCACATATCTAGTCTCAAAAGTCATACACAAAAAGGCAAGTGGTCAATGACACACTCCCAGATATTTATAACATATTTCTGTCTAACATCCAAGGTAAGTACACAACATAATAAGCAAAAGTCTTCCACTAGCGGTCTCATGGAGTTCAGGGTACTCATGCCCTATCTACTCCCTTGCCTCTCTGGGCTCCAGCATCAATAGATATCTGGCCATCCTGACCACCTCGTGGTACTCCAGATCCTCCAACTGAGGTCTTCTGAGTATTCCTTGGTGGCCTGTAGTTACGGCTCTCAGGGTTCATCCAGCACTCGAACTCCCAGTGGCCCTCTTTCTTGCAACAGCGGCACTCAACTTTGCGGCCTTCGCAGTCGACCCCAGGATGGTCTTTCCTACAACGCTTATAATAGTAATGGCGCTGGGGCTGTCCGGTGCCTAATGGTAGCATTTAGTTTAAGTTACAATCTAACGATATTAAGGTTAAGGTTATAGTTTAATTTAAGAGGTAGGTGTTCTCACCCTTAGGAGGTTCAGATCTAAAAGGCTGAGCATCTATAACTGGGCCGGTCAACCGAAGGACGGGTTCTTTTCCCTTCGCTTCCTGGTGACCCTGCCGCCCTTTCTTTTGAAAGAATTTCCTGTTTAAGGTTTCAGGTCAGCATTTATAAGGTATTTAATATGGTAAACAATTTAGAATGGGATAAGTCCTTACTTTCCCTTCTTCTGGCTCTCGCCTGGAGATGCTCCTCCACCCTCAGACTCTCCCTCAGGGTTCTTTCTCTTCTTGGCCCCGAGAGTCTCTTCCCGAGTCTAGAGCATTAGCTCCGTCCTCGAGGCAGCATCATAACACTCCTGGAATCTCATTGGTAAGTTCTCACAAAGTTAATCGGTAGTGTAGTAAGTAAAGAATTTATGGCTTTCATGTTAATACCTGAATGGTAGTGTAGAGGGTAGCACCCATCGCCATCTGGATGCGAAACAACAATCCCCCCCGGAACTTCTCGACCTTCACGGTCTCTGAGTAATCTACACCGGGGATAAAGTCCAACAGACCAATGAATCGAGCATAGTACTCATCCACGGTCAGACCTCCTTGGGATAATGTCTCGAACTCATGGCGCTTCTTCTGCTTAAGATGTGCTGGGTAGTACTTCCCCCTCAGTAACTCTACAAAGGCAGCCCACGAAAAGTCGGGCGTAGCCAGGTGATGGTCCTTGACCAACCTCCACCAAGTGCTGGCTGCATCCTTCAGATGATAAGCAGCAATGACAACCTTCTGGTTGGCAGGTACTTGTAAAGCTTCGTAGGCTTTCTCATGTTCAACAATGAAATGCTACAAGGCTACGGGGTCTGGCTCCCCAGAATATGTAGGTGGTCGGGTCTCGGTAACTGACTTCAGCCAGTTCGTTTCCCTGGGATGTGGCGGGTGGGCTGGTGCCCCTCCAATTTGAGTACCCAGCTGCGCGAGGACGGCAACAATTGTCTCAGCAACATCTGGAATCACGGGGTCACCGCCTCCACCTCTACCAGTACCACGCCCTCTAGTTCCCCCGTACATCTGTAGTACAGTATGTCACATAAATACTCAGTAAATTACCATACACAACCAATAGATATTGAATTGCCTTTAAGGCTAATATGTCACGCAATTTGCGTTACTAGACACAATATCTTTTAAGACGAGTCGTCTCGTACCTCACAAGCGTTTCCCTTAATTTCCCAAGTCCTAAGCTCACTGTCTTAACCTATTTTCTCATCATCAGAGCGGTACTCCACTCTGATACCACTTTTGTAACACCCCTCTTCTTAAACACGATATAATCTCTCACGTAGCAATAAATAAAACTTCTTACAGCGGAAGAATTAATAACAATAACAATACTCACTCAGGTGTCACCGGCCATTACTCGCCCGTGCGAGCAACGAAGCCAAACTACATCCAACAACCAACATAAACAAACTGCTAACTGCTGTGATAACGAGAACTCCTATACATCATACTAAGTCCATAAACCATAAACATCGACAAGTGAGCGTCTACCCAAATCCCAAATATACATAACCTTACCATAATACAATTCACCATCTTCATTGCTATACAACAAACTCCATGTGTGGTAATTAAAGTAAACTCTAATTACCCTGTTCCCGCACTTCGGCTTCGGCGATAATCAACAACCTGCATATGGTGTAGTATCTGCGATAGACGCTGAGTATGTCGGGCCTGGACCCTAATGGTCACTTAGTCATTTTAACCATCCCATTATTAGATTAGTTTCATGCTTTACCATTTTACAGTTATAATCGATACTGTATTATATATGTATAATATACATAATCATCCATCCAAACATTCATAAATACTTACCCATCCATATCCAACTAATTACGGTATAATGTACAATGTACAATCGCCGTAGCGTACAGTTTCCATATTTAACTTAATTTGGCCTTTAAGGCCCCATCCATCCGAACCATGTTTAATTAATTCCGGTTGGGCGTCATGTTGAGACAACCCAATAACCTCACCATGGACAGTAGTCCTCCCGTACACACAAAGGTGCTCATTTCGCCAGAGGTCCGGAGGCCCCTGATTTTTCACTTATGTCTCATAAGACGTCCATATAAAAGCCGTAGCTACCTGACCAACGATTCAAATAGGGCTCGTTGGGTATAAACCTGGAGCGGAACCCGATCCGGAACCCCTCAGTGATCACAACTGCGCAACCAAGTAGTTCGTAAACTACCAGGATTCCTCACCTCAACTCATACCATCTCTCTCTCATAATGTTTAAGATATGCTCTTAACCTTATGGAGAATAATTATTAGTTAGCTGCCCAATGGGTCTCACGCATACCTAGAAGTATTCTAGGTTATATTCATGTTCGAGATCCATGCTCTAGAAACCGACAATGTCGTGACTCGTTCCTAAGTATTTTACTTAGGTCACCATATACTTAATATTAATACTATGGTATTATATCAAGTAACCGTCATGTCATGACAATAATGTATATGTATGTTTATATAAGTCGATCTATAGTCGACGTAGTGTTAGTCCCGTAGGACGCTCGTGCATAAATAATTAATGCAGTAACACTTAATCACATACTTGTATCCACACACATAACACACAAGTTATATCAACCAAATCCGAGCCCAAGGAGTTTCCTTAGGACAACTCGGATCAAACCCCTTTACATACCGTTCACCAAGACCTAGGATGCGCAGTGTAGACCACAGCTCGTCAAGCGTCCTCGTCTGAAGTATGATATAAACGGTATTAAAACTATAAGTCAGTCTCCATGACTAACTACATCTGGTATTTCTGAATAACAAGTAACCCCGAGAGTTCATCCCCGGATTTCTACAGTTAATTGTTACGGGTTTCTCTAAACCGGTCGGCTTTGTTACTAAAACTCGTATGTCAAAATATTTGGACTGTTAAGTTTTATTCATCATATTTCTTTAATCATATCCACCATTAAACGTAGGTATATAACCTATAGTTGCATGTACGCATGCATTATTATATTATATTGAATTATTTTTCCACCATCCATTATAATACATTGTATTATATAATCCATTATCTTTAGCAAATTATATTTGCATTCAAAAACTCATAACTTATTGTTTGTAATTATTTTTTTTGTAATAACCACCACCATTATATTATATGGTTTCCAACCATAATATATATCCATCCTTATATACATTATTCTTGTATATGTATATATTTACCATATAGGTAAGTTCCATGAGTTATACAACTCTTATATTATATGTTACATTCTATCATCTTATATTAGATGATTATTCCCATTAGTTGTATTATATCATACAACTTATATTAAGATTATTATCCTAATTTTATGTAACAATTTATGTTGTACAATTACAACTCCTATGGTTTATTCAATAAATACCTTAGTTTATAAATCTTATTTATTTATAGTTTGTCACATTATTTAATGTGAATATCCTTACTTATTAATTCCATTAAAACCACCTTAATACCATATAACTGTTATAACATTCATAAAATTGTAGACCTTAGTCAAAAATTCATTTCCCAATCTTTAATAATTCGGTACAGCACCTTATTTTGTTTAAATTCCATTTTGACCACTTAACATTATGTAATTCTAACACCCCAACTACTACCGTACACTTAACATCAAACTGCAGCGGAAATCTCAACTCAACACATTACTTAATTCAATGGTGTACACGCCGTTAGCCACCCAGGTGGCTAACAAGGCTAATACATATACATTGTATCGGTCTGATGGACTAGATTTCTGAGCAACTACACACTACTATCCTTTTCCATTAACAAAAGCCAAAATACATATACATTCCATCTGTACCGAGTATTCACCAACTAATGCCGATAACAATTTCGGTCTTACTACACCTATAATACATATACAATTTAAATGGCTATCCATGTATAAACAACTACCCCGTCCTACTCTCGAACGGCTTCCAGCTCCTTGTACCTGAAATAGGAAAGAAAGAAAAGGGTGGCCCCCAAGGGGCTCAGCACCTTTGGTGGTATGGTAATCCCGCAGCCCGCATGCTACCGGGCCACGCATAACTAATTGTTGTCTTAGCATGCGGTTTATTTTATTTGAATCATGCATGTAAACTATAAGCACACAACACATTACATTCCACAACAATGGGGCTCAACAAAACAGACAACACAACTATACTTGATAAATCACCCATTGTGTTCTTTAACCCTAGAGGGTTTCTCCTCTAATGGAGCTATTTCCTTAATAGACGACACTTACGCACTAATCGGGTTTATCCTCAAATGCCTCTTATTATAAACTGGGATTCATATCCGTGATCCACGTATTCCGTATTTAACGTACATACAACATTACATCGCAATAAGAATTGCAGTACAACAATAACACATAACATAACGGGAACGGTTCTCTTTAGGAACCGACCCAAACATAGTTAATTCACTTGTGAGCCTAGAGAATGATATCACTCTCATGTTAAGCTCGTTATACAACACTCATTACTGTCCTAATAGTCGGACGAGTAACTTAACTTAAAGATGGATCGGATTTAGTGATCCGAACACACCACACAAACACATGTTCCCCCTAGACCGATCATAAGTCAGAATAGTTAAGCTTTGGAGTAAGCTACTGGGAGATCGTAATCCAAGAAGGAAAAACAACCATAACAGAGAGAAAGGTAAAGCAAGGATGGATACCCACTCCCAAACAACGCGCGACCGGAACAACCGGATTCCTCACCCCCCATTAGTACTATGTACTTATAAATAATTAGTTAGAGCTCCATTATGGAACTTATCACACCCACACACCATAAGGTATTACAATCGGTTAGACACACAAGGGAGGTAAACACACCTACACGCACAAACAACACACAACCAACTCACGCATAGCCGTGGTTAGAACGTTCCCATGGTTTGGGTCGTTAAATCCGGATACCGTTCTCTTATGTGATCCTAGATTTGGTTAGCTAAGGTATAACACTTTCGAGGTTAAACGGTATCGGAATTGAACACGCCACATAAATGAATTACTATAAACTCATTACATGTTTTATCTTACAACGTGGCAAACATAAAGAAAAACACATTGGCATACAAGCCGGTGTAATCCGGTAGGACACAGGTTGCAAGAAAACCATACCTTGGTCCCTGCTGCGTTCGAGTCCCGCCAAACGTAGTTCCTAAACATGATTAATAACGTCGGTTAATTACCTTATTTAGCTTCCGGTTTACTAAGCATTTTTCATGATTATATGACATGTTTTATGCTTAAACTTACCCTTGATTACCTTCATTATACCCCCCTAGGGTTAACTACCTAGGCCACACTTTGTTTGTTTTTTTTTCAAGTTTTAGGTCGACCAACTTTACCGACCGACCTTACCCAAGGTCGGTCCATTCCAGTGACATCCAGGTTTGAAAATTTACACCTCGACCGACCTTGCCAAGTCCGGTCCCAAGGTCGGTCCATTCTAGACACTTTTACCGTTTAAAAATTCTACCCCGACCGACCTTGCAAGTCCGGTCCTCAAGGTCGGTCTATTCCAGAGACATATTCCGTATACAAAATTCAAGCCCGACCGACCTTGCAAGTCCGGTACCCAAGGTCGGTCTGCTCCAGACCCTTGTTTAAAAATGCTCATTTAACTCCAAACTCCACCTTACATATCCTAGTATGCTTTAACATCATTTAGCACACTTAACCTTCACATAACATCCTCCAAATGCATGTACAAGCTTACTTCTAAAGTCCTTAAACACTCACTCATTTACTCGCCAAACCTCCTAACACTTGTTTACCCATTTTAAGGCCTTTACATATCACCAAACAAGGCCTAAACATCATCTAAAACCATCACCATCCAATCCCCCATCATTAGAAGCCTTAAACACATTTTTTTTCTTCTGTGGTCTGGACCGCCCCTCTGGGGAGGTCCCAGGGGCGGTCCACAACAGAAACTACTTCTCCTGCGCTGGACCTCCCTACAGGGGCGGTCCACAGCAGACCCCATTTTAAAAAGTGTGTTTCTCCTCATTTTGAACTCCAAATTCACCCCAATCTTTTCCCACTTATTCCACACTCTTTCCACATGTTTCCTCCATGATTAAACACCTTAAAATATGCACCAAACCTTCCTTAATCATCACCAAACTTGTTACTCAATTTCTTACAAACATTTTTCCTTAGGATTTCTAGGTGGTAATGCATACCTACAACTTAGACTAACCAAGGTGTTTCTTCTCAATATGATAACCACTCCTAAGCATAATTTTGCATCCTTCATTCTTACACAAAATCCTCAAGTCTTTCCCATAAGTTCATACTTAATCCTTCACAAGGTATTATACTTCCTTTGTTTATCAACTAAATTTTTGCCATAGCTTCTCTTGTATCACCTTACACCAAAACACATAGTTTTTTCACCATTATACAACCAAGAACACTAAATCTCTTAATACACATTCCTTACACACAAACATATTGTTTTTCATCCTTTAACCACCAAAGATATCCATCTTCACAAGAGATGTCCTTTACACACAACTAAACCTTTAGACAACACTACATCACAATATAGTGCACAAACTTAAATTGCTTGGCACTTAGGCCCTTAAATTGCATAAACCTTAAACACTGAATCTCCCACATAATAATGCCTTCAACCTGTAAATACACACAACAATCCTCCCATGTCCTTTTAGTCCACCTTGTGGATAGTTTTCTATCTCATTTCCCATTGGCTCTTTAGGTTAATTATTAAGAAAATATACCTCAATTCCCTAGTACATAAAACCACATTAAGAGAGGTCATTTACCTCTTTGTTTTCAAAGCTTTCTCACTTGTTTTCTCTTGTTTTTCTAACCAATACACATATAAGGGTAATGAGTATTAAGTTTAATACTCAAACTCATAATTAAACCCTAGGTTTACATAAGTGTCTTAAAACACTAAAATTTGATGATTACCTTTGGAATTTGAAAGAGAGCTTGGTTAAGTGGCAAGATAGGACTCCTCCTAGTCCCTTGAAGATTGAATTAAGCTAAGAAAATAGCAAGACAAGGCACCATTGTAAGGTGAATTTTCGGCTATACATAGATAATGATGGGAACTTGGATTCTCTTTGATTTCCTTACCTTAAAACAAAGGAGAATGAGAAGGCATGGAAATATGAGCTCAAGCTCCTTCAATGGTGAATCTCCATGGCACCAAAATTGAGTTCTTGAAGATTTGAAAAGAGGGAAATGAAGAGCTCACTTTAACTAAGACAAAGGTAGTCTTGAAATTGATTTTGGAGCATGGAGTCATAAGTTACAAGCATTCAAAGATGGAGAATGGCTACTTGCTGTAGCAAAACGAGAATGGAGAAGGGAAGATGAGGTTGGAGACGGTTGGAAACAAAATTAAAAGAAGAGAAAGTGAGGAGAGAGGTAAGTTTTGGAGATATTTAAGTTATAAAGCAAAAGTAACCCTTTTACTTACTTTTCTTTCTTTCTTTTAATTGGCTAGCCAAGTGTGATAACTCACACCACTAAAACCGTGGCCCCTTACATATTAGAGATATATATGGTCTTTGTTGACCATCTAAACAACTTATGTTGACTTATCACTTAAACTAGCACTATTCACAAACTAAGGCACATATTTGTGAAATTTTTTATTTCCCATTGATCTAGACTTCCTAATGTGATACTAAGTAGTACACATGTTGATTAAAGAGTAATGATGGACATTTAGCCACTCAAAACTCATTTACAAGACAATTTTTCAGAAATGGGCTTTAAGGCTCCGTAAAGTACATTTTGTGTTTTAGCTTGTTTTCAAGCTTGGTTTTCTTTAGTAATTGATTTAATATGTTCATTAACATATAAATAACGTCTTGGTAAGCTTATTAGGTGAAATACCCCGAACTTAAATATGGTGATTAGAATATTTTAATATGGTATTTAAAGGCCAAATAGTGCCTAAGTAATTTTTGGTAAGGAAAATAAATCCAAAAGAAATGAGGAAAACGCTAAAAGGAGCGTTAAATAACCAAAGGAGGTACGAGACCTCGGTTAGAGTATTATGAGGATTCCTAAGGCTTATTCATGCCTAATTAGTATACGGGAACGATTCCCGAAGAAAACGGATCCAAGAAATGTATTAAAACGCTAATAGAGCTTTAGCGCACGTTTTTCGAGGAAACCCGAAAACGTGATTTTAAGTGGTCAAACAAACCCGTAAAAATTATAAATCATTAAATAATAATTATTAAGCATTTATGGATGCTTAATAGCCAATAAAAATAAAGAAACGAGAAAATTCCGGAAAATGGGCCCGGTTAGTGAATAGTATCAAAATCGGGTAAAATAACGAGCGTTCTCTGTAAAAGACGAAAAATGATCCAACTAGCAATAATGTGTGGGGCCGATTTTTTAAGGGGTCAAATAACCCTCTCACACACATGTAACTAGCTAAATTAATGTAGAGTCAAAAAGCAAAAAGGTGGGAAAGTAAAAAGCACTCACACACTCTCTCTCCCCCCATTTCTCTCTTCTCTCTCTTTCCCTCCTTCCCTCTCCATCGATTTTTGCCCTCTCTCTCTTCTGGTTGGGCGATTTCAAAGCCCCAAAGGAAGCTCCCATGGCTTCCTCATGCTCTAGCTCAATTTGAGCTCCAAATGTAAAATAAAATACATATTTGTAATCCCCTCATCCTCCTCTACATTTCTATCTTTTCAAAATTCGAAAAGGATGAGTTTCATCTCCATGGGTTTTCCCCATTTGAAGAGAAAAGCACACCATTGTGAAGCTTGGAGTCTCCTCTTTCCAACAAGGTAAAAATTTCCATGAAAGACCTCACTTTCCTCCATCTCTTGGTATGGCCGATTTTTGGTCTCTCTCTTACCTTGTTTTTCCTCTTGTTTTGGAGCTTGGCTTCAACCCTCCAATGGTGGAGTAACCTCCTTCTTGAACCAAGGTCTAAAACCCCTCCTAAAGCACTCCAAAGGTAAACCCTAGAAATTTGTATTTTGAACACTTCAATGAACTAGCATAAATCTAAGGGTTAGTGTATTAATTATACTTGTTTGATGTGCTTTGGGTGATGGGAATGGCGTTTGGCAACTCCATTCCCCATGTGATCGATTTGTGCAAGAAATAGAGGAGAAGAAATGGAAAAGAAATGAAGTAATCAAAAGCTCAAGGTAAGAGCTCCTTCTCAATGCCTAAATTTAATGCATTAGAGTAATGGGAATGGGTAACCAAATGGAAGGACCTAAACTATTGTATTGGTAGTGTAGTTATGAAGTTTTAAGTATTTGGGAACTAGTAAGTGAATTGTAGGCCTTAGGGCCAAGTATATTGTGAATGAGTATTAGTATTGTTGTTGATGGAGTATTGATGTATTGAGCTGAATTTTATTGTATTGAGTACTGGTAGGACCCTTGAATGGGTGTGGCTAGATTAGGAATGAATTTGGGGGAAAAGTATATATGTGGAGAAGTTAGAATTGTAGATGAACTATGGCAAAATTTTGGTAGGAATTGTGCATTTAGGGATGACTTGGTGAATGGGAGAACCAAGGTATGTATTGGGGTTTGTAGAGGTGTTTAATGACCATGGAATGGTAGTTGTGGTATGAGAGTATTGGGATGTAAAATCTGTTGCAAGAGGGGTACCAAAATGCATTGTGGAACTAGGAAGAAATTGTTGTGCAGGATTTTGTAAAATGAGTGTTGGAACTTGGGTGTAGGAAGTGTAATGGCTCAGAAATGAATTGGCATGGTAAGGAGAGGTATTTAGAATGCTAGGAATGGCATTGGTTGAGGAAGCATTGAAGGGGAGAATTAAATTGTAAAATCTGTAGCATGGGTGTAACAAAAACTGCTACATATGTTGTAGAAGAAGTAAGAAGATTGTGTAAGTTGTTTGATGGATCTAATAATGGGATTGGTGGATGGATTGAGGTATGTTAGGAAGCCTAAATGGCATTAAAACATGTGGGATTACATGTATGAAGGTTGAGGAAGTAATGGGTAAAAGAGAGGACTGAAAACAGATTTTAAAACTGAAGTATTGGGCCGGACCGGACATGCGACCGGACTTGCAAGTTCGGTCGAGCCCAGAATTACAAAGACGGGAAACCTTCTGGAATGGACCGAACTTGCGACCGGACTTGCAAGTTCGGTCGGACCAGAAAATTCTCCAGTCTGAAACCTTCTGGAATGGACCGAACTTGCGACCGGACTTGCAAGTTCGCTCGGCTAGAAAAATTCCGTAGATGAAATCTTCTGGAATGGACCGAACTTGCAACCGGACTTGCAAGTTCGGTCGAGCCAGAAATTTCCCGTACTGATAGCTACTGGAACAGACCGGACTTGCAAGGTCGGTCGCAAGTCCAGTCGAGTCAAAAAAAAAATATTTTTATTCTATGATTATAATAATCATATGTATATATATATATGCCTATGCACATATATGCATATATATGCAGTAGTACACCACAAATGAAGTAGTAAAGGCAAGAAAGTAAGTATATGAGTAGGAAAACAAGTATAAAAAGTAACCAAGTAAGTTGAGAGTATAAGAACATTAAGTACACCGGGATAACGGGGTAAGTACGGGAGTAGTAATTATTTGTGTATCGTAAGAGTATAGTATTAATAATAATGTTGAAACATTATTAGTGCAACAAGTGTGAACCAAGGAACAAGGGAACACATGGTAAAGCTAACTCCGGTGAAAGGTATGATTTCCTCATGCCCCGTATGCTAACCGAGTTACGTTGATTTGTGTGCTGTATGCCGGCTAATCAAGACTAAAGCATGAAAACGGTTTATTGCCTTTTGTTGCATGTCTTGTTGTATGTTGATTGAGCTAACCTTTCTTGATTGATTGTGTGGCCTCACTTGGTGCGTAGACCGACTCGTAGATGACTCTTATTGTGTATTGACCCGCGGTAAGAGTCATGTGTGAACCAATGGAACCGTAGCAACGCACGAAACCAACGAACCAATAAACGATAACGTAAATCAATGAACTCACTAGAATGTGAGAGAGTGTACGGGAGTAATAACCTCCCGATAACGGTAGGAGAAACGAAATGAATAATCCACAAACGAAAAGTAGTGGAAGTATATAAGTAACCTCTATTAGAGGAATTAACCTTGGTGCAAAACATGAACCATGAGAGTAGTAAAGAATGATGAGGGATCTCCAAACCCCTTAATAATTAGTCGACCCATTATGAGAGGACCCGACTGATGTAAGTATGCCCCGAACGAGAGAGTATTCGATATGTTGGGGAAACCCTTAAATCTGAGGATACTAGACGGTGGTAATTCCCTAAGCTAACAGAGGTTATCGAGAGATATACTTCTAGGCTAATCCATGAGATTGTAATATGCTCTGAGAGAAGAGTGTTGGGAATTCGAGTAGTCCGGTAGAACGGACATTTGAGTATTGAGGAGCTAAGCGTATAGCCCTCGTATTGTAGGTCCGGTGGCGAGTCTTGAGTATGACTCCGCCCAGAGGCCAAAGTAATGAGTATTGAGTATTGCGTATGTATGAGTAAAGTAATGAGTACAGAGTACGAAGTGAGTACGAGTATGTAATGAGTACCGTGTACTGAGTATGTATGAGTGAGTTTGAGTATTGAGTACATGTGAGTAGGTATGTAGTATTGAGCAGTGAGTATGCACAAGTTTAGTAACGAGTACAGAGTAAGGATCGTGTACGAGTAAGGTATTGAACATGGAGTGACGAGTATACAAGAGTAAGGATTGAGAGTAGAGTAGAGAATATCGAACACAATATGAACAGGGTAGTGAGTAACGCAACAAAGAGAGTAATGAATAAATAACTAGGATGAACGGTTGACCATCGAATTGTCTTCCTTCGTAAGTATTGAACCTTGTATGTGTATGTAGGTATTGTGATTGTATTGTTGTAGCATGAGTATGTATGTATGCATGTAAAATGAACTCCATGTATATCCGACCCAAAGTAGTCGGCGTACCGCGGTTAGCACGCGGTATATGCGGATTTCATATGCAGCGTAAGCTGACCCCCTCGAGGGACCGTTTTTAGTGTGCAGGTACCGAAGCTGTTCACCGTTCGAGAGAGTAGGACGGGGACTGCTACATAAGCATGGGTAGTTAAAAAAAAAGGGAATTGTATTTGTAACGTAGTATGAATTTGGAAGTCTAAACTGTATCGGTAATGTAAGGATTGTAGTATGCTCGGTATAGTATTGTATTGGAGTTGTATCGAATTATGGATTGGTATGCAAAGGAAAGTAATGTATGGTGTAGAGCACTCGGTATGTTCAAATTCATCAGACCGATAGTATGTAGTATTGTAATCCGCCTTGTTAGTCACGTGGGTGACTAACGGCATTGTACACCCGCCGTTGAGTAAGTAATATCCGCTGCGAAGGTAAGTATTTGTATAGTAATGACGGTGTTAGCGGTAGGGGTGTTACAAAAAGTGGTATCAGAGCGAAGTATCGCTCTGATGGATGAAATACCGAGTTTAGGTAAATACCGAGTTAGGAATTAGAGACTTAGGGCTAAGGGTTGAGTGTTAGCGTGTGAGGTACGCTAGTTAGGAACTTCCGCGTGAACCGGAAACCTACAACAACCATACCCCGCCCTCCGCAACCCACGGTATTAAGTTGGGAGAAGAACGCCAGAGAGATGGAAAGACCTCTCACACTCGGGTAAAACCTGATCTGGCAGTCGCAAAGACAAACCTGAATAGAAAAAGAACCTGCCATACGGTAGAGTCCAAACACTGGAAGTCCTGAAGACGGTTCCCGTTGAACGACAAGGACCGCACTAAATGGCGGAGAAATGAAGATCCTAAACACAAGGATGATGGAATTTATGGCACCATGGGGCGACATGCTTCGCAGTCGCGATAACCATGAGTAGCCAACAAGAAGAGAAACACAATCGCGGAGTGAAGCAAGGAAGATGGAGTAGCGAACCCTAGACAAGAGAGTCTACGGACTGTAACATTTGATAATACCAACAACAATGTACAAACCGACTAAGGAATCAGTCGAGGTTGGATTAATACCAAACCCACACGCCAAGAGGCTGTAATAACCGAACAATTTAGTTCAGGTGACAATGGAAGTATTAATAAAGCATATACCCATAGGACTACAACGTGGTTCCTAAGGATAGGACAAGTCTCGTTAATCACAGTGAAGGTGTGAAACACCTGGATTGACAACAACCATGTCAAGTACTCTGAGGAACGACTCAAGAGATCGATCACCAAGATCAAAAGATCAAAAGAAGATCTAATAAGACCACCAAATATGGATGAAAACGATGCCGTAACCGGTATACGATAACCGAAAAACAACCAACCCGCGCACTTGCCTAGGGCAAGTGCAGCAACTACAAGATGGTTGGAAGACTTTTAACAACCCGCAAATACTTGCTAAGTACCGTTGTGACGAATGGAGCAAAGATAGGATCACCAATCCTAAGTATCTAAATAATGAAACCTCGGAAAGGCCTAACGGCCCGACCGTTGTATTAAGAGTATACCGGTCAGCGAGAAGCTGAACTTGGTCAAGACCTCAATCATGGCAACGCCATGAAGAATTCCTTTTAACACCAAACTGTTATTGCAAACCCAAAATTTTCTTCAAACAGACGGAATTACGGTGAGTATCATAGAATGATACAAGAGGAGTTGACAATAGAATACTTCACCTAGGCGTGTGACGAACACTATGAGTGTACCCAAATACGGGATGTGGGACGACCGCACTCCGAAGGAGCTTGCGGGCCTGACATATAGTTAGGTAAGTGGTAACGTGCCAAGACGGTACCCCACGTATGTATACATGTAGTGTACGAAACACGGGAAGTAGTCAACTCTGTTCTACGGACCATAAGCAAATTCAACCAGAATAGTTGGATACCTCGAACGAGCAAAGGGAACTCGGATAAGCTTACCAGCTAAGGAGTCAAGAACCTACTACAGGAGGATGATTAAGAGTTAAAAGTGCGAGAAGCACTAACAACTGAATAAAGACATTGGATATGTCTTGAAAATATTATAGTAAAACATGATGACTGGAAGGGATACCCAGTCTAAACACTGTAAGGCAAATGCCTAACATTAACACATCAGTGTACAAGGAACGGGATAGAACTCCCAGAACAACTGCCACAAACACATAGGGTGATCATATATGGTACCGAAATTACCATCCATCACCAAAGGGAATACCAAACCCGGAATAAAACAAGGAAAAATACCAATGGTCTACCCCTAAGAACGAGAGACGTTACAACCCTCAACGGATAACTCAGATCCAGAACCGCAAGGTAGGACAATAAACTGAACATACTCATAAATGTCAGCCAGATGCTACCATATAACCAGTACTACCCAGGAGCAATCCATAAAGGGTATCAAGTCAACACAGTTGAACAAAATATAGTGGTAAGAACACCACAATTGGAACGAACATACGGTTAGAACACCGAAGGGATCCCACTTGATAGGGGATACCCCTAATCAATAAATGGTATCGATCAATACCAGGATACAAAAGGGTCTCCAACGAACGGAAGCGTGATGCGACGATCTTATTAGGGAGCCCAGTATCACTTCCAAGCCCAGCGATGGCTTACAGAGAAGTAACCACTTGGGAACGACCTATGATGAGCAGAGCTCTAGGCAACATGGCTAGTAGGCCATGAAACTACTACCACACACAACCCAACGGTTGCAAAACCAATGTGAACTACATAGAAGTGGTCAAGGTGACACCGATAAAAGAGTAACAACCAATAATTGAGGATGCCCCTCATAAATGTGAGACCGCAAGAGCGGTGAACACATGGACCCCAAGAAGGGGATATCATCAGTAACCGTCGGGAAATACATTCCTTTAAGAACTGCTAATGTAGTCAAGCTTGAGCATACAATTATTGCCAAGTAATATAAAATAAGCAACAACATTTGTTCACAACCAAGGAGTAACCGGTTATTTAACCCGTGATGCTCAGGGAGCTCAGAAAAATAAAGGAATACCATATTCTGTGTTTGCCAAATACATGGGGAATCATGGTATAAATGATACAGATGCATGAGCTGAAGCTAGCAACAGTGGATGCCATGTAAACCAATACTGTGGAATCAGTAAGAACATGGTGCATAGCAGGCGACCAATGTATGCGAATAATCACCCAGTACTATGGAGTTTTTAATACAAAATGGTAGACAGACCGGGCGACAAGCTAGAAGTCTGCACCAAATGATGAAGCACCACCTGAAAGAGTAACGATCAGTCCTATTGCGACCTCATAAGAGAGTTACTGCCAAGAGTTTACGCCTCTGCACTCTGTAGGACTGAGTGTTTTGGTATTGCACTTGTGCAGTTAATGATCGAGTGGGATAGCTAGGAATATAAGGAAATGTAAATCGTGGTGAATCCTTCCTTTCACCAGTAAACATGGCATAGACCAATTAAGCAAAGGCTTAGAAACAAACCGTGCGGCCTAAAGCCAAGGAAGCACGAAGAGTGTGAAACACACCAACAATCACAGGATGTGAATTCCATTGGAATAAAAGTGAGAGGAGACTTAAGAAAGTCACAAGGACCGACGCATTGAAAATGCAAGTCATACAAGTAAAGACACTTGTACTGAACCAGAGAAACTGGTATAATCCAGAAGTTGCTAACAATAAAGGAAGCACTACAACTAAGTAGTGGCGCAATCTCAACCGGTAATAAGTCGGAGGAACCAAGTGAAAGATCACTACAAACATAACAGCATGCATATGGATGGCCAGGGATCTGCTTATAAATCTAAAACTCATTGAGTTCACGCACGGTAAAAGAATACCACGCGAGATGGAACAGACCTTATTCCCACAATAAGAGGGATAAAAAGGTGATGGGTAACACGTTAAGAATAACAATAAGGGCGAATAACCCAAGTTATCAGGGTCACGCAGCAGAAGCTAGTGGGCCCAGAATTCTAAGTGAAGTACACCTAGTGAATAAAAGGTTAATCATTAATGCCTTAAAGCCATTCAGGCTAGAACCGAACCCGGTTAAGAGTTAAATAACTCCGATGAAAATTCTTGATGCAGGGACTAACCGGTAATACGGTTAAGACCCGTTGATCAAGGAACATTGTATAATAGACCGCATGGAAGCTGAACCACTCCATGACGGCTGAATGCCTTCGACCAATGTTCAATGTTGACACATGGTAGATTACGTGGGCGTAATCCCTTTTAAGGGGGGTAGAGCAAAAACCGCGAAATGTATATTTTACGTGATAGGTGCGTAAACTACAATGCGCATAGCGCAAAAGTATTTGTTTTGGATGATTGATACTTATGTTACATAAACATTTGTATTCACTCATCGTGTAATTATGGTTATTTGAGAAGTAAGTATAGGAAAAGGAGTAGAGAAACTCTAGGGGAATGAGAACCCCGATTGGTAGTAGTATGAGGAATGAGTATGTATGGGAGACTTGAGGAGTATAAATCGGTATGGAACCGACGTATGTAATGAGTATAAATCGGTGTACAACCGATGTATTTTATGAGTATAAATTTGGTATAGCAAATTAATGGGATATTACACCCATGAATTTCTTGGGTATAGTAGTTGGAGATGATGTAGTAATAGTCGATGAGATGATTAGTAAGTAAGTAAGTGAATCATATAAATTGGAAATGTATGCGTATGATTATGAGTAGCAAGATTAAAAAGATAGAAAACGAAATGATGTTTGACGAGCTGTCTGTTTGTATTGAGGTGGGAAGTGGAACTTGATTTGCTAGCGATCAAGGGAAGCCGAACACAAATTGGGGTGGAAGGATAATTCAACACCAATGCTGATCACATTGGGGTTGAAGGACTCTGGAAGCTCCCTTAAGTGGCCACAATAATAACACTAGTAATAAGAATAATCATCATAAATTGAAATTGGGAGATGTATGCAAAGTTTTTCAAATGAATTTCCAAAACTAATTTGGTACAACGTTTTCTTCAAACTTGAGAATGAGGATCGGTTTTAAAACCGCTCCCATGGGCGCTAGTGGATCTTCCATGCCTAGGCACGGGTATCCGGTCGAAACCACAGGAGGTGAAGCTAGTTTTGAGTCTGTCGAAGTGTAGAGTAGTTTGAAACCACTACACCGGTTGTACGGTAACAGTGTGTGTTTTGTATTTTTCCAAAGGCACTGGGGCAGCGTAGTCCCGAGTAAGTATGAGTAAGTATGAGTAAAGTATGAGTAGTAAGTATGAGTAAGTGCCTGAGGATCTCTATATGTGCAAATGAATTTGATCAGAACCAAAGGACCGTAGAGCCAGAAAGCGTAAGTGCTCAAGTCATGACGACCGTGAACCAGAAAGCGTAAGTGTTCAAACGTGACCGGTACCTGAGGGATCACTCACCATTGGGGGAGGATTGTACCTAATTGTCTGCGGATGGACCCCCTTGGAGAGGAGTAAAACGGATATTTTTGATTGCTATGCATGCAGTGACATGCTGTTTGGATGCGTAGTATGCATCATGTCAGACATTTGGAGTTTGACAAGTTATATGTAGAGGTCATAACCTTAGCATAGAGTATATGTACGAGTAACAGTATTAGATTCACCAACTTTAAGGGCAAAGTTCTTTAAGGGGGGTAGATTGAAATACCCCGAACTTAAATATGGTGATTAGAATATTTTAATATGGTATTTAAAGGCCTAATAGTGCCTAAGTAATTTTTGGTAAGGAAAATAAATCCAAAAGAAATGAGGAAAATGATAAAAGGAGCGTTAAATAACCAAAGGAGGTACGAGACCTCGGTTAGAGTATTATGAGGATTCGTAAGGCTTATTCATGCCTAATTAGTATACGGGAACGATTCCCGAAGAAAACGGATCCAAGAAATGTATTAAAACGCTAATAGAGCTTTTGCACACGTTTTTCGAGGAAACCCGAAAACGTGATTTTAAGTGGTCAAACAAACCCGTAAAAATTATAAATCATTAAATAATAATTATTAAGCATTTATGGATGCTTAATAGCCAATAAAAATAAAGAAATGAGAAAATTCCGAAAAACGGGCCCGGTTAGTGAATAGTATCAAAACCGGGTAAAATAACGAGCGTTCTCTGTAAAAGATGAAAAACGATCCAACTAGCAGTAATGTGTGGGGCCGATTTTTTAAGGGGTCAAATAACCCTCTCACACACATGTAACTAGCTAAATTAATGTAGAGTCAAAAAGCAAAAAGGTGGGAAAGTAAAAAGCACTCACACACTCTCTCTCCCCTCATTTCTCTCTTCTCTCTCTTTCCCTCCTTCCCTCTCCATCGATTTTTGCCCTCTCTATCTTCTGGTTGGGCGATTTCAAAGCCCCAAAGGAAGCTCCCATGGCTTCCTCACTTTCTTCCTCATGCTCTAGCTCCATTTGAGCTCCAAATGTAAAATAAATTACATATTTGTAATCCCCTCATCCTCCTCTACATTTCTATCTTTTCAAAATTCAAAAAGGATGAGTTTCATCTCCATGGGTTTTCCCCATTTGAAGAGAAAAGCACACCATTGTGAAGCTTGGAGTCTCCTCTTTCCAACAAGGTAAAAATCTCCATGAAAGACCTCACTTTCCTCCATCTCTTGGTATGGCCGATTTTTGGTCTCTCTCTTACCTTGTTTTTCCTCTTCTTTTGGAGCTTGGCTTCAACTCTCCAATGGTGGAGTAACCTCCTTCTTGAACCAAGGGCTAAAACCCCTCCTAAAGAACTCCAAAGGTAAACCCTAGAAATTTGTATTTTGAACACTTCAATGAACTAGCATAAATCTAAGGGTTAGTGTATTAATTATACTTGTTTGAAGTGCTTTGGGTGATGGGAATGGCGTTTGGCAACTCCATTCCCCATGTGATCGATATGTGCAAGAAAGAGAGGAGAAGAAATGGAAAAGAAATGAAGGAATCAAACGCTCAAGGTAAGAGCTCCTTCTCAATGCCTAAATTTAATGCATTAGAGTAATGGGAATGGGTAACCAAATGGAAGGACCTAAACTATTGTATTGGTAGTGTAGTTATGAAGTTTTAAGTATTTGGGAACTAGTAAGTGAATTGTAGGCCTTAGGGCCAAGTATATTGTGAATGAGTATTAGTATTGTTGTTGATGGAGTATTGATGTATTGAGCTGAATTTTATTGTATTGAGTACTGGTAGGACCCTTGAATGGGTGTGGCTAGATTAGGAATGAATTTGGGGGAAAAGTATATATGTGGAGAAGTTAGAATTGTAGATGAACTATGGCAAAATTTTGGTAGGAATTGTGCATTTAGGGATGACTTGGTGAATGGGAGAACCAAGGTATGTATTGGGGTTTGTAGAGGTGTTTAATGACCATGGAATGGTAGTTGTGGTATGAGAGTATTGGGATGTAAAATCTGTAGCAAGAGGGGTACCAAAATGCATTGTGGAACTAGGAAGAAATTGTTGTGCAGGATTTTGTAAAATGAGTGTTGGAACTTGGGTGTAGGAAGTGTAATGGCTCGGAAATGAATTGGCATGGTAAGGAGAGGTATTCAGAATGCTAGGAATGGCATTGGTTGAGGAAGCATTGAAGGGGAGAATTAAATTGTAAAATCTGTAGCATGGGTGTAACAAAAACTGCTACATATGTTGTAGACGAAGTAAGAAGATTGTGTAAGTTGTTTGATGGATCTAATAATGGGATTGGTGGATGGATTGAGGTATGTTAGGAAGCCTAAATGGCATTAAAACATGTGGGATTACATGTAGGAAGGTTGAGGAAGTAATGGGTAAAAGAAGGACTGAAAACAGATTTTAAAACTGAAGTACTGGGCCGGACCGGACATGCGACCGGACTTGCAAGTTCGGTCGAGCCCAGAATTACAAAGACGGGAAACCTTCTGGAATGGACCGAACTTGCGACCGGACTTGCAAGTTCGGTCGGACCAGAAAATTCTCCCGTCTGAAACCTTCTGGAATGGACCGAACTTGCGACCGGACTTGCAAGTTCGGTCGGCCAGAAAAATTCCGTAGATGAAAGCTTCTGGAATGGACCGAACTTGTGACCGGACTTGCAAGTTCGGTCGAGCCAGAAATTTCCCGTACTGATAGCTACTGGAACGGACCGGACTGGCAAGGTCGGTCGCAAGTCCAGTCGAGTCAAAAAAAAAATATATTGTTATTCTATGATTATAATAATCATATGTATATATATATATACCTATGCACATATATGCATATATATGCAGTAGTACACCACAAATGAAGTAGTAAAGGCAAGAAAGTAAGTATATGAGTAGGAAAACAAGTATAAAAAGTAACCAAGTAAGTTGAGAGTATGAGAACATTAAGTACACCGGGATAACGGGGTAAGTACGGGAGTAGTAATTATTTGTGTATCGTAAGAGTATAGTATTAATAATAATGTTGAAACATTATCAGTGGAAGAAGTGTGAACCAAGGAACAAGGGAACACATGGTAAAGCTAACTCCGGTGAAAGGTATGATTTCCTCATGCCCCGTATGCTAACCGAGTTACATTGATTTGTGTGCTGTATGCCGGCTAATCAAGACTAAAGCATGAAAATGGTTTATTGCCTTTCGTTGCATGTCTTGTTGTATGTTGATTGAGCTAACCTTTCTTTATTGATTGTGTGGCCTCACTTAGTGTGTAGACCGACTCGTAGATGAGTCTTATTGTGTATTGACTCGCGGTAAGAGTCATGTGTGAACCAATGGAACTGTAGCAACGCACGAAACCAACGAACCAATAAACGATAACGTAAATCAATGAACTCACTAGAATGTGAGAGAGTGTACGGGAGTAATAACCTCCCGATAACGGTAGGAGAAACGAAATGAATAATCCACAAACGAAAAGTAGTGGAAGTATATAAGTAACCTCTATTAGAGGAATTAACCTTGGTGCAAAACATGAACCATGAGAGTAGTAAAGAATGATGAGGGATCTCCAAACCCCTTAGTAATTAGTCGACCCATTATGAGAGGACCCGACTGATGTAAGTATGCCCCGAACGAGAGAGTATTCGATATGTTGGGGAAACCCTTAAATTTGAGGATACTAGACGGTGGTAATTCCCTAAGCTAACAGAGGTTATCGAGAGAGATACTTCTAGGCTAATCCATGAGATTGTAATATGCTCTGAGAGAAGAGTGTTGGGAATTCGAGTAGTCCGGTAGAACGGACATTTGAGTATTGAGGAGCTAAGCGTATAGCCTTCGTATTGTAGGTCCGGTGGCGAGTCTTGAGTATGACTCTGCCCAGAGGCCAAAGTAATGAGTATTGAGTATTGCGTATGTATGAGTAAAGTAATGAGTACAGAGTAAGAAGTGAGTACGAGTATGTAATGAGTACCGTGTACTGAGTATGTATGAGTGAGTTTGAGTATTGAGTACATGTGAGTAGGTATGTAGTATTGAGCAGTGAGTATGCACAAGTTTAGTAACGAGTACAGAGTAAGGATCGTGTACGAGTAAGGTATTGAACATGGAGTGACGAGTATACAAGAGTAAGGATTGAGTACGAGTAGAGTAGAGAATATCGAACACAATATGAATAGGGTAGTGAGTAACGCAACGAAGAGAGTAATGAATAAATAACTAGGATGAACGGTTGACCATCGAATTGTCTTCCTTAGTAAGTATTGAACCTTGTATGTGTATGTAGGTATTGTGATTGTATTGTTGTAGCATGAGTATGTATGTATGCATGTAAAATGAACTCCATGTATATCCGACCCAAAGTAGTCGGCGTACCGCGGTTAGCACGCGGTATATGCGGATTTCATATGCAGCGTAAGCTGACCCCCTCGAGGGACCGTTTTTAGTGTGTAGGTACCGAAGCTGTTCACCGTTCGAGAGAGTAGGACGGGGACTGCTACAGAAGCATGGGTAGTTGAAAAAAAGGGAATTGTATTTGTAACGTAGTATGAATTTGGAAGTCTAAACTGTATCGGTAATGTAAGGATTGTAGTATGCTCGGTATAGTATTGTATTGGAGTTGTATCGAATTATGGATTGGTATGCAAAGGAAAGTAATGTATGGTGTAGAGCACTCGGTATGTTCAAATTCATCAGACCGATAGTATGTAGTATTGTAATCCGCCTTGTTAGTCACGTGGGTGACTAACGGCATTGTACACCCGCCGTTGAGTAAGTAATATCCGCTGCGAAGGTAAGTATTTGTATAGTAATGACGGTGTTAGCGATACTTCGCTCTGATGGATGAAATACCGAGTTTAGGTAAATACCGAGTTAGGAATTAGAGACTTAGGGCTAAGGGTTGAGTGTTAGCGTGTGAGGTACACTAGTTAGGAACTTCCGCG
Source organism: Limonium bicolor (assembly GCA_023374045.1). Lineage (NCBI taxonomy): Eukaryota > Viridiplantae > Streptophyta > Magnoliopsida > Caryophyllales > Plumbaginaceae > Limonium > Limonium bicolor. The sequence continues at coordinate 251,354,579 of CM041779.1, forward strand.
TGAACCGGAAACCTACAACAACCATACCCCGCCCTCCGCAACCCACGGTATTAAGTTGGGAGAAGAACGCCAGAGAGATGGAAAGACCTCTCACACTCGGGTAAAACCCGATCTGGCAGTCGCAAAGACAAACCTGAATAGAAAAAGAACCTGCCATACGGTAGAGTCCAAACACTGGAAGTCCTGAAGACGGTTCCCGTTGAACGACAAGGACCTCACTAAATGGCGGAGAAATGAAGATCCTAAGCACAAGGATGATGGAATTTATGGCACCATGGGGCGACATGCTTCGCAGTCGCGAGAACCATGAGTAGCCAACAAGAAGAGAAACACAATCGCGCAGTGAAGCAAGGAAGATGGAGTAGCGAACCCTAGACAAGAGAGTCTACGGACTGTAACATTTGATAATACCAACAACAATGTACAAACCGACTAAGGAATCAGTCGAGGTTGGATTAATACCAAACCTACACACCAAGAGGCTGTAATAACCGAACAATTTAGTTCAGGTGACAATGGAAGTATTAATAAAGCATATACCCATAGGACTACAACGTGGTTCCTAAGGATAGGACAAGTCTCGTTAATCACAGTGAAGGTGTGAGACACCTGGATTGACAACAACCATGTCAAGTACTCTGAGGAACGACTCAAGAGATCGATCACCAAGATCAAAAGATCAAAAGAAGATCTAATAAGACCACCAAATATGGATGAAAACGATACCGTAACCGGTATACGATAACCGAAAAACAACTAACCCGCGCACTTGCCTAGGGCAAGTGCAGCAACTACAAGACGGTTGGAAGACTTTTAACAACCCGCAAATACTTGCTAAGTACCGCTGTGACGAATGGAGCAAAGATAGGATCACCAATCCTAAGTATCTAAATAATGAAACCTCGAAAAGGCCTAACGGCCCGACCGTTGTATTAAGAGTATACCGGTCAGCGAGAAGCTGAACTTGGTCAAGACCTCAATCATGGCAACACCATGAAGAATTCCTTTTAACACCAAACTGTTATTGCAAACCCAAAATTTTCTTCAAACAGACGGAATTACGGTGAGTATCATAGAATGATACAAGAGGAGTTGACAATAGAATACTTCACCTAGGCGTGTGACGAACACTACGAGTGTACCCAAATACGGGATGTGGGACGACCGCACTCCGAAGGAGCTTGCGGGCCTGACATATAGTTAGGTAAGTGGTAACGTGCCATGACGGTACCCCACGTATGTATACATGTAGTGTACGAAACACGGGAAGTAGTCAACTCTGTTCTACGGACCATAAGCAAATTCAACCAGAATAGTTGGATACCTCGAACGAGCAAAGGGAACTCGGATAAGCTTACCAGCTAAGGAGTCAAGAACCTACTACAGGAGGATGATTAAGAGTTAAAAGTGCGAGAAGCACTAACAACTGAATAAAGACATTGGATATGTCTTGAAAATATTATAGTAAAACATGATGACTGGAAGGGATACCCAGTCTAAACACTGTAAGGCAAATGCCTAACATTAACACATCAGTGTACAAGGAACGGGATAGAACTCCTAGAACAACTGCCACAAACACACAGGGTGATCATATATGGTACCGAAATTACCATCCATCACCAAAAGGAAAACCAAACCCGGAATAAAACAAGGAAAAATACCAATGGTCTACCCCTAAGAACGAGAGACGTTACAACCCTCAACGGATAACTCAGATCCAGAACCGCAAGGTAGGACAATAAACTGAACATACTCATAAATGTCAGCCAGATGCTGCCATATAACCAGTACTACCCAGGAGCAATCCATAAAGGGTATCAAGTCAACACAGTTGAACAAAATATAGTGGTAAGAACACCACAATTGGAACGAACATACGGTTAGAACACCGAAGGGATCCCACTTGATAGGGGATACCCCTAATCAATAAATGGTATCGATCAATACCAGGATACAAAAGGGTCTCCAACGAACGGAAGCGTGATGCGACGATCTTATTAGGGAGCCCAGTATCACTTCCAAGCCCAGCGATGGCTTACAGAGAAGTAACCACTTGGGAACGACCTATGATGAGCAGAGCTCTAGGCAACATGGCTAGTAGGCCATGAAACTACTACCACACAACCCAACGGTTGCAAAACCAATGTGAACTACATAGAAGTGGTCAAGGTGACACCGATAAAAGAGTAACAACCAATAATTGAGGATGCCCCTCATAAATGTGAGACCGCAAGAGCGGTGAACACATGGACCCCAAGAAGGGGATATCATCAGTAACCGTCGGGAAATACATTCCTTTAAGAACTGCTAATGTAGTCAAGCTTGAGCATACAATTATTGCCAAGTAATATAAAATAAGCAACAGCATTTGTTCACAACCAAGGAGTAACCGATTATTTAACCAGTGATGCTCAGGGAGCTCAGAAAAATAAAGGAATACCATATTCTGTGTTTGCCAAATACATAGGGAATCATGGTATAAATGATACAGATGCATGAGCTGAAGCAAGCAACAGTGGATGCCATGTAAACCAATACTGTGGAATCAGTAAGAACATGGTGCACAGCAGGCGACCAATGTATGCGAATAATCACCCAGTACTATGGAGTTTTTAATACAAAATGGTAGACAGACTGGGCAACAAGCTAGAAGTCTGCACCAAATGATGAAGCACCAACTGAAAGAGTAACGATCAGTCCTATTGCGACCTCATAAGAGAGTTACTGCCAAGAGTTTACACCTCTGCACTCTGTAGGACTGAGTGTTTTGGTATTGCACTTGTGCAGTTAATGATCGAGTGGGATAGCTAGGAATATAAGGAAATGTAAATCGTGGTGAATCCTTCCTTTCACCAGTAAACATGGCATAGACCAATTAAGCAAAGGCTTAGAAACAAACCGTGCGGCCTAAAGCCAAGGAAGCACGAAGAGTGTGAAACACACCAACAATCACAGGATGTGAATTCCATTGGAATAAAAGTGAAAGGAGACTTAAGAAAGTCACAAGGACCGACGCATTGAAAATGCAAGTCATACAAGTAAAGACACTTGTACTGAACCAGAGAAACTGGTATAATCCAGAAGTTGCTAACAATAAAGGAAGCACTACAACTAAGTAGTGGCGCAATCTCAACCGGTAATAAGTCGGAGGAACCAAGTGAAGATCACTACAAACATAACAGCATGCATATGGATGGCCAGGGATCTGCTTATAAATCTAAAACTCATTGAGTTCACGCACGGTAAAAGAATACCACGCGAGATGGAACAGACCTTATTCCCACAATAAGAGGGATAAAAAGGTGATGGGTAACACGTTAAGAATAACAATAAGGGCGAATAACCCAAGTTATCAGGGTCGCGCAGTAAGCTAGTGGGCCCAGAATTCTAAGTGAAGTACACCTAGTGAATAAAAGGTTAATCATTAATGCCTTAAAGCCATTCAGGCTAGAACCGAACCCGGTTAAGAGTTAAATAACTCCGATGAAAATTCTTGATGCAGGGACTAACCGGTAATACGGTTAAGACCCGTTGATCAAGGAACATTGTATAATGACCGCATGGAAGCTGAACCACTCCATGACGGCTGAATGCCTTCGACCAATGTTCAATGTTGACACATGGTAGATTACGTGGGCGTAATCCCTTTTAAGGGGGTAGAGCAAAAACCGCGAAATGTATATTTTACGTGATAGGTGCGTAAACTACAATGCGCATAGCGCAAAAGTATTTGTTTTGGATGATTGATACTTATGTTACATAAACATTTGTATTCACTCATCGTGTAATTATGGTTATTTGAGAAGTAAGTATAGGAAAAGGAGTAGAGAAACTCTAGGGGAATGAGAACCCCGATTGGTAGTAGTATGAGGAATGAGTATGTATGGGAGACTTGAGGAGTATAAATCGGTATGGAACCGACGTATGTAATGAGTATAAATCGGTGTACAACCGATGTATTTTATGAGTATAAATTTGGTATAGCAAATTAATGGGATATTACACCCATGAATTTCTTGGGTATAGTAGTTGGAGATGATGTAGTAATAGTCGATGAGATGATTAGTAGTAGTAAGTGAATCATATAAATTGGAAATGTATGCGTATGATTATGAGTAGCAAGATTAAAAAGATAGAAAACGAAATGATGTTTGACGAGCTGTCTGTTTGTATTGAGGTGGGAAGTGGAACTTGATTTGCTAGCGATCAAGGGAAGCCGAACACAAATTGGGGTGGAAGGATAATTCAACACCAATGCTGATCACATTGGGGTTGAAGGACTCTGGAAGCTCCCTTAAGTGGCCACAATAATAACACTAGTAATAGGAATAATCATCATAAATTGAAATTGGGAGATGTATGCAAAGTTTTTCAAATGAATTTCCAAAACTAATTTGGTACAACGTTTTCTTCAAACTTGAGAATGAGGATCGGTTTTAAAACCGCTCCCACGGGCGCTAGTGGATCTTCCATGCCTAGGCACGGGTATCCGGTCGAAACCACAGGAGGTGAAGCTAGTTTTGAGTCTGTCGAAGTGTAGAGTAGTTTGAAACCACTACACCGGTTGTACGGTAACAGTGTGTGTTTTGTATTTTTCCAAAGGCACTGGGGCAGCGTAGTCCCGAGTAAGTATGAGTAAGTATGAGTAAAGTATGAGTAAGTAAGTATGAGTAAGTGCCTGAGGATCTCTATATGTGCAAATGAATTTGATCAGAACCAAAGGACCGTAGAGCCAGAAAGCGTAAGTGCTCAAGTCATGACGGCCGTGAACCAGAAAGCGTAAGTGTTCAAACGTGACCGGTACCTGAGGGATCACTCACCATTGGGGGAGGATTGTACCTAATTGTCTGCGGATGGACCCCCTTGGAGAGGAGTAAAACGGATATTTTTGATTGCTATGCATGCAGTGACATGCTGTTTGGATGCGTAGTATGCATCATGTCAGACATTTGGAGTTTGACAAGTTATATGTAGAGGTCATAACCTTAGCATAGAGTATATGTACGAGTAACAGTATTAGATTCACCAACTTTAAGGGCAAAGTTCTTTAAGGGGGGTAGATTGAAATACCCCGAACTTAAATATGGTGATTAGAATATTTTAATATGGTATTTAAAGGCCTAATAGTGCCTAAGTAATTTTTGGTAAGGAAAATAAATCCAAAAGAAATGAGGAAAATAAAAGGAGCGTTAAATAACCAAAGGAGGTACGAGACCTCGGTTAGAGTATTATGAGGATTCGTAAGGCTTATTCATGCCTAATTAGTATACGGGAACGATTCCCGAAGAAAACGGATCCAAGAAATGTATTAAAACGCTAATAGAGCTTTAGCACACGTTTTTCGAGGAAACCCGAAAACGTGATTTTAAGTGGTCAAACAAACCCGTAAAAATTATAAATCATTAAATAATAATTATTAAGCATTTATGGATGCTTAATAGCCAATAAAAATAAAGAAACGAGAAAATTCCGGAAAACGGGCCCGGTTAGTGAATAGTATCAAAACCGGGTAAAATAACGAGCGTTCTCTGTAAAAGACGAAAAACGATCCAACTAGCAGTAATGTGTGGGGCCGATTTTTTAAGGGGTCAAATAACCCTCTCACACACATGTAACTAGCTAAATTAATGTAGAGTCAAAAAGCAAAAAGGTGGGAAAGTAAAAAGCACTCACACACTCTCTCTCCCCTCATTTCTCTCTTCTCTCTCTTTCCCTCCTTCCCTCTCCATCGATTTTTGCCCTCTCTATCTTCTGGTTGGGCGATTTCAAAGCCCCAAAGGAAGCTCCCATGGCTTCCTCACTTTCTTCCTCATGCTCTAGCTCCATTTGAGCTCCAAATGTAAAATAAATTACATATTTGTAATCCCCTCATCCTCCTCTACATTTCTATCTTTTCAAAATTCAAAAAGGATGAGTTTCATCTCCATGGGTTTTCCCCATTTGAAGAGAAAAGCACACCATTGTGAAGCTTGGAGTCTCCTCTTTCCAACAAGGTAAAAATCTCACTCATGAAAGACCTCACTTTCCTCCATCTCTTGGTATGGCCGATTTTTGGTCTCTCTCTTACCTTGTTTTTCCTCTTCTTTTGGAGCTTGGCTTCAACTCTCCAATGGTGGAGTAACCTCCTTCTTGAACCAAGGGCTAAAACCCCTCCTAAAGCTCCAAAGGTAAACCCTAGAAATTTGTATTTTGAACACTTCAATGAACTAGCATAAATCTAAGGGTTAGTGTATTAATTATACTTGTTTGATGCTTTGGGTGATGGGAATGGCGTTTGGCAACTCCATTCCCCATGTGATCGATTGTGCAAGAAAGAGAGGAGAAGAAATGGAAAAGAAATGAAGGAATCAAACGCTCAAGGTAAGAGCTCCTTCTCAATGCCTAAATTTAATGCATTAGAGTAATGGGAATGGGTAACCAAATGGAAGGACCTAAACTATTGTATTGGTAGTGTAGTTATGAAGTTTTAAGTATTTGGGAACTAGTAAGTGAATTGTAGGCCTTAGGGCCAAGTATATTGTGAATGAGTATTAGTATTGTTGTTGATGGAGTATTGATGTATTGAGCTGAATTTTATTGTATTGAGTACTGGTAGGACCCTTGAATGGGTGTGGCTAGATTAGGAATGAATTTGGGGGAAAAGTATATATGTGGAGAAGTTAGAATTGTAGATGAACTATGGCAAAATTTTGGTAGGAATTGTGCATTTAGGGATGACTTGGTGAATGGGAGAACCAAGGTATGTATTGGGGTTTGTAGAGGTGTTTAATGACCATGGAATGGTAGTTGTGGTATGAGAGTATTGGGATGTAAAATCTGTAGCAAGAGGGGTACCAAAATGCATTGTGGAACTAGGAAGAAATTGTTGTGCAGGATTTTGTAAAATGAGTGTTGGAACTTGGGTGTAGGAAGTGTAATGGCTCGGAAATGAATTGGCATGGTAAGGAGAGGTATTCAGAATGCTAGGAATGGCATTGGTTGAGGAAGCATTGAAGGGGAGAATTAAATTGTAAAATCTGTAGCATGGGTGTAACAAAAACTGCTACATATGTTGTAGAAGAAGTAAGAAGATTGTGTAAGTTGTTTGATGGATCTAATAATGGGATTGGTGGATGGATTGAGGTATGTTAGGAAGCCTAAATGGCATTAAAACATGTGGGATTACATGTAGGAAGGTTGAGGAAGTAATGGGTAAAAGAGAGGACTGAAAACAGATTTTAAAACTGAAGTACTGGGCCGGACCGGACATGCGACCGGACTTGCAAGTTCGGTCGAGCCCAGAATTACAAAGACGGGAAACCTTCTGGAATGGACCGAACTTGCAAGTCCGGTCGGACCAGAAAATTCTCCCTTCTGAAACCTTCTGGAATGGACCGAACTTGCGACCGGACTTGCAAGTTCGGTCGGCCAGAAAAATTCCGTAGATGAAAGCTTCTGGAATGGACCGAACTTGTGACCGGACTTGCAAGTTCGGCCGAGCCAGAAATTTCCCGTACTGATAGCTACTGGAACGGACCGGACTGGCAAGGTCGGTCGTAAGTCCAGTCGAGTCAAAAAAAAAAATATATTGTTATTCTATGATTATAATAATCATATGTATATATATATATACCTATGCACATATATGCATATATATGCAGTAGTACACCACAAATGAAGTAGTAAAGGCAAGAAAGTAAGTATATGAGTAGGAAAACAAGTATAAAAAGTAACCAAGTAAGTTGAAACATTATCAGTGGAACAAGTGTGAACCAAGGAACAAGGGAACACATGGTAAAGCTAACTCCGGTGAAAGGTATGATTTCCTCATGCCCCGTATGCTAACCGAGTTACATTGATTTGTGTGCTGTATGCCGGCTAATCAAGACTAAAGCATGAAAATGGTTTATTGCCTTTCGTTGCATGTCTTGTTGTATGTTGATTGAGCTAACCTTTCTTGATTGATTGTGTGGCCTCACTTAGTGCGTAGACCGACTCGTAGATGAGTCTTATTGTGTATTGACTCGCGGTAAGAGTCATGTGTGAACCAATGGAACTGTAGCAACGCACGAAACCAACGAACCAATAAACGATAACGTAAATCAATGAACTCACTAGAATGTGAAGAGTGTACGGGAGTAATAACCTCCCGATAACGGTAGGAGAAACGAAATGAATAATCCACAAACGAAAAGTAGTGGAAGTATATAAGTAACCTCTATTAGAGGAATTAACCTTGGTGCAAAACATGAACCATGAGAGTAGTAAAGAATGATGAGGGATCTCCAAACCCCTTAGTAATTAGTCGACCCATTATGAGAGGACCCGACTGATGTAAGTATGCCCCGAACGAGAGAGTATTCGATATGTTGGGGAAACCCTTAAATTTGAGGATACTAGACGGTGGTAATTCCTTAAGCTAACAGAGGTTATCGAGAGAGATACTTCTAGGCTAATCCATGAGATTGTAATATGCTCTGAGAGAAGAGTGTTGGGAATTCGAGTAGTCCGGTAGAACGGACATTTGAGTATTGAGGAGCTAAGCGTATAGCCCTCGTATTGTAGGTCCGGTGGCGAGTCTTGAGTATGACTCTGCCTAGAGGCCAAAGTAATGAGTATTGAGTATTGCGTATGTATGAGTAAAGTAATGAGTACAGAGTAAGAAGTGAGTACGAGTATGTAATGAGTACCGTGTACTGAGTATGTATGAGTGAGTTTGAGTATTGAGTATATGTGAGTAGGTATGTAGTATTGAGCAGTGAGTATGCACAAGTTTAGTAACGAGTACAGAGTAAGGATCGTGTACGAGTAAGGTATTGAACATGGAGTGACGAGTATACAAGAGTAAGGATTGAGTACGAGTAGAGTAGAGAATATCGAACACAATATGAATAGGGTAGTGAGTAACGCAACGAAGAGAGTAATGAATAAATAACTAGGATGAACGGTTGACCATCGAATTGTCTTCCTTAGTAAGTATTGAACCTTGTATGTGTATGTAGGTATTGTGATTGTATTGTTGTAGCATGAGTATGTATGTATGCATGTAAAATGAACTCCATGTATATCCGACCCAAAGTAGTCGGCGTACCGCGGTTAGCACGCGGTATATGCGGATTTCATATGCAGCGTAAGCTGACCCCCTCGGAGGACCGTTTTTAGTGTGCAGGTACCGAAGCTGTTCACCGTTCGAGAGAGTAGGACGGGGACTGCTACATAAGCATGGGAAGTTGAAAAAAAAAGGGAATTGTATTTGTAACGTAGTATGAATTTGGAAGTCTAAACTGTATCGGTAATGTAAGGATTGTAGTATGCTCGGTATAGTATTGTATTGGAGTTGTATCGAATTATGGATTGGTATGCAAAGGAAAGTAATGTATGGTGTAGAGCACTCGGTATGTTCAAATTCATCAGACCGATAGTATGTAGTATTGTAATCCGCCTTGTTAGTCACGTGGGTGACTAACGGCATTGTACACCCGCCGTTGAGTAAGTAATATCCGCTGCGAAGGTAAGTATTTGTACAGTAATGATGGTGTTAGCGGTAGGGGTGTTACATTAGGTCTTAACCATACTTATCCCAAGCTTAGAGCACATTTTCGCCCATATTGGCTTTAAGGTATTTATTTGTGTTTTGTTTGGTTTAATTGTCTACCAAAGTTTCCTAAGGACTTAATTAGCCTTATTAAGTCATAATTGAATGTTATAAAGTCCTGGTAGGCTCTTTGGGTCCTAACCAAGTTCACTCCAAGCTTAGAGCATGTTTTGCTTCAACTGTGTCTTAGTGCTTATTGTGTTTACTATGGTTTAAATTGTTCACTAATGTTTCTAAGGCACTTTTTCGCCTTTAAATATCATAGTTTAACATTTAAACAACATATCAAGGTTTGGGGTATTTCAATCTACCCCCCTTAAAATAACTTCGTCCTCGAAGTTCACATTTCCCATGCATCATTAGACTAGAATACGGGAATTACTTGCAAAATAAAACCTCCATAACTAACATAATTTCCATCACAACCTCGGACTTAACCGTCCGGGCAACATATCCACATCCATATATAACATAACATAACATGCTTACATGATAACCTCATACTCAACGGTCCGGGTATCTTAACAACATTTACACTTACATAACAACCCTCAGACTCTTAGGTCTGGGTAAGATAACAACATTTAAACTCATAGGTCTAGGTAACATAACAACATTTAGACTCATAGGTCTAGGTAACATAACAATTTTCAGTAACTTAACCACAATAGGACTCAAGGTCAGAAATAATATTTATTACACATACCACGCAACATGTCTTAGCATGTATATCAACCAAAAATACCTTTTTATATACACTGTGATCCCGCAGAACCCGGTCGCGATGGACACCTTCTGGTCCTCGTTCCTTTGGGAGATCAAAACAATCACTTAATTTTTTAACATATATACTTCTCATGTCACCGGTCTGAAGACAAAGGCTCATATGTCCTCGGCTCGTGAGCAAGTACTACAAAAATATTCTTTACTAGGTTAAGTATAAGAGAATCCTTTATTCAAAATATTAATCGACTGTTTTGGAAATACCAATTGAAAATCCTTTTGAAAATGCAACACAACTCCAAGTCCAATTTATACTCTTTGCATCTTTCTTAGAGTAGTTATTTGTGACCACTTACAGGGAGCTTCAAGAATCATCCAACCCTGATGTGATCAGCACCAGTGTTGAACTATCCTTCCACCCCAATTTGTGTTCGGCTTCCCTTGATCTCATGATAATCAATTTTCACCTCCCACTTCAATTTCAAGGATCAAGTAAATCACTCATTTCCAATTTTCTATCTTTTTAACCATTCTAATAATGATCATAACATCTCCAAGGGATAGAACTTCGTCTATCAGTTATTTCCATTCACTTTTAATCAAGTTACCTAGGGAATTTAATTCTTACTAGGTTCTATATAGGTTTCATACCCCTTAATAACTCACAATACTGTATTTTTACATACTTTTATCAAAAAACAATACACAGTATTACATTTAGTATTATACGAACACATACTGTTGGGGGTTTTAGTTCCCCGGGAGTTTCTCTACTCCCTAACACCCGTACTCTCACACAACAGTTAACAAAATAAACACACTTATCACAATGGTATTCGCATCTCCTGTGCCCAATTACCACAATTAAACCATGAATGAATGCGTATGTTTATATAACGCACGGACCATCATCCAAACAAATTATTTTGTGCTATGCACAACATAGTTCACGTACACTTGTACGGTAAAACACACTAAGCGGTTTTACGCTCTACCCCCCTTAAAAGGGATTACGCCCACATAATCAATCACTGAACATCGGTTTAAAATGTTCTGCCGACGTGAAGTGTTTTAACTTCCACGCGGTCTGTTATACAATGTGTTCTGGTTAGAGGATCTTAACCATGTTAGCGGTTTAGTCCCTAAACCGAGAATTCTCACTGGAGTTTGTTTAAACTCTTAACTGGTTTCGGTTCTGGCCTGTGACGGTTCTAGGCTTTAATAATTAGCCATTCACTCATGTTCACTATGCACATTCAACACTTGAATCACTGGCTCACTAGTTTCTACTGCACAACTCTAATAACTGTAGAGCTTAGTTTGCCCTACTCGTTATTCTTACTATATTGTACATCTCCCATTTATCACCTTTATCTTGGTAACAATGGTTTCTCAACCGACGCGTGGTATCTCTTACCGTGAGCGAACTCGGTGAGTTACAAAACTTTCCATCCACTTCTCTAATAACTTACTGCGTAAACTGCTACGTATTTCACAATGATTGACTTGTTTCCTTCCGACTTACTGTCGGTTGAGATTGAGCTACCACTTAATGTGTAGTGCTCTCTCGGTTATTTCCCTCACTTGAGGTATATTCCATACTGATATTTGGTATCCCGTGTTACTAACGTCAATTATTGCTAATCACACCTCCATATTTGATTTTGTACAAGTATCATTTCATTGGCACGACCTTGCATTTCCTATGCATCGGTCATTATAGCGTTATAAGTCTCTTTCTACTTCCACCAGCATTAACATTTCCCAAGTTCTAGCTATCCCACTCGATCATTACTGCACAAATGCAATACCAAAACACTCAGTCATACAGAGTGCAGAGGCGTAAACTCTTGACAGTAAATCTCCTATGCGATTGCAATAGGAATTTACACTGTGTTTCACTGAGACTCTTATCTTATAGTACTAGCTACCGGCTTACTGCCCGGTTTGTTTGGTATCACTTACTATTGTATCTCTATTGGGTTTAACTCGTAACTGTGCTTAGTTGCCATATTATCGTTTAACAATACTTATACAACGGTCGCTTACTGCGCATCGTGCTCCTTGTATAGCACTAACTTACATGGTATTCATTGTCACATTAGCTTCCACACATATACTTACATCATTCGTATTATGGTTCGTCATTCATTTGGATGACTACTGAATGCTCCTTGAGCGTAGCTCACTCGAGTTACAAGCCGCCGTTATTCAGCCCGGTGCTTCACATGCTACTAAACTAACTGTTTTCTCTCGCATATCAACATGATCAATCCTTAACAATTTCTTGAACTCAGTTCACATAACTAACTACCGCTCCCGCGGTTTCACAATATCGAGAGGTATCCCCACTCTTAAAGCAGTGGTTCGTTCCCCGCTCTATTTACTTGTATAACATAAAGTCCAATCGATCAAACTTACATAACACATTTTGCTTGTGGCTTATAAGCCTTATTGCCTCGAGCTCTGCTCATTGTAGGCCGTTCACACACATTTACTTCTTTATACAACATTACATGGTTTAGAGGTAGTATTGGGCTCCATGACAAGGTCGTTGCATCACGCTTCCTTTCATGGGATGCCCCTTCACGGATGTCAGGCTTCCTCCTGACGACTTATGTTTAAACTGAGTGTTAGTTTCAACCTTTGCATTTCTACCACGTTATTTCGTTCAATGATTGTTGATCCAAACATCCCTCAAGGATTGCTCCTGGGTGTTACTAAGTTATGTCATTACATCTGGCTTGCACTTATTGGTGTGTTTAGTTAACTACGCCGTTTTGCGTTCTTAGCTGGGTTTACTATCCTCGTCTGTGAAGATCGATATTCCCTGGTAGTCTAGGTGATCATTCCGGGAGTTTCATCCCGTTCATTGCACATTAATGTGTCCACATTAGGCATCTGCCTTGCCATGCACAGGCTGGGTCACCGTTCCAGCTATCATGTTTATCCTTGAGGATCCTTAATACATATGCTATGTCTTTACATAACAGTTAATGCACTTCGCACCTCCAAACTCTTAAACATTTCCTTGAAATGAATTCACTAATTCCTTTAGTCTCGTTAACTTAACTGAGTTCCTTTACTTTAACCATTCTTGGTAATCCGTTACTCTTGTTTGACTTTTACTGCTGACCGTAGTATGGAGTCGACTACTTCCCGTGTTCCTGACTCTACTCGTATACATATGTGGGGTACCCTACTGATACATTACTACTTACCCAACTAACCCATAAGTAGGTCTGTCAGGCCCAAAAGCTCCTATCGGAGTGCGGTCGTCCCACATTACAGTTGGTACACTCGTAGTGTCCGTCACACGCCTAGGTGAAGTATTCAGTTGTCAACTCCCTTATATTGTCCTGTGACAATATGCATTCCGTGCTTCCCGAACTTAATCAAGGAAAAGTCTATCCACTGTTGTATTACTATGAACTCAATCCATTCCCTCGGGTTATTACCCTTGGGTTTACCGGTTTCCGTCCGGTTATTCAAATCGCTGAGGCCGGTGTAGGTCCTCTGGTTGGGTTTAAAAGAAGGTTAGAAATAAACATGGGTTGGGAAGAAATTTGGTTTGAAAAAGAGTTTGAAACAAATCCGATTGAAAGAAAAATCCTCATGGTATTACAATGCCTTCTTGTCTTAACTGAGCCCAGCTTCTTGCTAACTGGTTTATTCCCACATACATTGGTTAGGCTGTTAAGCCCTTCCACGGTTATGATGATCCCATTTAACTTCGTGGTACTTTACTAAGTACTTTGTATTTGTTAAAAATTTTCCCGAACAGCCCTGTTGTAGCAGCACTTGCCATGGCAAGTGCGCCATGCTAACTGGCCATCGGTTCAACACATACCGGTTGCGGTATTGTTTTACCCGCACTGTCATTAGTGGCCTTGTTGGCCCTCACTTGGTCTTAGAGTCTTAACAATAAATTTATGGGCGACTTCTCACTGTCTTCACATGATAATCATTAACTAGGGCGTTCCCTTTCTTGGACCCCTTTTTACTTAGTACCGTATCTTCTTCGTAGCCCGTTCCACGCATTTGTCGTGGTCACTGAGACTTATCTCTTGTTTGGGTACTACGTTGTAGTTCCTCAGCCGGTTGGTATACCGTTGGCGACATTATTTAATAATCGTGGTCCCGTACACACTCGTCTCGGGTTTCATTACTTCACTTCTTGCCTGTTGCACGGTTGGTGCGTTGCAAGCTGGTTGTTCTCGACTGCTCGGCATGTCAACCCAGGTTTCCGGAAATTCCATTCTTCTATACACAAGATTCTTCTTCTTCTATTAAATGCGGTTAACATTGTTCAGAGGGAAACCGTATCCAAGATTCCCACTTTTCGGGATCTATCGTATGACAGGTTCTCCGTACTCACAGTGGTACTTAATAACAGCCAGATCGGGTATTCCCAAGTAAGAGAGGACTTCCATCTCTCTGGCGTTCTTTCCCAAGTTATAAAACAGGGATTGTGGAGGGCGGGTTGGACACTGTAGGTTTCCAGTACACACTAGTTACTCCTAACTAGCGTATCTCTCACGCTATCACTCAACCCTTAACCCAAAGTACTAAAATCCTAACTCGGTACTTCCTAAGCTCGGTAATTCAGTCATCAGAGCGAAGTCTCGCTCTGATACCACTTTTTGTAACACCTCAACTACTACCGTACACTTAACATCAAACTCCAGCGGAAATCTCAACTCAACACATTACTTAATTCAATGGTGTTACACGCCGTTAGCCACCCACGTGGCTCACAAGGCTAATACATATACATTGTATCGGTCTGATGGACTAGATTTCTAAGCAACTACACCTTACTATCCTTTTCCATTAACAAAACCAATACATATACATTCCAACTGTACCGAGTTTCACCAACTAATGCCGATAACAATTTCGGTCTTACTACACCTACAATACATATACAATTGAAATGGCTATCGTATAAACAACTACCCCGTCCTACTCTCGAACGGCTTCCAGCTCCTTATACCTGAAATAGGAAAGGAAGAAAAGGGTGGCCCCCAAGGGGCTCAGCACCTTTGCTGGTATGGTAATCCCGTAGCCCACATGCTACCGGGCCACACACAACTAATTGTCATCTTAGCATGCGGTTGATTTTATTTGAATCATGCATGTAAACTGTAAGCGCACAACACATTACATTCCACAACAATAGGGCTCAACAAAACAGACAACACATCTATACTTGATAAATCACCCATTGTGTTCTTTAACCCTAGAGGGTTTCTCCTCTAATGGAGCTATTTCCTTAATAGACGACACTTACCCACTAATCGGGTTTATCCTCAAACGCCTCTTATTATAAACTGGGATTCATATCCATGATCCACGTATTCCGCATTTATTGTACATACAACATTACATCGCAATAAGAATTGCAGTACAACAATAACACATAACATAACGGGAACAGTTCTCTTTAGGAACCGACCCAAACATAGTTAATTCACTTGTGAGCCTAGAGAATGATATCACTCTCATGTTAAGCTCGTTATACAACACTCGTTACCGTCCTAATAGTCGGACGAGTAACTTAACTTAAAGATGGATCGGATTTAGTGATCCGAACACACCACACAAACACATGTTCCCCCTAAACCGATCATAAGTCAGAATAGTTAAGCTTTGGAGTAAGCTAGTGGGAGATCGTAATCCAAGAAGGAAAAACAACCATAACAGAGAGAAAGGTAAAGCAAGGATGGATACCCACTCCCAAACAATGCGTGACCGGAATGACCGGATTCCTCACCCCCATTAGTACATATGTACTTATAAATAATTAGTTAGAGCTCCATTATGGAACTTATCACACCCACACACCATAAGGTATTATAATCGGTTAGACACACAAGGGAGGTAAACACACCTACACGCACAAACAACACACAACCAACTCACGCATAGCCGTGGTTAGAACGTTCCCATGGTTTGGGTCGTTAAATTCGGATACCGTTCTCTTATGTGATCCTAGATTTGGTTAGCTAAGGTATAACACTTTCGAGGTTAAACGGTATCGGAATTGAAAACGCCACATAAATGAATTACTATAAACTCATTACATGTTTTATCTTACAATGGCAAACATACAGAAAAACACATTGGCATACAAGCCGGTGTAATCCGGTAGGACACAGGTTGCAAGAAAACCATACCTTGGTCCCTGCTGCGTTCGAGTCCCGCCAAACGTAGTTCCTAAACATGATTAATAACGTCGGTTAATTACCTTATTTAGCTTCCGGTTTACTAAGCATTTTTCATGATTATATGACATGTTTTATGCTTAAACTTACCCTTGATTACCTTCATTATACCCCCCAGGGTTAACTACCTAGGCCACACTTTGTTTGTTTTTTTTTACAAGTTTTAGGTCGACGACCTTACCGACCGACCTTACCCAAGGTCGGTCCATTCCAGTGACATCCAGGTTTGAAAATTTACACCTCGACCGACCTTGCCAAGTCCGGTCCCAAGGTCGGTCCATTCCAGACACTTTTACCGTTTAAAAATTCTACCCCGACCGACCTTGCAAGTCCGGTCCACAAGGTCGGTCTATTCCAGAGACATATTCCGTATACAAAATTCAAGCCCGACCGACCTTGGAAGTCCGGTCCCCAAGGTCGGTCTGCTCCAGACCCTTGTTTAAAAATGCTCATTTGACTCCAAATTTCACCTTACATATCCTAGTATGCTTTAACATCATTTAGCACACTTAAACCTTCACTTAACATCCTCCAAATGCATGTACAAGCTTACTTCTAAAGTCCTTAAACACTCACTCATTTACTCGCCAAACCTCCTAACACTTGTTTACACATTTTAAGGCCTTTACATATCACCAAACAAGGCCTAAACATCATCTAAAACCATCACCATCCAATCCCCCATCGTTAGAAGCCTTAAACACATTTTTTTTTCTTCTCTGGTCTGGACCGCCCCTCTGGGGAGGTCCCAGGGGCGGTCCACAACAGAAACTACTTCTCCTGCGCTGGACCTCCCCACAGGGATGGTCCCTAGGGGCGGTCCACAGTAGACCCCATTTTAAAAAGTGTTTTTCTCCTCATTTTGAACTCCAAATTCACCCCAATCTTTTCCCACTTATTCCACACTCTTTCCACATGTTTCCTCCATGTTTAAACACCTTAAAACATGCACCAAACCTTCCTTAATCATCACCAAACTTGTTACTCAATTTCTTACAAAAATTCCTAACACTTACAACATTTTTCCTTAGGATTTCTAGGTGGTAATGCATACCTACAACTTAGGCTAACCAAGGTGTTTCTTCTCAATATGATAACCACTCCTAAGCATAATTTTGCATCCTCATCACTTCCTTTACACAAACTCCTCAAGTCTTTCCCACAAGTTCATACTTAATCCTTCACAAGGTATTATACTTCCTTTGTTTATCAACTAAATTTTTGCCATAACTTCTCTTGTATCACCTTACACCAAAACACATAGTTTTTCCACCATTATACAACCAAGAACACTAAATCTCTTAATACACATTCCTTACACACAAACATATTGTTTTTCATCCTTTAACCACCAAAGATATCCATCTTCACAAGAGATGTTCTTTACACACAACTAAACCTTTAGACAACACTACATCACAATATAGTGCACAAACTTAAATTGTTTGGCACTTAGGCCCTTAAATTGCATAAACCTTAAACACTGAATTTCCCACATAATAATGCCTTCAACCTGCAAATACACACAACAATGCTCTCATGTCCTTTTAGTCCACCTTGTGGATAGTTTTCTATCTCATTTCCCATTGGCTATTTAGGTTAATTATAAAGCAAATATAGCTCAATTCCCTAGTACATAAAACCACATTAAGAGAGGTCATTTACCTCTTTGTTTTCCAAGCTTTCTCACTTGTTTTCTCTTGTTTTTCTTAATTGAAAATCGGCAAGGAGCTTTTATCACTTGTTAACCTTCTAACCAATACACATATAAGGGTAATGAGTATTAAGTTTAATACTCAAACCCATAATTAAACCCTAGGTTTACATAAGTGTCTTAAAACACTAAAATTTGATGATTACCTTTGGAATTTGAAAGAGAGCTTGGTTAAGTGGCAAGATAGGACTCCTCCTAGTCCCTTGAAGATTGAATTAAGCTAAGAAAATAGCAAGACAAGGCACCATTGTAAGGTGAATTTTCGGCTATACAAAGATAATGATGGGAACTTGGATTCTCTTTGATTTTCCTTACCTTGAAACAAAGGAGAATGAGAAGGCATGGAAATATGAGCTCAAGCTCCTTCAATGGTGAATCTCCATGGCACCAAAATTGAGTTCTTGAAGATTTGAAAAGAGGGAAATGAAGAGCTCACTCTAACTAAGACAAAGGTAGTCTTGAAATTGATTTTGGAGCATGGAGTCATAAGTTACAAGCATTCAAAGATGGAGAATGGCTACTTGCTGTAGCAAAACGAGAATGGAGAAGGGAGGATGAGGTTGGAGACGGTGGGAATCAAAAAGAAAAGAAGAGAATGTGAGGAGAGAGGTAAGTTTTGGAGATATTAAGTTATAAAGCAAAAGTAACCCTTTTACTTACTTTTCTTTCTTTCTTTTAATTGGCTAGCCAAGTGTGATGACTCACACCACTAAAACCGTGGCCCCTAACATATTAGAGATATATATATGGTTGTAACACCCCATCCAACATTAACACACTTAACAACAAACTGCAGCGGAAAACATACTTCATCACATCGCTTAATTCATTGGTGTCACACGCCGTTAACCACCCACGTGGCTAACAAGGCTATTACATATACATTGTATCGGTCTGATGGACTAGATTTCCCGAGCGACTACACATTACTATATCTTTTCATTAACAACAATCTACATACATAAGCCTTCCAACTGTACCGAGTATATACAAACTGATGCCGATAACAATTTCGGTCTTACTACACCTACGATACATAAACAGATTAAATGGCTACCCATGTACAAACGACTACCCCGTCCTACCCTCGAACGGCTTCCAGCTCTTTGTACCTGAAATAGGAAAAAGAAGAGAAAGGGTGGCCCCCCAGGGGCTCAGCACCTTTGCTGGTATGGTAATCCCGCAGCCCGCATGCTACCGGGCCACGCACAACTAATTGTCGTCTTAGCATGTGGTTGATTATATTTGAATCATGCATGTAAACTATCAACACACAACATATAACATTCCACCATGTTGGGCTCAACAAAACAGCCAACGCATCTACACTTAACAAATCACTCCTTGTTTTCCTTAACCCTAGAGTGTTTCTCCTCTAATGGAGCTACTTCCTTAATAGACGATACTTACCCATTAATCGGGTTATCCTTAAACGCCTCTTATCATACACTGGGATTCATATCCATGATCCACATACTCCACATTTTACAACATATAACATCACACCGCTATAAGAATTACGGCACAACAATAACACATAACACAACGGGTACGGTTCTCTTAAGGAACCAACCCAAACATAGTTAATTCACCTGTGAGCCTAGAGAATGATATTACCCTCATGTTAAGCTCGTTATACAACACTCATTACCGTCCAAATAGTCGGATGAGTAACTTAAGTTAAGATGGTTCGGATATACTGACCCGAACACACCACACAAACACATGCTCCCCCTAAACCGATCATAAGTCAGAATAGCTAAGCTTTGGAGTAAGCTAATGGGAGATCGTAACCCGTGAGGGAAACAACCATAACAGAGAGGAGGGTAAGGCTAAAAAGGATACCCACTCCCAAACAACGCGCGACCGGCCTAACCGGATTCCTCACCCCCGTTAGTACATATTTACTTTAGATAAATAGTTAGAGCCCCACTGTGGAATCTATCACATCCACACACCAAAAGGTATTTCAACTGGGTTAGACAGACGAGGGAGGTCCATACATTCACACACAAACATCACACAATTAACTCACGCATAGCCGTGGTTAGAACGTCCCATGGTTCGGGTCGTTAAATCCGAATACCGAACTCTCATGTGATCCTAGACTCAGTTAGCTAAGGTTTAACACTTTCGAGGTTAAATGGTATCGGAATTGAACACGCCACATAAATGAATTACTATAAACTCATTACATGTTTTATCTTACAACATGGCAAACATACAGAAAAACACATGGGCATACAAGCCGGTGTAATCCGGTAGGACACAGCTTGCAAGAAAACCATACCTTGGCCCTTACTGCATACGAGTCCCGCCAAACGTAGTTCCTAAACATGATTAGTAATGTCGGTTAATTAATTTATTTAACTTTGGATACTAAGTGTTTTAACATGATTATATGTCATGTTTCCTTACTTAATTCACACTTGATTATCCTTGTTAAACCCACTAGGGTTTACTACTTAAGTCACTCTTGTTTGTTTTTTTTTTACAAGTTTTGGTCCGACCGACCTTACACAAGGTCGGTCCATTCCAGAAACAATTCCCGTTCAAAAATTTAGACACGACCGACCTTGCAAGTCCGGTCCCAAGGTCGGTCCATCCCAGAAACTTAATCCGTACCAAAAATATAAGCCCGACCGACCTTGCAAGTCCGGTCCCCAAGGTCGGTCCATTCCAGAAACTCTTTCCGGTAGTGTAAACTGAGCTCGACCGAACTTGCAGGTCCGGTCCCTAAGGTCGGTCGGCTCCAGACCTTTGTTTCTAAATTCCCATTTGACTCCAAACTTCACCCCATGTATCCTAGTATGTTCTAACCTCATATGGGCACCTCAAACACACCTTAAGACTTCATTAAACTCCTTAAATCACCCATTAAAGATCTTCCTCAAGAATTACACAATTCAAATAAATAATAACACTTGTAGTGTTTTCCTTAGATTTCTAAGTGGTGTTTTATACTTATGACAATCACTTTGATTCACCTTAAAACATTGTCCAACTTGTCACTCATTTTTCCTACAAATCTCTTAACACTTGTAACATTTCTCTTTTGGTTTTCTAAGTGGTATTTCACCTATAATGACCACTATACCAAGATGTTTCATCTACACCTTAGCACCATCTCCCAAGCATCTTTTCTTACTAACTAAATTTCCTTGTTCACACCTTCTTAAAATTCCTTCTCATATCCCCACCTAAACATCATTCATTTCTTATACATCAACATTACCTAAACCTAAAACAAACTTCTCCAAGACTTTATTACATCCCAAAAACACCCATTGGATTTCTAGAACTTCAAGATTGTGCCTAAATCCTCGTAGCACTATATAACACCTTAATACATGTTGTCTTCCCTAGTAAAACACTTGTTCATTTTTAACACTTCCTAGTTCACCAAAACTCATTTAAAACACTTAGAACTTCTTATACATTTTCCAAATTTTGCCATGGGTTCTCCTAGCACATCAACACTCCAAAACACATAGTTTTCACCATTAAACATTCAAGAACACCTAAATCCATCAAGAACCTTCTCACACACAAAACTTCACCAAATTTACACTACATCACAATATAGTGCATATTCAAATTGCTTGGCACTCAGGCCCTTAAATAACATGGCTCTTAGGCCCTTAAATTACATAAACCATAAACACTGAATTTCCACATGTGTATATTGCCTTTGACCTGAAAATACACCTAACAATACATATGCCCTTAATAAACTCCTTGAGAGCATTTTACTAGCTCATTTGCCATTGGCTCCTTAGGTATTTTATTAAGCAAATCAAGCTCATTTTTCCTAGGCATTTAAACTACATTGAGATAGTATGTTTACCTCTTTTCTTCAAGATTTTTACTTGAACACTCTTGTTCTTCCTTGTTTGGAAATCGGCAAGAGTACTTCGCTACTTGTCAATGTTCTAATCAATACACAAGTAAAACCAATGAGCATTCAAGCTTCATGCTTAAATTCATTTACAAACCCTAGGTTATATATATTGTCTTTACACATTAGGATAGTTGTTTTACCTTGGAATAAAAAGATAGCTTGAATAAGTAACAAGAGAGGACTCCTCCTTGTCCTTTGAAGATTGAAATGGAGCTATGAAAGATCAAAAGAACACACCATCAGAGGGTGATTCTCGGTTACACACAAAAACAAGAGGAAACATTGATTTTCTTTGGTTTTCCTTACCTTGAAACAAAGGAGAATGACAAGGCATGAATATATGAGCTCAAGCTCCTTCAATGGTGAATCTTCATGGCACCGAAATGGAGCTTTTGAAGATTTGAAAAGACAAGGTTGTAGAGCTTGGCCTAACTAGAAGAATGGTAGTCTTGAAAATGAATTTGGATCATGGAGCTAGGAGATATAAGCTATGGAAGTTGAGAAATGGTGAAGTTGCTGTAGCACAACCGATGGAGAACGAAGAAGAAGATAGATGACCGTGGGAAATGAAGAAGGAAAGAAGATAATGAGAAGAAACTTGCTTTTGGAGATATTTGTAAGTTAAAGCAAATAGTAACTAGCTTTATCACTTTCTTTCTTTCTTATTAAGCTAACAAGGTGGATGACTCATCCCTTGTCAAAAACCGGCCCCCATTATTCACCTAGGGGTGTTTTAGTCTTTGTTGACCATTTAACTTACTTATATAGACATATGTTATAAACTAGCTTATTTTAGATATTATTCACAAACTAAAGCACATATTTGTGAAATTTTTGATTGCCCGTTGATTTAGACTTCCAAATGTGATACTAAGTAGTACACATGTTAATTAAAGAGTAATGATGGACATTTAGCCATTCAAAACTCATTTACAAGACAATTTTTCAAAATTGTGCTTTAAGACTCCTTAAAGCACATTTTGTATTTTAACTTGTTTTCAAGCTTGGTTTTCTTTAGTAATTGATTTCATATGTTCATTAAAATATAACTAAGGTATAGATATGACCTTTAGGTCTTATACAAATTTATCCCAAGCTTAGAGCACATTTTTGCCCATATTGACTTTTAGATATTTATTTGTGTTTTATTTGGTTTAATTGTTTACCAAGGTTTCCTAAGGACTTAATTAGCCTTATTAAATCATAATTGAATATCACTAAGTCTTGGTAGGCTCTTTGGGTCCCAACCAAGTTCACTTCCAAGTTTAGAGCATGTTTTTGCTCAAACTGTGTCTTAGTGCTTTATTTTGTTTTACTACGGTTTAAATTGTCCACTGACGTTTTTAAGGCACTTTAAGCCTTTAAATACCATGTTTTAACATTTAAACAACATATCAAGGTTTGGGGTATTTCAGCAGGTATTCGAAGCTGACCACCGTTCGAGAGAGTAGGACGGGGACTGCTATGTAAGCATGGGTAGTTGTAAAAAGGGGATTGTATTTGTACTGTATTGTGAGTTTGGGAAGTCCAAACTGTATCGGTAAGTTAAGGATTGTAGTAGACTCGGCATGGTATTGTACTGGAGTTGTATTTGAATTATGGTTGAGTACGCAAGGGAAAGTAATGTATTGTGTAGAGTACTCGGTATGTTCAAATTCATCAGACCGATAGTATGTAGGATTGTAACTCGCCTTCTTAGTCACGTGGGTGACTAACGGCATTGTACACCCGCCGTTGAGTAAGTAATATCCGCTGCGAAGGTAAGTATTGTATGGTAATGACGGTGTTAGCGGTAGGGGTGTTACACTTTATATTATATGTCATTATTTATTTTTAACTCCCATTTTTTTGGTTAACACTTTGACCAATTCTTAAATTAATTCTATTACCCTAACGCAACCAGAATTTCACTTAATTATCGAATGGGCATACACTTTTCCAGATTTTACAAAGTAGCCCCAAAACTTTATAATTTGTTATTTTAACTCCTTAGCACTTATCTAACTTACCCAAAATTTATAATATATGTTCATACACTATATTATATTATTATACAACCCTAGTTACAGTTTATTCTCGGATTTTAATATGCATACCCCATACTTTCAAAAATTACTCTTTTACCACATTACTTATTAAACTAGTCATTTAAGTACTTATAATTAATTTTTTGCTTATCCAAAATTTATAATAAAAGCTTATATAATTATGTAGCTCATTAATAACCCACCTATACAGTATATTCTCTGCTGTAGCTATTATTTAACATATAGTTTTATAACTTATGTTTTTAAAGCTTACAATGTCATAAAATGCTTATAAAATATACCTAATCAATTGATTAGGGTATAAACCATTTTTATACACTTTAATCACATTAAATTGTCCATAAAAACATACTGAAATTTCGGGCCTAATAACACCTTACAGCCGGTTCCAATTTCTTTTATATAAAATGTTCTTAACTTATAAAAAATGGCATTTAAGTGTCTAAATTATTTTTAAACTTAACCAGGTGTTCCACATCAGATTATAATCACTTAGAGGTTAAACTAAACCCATCTTTAACAATTAAATTTTGGCCATAATAAAATGCACACTTAAAATAGCTTAAAAAACCTAATTAATCCTTAAGCTTAATTTACCTTTTAATGCTTCAAATGTTGTTCTTGTAGCTCAATCCTTTCGGCCCCTAGATTAAATTAAGGGATAATACTCAGTTTTTGTTAAACCTTGAGGTTAACAAGTTGTTTAGAACATTGAAACATGGTGTATGAGATTACCTCCATAAGTTATGTTTTTTTTCCTTCTCTTGTTACTCCGTTGGAATTCGGCCAACACCTTAGGGTTTTAGAAACTCCATTCCAGCCATGACATGCAGAAGATAATGAAGGGTAAGCTTAGGGTATTAGTGGTTCATAAAATAACTTAAGAAGATTAAGGTTTTAAAGCATGAAAATGTGCTTTAAAGCTTAGTTTTACCTTTGCTCACAAGGAAGAGTTTTTCTTTCTCCAAGTTTTCGGAAATGGTTAGAAAAACATGACAAGAATTAGTTCTTGGCAGCATCCATGAGTAGGAAGTGTTTAAAGCATGAAAATTTAAGATTTTCATGACATTACCTTAGGTGTTGTATTAGGAATTTTTGGCACCTTTAAGGATGATGAGCAAAAGGGCTTTGTTCATGGAAAGAGCAAGAAAAATGGTGTTAGGAAGAGTGAAATTTTAGGACATAAAAATGGATTTAGGGTAAGTTTTTACCTTGATTAAGTGGTCTTAATCCTTCTCTTGCTCAAGCAAATTTAGGTTTCCACACAACCCTTCTTGTATGGATTTTCGGTAATATAATGATAAGGGAACCAAGGTTGATGATGAGTAAAACAAAGGAGAATAAGAGAGTTAGATTAAGAAAGTGTGTAACGTTGTAATAAGGAAGAAAGTGAAGGAGGAGAAGGGAGTCTACCTTACGCATGGGAGTAGAAAAAAAAATGGCTGGAACTTTTTGCAAACTGCCGGCAAGGAGTAAGGATGAAGGAGTGGTGTTTATTTTTAAGGAAGGTAATGAGTGATGAGTACTCCTACATGTTATTTTAATTTTAGGCAAGTACAAGCTAGTAGTCATCTTTTTTTTCTTTACTCTCTCTTATTCCTTTGTCATTTCCGATCTGTAAGAGATTAAAAAGGGGAAGGAGACAGTATGGCTGCGTACAGCTTGGGAAGAAGGAGATAGACTTGACAATGGTTTAGTAGCTAGGTGTGGTAGGTGATGTACTTGTTAGTTTCCTTTTTCCTTTCTTCCTTATGTCTCTCGGCTGAGCAAGGGGAGGGATGATGAGTGACTTTTCTTCATCTTTCCCTAGATTCATGGTGGAGTGTTGTACTTGGTATGTGAACATAGTAGTTTAATTTTTACTTCCTCATTTCTTCTCCTTGTTGTCCACCAAGAATGAGCAGCATAATGGGGTTGTTTTGTTTTCTACTCCCTTAATTCATGGTGAGTCATGTACTATCTTGCATATAATATTGTATAGTAGATGGTAGTAGTTTATTTATGTCATGATTTTGTTTTCTTGTTTCGTGTCCCATATCTTACGATTGCTCTCTTTTTTTTCTTTGCTTTGTGTAACATTGTACAATTGTATATTATTAAGCAAGTACAAGAGCTCCTTAATTCCCTCTCTTTTTTTTATTTCAAAACCGGTAGAATTGAGCTCTAATTCGACAACCTACCCCTCTTTTCCTTTTGTTCATTTCTTGTATTATTATACTTCTTACAAGTCATGACAAACAAGTACTAAAGCTACCAACTCTCCATTATTTTACTCATTTTTATTCTCTTCCATTTTCTCTCATCATTGTTGTTTCCGAGTGGGACTAGTAATCAGCCCATTTTTCTTGTTTAATAATTCAAGACTCATGTATTAGTTAATTCCCAAACAAGTACACTTTTCCTTAAATTCCTCCATGAATTACTCCTTCTTGTTTCCCCTCATTTCTTTTGTTACAATCCTCTCTCGGTACATGTTGCTGGAACCGAACAGCACCATATCTTTTTGTTGTTGTTTTGTGTCATTGTATATTACATGACATGTGTACTTATATATGTTTAAGTGTTGTTTATTCCATGCAAGTACAAGCCTTGCTTATTTTCCTCCTTAAATTACTCTTCTCTCATTCTCCACTTTGCCATTATTCAATTTGTTTCACGGCAAGGAGCAATGGTGCCGGCTGCACCTTGCTTAATTTTATTGTTTGCAACATTGTACAGTATATATTATAGCATTATGTAATTAAGTGTTGTCACATTGGACTTGTTTCATATGTTAGTTTAACACATGTTATTACCTTGCCTTAAGGTCGATTCCTTATGTATATCTTTGTATGGGTGGTATACTTATTATTTATTATGGTTTGTAAAGTATACTTAATGATATTAGTACATGTATTAAAGTATAACATGTTACATTAACTTTATCAGTTGATTTCTCCTTTAGTCCATTGTTTAATGACTTCCATGGACTCATATAATTATGTGCATTTAATTTGTCTTAGTGTATAATATGTTTCCCTACTAAATTAAGTTCGTTAGTCATTGTAGTTTAATGACTAATCCGTGTTTAGGTTCTCTTTTAATTTAATTCACCTTTAATCAAGGTCATTAAGGTTTGGGGTATTTCAATTAAAGTGGTATCAGAGCGTAGTTATGCTCTGATGACTGGAAATACCGAGTCTAGGAATTGTAACAGTGGGTTAAGGGTTATGAATAGTGCGAGAGGCGCGTTAGTTAGGATTTTTCCCCAGTGATTATGGGATATATATGCAGACACCTACACCCGCCCTCCACATTCCTAGTTCAAATTATTCAGGGGAAGGACGTCAGAGAGGCAGAAAGTCTCCTCCTACTCTGGAAAACCCGATCTGGCATTTACTTAAGGATGAACAATCAATTCGGGAAGAAAACTTTACTCTATAATAGTTCTAAGACCTAAAGTTGTGACTGGAGCGCAAGGTTTAGAGACGCTGCCAATGTAATCATACCTTTAGACAGACCAAATTTATTGGTAACTTGGGTTGACATGTTTAGCAGTCGATAAAACCCCGCCTGACAAGCAAAAAGGGAAGCACTACCAAGCGCAGTAGAAAGGGAGAAGAAGCTACAGAAACCCGTGACGGATGTCCAATGGAGAATGACTGTGAAACTACGCCATACATGATAAAGATCACATAAAAGTCTATTCTAAAGTGAGTAACTCCAACACTCCACAACTCAAACGGGTTGCGAAGACCTGACATAGATAACCCAGATGAATAAGAAACAATTGCGAACGGTACTCCAAGATAGGACTGCAATGTAGTGCCTAAGAAGGAGCCAAAAAGATGCCAAGTATGGTGAGATCAAAAGAATGCACAGTAACTGCCACATAGCATACCGATAAACCATCTTGCATGGCACACTTGCTAAAGCAAGTGCTGCCATAATGAAACTATACGGGAAGCCGTAATGGCCAGGAGTAGCATGCTACAGCTAGATAAATATGGATACCGGATGGTGAACCCAAAGGATCGGGAAGACGAGACCCCGAAGGAGCCTAACAGCTTGACTATTGTAACCTTGAAGGGACATAACAGAAGCAGGGAGCCAATCTCAGTTAGCCTTACTTAATGCTACAATTACCAGTAACAATTTCCAACCTTAGATATGTACACCTACAACCCAAAGGACTTACACCGATGACATCAACTTCAGACACTACCGGTTAAATCCACATTACAACACTTTAAAGACGACCCATCAACAGCGAAGACAAGAAACCGAAGGGAGAATCAAGGAATCCCACCTCATAGGGCATCGAGAAACCATAAAGGTGAAACTTACCAGCTAGAGGATGACCAACAAATTGGATAGAGGAACAGAGGACCAATGCCTGATATATACGCATGCATACACATATAACCATACCCTAGACCTTGGAAGAAGAATAGATGATACAGCCAAAAAGGAACGAGCTAATACCAAGAAGAAAACAACCTACAAGATGATATTACAAATCTTAGGAAGACTAGAGACACAGCGATAGCCGGATCAAAACTTCCAGGATAATCACCCATATCATTCTTCATTGAAGATGATATTTAACCTCAGTAAGGAGTGTCAAGGAGAACGAAATTAAACGGTGACCTACCCAAGTTCAGGAGACACTACAATCTTAAAGAGAGAGCTCCAAATCGTTATACCTCAAGTCAATACAGTTAAACCAACGCATCTATAGACACTAGCCAATGTAGCTGCTTCACATAGTAATACCCAAGTATGATTTCTTAGAGTGTCGACATCAACCAGGTTGAACAAGCATTGTGGGAAGGCACATGATAGCCAGAATAAATACCCAGTTAAACACCATAAGGTCGACGCCTAAAATGAAGATGTCCTTAGTTTCTAAGAAGAATCAAGTCTAAAATAGCGGAGACATCGTCGCAAACGACCACCTAGTGAAAATCATTAGAGAACCAGAAACCTTATACTCGAAGATGGGAAATAATAGAGAGTGAACAAACATCAAAATACTTGAAGGAACACCCATGAAGGTAGCAAAATGGACAAATCGTCATGGAGTCCGAAACGACATCAGAAGGTGTAACCAGATTGATTCGGAGACATGCAGAGAACTAGAACGTTAGGGAATAGCCTATAAACGAGCAGAGATCAATGCGCAAGGAAAGATAAAAAAGGGCATATCTAAGCCATGAACTGGATACAACTGTAAACATAAAAGATTGTAGAGCCTATAACTTATTAAGATTAAATTGCCAATAAAGGCACCACTGAGGAAAGAGAAACATCATATTCAGTGGAGCGGAGAACAAACCAACTGGGCTTACACCGAATGAGGGGATGAAACAAATCACTTGACTATTGAGAATGAGAACTATAAACCCGAGAAATTCCTTAGGAACGTCCCGGAAACACATGTAACGAAAGGAAACCGTACCCTTAATCCTTGAACCAGTTATTAGGAAGGAGGAAAGCTATCGATAGTAGAAACAGGCACTATAGGTGCGCAACGCAGAAATGTGGAGCGACCAAGGCCGGAAGAGTTTGTAGATTCAACGAATTACCCATTCTTAAGGGAGCCAAATCAATGGTAAACACACCCATAAATGATGAAAGCACATGAGGAAAACTAACCTACACATGAATTTGAACTGAAGCAATCAGCTTTGTGTTAAAAGAAGGCGACCGGATAGTACGACGCAGCAATAGCCACATATTTGAACCCGAAGAACTCCCAGAGTGTTTTCACCAATAAGAGATTGAAGCAAGGAGGATGTTGGCTTAAATCGTTGAAGAATCGAAACATCAATGTACAATACACGAATGATAAACTAACAATAGCGGATGGCATGACAACAATACCTATCTAAAGAAAAGTACATGGTGCACAAGAAAGCGACCATCATAAATGACTGTCAAACGTTGACATGGAAGATCAGTTTATGTGTTAAACACGACGTGAATGAAAAATCAGTTTGAAGTCAGACTGCAAATTAATGACAATAGTTTAGACCTACGAAAAGAGATGTCACAGGTAGTGCAATGCTTATTCCTAGTAAAATTACATAAGAGACTAGAAGTGCATTCCTAGTAGATCAAACAAAAAAAAAGAGATAATAGGCTCTATGGAAAGAGACCTCAACTAACAGTGAAACGAGTCCTTACGAAATGCAGGAAGAAGGTACAACATATCTAAGAACTGAGTAGATGAATTTCCCTTGAATAAGTTCAAGAAGAACCACATGTGTGTTATCATAGAACGATGACAGAGGAGATCGACAATAGAATACTTCACAAGTTACCGACAACTAATCGTGTGACAGACACTATGAGTATACAAAAACGAGATGTGGGACGACCGCACTCCAAAGGAGCCTGCGGGCCTGACAGACTTAATTATAAGCTAGACAAGCAAGTAGTAATGTACGAGTAGGGTACCCCATATATGTAAACGAGTAGTGTAACGAACACGAGAAGTAGTCGACTCCATGCCACGGTCAGTGATGCAAATTTAGACCAGTGCAGATAATTACCTCGAACAGTTGAAGAGAAGGATCTCGGTTGAGCTAGCGCGTCCAAAGGGAACAGAGAATTCATTACGAGATGAAATTATTAAGAGTTATGAGTGCGAGAAGCACTAAGTACCAAGTACAGACATCAGATGTGACTCAAGATTTTGAGGAAACTGTGAAGAGCAACAAGCACTAAGCAGTAACTCTAGATTATACATAAACCTTTGAGCGAAGGTCGGTCAATAAGAACAATTCAAACTACAGAGAGTACGCTAAAAGCATGTATATAAAATCTCCAGAGCAATGGATAGACTATCTATTACCCATCAAGTCCGCATGTAACAAGAGATATTAAGCGTCAATGGGAAGACCTTTAAATCCAGAATTATAGGGATACGATGGATGAACAATACCGTAAGAAGAAGGAAAAGGAACAAGTAGAACTCTAAGTTATCAGGGTTGCGCAGCAGAAGCGTGCGGGCCCATATCTCATAGGTTCAGCATAACCTAAGAAGGTGGGAGAATAAATGAAATATATTACCGAGTGACCTGGAGCCTTGGAGGCTAGAGCCGAACCCTATTGTAAGAATTGGTACAAAACCGATAAAACCCTTTATACACAGACCTTTTGATCTAATCATAATAGGGGATAAGCCGCATGGAAGCTAAAATACTTCATGACGGCTAGACATCTTGAACTAATGTTCAATGATGACATATTGTAGATTACGTGGGCGTAATCCTTTTTAAGGGGGGTAGAGCGCAAAATCGCTTAGTGTACCGTGAGTATAACACGAAAGGATTTGTTGTAATGTTTAATATGTATAATACATAAATATCAGTTATTTAGCACAAAGATGCGAGTATCTTGTTAGCTCCACTGTGGGAATACATGTAAGAGGAGTAGAAACTCCCGTAGAATTGAATTTCATGTGGGACATGGTATATGAAACCATATGTGGTGATATTGAGATAGGTGGATCGGTATGAAACCGATATGGACCATAACGGGAATTGATTCCCTAGGGCACAAATGGTTGCTAGGAAATTAATTGATGTGAATAGTTTTGAAGATGAGTGATATACTTGGGATGTGTTAATTCTTTGATTACGACTAGAAGTATGAAATGATAGAAAATGGGAACTTGTTAATTAATTTATTGTTTGAAACTGACGTGGGAGGTTGAACTTGATTCCGCGCAAATCAAGGGAGACCGAACACAAATTGGGGTGGAAGGATAGTTCAACACTGATACTGATCACATCAGGGTTGGATGATTCCTGAAACTCCCTACAAGTGGACACAGATATGAATAGGTTGTGAGCTTAGATGATTAGATAGCGTGTTTAATTACCTAAGAGGCCGTGGACCTTGGAGTCCTTCGTCAATAGACCGGTGTGCCCGAGGGTGTGTTGTATTTGTTTCCCAAGGGGCCGTGGACCTCAGAGTCCTTCGTCACGAGACCGGTGTGCCTGCGGGTATTTGTGATTGTTGTGGACTCAGGAAAGTCAATTGCTATGATTCTTCACTATTGTGTTGTGGATGCTCCATAAAATAAAAGGGATTGACTCCTACGATATAAAACATATAAATAGTATAGAAGGTATGAGACGGGAACAAAATATCCCTAGAGTATACTTACACACCAAGAATTCGAAGTTGATAATGTGGGTGGATCACTTACACCCATAACGAAATCGTATGTGCACTCGTGTTGCACTTTGTTGATTGTATGGTTGGTTGTGTACGTACATTGTACTATTGAAGGTTGATTATGTGTGTGCACTTTTGTTGCACTTTGGTTGAATATGAGTAATATGTGCGCCTTGTTGCGATGAGAGTGCATGTGCACGTCTGATACGTTGTTTTTTATTTTAGTTTACATTGTACTGGATATACATAAGGTTTAAGTTACTTGGACATGGGACTTGATCCCTAGGATTAACACTAGTCGTGGAACTGGATCTTTTAGGACCAATTGATCTAGGAATAAAACTTCGGGACGTAGTTCTTTTAAGGGAGGTAGATTGAAATACCCCAAACCTTAATGACCTTGATTAAAGGTGAATTAAATTAAAAGAGAACCTAAACACGGATTAGTCATTAAACTATAAAGACTAACGAAATAAATTTAGTAGGGAAACATATTATACACTAAGTCAAATTAAATTCACATAATTATATGAGTCCATGGAAGTCATTAAACAATGGACTAAAGGAGAAATCAACCGATAAAGTTAATGTAACATGTTATACTTTAATACATGTACTGATATCATTAAGTATACTTTACAAACCATCACAAATAATAAGTATACCGCTCATACAAAGATATACATAAGGAATCGACCTAATAACATGTGTTTAAACTAACACATGAAACAAGTCCAATGTAACAACACTTAATTACATAATGCTATAATATATAGTGTACAATGTTGCAAACAATAAAATTAAGCAAGGTGCAGCTGGCACCATTGCTCCTTGCTGTGAAACAAATTGAACAATGGCAAAGTAGAGAATGAGAGAAGAGTAATTTAAGGAGGAAAATAAGCAAGGCTTGTACTTGCATGGAATAAACAACATTTAAACATATATAAGTACACATGTCATGTAATATACAATGGCACAAAACAACAACAAAAAAATATGGTGTTGTTCGGTTCCAGCAACATGTACTGAGAGAGGATTGTAACATAAGAAATGAGGGGAAACAAGAAGGAGTAATTCATGGAGGAATTTAAGGAAAAGTGTAATTGTTTGGGAATTAACTAATACATGAGTCTTGAATTATAATACAAGAAAAATTGGCTGATTACTAGTCCCACTCGGAAACAACAAAGATGAGAGAAAATGGAAGAGAATAAAAATGAGTAAAATAAGGGAGAGTTGGTAGCTTTAGAACTTGTTTGTCATGACTTGTAAGAGGTATAATAATACAAGAAATGAACAAAAGGAAACAAGGGGTAGGCTGCCGAATTGGAGCTCAATTCTACCGGTTTTGAAATAAAAAAATAGAGGGAATTAAGGAGCTCTTGTACTTGCTTAATAATATACAATTGTACAATTTTACACAAAGCAAAGAAAAAAAACAGAGCAAGCGTAAGATATGGGACAAGAAACAAGAAAACAAAAGCAAGACATAAATAAACTACTACCATCTACTATACAATATTATATGCAAGATAGTACATGTATCACCATGAATTAAGGGAGTAGAAAACAAAACAACCCCATTATGCTGCTCATTCTCGGGAGACAACAAGGAGAAGAAATAAGGAAGTAAAAATTAAACTACTACGTTCACATACCAAGTACAACACTCCACCATGAATCTAGGGAATGATGAAGAAAAGTCACTCATCATCCCTCCCCTTGCTCAGCCGAGAAACATAAGGAAGAAAGGAAAAAGGAAACTAACAAGTACATCACCTACCACACCTAGCTACTAAACCATTGTCAAGTCTATCTCCTTCTTCCCAAGCTGTACGCAGCCATAGCCATACTGTCTCCTTCCCCCTCTTCAATCTCTTGCAGATCGGAAATGACAAAGGAATAAGAGAGAGTAAAGAAAAAAAAAGATGACTACTAGCTTGTACTTGCCTAAAATTAAAATAACATGTAGGAGTACTCATCACTCATTACCTCCCTTTCAAATAAAACACCACTCCTCCATCCTTACTCCTTGCCGGCACTTTGCAAAAAGTTCCAGCCATTTTTTTTCTCCTCCCATGCGTAAGGTAGACTCCCTTCTCCTCCTTCATTTTCTTCCTTATTACAACGTTAAACACTAGCTTAATCTAACTCTCTTATTCTCCTTTTTTTACACATGATCAACCTTGGTTCCCTTATCATTATATTACCGAAAATCCATACAAGAAGGGCTGTGTGGAAACCTAAATTTGCTTGAGCAAGAGAAGGATTAAGACCACTTAATCAAGGTAAAAACTTACCCTAAATCCATTTTTATGTCCGAAAATTTCACTCTTCCTAACACCATTTTTCTTGCTCTTTCCATGAACAAAGCCCTTTTGCTCATCATCCTTAAAGGTGCCGAAAATTCCTAAGACAACACCTAAGGTAATGTCATGAAAATCTTAAGTTTTCATGCTTTAAACACTTCCTACTCATGGATGCTTCCAAGAACTAATTCTTGTCATGTTTTTCTAGCCATTTCCGAAAACTTGGAGGAAGAAAAACTCTTCC
Organism: Limonium bicolor; assembly: GCA_023374045.1. Lineage (NCBI taxonomy): Eukaryota > Viridiplantae > Streptophyta > Magnoliopsida > Caryophyllales > Plumbaginaceae > Limonium > Limonium bicolor. The sequence continues at coordinate 251,389,491 of CM041779.1, forward strand.
TTGTGAGCAAAGGTAAAACTAAGCTTTAAAGCACATTTTCATGCTTTAAAACCCTAATCTTCTTAAGTTATTTTATGGAAACCTAATACCCTAAGCTTACCCTTCATTATCTTCTACATGTCATGGCTGAAATGGAGTTTCTAAAACCCTAAGGTGCTGGCCGAATTCCAAGGGAGTAGCAAGAGAAGGAGAAAATCATAACTTAAGGAGGTAAACTCATAAATCATGTTTCAATGTCCTAAACAACTTGTTAACCTCAAGGTTAAACAAAAACTGAGTATTATCCCTTATCTTAATCTAGGGGCCGAAAGGATTGAGCTACAAGAACAACATTTGAAGCATAAAAAGGTAAATTAAGCTTAAGGCTTAATTAGGTGTTTTAAGCTATTTTAAGTGTGCATTTTATTATGGCCGAAAGTTAATTGTTAAAGATGGGTTTAGTTTAACCTCTAAGTGATTATAAACTGATGTGGAACACCTGGTAAAGTTTAAAAATAATTTAGACTCTTAAATGCCATTTTTTAAAAGTTAAGAACATTTTATATAAAAGAAATTGGAACCGGCTTTAAGTTGTTATTAGGTCCAAAATTTCAGTATGTTTTTATGGACAATTTAATGTGATTAAAGTGTATAAAATGGTTTATACCCTAATCAAATTATTAGGTATATTTTATAAGCATTTTATGACATTGTAAGCTTTAAAAACATAAGTTATAAAACTATATGTGAAATAATAGCTACAGCCGAGAATATACTGTATAGGTGGGTTATTAATGAGCTACATAATTATATAAGCTTGTATTATAAATTTTGGATAAGCAAAAATTGAATTATAAGTACTTAAATGAGTAGTTTAATAAGTAATGTGGTAAAAGAGTAATTTTTGAAAGTATGGGGTATGCATATTATAATCCGAGAATAAACTGTAACTGGGGTTGTATAATAATATAATATAGTGTATGAACTTATATTATAAATTTTGGGTAAGTTAGATAAGTGCTAAGGAGTTAAAATAACAAATTATAAAGTTTTGGGGCTAGTTTGTAAAATCTGGAAAAGTGTATGCCCATTCGATAATTAGGTGAAATTCTGGTTGCATTAGGGTAATAGAATTAATTTAAGAATTGGTCAAAGTGTTGACCAAAAAAATGGGAGTGAAAAATAAATAATAACATATAATATAAAGTTTATAAAAGTTTGGGGTGAAAATGTAATTAATAGAAGTTAGGTGCAAAAACCGAATTAAATTGGGGGTTGAAGTATAAATTACAGATGTGTGGTGGAACATTCGGAATTAGCCAGAATAAAATATTAAAACTATAGATCATGTAATATTATATAAATGTTGTAAGATTTAAGGGGTTAAAATGTGAATATAGAAAGGTTGGTGTAAAAAAAACCGAAATTACTATAGGGCTGTTGTGTAATTTCCGAAAATATTAATGTAACACCCCTACTAATTCGGTTCCTAATAATCCTATAAATGTCGCACATAATAAATAAATCGCAGCGGTAAATAACAGACTGTCGCTCTAATGGTGTCACTGGTATCACTCGCCCATACGGGTGATAACGAATTACCTGATAATCAACTTGCGAAACGTATTCCCGCAGTGACCACAAGAGATAGATAGTAATACTTAAACAATCTAAAACAAATCCAACAACAACCGATTATTACAGACCATGAGCATATAATCAAAATACACCTCGGTTACACAACCCGAGTCCAAAACCACATTAGTATCACACCGTACCAAGTCTAACCAACTGTAAACACAATAGTCGCGCCTCGCGTCGACCCACCAGCTAGTCTCCTGCAATAAAAATGGTTTGTGGTATGGAATCAGCCCCTAGTGAGTATGTTATTACATGCCCCGTCATGCCTCCTCAAACCCCTCAATTAATTGGTCGAGAGCATGAGATTCGTTACATGCAATACCATTTTAATATTTAAACTGTAAAACAATTAGCAGTAATATCCATACAATAGCACAACCATCAACACACATAATATAACCACAAGTATAACCAATGAACAACAAAGCGAAACAACGAGAATAATAAACAAGTATTAATTCTCGTCCATGGTGTAGAAACCAATATCGTTCGCCACTGTACAAGTCTTAGCTGTATTAATTGTTCAGTTATACCTAGTGACAATGTCTCGTTAAACACGACATGTCTCTAATTGCCCATATATTATGGCGGGTCACCCATGGCAGTAGCCACTCCAGCAGTAGAGTCTCCGACCAACGAGCCATTCTAGCTCACGGGAAATTTTCTTGATACTTACGGACCCGTACGCGGACATCCTGGTATCGTTTTTGTGATCACAGCGCGCACCAAGAGCCACATCCTCTTGGCTTTACTATATTTCATTAATTAATTATACCATCGCATCGCATTACCAAATTTTCTAACACAGTAGACTAAGGTCATTAGTCCAATCCGGAGTTTGTAAACTCGGGATCCAGTGTTAGATACGAGAGCGGCGTTTAGAAAGGCCAATGCACCGTATAAAAGTCTCGGATAATATGTATATCTTATTATCCTAGTGCTACAACGTTTTTCCGACGATCCTTATATTTCATATAAGATAGCACCATAGCCGCTAGTTCGTTTTATATATATAGGTTCATATATACGAACCAATACTGTTAACTCAACAACAGTAAATAATAAGCAGCTATAAATATACAATTCATGCATATTAATTATCACATTCAGACAAACAATCTTATCACAGATCACACAGAAGTCTGAACTGAGGAAGCCCTCAGAGACAATCAGAGACACATAACAACATACCATTCACCCTGATTGTATTACGGTGGAGTATGAATCAGCAAGATCCTATGCTCCGTGCGTCGTCTCTAACAGTCTAAACAATACATAACGCTACTGATTAGCATCTCGTATAACAACGCAATTCTACGGTACCCCATACCGTCACTAATACCTCCTGGTTAATCCCCCGTTATTAACTGTCAACGTTAGTCGGGTTTTCGGCTTAACTCGAGATTGGAACAATGTTATATTACATGCATAGTCTTGTCTCGTATATTAATATACTTATTGTTGAACTTTGTTATCGCATGTAACTTAATGTATATTTGTACATCATATAGTTTGTTTCTACATTGCATGTATAATTCTTCATCATGTATTATACATTTCACCTTAGTATTTATTTTCCTAAGGTTTGTTTTTTTCCAAATTTAATGGAGTATAATTCATATATAAAAGTACTTTGAATTATTTAAATCCTTATTATCCCATGTATACTCTTAACATTAGAATTTCCATATCTAATGTTTATAATTCTTTTCTTTTTATCTATTATCATTTTAATTATGATAATTTATAGTTATTGAACCATATCACATTTTCTACACCATAACACATATTTATTTATATACATGTATTATGGACTATTTATTATATGGTAAGTCTTATAACATATATTCATTCTTTTTAATGAATACCTCTTATATTATAAATGTTATAACTTTTATAACATTAAAAACCATATTATAAATTTCATTTAAAAATGTTAATATTTCCGAACAGCACCTATGTTCTTAAATATTTACAAAATCCACCACATAATTAATATAATGTTACATTATAGTTATATAACATATATTATGACATTTAAGTCATTAAAACAATTATAACCTATAGTTATATTTTGTTATAAAATGCCAAACAACCCTCATATTATTCGGCTTTCACTATACACCACTAAACTTCTATAAGTCACAAATCAACCCCAAATTATATTTCATTGTTTCATTGATAATATATACCTTATATTATAATCCTTAAACCTTAATATAATTATAACCTATAGTTTTTAAAGGCTATAATTTTCGAACAGACCCAAGGACTGTTTTAATTAAATTCCCTCCACCAAACTTTGTATATATTCCAAATCTTCCCAATTTATAATACATAGTTTTCTAATTCCATTAAAACTATATATTATACATATATCTTTATAAAACCTTATATATAACTCCAAAAATTACCAAACTATACCAGAAGGTTATAAATATTATTCCTAACCTTATACTTTCTATAAATCTCGGTTTTTACCCACATGTTACCCATTTGTAACAATGTTATAAAATATCATATATTATACTTATTTAATTCATATAAACTCCAAATTTAACCAAATAAACCTCTAAAAATTCCTAATAACTTAAGGACTGTACTAAGTCCCATTTAGTACCCCAAAGTTTCGGAAATCACATTATAACCCCAACTCTTATAAATCTTTTACAATTTAATAACTATCTTAATATAAGGTAGTATTTTAATTTCTAAAATTCTCCAAACTTGGTCAAAGTCTCCTATATAGTCAACTTTGACTTCTAATACCAAATGGGACCCAAACTTCCGGTAATTACCAATCTTACCCCATACTTTTCTATTTTTACAATTTTGACAAAAAACTTTATAAAATGTTATAATTTTTATTAAATTCATTTAAAAACCCTAAATTCCTCTAAATTAAGCCCACAGCTTTATATTTTTCCAGTAATTACGGTTTGGCCCCAAACTTAATTATATAAGCATAAATCTAACTAAATAAGCTTATAAACTTAAATTAAAATGGCCTAATGACATGGCCTTATTACAACCTTGAACTTGCAAAATAAATTACATTTTAAATGTCTCAAAATATAGTATAAACTCACGGCCTCACTTTAGTTTATTTATTTTTCCACATAATGTCATAATTTGACCATTATGTTAATTAAATCACTTAAATGACTAGCTTAATTTATCTTAGTCATTTTTTTTCCATTTCTAGGTTAATATAACCCATATGTTAAACTCCACTCTCGACATAATAATTATATATGCTAGGAAATCATAAGTTTTAAGGTGTTTATACCTTGATTCCTCCTTGTATGAGCTCGGCAGCTTAGAGGAAAATTCACCACATCATTTAGACATGTTTAATACACCAAAATAAGATATGGTTATACTCCAAGCTTGAGCATAACCATAAGGAATAATTAATGTAAGATTTAAGGCAAAAATCACCTTAAAACTGCAAGGGAACTTCAAGAGGATTTCGGCCTGTACAAAGCACACCTAATGGTGTTAAATTCACCATATCAACATAGGAAATAGCTAGACAACAACAAGCTGCTATGGTAATAGGTTTTACCATGGCAAAATGCCTTAAAGAAGGGTATTTCCTTTGTATCTCGGCCACCCTTGCTCCAAATGGCTAACCAACTGATTGAACATGTAAATATGAAGATTATGAGTGTATAAACTCATAAAAATCAAAGGAAGAATATCAGATGGAGAGTAGAGATGCTTAAGGTATGTTTTTACCTTAAAATGCAAATTTGGGAAACCTTGGTCCCTGTACTTGCTTCAGCCGAGTTTGGATGTTGTTCTAACCTTAAAACACTGAGAATGAGCCATAGGAAGTGATAAGCCACGAGATCTAAGTGTAGGTAATGAAGAGCTGGAGAAAAAGAGCTAAAATAAGCCTTAAAACATTACCTTATGAGCTTAAGAGTTAGATCTGTCTTCCATGCTCAAGAACAAAGCTTGAGAGAGTTTGGAAGGGCTGCTGGATCGGCTGGTATGGGACAAGAGGCAAGGGAATGATTGAAATGAGGTTAAATGATTGAAAAAGCAACTTTTACTATTGTAAATTGGTATTAGGTGGTAATTAGCAATCAATGATGTGTGAGCTGTCTTCCCACCTCCTTTCCAGCCGACAGCCATATGGTTAGAAGGGTCAATTAATTGACCATTGACCAAACTTGGTCAATTTGTTCAAAAATGCACTATTTGGGTTACTATTCATACCTAAATGGCATATTTTGATTTTTATTTTCAAACTTTGATTTAGACTTAATAAAATAGTCTATCATGTCAAATTAATGATTTAATGATAAAATCCGGTCTTTAAAATGACAAAAAGTCATTATCTTAGAGCTCATACACAAAAACGTGCTTTAAGGTGTTTTAGTGCACATTTTTGTGTCACAGGGTGTTTCTGAGCTTAGTTTTCTTCGAGAACGGTTTTTTTGTGTTCCTTACTTCATTATAATACTTAGGAATCCACTTTGGATCCTATTTGAGGTCATACAATCTTTATGGTGCTTTAAAGCACATTTTTGGCTTTACCGATCTTAGGGCGTGTTTTGCCTTGTTGAGATCCTTTAGATTGTTCCCCAATAGTATTTAGATGTTTATTAACCATCTTAGATCATTAATAGATCATTTAATTATGTTTTAAAGGTAAGGGGTATTTCAATTAAGGGAACTCGGAATTTACTAGAAAGGAATATTAAAAACTATAGGTTATATGATAATAATAATATATATGTAAATGTTACAAGGTTTAAGGGGAGAAATATAAAAAAAATAGAAACTTGGCGCAAGACTGGAAGTAAGAGTGGCTGAAAGGTAATTACCGAAGATTGTTGTGATCAAATAATAATTACCGAAATTATAGAGGAGGAATTATAATTTAATAAAGTAAGGAATTAAAACTATATAATATAATGTAATTGGAAATGAAATGTAAAGCTTAGAAATTAATTGGGTTATATTGTAAATAACCAAAAATATAGTGGTCCTTAGCCGAATTAAAATTACAATAGGCCCTATGTGGATATTTGGAGGAATGAGAAAATAAATCTTGACTTAAGGAATTATGAAATTAAAACTATGGGTTGTATAAGTAAAAAAAAAAAAAGAATTAATGTGTAAACATTAAAGTATTATTTGGGGATAGTTTGTAAAGGAGGAAGTTATAAAATATTGTGTCCATAGGTGACCTATATAATATTATTTGGGGTTAGGATGCAAATAAATAAGATGTAAAATATGCGGGTCCATATGGGACCTAGGGGTATTATTAAGGAGTCAGTAAAATTGTTAGTATATTTAGACAATTACAAACATGTGATCTAGATATATGTATATACCTTTAAGGGTTTTTAGATAATTCAAGGGAGATAAATGACATGTATACATGAGATTATGAAGGTGGACATAGTTCCACCCTTGGAGATGTAATGAGTACGACTAGATGGATTAGAAGATAGAAAATGATACATGCTTGAATTAGTTGTTGTTTGAAATTAAAGTGGGAGGTGAAACTTGATTATCATGTGATCAAGGGAAGCCGAACACAAATTGGGGTGGAGAGATAGTTCAACACTGATGCTGATCACATCAGGGTTGGATGATTCTTGAAACTCCCTATAAGTTGTCATAAATAACCACATCAAGAATAAGATGCAGTTAACAATAATTGGACTTGGAGTTGTATGGAGCTTTCAAAAGAATTTTAAATTGGGTTTCAAATTTGCAATTGGTACTTTCTAGACTTCAATAAATATTTTAAGATTCTTAGGTGGTATTTTCAAAGGAAGGACTACCTTTATGTGACCTCGTAGAGGATTTTCAACTTGTATCCTTCCAATAAAGGATTTCATTATACTTAACCTCATAGAGGGTACTTTCCTACTACTTGCTCACGAGCTGAGGACGTACGAGCCTTTGTCTTCGGACCGGTGACATGAGAAGATATTTTAAAGATGTATGCAATTGTTTTGATCTCCCAAAGAACGGGGACCAGAGTGTCCATCGCGACCGGTTCTGCGGGATCACAGTGTATACGTACTCTGCATGGGTCTCGAACCCATGAAGAGATGGAAAAGGAATTTCTGGTTGATATACATGCTAAGACATGTTGTGTGGTATGTGTCATAATTATTATTTTGGACCTTGAGTCCTAATGTGATTGAATTCCGGAAGTGTTATGTTATCAAGACCTATGTGTCTAAAGGATGTTGTGTTATCAAGACCACGAGTCTAAATGTGTTATGTTACCCAGACCTAGAGTCAAAGGGTTGTTATGTATGTATAATGTTGTTAAGGTACCCGGACCATTAAGTCCGAGGTTACTAAATATGTTATGTATGTATGGATGTGTTACCCGGACCATCAAGTCCGAGGTCTTGATGTAAAGTGTGTTTGTTATAGAGGTTTTATACTACAAGTAATCCCTGTGTTCTAATTCAAATGACGCTAGGGAAGTGTGAACTTCGAGGACGAAGTTCTTTTAAGGGGGGTAGATTGAAATACCCCAAACCTTAATGTGTTAATTAATTATGTAATTATAATTTTCTAAGTCTAATTAAGTCCTTAGATTATTGGTGAAGAAATAAAAACCAAAAAGAAAAAGAAAATGCGTAAAAGTCACAAAACGTGAAAACACGTATTTAATTGTTTTAGGAGGTATAAAACTCTCACTGGGGTTATAAATATATTTTTATACCTTAATTACACATTAATAACATGTGGGAGAAATTCCGGAAGAAAACGGATCCAAACAATGCGTTAAAACGCTAACGGAGTCTAAGGCGCGTTTTTCGAGGAAACCCGAAAACATGACTTTAAACAGTTAAACGACCCCGTAAAAATAATAGTTGATTTTATAACAATAATTAAACATTAACGGGAGTTTAATAGCCATTAAAATTAAAGGAAAGAGGAAATTCCGGTAAACAGTCCCGGTTAGTGAATAGTACTAAACCGGGCAATTAAACGAGCGTTTTCTGTCAAAAGACGAAAAACGCTCCAGCGTGTTTATATTGGTGGGCCGGTTTTATTTATGTAGACAGCCCACTCACATGTGACCAGTTAACTAATTAATTAAGTCAAGAGAGAGCCAAATAACAAAGGGGCACAAATCAGAGGTTATGCTTTTGCTAACTCCCACGCCACTCTCTTGTGAATTGAAGCCACTAACCCCTCAACTAGCACTTAAACCCAACTATCTTATCCTTCCCTCTGCATGCGCATGGCTTCATCTTGTTCAGGAACTCTCCTTGATCTGTCCCCGCTGATTCTTGAAAACTTGCAACAGATGAGCCCAGGAAACTAGTAGGGGAAAACAATAACGACTTCTGTATAAACTTTTCTTTTTTCTCTAGTTGTTTGATCCGTGACTCCACGATCAAGCTCCTTTAACTTCCATCCTGTTTCTTCACAAGACCTTGCATGTCAACTACCGAGGAAGCCCGGGGTAATCATAAAACTCAATCCTCCTCAAGAAACTGCTCAGGTGAGACTATGAGCTCAAAGAAAAATCTTGCTATTTAAGCTCTTCCATCCTCTTCTGTTTTCGTGTCTGAGATTCTCTACTGCCTAACTCCTTCCCTCCTCATTGCTTGTGAAACAACTCAGGGATAGTGCCAAAGCTCTCCTGGGGAAAATCCCATTTCTGTTCCAAAAGAAACCACAAAACCAGGTAAATCTCTTATCAGTTTTCCCATGATCTGTTTACCTGATCTAACCGGCCTGATCACTTGAGAAAACTTTCTCAGCTGTTGTCGAGTGACCAAGGAGTTGAAGTCCCATTGGCACCAAAGGATTAGCCAAGGAGAATCCGTCAAGTCACTCAACTGGTGAGCTAATGTAACACCCCAACTACAACCATACACTTAACAACGAATTGCAGCGGAAAACTTAACTCTTCACATTACTTAACTCAATGATGTTACACGCCGTTAACCACCCACGTGGCTAACAAGGCTAATACATACACATTGTATCGGTCTGATGGACTAGATTCCCGAGCGACTACACACTACTATCCCTTTCCATTAACAACAACCATTATACATATACATTCCAACTGTACCTGAAATACCCCAAACCTTAATGTGTTAATTAATTATGTAATTATAATTTTCTAAGGCTAATTAAGTCCTTAAGATTATTGGTGAAGAAATAAAAAACCAAAAAGAAAAAGAAAATGCGTAAAAGTCACAAAACGTGAAAACACGTATTTAATTGTTTTTGGAGGTATAAAGCTCTCACTGGGGTTATAAATATATTTTTATACCTTAATTACACATTAATAACATGTGGGAGAAATTCCGGAAGAAAACGGATCCAAACAATGCGTTAAAACGCTAACGGAGTCTAAGGCGCGTTTTTCGAGGAAACCCGAAAACATGACTTTAAACAGTTAAACGACCCCGTAAAAATAATAGTTGATTTTATAACAATAATTAAACATTAATGGGAGTTTAATATCCATTAAAATTAAAGGAAAGTGGAAATTCCGGTAAACAGTCCCGGTTAGTGAATAGTACTAAACCGGGCAATTAAACGAGCGTTTTCTGTCAAAAGACGAAAAACGCTCCAGCGTGTTTATATTGGTGGGCCGGTTTTATTTATGTAGACAGCCCACTCACATGTGACCAGTTAACTAATTAATTAAGTCAAGAGAGAGCCAAATAACAAAGGGGCACAAATACCCCTCACTCTCTCTCTCTTTCCTTATTTCCTTTTTCCCCTCTCTCTCTTCCTCTCTTTCTCTCCCAGCCGGTCTCCCTCCTCTCTCTCTGCCGATGGAACTTCCCAACCAAGCCAACAATGGCTTCCTCCATTCTTCTTCATCCCCAAGCTCCATTTGAGCTCCAATCATAAAAATAATTACATATTCTTCTTCCTCTCATCCTCCTCTATCATCCTCTCTTTTCAAAATTCCAAAAGGATGAAGTTGACCTCCATGGGTTTTCACCATTTGAGGAGAAAATGGCACCAATGAGAAGCTTGGAGTCTCCTCTTTCTTCTAAGGTAAAAATTTCCAAGAAAAAGTCATTCCCTCTTCATCTCTTGGTGTAATTGATTTTTCACCATTTTTGATACCTTGTTTTCTCCTTGTTCTTGAGCTCCAAATTTATCCTTCAATGGTGGAGTAGTTTCCTTCTTGATTCAAGGGAGAAAATCCCTCTTAAAAGCTTCAAAAGGTAAACCCTAATTCTAGCCCTTTGATTAAATTGAGTTCTAAGGGTTTAGATGATTAATTGTGTATGTTTTGTGTTCTTGGGTGTTGGGGTGGAGTTTGGAAACTCCATACCCTCTTAACCGATTTTTGGAGAAGGTTTGGAGCAAGAGGAGAATTTGAGAGACTTGTGAAATTTAAGGTAAGAAGAACTACCTTAAACTTTGTTTATAAATTGTTTAAGTGTTTGGGATGGGTAAACAAATTAATGAACCCAAAATTATGGATTGGAATATATGTTGAAATGTGTTTAGTTGGTTTTGGAGGAATTTGTGAATTGATGTTGAGTTGAGGGCCTTAAGAGCCAAATGTTTTGAGTTTGAGATTTACATTGTGGTTGTGGAGAGTTATGGTGATTATGTTGTTGTTGATGGAATTTGAGGAATTGTAATGTGCTGTTAGGACCCTTGAAAGGGTGTGGCTAGATTAGGAATGAAGAGGTTGTGTTTTGATGATAATTGATGAGAATGAATATGTAAGATTATGGGGAAGTTATGTCAAAATTTCATTGGGAAATGAGTGTTAGATGATGATTTTATGGATGAGAGGACTAAGGTGTTTAATTGGGTTGTTTAGTGTTGAAATGAGTGAAGTTTTGGTTTTGTAATGGTGGATAAATAATGGAGTTAGGAGAGTGCAAGAATGATAGCAAAATGGTGCTAGATGACTTGGGATTTTAATGAGTGAGTGTGGATTTTTGGGAGTGTAAACATAGATAGAAATTGCCTCTGTTTATTGAAATTCTGGGCACGTCCGAACTTCCGTCCGGACTTGGAAGTTCGGACATGCCCCGTCGCGTTAAAATTTTTTTCGGAGTTGAGTGATGTCCGGACTTCTGTCCGACCTTCGAAGTTCGGACGCGTCTAAAAAAATTTCCCAGAATTGAGTCTCGACTTGTGTCCGACCTTAGATGTCCGGACACAAGTTCGGACGCGTGTATGAATTTTTCCAGATTTTGTTCGACTTGTGTCCGACCTTAGATGTCCGGACACAATTTCGGACATGTTGAAATTTTTTTCAGATTTCTGTTTCGACTTGTGTCCGACCTTAGATGTCCGGACACAAGTTCGGACGCCTTGAAAATTTTCCCATAATTTGTTTCGACTTGTGTCCGACCTTGGATGTCCGGACACAAGTTCGGACACAGGGTAATGTTGACCAAAAATTTTGTTTAAGGGTAGGAAATGATATCCAAAGATGAGGATTAATATGTGATGATGTTATAAGGTTGTTAAGGATAAATTAAGTGAGTTATAAAGGTAATTGAGTGGGGAAAAGTTGTAATAAAAGTGTAAAGTTATAAACTACCGAACGGGGTTAATCATGGGCGCATTAGACGTAAATAATTATATTATACCCCGATGTTGATAAAGATAGTAATAATGTTATCAGTTATTTAAAGAGATTCAAGGAACATGTGATGGCACACTAGAGTGCACCTTCGGTGACAGGTATGGTTTTCTTGCAACCTGTGTCCTACCGGATTACACCGGCTTTTATGCCAATGTGTTTTTCTGTGTGTTTGCCACCTTGCAAGATAAAGCATGAAATGAGTTTACAGTAATTCATTATTGTGGCGTAATTAATTCCGATACCGCTTAACCTTAGTTATGTGTTAAATAATAGTTAACCGACTTTAGGTTCACATAAGAGATCGGTATTCGGAATAAACGTCCCAACCCATGGGAACGTTCTAACTAAGGCTATCCGTGCGTTAGTGTATGTTGTGATTATGTGTGATGTATGTGGCTTGTTGGATATGTTGTTGTTGTTACTGGATACAGTTATCCATGTTTGTGAAAAAGGGATATTACACCCCTTATGTGTCTAACCGAGTTAGTAGCACTATGTGATGTATGTATGTGGTAAGTTCCATAAGGGAACCTCTAACTAATAAGTATATGTTATGTATGGAGAGGAATCCGGTTGTTCCGGTCGTGCGTATTGTTTGGGAGTTAATATATATATATGTAAATTAACTCCCATCCTGTTATGTTAGGGTTGTTTTCCTTCATTGGATTTCGACCTCCGACTAGCTTAGCCAAAGCTTACCTACCCGACCTCCACATCGGGCTAGGAGGGAAATTATGTATAATGTTGGTAGGGTGTCGATGCCTAAGTTCGCTTCGACTCCCTCTTTGTTATGTTACGGTTGTCTTCCTCCTGGAATTACAACCACCCACAAGCTTAACAAAGGCTTACCTACCTCATCACTATTGGAGTTAGGGGGAAATTATGTATGTTGTGATCGGTCCTATATGAGGCCGCCACTCAAGTAAAGGAAATGTATGTATGTTGTGCTCGGGCTTATATTACCCCGGCATTCCCTAAATAAAGTTATATCCTCTCAGAGGAGAGAAATTAAGTGAGTATGTTATAAAGTGAAGTGTACTGTTATTGAGTGTGTGTGTTAATTGTGTTGTGTCCTATTAATGGATGTTTGCTTATAAGCATGTTACGTATGAGTTTGTGCATGTTTGAAATAAAATCAACCGCATGCTAAGACGACAAATAGTTCTGCGTGGCCCGGTAGCATGCGGGCTGCGGGATTACCATACCAGCAAAGGTGCTGACCCCCTTTGGGGGCCCCCATTACTTTCAGGTACAATGAAGCTGGTAGCCGTTCGAGAGTAGGACTATTTTATTTGTATGTGGTGGTCACGAGATTGGTGAATGTATTGTAGGTGTAGTAAGACCGAAGTTGTATCGGCATTAGTAGAAGATACTCGGTACAGTACAGTACGTAACGTAACGTATATAACGGTATGTGAATATGGAACGGGATTTATGTGTAGTTGCTCGGGAGTTCAGTCCATCAGACCGGTACGTTGTATGCATGTTAGCCTTGTTAGCCACGTGGGTGGCTAACGGCGTGTAACACCAAAGAGATAAGTGATGTTTTTGGTTATGAATTCCGCTGCGATGTGTTAATAAGTATGTTGTTAGTAGTTGGGGTGTTACAGTACCGAGTATTTACCAACGAATGGCGACAACAATTTCGGTCTTACTACACCTACAATACATATACAATTGAAATGCCCATTCGTGTATAAACAACTACCCCGTCCTACTCTCGAACGGCTTCTAGCTCCTTATACCTGAAATAGAAAAGGAAAGAAAGGGTGGCCCCTAGGGGGCTCAGCACCTTTGCTGGTATGGTAATCCCGCAGCCCGCATGCTACCAGGCCACGCACAACTAATTGTCGTCTAAGCATGCGGTTGATTATATTTAAATCATGCATGTAAACTATAAACACAAACACATTACATACCCCAACAATGGGGTTCAACGAATCAATCAACACAACAAAACTCGTTAGCTCACTCATTTTGTTCCTTAACCCTTGAGGGTTTCTCCTCTAATTGAGCTATTTCCTTAATAGACGACACTTACCCACTAGTCGGGTTATACACAAATTCGTCTTATAATAACCTGGATTCATATCCACGATCCGCATACTCCACATAACAACACATTTCACGTTTCAACGTACATATAACATAACATCGCAATAAGAATTGCAGTACAACATTAACACATAACATAACGGGAACGGTTCTCTTTAGGAACCGACCCAAACATAGTTAATTCACTTGTGAGCCTAGAGAACGATATCACCCTCATGTTATGCTCGTTATACAACACTCGTTACCGTCCTAATAGTCGGACGAGTAACTTAACTTAAAGATGGATCGGATATAGTGACCCGAACACACCACACAAACACATGTTCCCCCTAGACCGATCATAAGTCAGAATAGTTAAGCTTTAGAGTAAGCTAGTGGGAGATCGTAATCCAAGAAGGAAAAAACAACCATAACAGGAGGAAGGTTAAAGCAAGGATGGATACCCACTCCCAAACAACGCGCGACCGGAACGACCGGATTCCTCACCCCCCATTAGTACATATATACTTATAAATAATTAGTTAGAGCTCCATTATGGAACTTATCACATCCACACACCATAAGGTATTACAATCGGTTAAACACACAAGGGAGGTAAACATACCTACACGCACAAACAACACACAACCAACTCACGCATAGCCGTTGTAACACCCCAACTCAATCCAAATGTGGTGTCGCAACTTAACAGTATATATACAAACATATCGCAGCGGAATTCTTTACAAATCCAGGACCTTGCCACGGTCTGACTACAGAATATACCGAACATTAGTCTAACAACCTTAACCATTTACATAACCTTCTTACAATCCTCTCACAACCTATACATTTTACTAACTCAATTGCCATACGAGTGTACATGCACAACTCGTAGGTCACACTTGATCCTTAACACTTGCGTCCTCTTCATACTCTTGCGACGGTCGCCTCCTGATGTACCTGTGTAGTAAAAACAGCCCCCAAAGGGGGTCAGCACGAGTGCTGGTACGATCCCCTCATGGCCCCCAAGCTAACGTGGCTACGACGACTAATTGTCGATAGCATGGAGGTTGATTATATGCACAACATATAGTAATGCTGTAAACAACAATCCAAATATGAACAATCAAAGTTCACACACAACGAACGACTTAAATGCGTTCCCTTAATTAGAGAGTTAGTCATTTAACTCCTTAAGTAATGTTCTCTCTTAATCTTAGTCCATCCTTATCTTACCTCAATCTGATTCTTATCTTAATCTTAGTAACAACCATCCTTTAATCAGGAGTGGATGTAGCTTATCTTAACCTTAATATTACAAACCATCCTTCAAATAGGAATGGTTGCAACTTATCTTAACCTCACCTTAATCTTAATCTTAATAATACAAATCATCCTTTAAAAAGGAATGATTGTAACTTAACTTAATCTTACCTTAATCTTAATCTTAATCTCAATCTTAATCTCTATATACAAACCTTTCCTGGAAGGGATTGGCCGTATCTAATTCGAACCTGGGATTTAGGTGATCCCACCGCACCATCTTAATGCCACTACTCTGGACGGGAGTCCAGCGTAGCTGAGCCGGCAACCGGCCCTAGGCAACAAGTCCGAAGACAAGTCCTTAATCGGAGGTCGAATCTACTATAGATAACGACCCCCTTTCCTTAGCATGCATGACCGGAGATCGGTCCCGGGTTTCCTCACTCAAGTTCCAGTTAGTAGTTATCTCAAGACCCTGTTTGTTGGTTAACCTCTTTCGGTTCATATCGTCCCTCATTAGGGGGCGTTCCTTAGTCTCACTCAATTCCTTACTAAGCATTGGTTAGTAAGTTCTCACGGTATGTTGTGTTAGTTTTCAAACATCACACAACAATACAATATATATAATGTTCCGGTTGCATGCTTTATCTGTTTAGTGAGCACACAAACAAATAGCACACAAGCCGAGGGACACCTCGTTAGCAAGCAGGTCACAAGAAGAAAAACAACTGTACCGTTCACCGTTGGTCGTTTCGGTTGCTTACTCTCCTCCAGAGTCCAAATTCTCAAACCCTAAAACATTCACCAAATTGGGTGGTTAATTACTTTTAATTAACCTAGCTTACTTAATCACTAATGATTTCCAACTAAGTACCTCTAAGTCATTGTAGTTAAGCTTAACCTCTTATTTACTTACTTCTCATTTTACTCACACTTATTCACACCTCCATATCCTTAAAACTCCACTAAACAACTCTTAACAACCTTATATATAACATTCCCCAACAAGCCCCCTTCATTTACCTCTTGAAAAGCACACTTCTTTGTATTTTTGCCTGGTCCGGGACATGGTCCGGACCTAAGGTCCCGGACCAATGTGTCCTCAGTCTCGGCCTTATTTTAGTATGGTCCGGGACTTGGTACTTACCAAGGTCCCGGACCAACCCTGGGTACATTCTCGGCCTGATTTTAGTGCTGGTCCGGGACTTTATCAAGGACTAAGTCCCGGACCACATCTTAAACTGTCAAATTTTACAGTTTTGAACCTCTTTCCACACTTGTTCTTTTGTCCAAACTTCTTCTAATTTTCCCATGTATTAACACATGTTCCAACACCATTTAGCACTTAAAATCCTCCTACCTCATGGATCAACTCACCTCTAAATTCCTTGATCATATTCAAGTTCTTACTAAACTCTTAACACTTATAACTTAATTCCTTACATTTCCAACATGTAAACTTTGTCTAAAACTTCAAACTATCCAAAGTGTTTCTTCACAACTATCTCAAGTACTCCTCAAGCATCATCATGTACGACCCATTTGCTTTACTCACACTTCTCAAAGCTATATGTACTCTAGCACATGCCTACAAGTCATTATACCTTATTTCTTCAAAGTTTGTACAAGTTTCCTAGATTCCTTCACTATGGTTTTGGTGCTTTAAATTAACCAGTTGGATCCCCTAGTCCCTCTTAGACATACACCTCTTTACTCAAACTTACACACCATTCTCATAATCATACACTCTTATACATTCCTAGTCTTTTCCTTGACAACTTACAACATTCTCTTACACTTTTCTCTTCCATCTCCAAGTCCACTCATAGTCATCTAACTAAAACCTTATTAGTCCACTACTAGCCTCACCACCACTTACACAAACTTCCCAAAACTCTTATTGTTTTACTCTCTAGTTCATAACTAATTCATCTCAGAACATTATACATCATTTCCTTAAAACTTATGCACAAGTCTACATTCCTCATATGATTTTGGTGTGTTAATACACTCACCAATCCTCTAATTCCCTCTAGACATCTCTAGGTCATTCTAAACCTCAAGAATCCTTAGTTAACTCATTTCCACCCAATTTTCTTTTCATGCTCCCTAGTAAAACCCTAGGGCATATTAGCTCACCATACCACTTAAACACTTTGTTTTCTACTCAAATTTCGCCATAGCTTCCCTAGTATTTATCATGCCCAAATGCATCGTTTTCCTCATTCAACCAACTCACACACATCAAGTCCTTTCTCATCTTGTTTTCTCACCCAAATCAACTCATTCACAACAAACAATATATTTGCAATAATCTTAAATTGCATAGCACTAAGGCTCTAATGACATGGCTTAGGCCCTTAAATGACTTAAACTTAAACACTGAATTTCCCACATATATAAGCTTTCAACCTGCAAATACACTCATCAATCTCATAGTAGTTATAATGCTCTTAAAATCCACCTTAACCTTATATTACTAACTCATTTCATTAGCTCCTTAATCACAAGTTCATAAGTGTTTAAGTTCTTTTTCCTTAGGATATAACCCCAATACACAATGTAAGCTCTAAGCCACATTGATATTTATCTAAAACTATCCTTAATCTTAAACACCATTAGGTAAGCATTTACCTTGTTTCTCAAGCTTATCTTAATCTCCTCCTTAGGCCTTCTTCTTGCATAGATCTCGGCCACACTTAAATTCCCCTTGCCAATGTTCTAACCAATATTCAAGGGACTCATATGAGTACTAAACAATGCACTAACCTCAAGGAATAAAAACCTAGGTTAGAAATGTGTTCTAAGGCATAAAAGTGGAGATACCTTGAAGTCTCAACTGTAGACTTTGGCATGGAATGAAATAGGGACATCCACTAGTCCTTGGTGAATAAATCAAGCTAGAACAAGGCATAAAAACAAGGCCCCATGAGTAGAAATTTTCGGCCATGTAGAAGAAATGGTGGAAACTTGATTTTTCTTACATATTCTTTACCTTAAGAGAATGGAGAAGCTAATGAGCTCTTCAAACTTGATTTTCCTCCATCAATGGAGTTTTCTCATGGCACCAAAATGGAGCTTTGAAAGATTTGAAAAGATAGAAAGATAGGTCTTGACCTAACTAAGAGAAATATGTGTTTAGTTTTTGATTTGGAGCAAGGATGAACACTTAGTGAGTGATTGAAGGTGGAGCATCCATGAATGAAGCTCTCTCGGTTTGGAGCAAAAGAAGAGAAGAAGAAACCGTGTGGAGAAGAGAAATGAAGAGAGAGAAGAAGAAAAGGTAGGCTAAGGTAAGATATTTGCTTTAATAAAGCAAATAGTAACTTCTTTACTTATCTCTTCTTTTCCTTTCTCATTTGATGACTCATGTGGTGACTCCCCACATAAAAACCGGCCACCCTCTTAATATAAGGCTAACATGGTCTTTGTTGACCAATTAATTGACTTATATTGATTAAAACTTAAACTAGTCACTAAATAGTTACTATTCACTAATCAAGGCACATAATCGGGAAATTTTTGATTTCCCATTGATTTAGACCTCCTAATGTGATACTAATTAGTACACATGTTGATTAAAGAGTAATGATGGACATTTAGCCACTCAAAACTCAATTCTAAGACAATTTTCAAAAATGTGCTTTAAGACTTCTTAAAGCACATTTTGTGTTTTAACTTGTTTTCAAGCTTGGTTTTCTTTGCTAATGATTTAAAATGACCATTAGGATATTACTAAGGTCTTATCATGATATTTGGTACTCACCCAAGTCTCTCCAAGCTTAGAGCACGTTTTTGCCCTGATTGCCTTTAAGGCACTTTCTTGTGTTTTCCTTGGTTTAAATTGTCTACCAATCTTCCTAAGGCATATTTTAGCCCTACTACATCCTAATTTGATGTTCACTTAGCATACTTAGGTTTGGGGTATTTCAATCTACCCCCCTTAAAAGAACTTTGTCCCCAAAGTTCCTATGCATCTTTTCTCATTAGAATACATGTGTCACATTCCTCAGATCATATAGATCATACTTCTGTATACTTAATCTCATTGGATCATTAGATCCGCCACATTCTTATACTTAAATATCACCCAACATGCTTAAGCATGTGTAGCACTCAAAATTCCTTTTGTTCCTTTTTGATGATTAAAACATTCACATAACTTCCAACGTATTCTCCCATGTCACCGGTCCGTAGACAATGGCTCATTCGTCCTCGTCACCATGGGCCAGAATACAAAACACGCTGCTCTCCCCATGTCACCGGTCCGAAGACAAAGGCTCGTGCGTCCTCGACTTCATGGGCGAGACTCAGTAAAAAGGTAATCCTTTTTACGAGGTCATGTGAGGAATAATTCCTCTAATTAAAATACAACAACTCCAATTTCATTTTTCCTAAGGCCTCTATCCTTAGTGTGATTTAATTGTGACCACTGGTAGGGAGTTTCAGGAATCATCCAACCCTGATGTGATCAGCATCAGTGTAGAACTATCCTTCCACCCCAATTTGTGTTCGGTTTCCCTTGATCCCTAGAAAATCAAGTTCCACCTCCCACGTCATTTTCAAGCATCCAAATAATTCACTCATGTCCAATTTCCTATCTTTTTAGTTCTTCTAATCATAATCAATACATCTCCAAAGTGTGAACTCATTCCATCAAGCATTCCCAATTCATCTCTTAGTAATTACCTCAAGACTTAAATTCCTTCTACTAATTCTATATCTCTCATACCAACTCTCACCATCTTATATCTCATAGCATTACTGTATCCTTCCTCATGCTCATATCAAATGATATCTCATAGTGTTATCTTATTCTTATCTCACACATAGTCTCATATCGACTCATACCTCATATATTCTTATTTCTTAAGTCTCCTTAATCATCTTCCTTAATTCTCCTAATTCTCCTAACTTGTCTCACACCGGAGTTAACAAGATAAGTACTTAATATGTATGGTATTCACATCTTCTGTGTGCAATAACCATGATTTATCTCAAAATGTTTATGTAAAACATATTCTCAAATTATTTGTGCTATGCATACCGTAGTTTATGTACTCAGTACACAACATACGCTAAGCGGTTTTCGCTCTACCCCCCTTAAAATGGATTACGCCCACGTAATCAGCGTTACATCATCTTTGAACATAAGTTCAAGATGTCTAATTCTTACCAAGCATTCTAGCTTCCACGTTATCTATTTTACTTATAACTCGATCAGAAATAACTTAGTCTCTGTATCGAGGATTTTTAACGGTACTTATACCGTTTCCTTAACTTAATTTGGTCTAATCTCAAAGGTAGTGATCTGTTAGCTTCCGCTGCACCACTCTGATAATCTTAGGCCTAATTGTCTCAATGGACACGTGTTATCTTTATATATACACGGCCTTAATTAGTTGTAACTCGTCTATCCATTCTCCTTGAAGATCTTACGCTCATACTCTTAGTATTTTCTCGAATGTCTAAATTGTTCTCCCCAACTGACCTTTGGTCTGAGGATGATTCTTAGTCTGAAACTACTGTTTAGTGCATAATGCACTTTACAGTCTTAATCCCTTACATCTTAAGGCATGTTCAATGTCTGTACTTAACAATCCGTGCTCTTCGCACTTCATAGTCCTTAATTATTTGTTCTCTGGTTCTCCTGTGTTGCTGGTTCAACTGAGCTCTTCTCTTCGACTGTTTGTGGTAGTAGCTGCTCTTGTCTGATCTTGCGTCGTTGTCCGTAGTACGGAGTCGACTACCTCCCGTGTTCCTTACACCACTCGTTCACATGCATGGGGTACCTTACTGGTACATTACTACTTACCCAACTAACTCATGAATGAGCGTGTCAGGCCTGCAAGCCCCTGCGGGGTGCAGTCGTCCCACGTCTCGTTTTAGTAAACTCATAGTGTCCGTCACACGTTTAGCTATTGCTAATTATGAGGTATTCTGTTGTCGATCTCCTCTTTCATCGTTCCATAATAACATTTATTGTTCTTCTTGAAGTCAATCAAGGGAAGTCCATTTACTGTGTTCTTGGGTATGGTATGCTCTAGCTCCTTCCTGTATTCCGTATTGATTCAGTCACTTAAAATCTGAGGTCTCTTTCCGTAGAGCCTCTTATCTTGTTTCTCATATTTATGCTACTAGGCATGCACTTCCAGTTCCTTAAGGAATGGATGGTGTGCTTCCTGTGAAATCTTACCTAACCAGGTCCAGGCTACTGGCATCAATGCTCAGTTCGTCTACCATCTTATTTTCTTACTTATGCTAATCTTAACTCATAAATCTAATTGCCTCAGTGTCAATATTTGACGGCTCATACATAATGGTCGCCTTACCGCGCACCATGACTTACTCCACTTATCTAACTATTGTACTTACGACCACTACTACCATGGTAGTTGGCCTTTACCATGTTGCCCATTAATGGTGCAACCTCTTACTCACTTATTCTAATGTCTTAACCTTATACTCAATCCCTTCTTGGTGTAAACACACTGGGAGTTCTCTCATTCCGGTATTGGCGGTTGTCGTACCGTGTTGTAAAATAGTTGACTCTTGATATGAAGATGTTATGCTCCAATCTTAGATTCGTAAGTAGGATAATTTCTTTCGCTTTCTTCCCTCCTTAGTGGTGTTATCTACCATGTAGTTTAACTGATTACTGAAGAAGTCATCCACTGAATCACAAGCTCTTCTGAGCATTGATTAATTAACATGCCACAATGTGTAGTCACAATGTTTATCTCTGACCATTACTAATTCTTACATCCTGGGTGTTGGATATAGGGTCTATCTGTGCGACCTTCCTTATTACTCAAGTGTATCTGGTATGTTCTAAGGTGATCTCAAAGTTCATAGTTTCCATTTTCTAAACAAAGTGTATTTTATGTCTAATATGTGAAAGCCCTTTTGAGGGGTTCATTCCCACTCATGGCCTCACAACAAGGAGAGGTATCCCCACCCTAAAAGGCATGGTTCGTTCTCCGCTCCCGTCCTTAGCATTATCTCAATGTTCTCATTGGTACCCTTTCTTGGCTTAAACAAGCTCTCTTATAACTTATTGCGCCTCGGGCTCTGATGTGGTTAACATCCTTGGCTCGTAGGCTCTTAATGCTTAATGTCTCAGTTCATTATTTGTACTCTTACTCATCTGCAGGTCATCCCTATAAGATTCTGGTTCTTTGAGCACTATTCACCATTAGGTTACATACTAAATGTAGTATCGGGTTTCATGATAAGTTGCTGCACCCCACTTCCTGCTAGGGAAGTTGTTCAGGTGATCTGAGGTTACTTAATGTCTTTGACAATACTGTCATTTTACTAGACTTATGTCTTTTGGCAATTAAGGATAAGTTCGTATTAGGCGTTTGCCTTACGGTGTCCAAGTTGGATATCATCCTGGCATCTTATACTTCTATCTCAACGCTTCGTTCAACTTCCGTTGACTACGCCACCCATTGATGATCAATCATACTTGGGTATTAATGAGTTAGATGAACAGTACTAGCCGTCATTCATCAGTTTGTTCAGCTCGACTATGCCCACTCTGTGGGGGTAGTCCTCTGAGCTTTCCTTTTCCAGGGTTGTATGACTTTAATCCTTAGTAGGTTATAGCTTACGTTTATTTCTTTTATCCTTGATTTCCGGGTTTTCCAACATCTTCATTGAAGAATGTTGTTATTGGTGTCCTTAATGGTCACTCTGAGAGTCTTATCCCGTTTTCGTTATAAGTCGATGCTTCAACAGTCTCAATAGTATCTTTTAATACATCCCTTGTATATCATTGCTTATATAGTGTTTTTGCTCGCGATACCGAGCAATCTCTTAGGTTTTCCCCCTTGAAGTTTGAGATTGGTGTTCTTACCATACTGTCGGTTGTTGTTGTAGTGGGTTATACCGTTGCTTGTATTTATGTGGTTTAGTATTTCGTCTAAGCTCAGCTCCCTGCTGGCTAATGTGTCGGTTCATCTCATCATGGTCAGGCCGTCAGGCCCTTCCAAGGTCCTATTTTCCTGTTCTTATGGTTTTACATTCCGATGCTAATATGTGTTACAACTGTAGTGTTCTCCTATCTTGCCATGATGGCTTTCCGTGTGGCTTAACCGTGGTAGAACTTGCTATGGCAAGTGCGCCATGCAGGATGGGTTATTGGTGCAAGGCACATTGGAAGTGAAACTTCCTTCCAATTTCCATGTAATTGGTAGTCCTCGGGACTCCTTCAATGATCTCTTATTCTGGATAACTGGCCATCCGGCAGTTTCCTTGTTGTTTGACAGTGCTGTCATTTATTAGGGCGTTCCTCTTTCTGAGGGGACCCCTTAATATTTCCTTATGTCTTAATCCTCGCCCTTGTCTCCACACATCTTGTTGTGGTTACTAAGTAATGATTGTCCTTTAGGCACTACATCGTAGTCCTATTTCGGTAAACCATTTATATGAGTTTCCGTTCCTTAACTGGACCTTCCAGTAATCTTAATCCTCATGCTCTGTATTATCTCACTGTTATTCTCCTTCGGACCACTGTCCGGTACTCATGTCACTACTCTTTTTTCCTTTCTATTGCACCCGTAGTGCTTTCCTTATCATTGGTATGGTGGGTTATTTCGACTGCGTAGCATGTCGACCCATGTTGCCTGTAATCACCGTTCTTTTACTGGTAAGGTTCCATTGGTAGCGCCTGTTTCTCTGTTGCGCTCCATTAAAAACCTCCAAGTTCTCCATAACTGTTGTACAACAAATTGTTTCTCGTATTGCTTACTGTTAGCTAACTGCCAGATCGGGTTTCCCCGAGTAAGAGAAGGCTTTCTTCTCTCTGGCGTTTGTTCCACATATTTAGGGTTAGGGATGTGGAGGGCGGGCCTAGGTACTATGGATATCCGGTAAACACCTGGGAGTCCTGGCTAACGCACCTCACACTCTATCTCTCAACCCTTAACCCACAACTCAATCTCAACCTCATCATTCTCCTAAGTTCGGTATTTCTTGTCTTCAGAGCGTAACTACGCTCTGATACCACTTTTTGTAACACCCCAACTCAATCCAAATGTGGTGTCGCAACTTAACAGTATACATACAAACATATCGCAGCGGAATTCTTTACAAATCCAGGACCTTGCCACGGTCTGACTACAGAATATACCGAACATTAGTCTAACAACCTTAACCATTTACATAACCTTCTTACAATCCTCTCACAACCTATACATTTTACTAACTCAATTGCCATACGAGTGTACATGCACAACTCGTAGGTCACACTTGATCCTTAACACTTGCGTCCTCTTCATACTCTTGCGACGGTCGCCTCCTGATGTACCTGTGTAGTAAAAACAGCCCCCAAAGGGGGTCAGCACGAGTGCTGGTACGATCCCCTCATGGCCCCCAAGCTAACGTGGCTACGACGACTAATTGTCGATAGCATGGAGGTTGATTATATGCACAACATAATAGTAATGCTGTAAAGAACAATCCAAATATGAACAATCAAAGTTCACACACAACGAACGACTTAAATGCGTTCCCTTAATTAGAGAGTTAGTCATTTAACTCCTTAAGTAATGTTCTCTCTTAATCTTAGTCCATCCTTATCTTACCTCAATCTGATTCTTATCTTAATCTTAGTAACAACCATCCTTTAATCAGGAGTGGATGTAGCTTATCTTAACCTTAATATTACAAACCATCCTTCAAATAGGAATGGTTGCAACTTATCTTAACCTCACCTTAATCTTAATCTTAATAATACAAATCATCCTTTAAAAAGGAATGATTGTAACTTAACTTAATCTTACCTTAATCTTAATCTTAATCTCAATCTTAATCTCTATATACAAACCTTTCCTGGAAGGGATTGGCCGTATCTAATTCGAACCTGGGATTTAGGTGATCCCACCGCACCATCTTAATGCCACCTACTCTGGACGGAAGTCCAGCGTAGCTGAGCCGGCAACCGGCCCTAGGCAACAAGTCCGAAGACAAGTCCTTAATCGGAGGTCGAATCTACTATAGATAACGACCCCCTTTCCTTAGCATGCATGACCGGAGATCGGTCCCGGGTTTCCTCACTCAAGTTCCAGTTAGTAGTTATCTCAAGACCCTGTTTGTTGGTTAACCTCTTTCGGTTCATATCGTCCCTCATTAGGGGGCGTTCCTTAGTCTCACTCAATTCCTTACTAAGCATTGGTTAGTAAGTTCTCACGGTATGTTGTGTTAGTTTTCAAACATCACACAACAATACAATATATAATATGTTCCGGTTGCATGCTTTATCTTGTTTAGTGAGCACACAAAACAAATAGCACACAAGCCGAGGGACACCTCGTTAGCAAGCAGGTCACAAGAAGAAACAACTGTACCGTTCACCGTTGGTCGTTTCGGTTGCTTACTCTCCTCCAGAGTCCAAATTCTCAAACCCTAAAACATTCACCAAATTGGGTGGTTAATTACTTTTAATTAACCTAGCTTACTTAATCACTAATGATTTCCAACTAAGTACCTCTAAGTCATTGTAGTTTAAGCTTAACCTCTTATGTTACTTACTTCTCATTTTACCTCACACTTATTCACACCTCCAATATCCTTAAAACTCCACTAAACAACTCTTAACAACCTTATAATAACATTCCCCAACAAGCCCCCTTCATTTACCTCTTGAAAAGCACACTTTCTTTGTATTTTTGCCTGGTCCGGGACATGGTCCGGACCTAAGGTCCCGGACCAATGTCTGTCCTCAGTCTCGGCCTTATTTTAGCTATGGTCCGGGACTTGGTACTTACCCAAGGTCCCGGACCAACCCCTGGGTACATTCTCGTCCTGATTTTAGTGCTGGTCCGGGACTTTATCCAAGGACTAAGTCCCGGACCACATCTTAAACTGTCAAATTTTACAGTTTTGAACCTCTTTCCACACTTGTTCTTTTGTCCAAACTTCTTCTAATCTTTTCCCATGTATTAACACATGTTCCAACACCATTTTAGCACTTAAAATCCTCCTACCTCATGGATCAACTCACCTCTAAATTCCTTGATCATTATTCAAGTTCTTACTAAACTCTTAACACTTATAACTTAATTCCTTACATTTCCAACATGTAAACTTTGTCTAAAACTTCAACTATCCAAAGTGTTTCTTCACAACTATCTCAAGTACTCCTCAAGCATCATCATGTACACCCATTTGCTTTACTCACACTTCTCAAAGCTATATGTACTCTAGCACATGCCTACAAGTCATTATACCTTATTTTCCTTCAAAGTTTGTACAAGTTTCCTAGATTCCTTCACTATGGTTTTGGTGCTTTAAATTAACCAGTTGGATCCCCTAGTCCCTCTTAGACATCTACACCTCTTTTACTCAACTTACACACCATTCTCATAATCATACACTCTATACATTCCTAGTCTTTACAATTTCTCTCACACCCTCACTCTACAAACAACTTCTCTACCACTTACACAAACTTCCCAAAACTCTTATTGTTTTACTCTCTAGTTCATAACTAATTCATCTCAGAACATTATACATCATTTCCTTAAAACTTATGCACAAGTCTTACATTCCTCATATTATGATTTTGGTGTGTTTAATACACTCACCAATCCTCTAATTCCTCCTAGACATCTCTAGGTCATTCTAAACCTCAAGAACTCCTTAGTTAACTCATTTCCACCCAATTTTCTTTTCATGCTCCCTAGTAAACCCTAGGGCATATTAGCTCACCACTACCACTTAAACACTTTGTTTTCTACTCAAATTTCGCCATAGCTTCCCTAGTATTTATCATGCCCAAATGCATTGTTTTCCTCATTCAACCAACTCACACACATCAAGTCCTTTCTCATCTTGTTTTCTCACCCAAATCAACTCATTCACAACAAACTCAATATATTGCAATAATCTTAAATTGCATAGCACTAAGGCTCTTAAATGACATGGCTCTTAGGCCCTTAAATGACTTAAACTTAAACACTGAATTTCCCACATATATAAGCTTTCAACCTGCAAATACACTCATCAATCTCATAGTAGTTATAATGCTCTTAAAATCCACCTTAACCTTATATTACTAACTCATTCTCATTAGCTCCTTAATCACAAGTTCATAAGCTTGTTTAAGTTCTTTTTCCTTAGGTTATATAACCCAATACACAATGTAAGCTCTAAGCCACATTGGTATTTATCTAAAACTCATTCCTTAATCTTAAACCACCATTAGGTAAGCATTTTACCTTGTTTTCTCAAGCTTATCTTAATCTCCTCCTTAGGCCTTCTTCTTGCATAGATCTCGGCCACCACTTAAATTCCCCTTGCCAATGTTCTAACCAATATTCAAGGACTCATATGAGTACTAAACAATGCACTAACCTCAAGGAATAAAAACCTAGGTTAGAAATGTGTTCTAAGGCATAAAAGTGGATGATTACCTTTGAAGTCTCAATGTAGACTTTGGCATTGAATGAAATAGGACATCCACTAGTCCTTGGTGAATAAATCAAGCTAGAACAAGGCATAAAAACAAGGCCCCATGAGTAGAAATTTTCGGCCATGTAGAAGAAATGGTGGAAACTTGATTTTTCTTACTATTCTTTACCTTAAGAGAATGGAGAAGCTAATGAGCTCTTCAAACTTGATTTCCTCCATCAATGGAGTTTTCTCATGGCACCAAAATGGAGCTTTGAAAGATTTGAAAAGAAAGATAGGTCTTGACCTAACTAAGAGAAATGTGTTTAGTTTTTGATTTGGAGCTGAACACTTAGTGATTGGAGTGGAAGGTGGGCATCCATGAATGAAGCTCTCTCCGGTTTGGAGCAAAAGAGAAGAAGAAAACCGTGTGGAGAAGAGAAATGAAGAGAGAGAAGAAGAAAAGGGGCTAAGGTAAGATATTTGCTTTAATAAAGCAAATAGTAACTTCTTTACTTATCTCTTCTTTTCCTTTCTCATTTGATGACTCATGTGGTGACTCCCCACATAAAAACCGGCCACCCTCTTAATATAAGGCTAACATGGTCTTTGTTGACCAATTAATTGACTTATATTGATTAAAACTTAAACTAGTCACTAAATAGTTACTATTCACTAATCAAGGCACATAATCGGGAAATTTTTGATTTCCCATTGATTTAGACCTCCTAATGTGATACTAATTAGTACACATGTTGATTAAAGAGTAATGATGGACATTTAGCCACTCAAAACTCAATTCTAAGACAATTTCTCAAAAATGTGCTTTAAGACTTCTTAAAGCACATTTTGTGTTTTAACTTGTTTTCAAGCTTGGTTTTCTTTGCTAACTGATTTAAAATGACCATTAGGATATTACTATGGTCTTATCATGATATTTAGGTACTCACCCAAGTCTCTCCAAGCTTAGAGCACGTTTTTGCCCTGATTGCCTTTAAGGCACTTTCTTGTGTTTTCCTTGGTTTAAATTGTCTACCAATCTTCCTAAGGCATATTTTAGCCCTACTACATCCTAATTTGATGTTCACTTAGCATACTTAGGTTTGGGGTATTTCAGCCGTGGTTAGAACGTTCCCATGGTTTGGGTCGTTAAATCCGAATACCGATCTCTTATGTGATCCTAGAGTCGGTTAGTTAAGTTTAACACATATTTGAGGTTAAATGGTATCGGAACTAAACACGCCACATAAAAGAATTACTGTAAACTCATTATATGTTTTTATCTTATAACGTGGCAAACATACAGAGAAAAACACATTGGCATACAAGCCGGTGTAATCCGGTAGGACACAGGTTGCAAGAAAACCATACTTTGGTCCTTGCTGCGAATGTGACCAGCCAAACGTGGTCCCTAAACATAATTAATAGTATCGGTTAATTTACCGTATTTGACTTCAAATTTTACTAAGTGGTTATATACCCACATGACATGTTTTACAACTGAGCTCACATCCAATTGCTCTCATTATACCCACTAGGGTTACTACATAAGTCATATTCTTTTCCGTTTTTTTTTTAAATTTTGGATCCGACCGACCCACCGACCGACCGAACCAACCGGGTCGGTCCATTCCAGTAACTCTCGAGTTTTCAAAATTCCACTTCAACCGACCCAAGTCCGACCCAAGTCCATTGGGTCAGTCCCTTCCAGAAATGTTTCCGTCTTTTAAAACTTACCCGACCGACCCATGTCCGACCCAAATCCCTTGGGTCAGACCATTCCAGAACCATTTACGGGTGACTTAACAAAGGCCGACTGACCCATCCAGGGTCGGTCCCCTAGGTCGGTCGACACCAGAACATGCCCAAAAATTGTCAAATCTTCTCCAAACTTTTCCTCAAGCCTCCTAATGTGTTCTAACATTATTTGGAACCCTTAGATCCCCATATAACATCCATAAAACTCATCTTCTAACTTACTTCTAACTCCTTAAACACTTACTCATTTTCTCACAAAATACCTAACACTTGTTGTGTTTTTCCTTAAGTTTCCAAGTGTTGTTTCATACCTATGATAACAACTATCCCAAAATGCATTCTCATCACTCTTTCAACTACTCCAAAGCATTATTTATCATCCACATTCCCTTTATACAAACTTCTTGACATTTCTCCTCAAGTTCACACTTAAACCTTCTCAAGGTATTATACTTCCTTTATTTACCAAAATTTGCACAAGACTTAGCACTTCACATAACATAACCTTGGTGTGTTTAAAACACCCATTTGATCTCTAAATCGTCCAAGACTATGCCCAAGGCATCTTAACACTTAAGAGCATCTTAATTCACTTTCTTTCACCTTCTTAACACTTAACAATTCCTAGTACAATCTAGGTCATAAAATCCCATTAGAACACGTAAAGACTCTTGTTTTCCAACTAAATTATTGCCATAGCTTCCCTTGTACCACCTTACACCAGAACATATAGTTTTTCACTTTGATACAACCCAAGAACACTCAATGTCTCAGTACACATCCTTTAACCATCAAAGACATATACCTTCACAAGAAACATTCTTTACACACAACTAAACCTTTAAACTACACTACATCACAATATAGTGCATAACTTAAATTGCTTGGCACTTAGGCCCTTAAATAACATGGATTTTAGGCCCTTAAATTGCATAAACCATAAACACTGAATTTCCCACATTATATTTGCCTTTGACCTGCAATTACACCTAACAATACATATGCCTTTAACAACCTCCTTATGAGTACTTTACTAGCTCATTTGCCATTGGCTCCTTAGGTATTTTATTAAGCAATACAAGCTCATTTTTCCTTAGACATTAAATTACATTAGGTTAGCACATTTACCTCTTTTCTTCAAGATTTTTACTTGAACACTCTTGTTCTTCCTTGTTTGGAAATCGGCAAGAGGACTTGGTTACTTGTCAATGTTCTAATCAATACACAAATAAAGCCAATGAGCATTTAAGCTTCATGCTTAAACTCTTTTAGAAACCCTAGGTTATATATATTGTCTTAAAACATAACAATGAATGTTTTACCTTGGAATTGGAAGAGAACTTGAGTAAGTAACAAGAGAGGACTCTCCTTGTCCACTGAAGTTTGAAATGAGGCTATGAAAGATCAAAAGAACACACCATCAATGGGTGATTCTCGGTCATATATTAAAACAAGGGGAAATGAAGTTTCTCTTTGGTTTTCCTTGCCTTGAAGCAAAGGAGAATGACAAGGCATGAAAATATGAGCTCAAGCTCCTTCAATGGTGAATCTCCATGGCACCGAAATGGAGCTTTTGAAATTTTGAAAAGATAGGATGAAAGGCCTTGACTCAACTAAGACAAATATGTGCTTAGTTTTTGATTTAGAGCGTGGAGTTGGATTTGGCAAGGAAATGAAGATGGAGAAGAGAGGTTGCTGTAGCAAAAACGAATTGGAGCTGGGAGGAGGAAGAAGAACACGGTGGGAACAAAGAAGAATGAGGAAAAGTAAGGTGAGAGGTAAAATAAAGAGGTATTTTATGTTATAAAGCAAATAGTGCTTTTACTTTAGTTCCCTCCTCTTTATTTGCTTGGCTGTCAATGGGGATGACTCACCTTGTCTAAACCATGCCCCCTTTAGTTAGGAAGATATTTTATGGCTTTGTTGACCATTAGTTGACTTATGTTGACTTATAACTTAAACTAGCACTATTTGGGCACTATTCACAAATTAAGGCACATATTTGTGAAATTTTTGATTTCCTGTAACACCCCAACCACCACCGTACACATAACATCAAACTGCAGCGGAAATCTCAACTCATCACATCACTTAGCTCAATGGTGTTACACGCCGTTAACCACCCACGTGGCTAACAAGGCTTATACATTTACATTGTATCGGTCTGATGGACTAGATTCCCGAGCAACTACAAAATACAATCCTTATTCCATTTCCACAATTATTATACACATACATTCCCACTGTACCGAGTATTTACAACTAATGCCGATAACAATTTCGGTCTTACTACGCCTACAATGCATACGCCATTTAAATGGCTACCCACGTACATTCAGCTACCCCGTCCTATTCTCGAACGGCTTCCAGCTCCTTGTACCTGAAATAGAAAAAGGAAGAAAAGGGTGGCCCCCAAGGGGCTCAGCACCTTTGCTGGTATGGTAATCCCGCAGCCCGCATGCTACCGGGCCACGCACAACTAATTGTCGTCTTAGCATGCGGTTGATTATATTTAAATCATGCCTGTAAACCATAAACACACAAAACATTGCATACACCCAACAATAGGGCTCAACAAACATCCAACACATCCACACCTAACAAATCACTCAATGTTTCCTTTAACCCTAGAGCGGCTCTCCTCTAACCGGAGCTACTTCCTTAATAGACGACACTTACCCATTAATCGGGTTATCCTTAAACGCCTCTTATTATAAACCGGAATTCGTATCCATAATCCATAGTAAACAGCACATAACACCACAAGTACGGTTCTCATTAGGAACCTCCCACCATAGTTAATACACACAGTGAGCCTAGAGATTGTTGCCAACCTCATGCTAAGCTCGTTACATATCCCGTTACCGTCCTGTTATTTGAACGGTTAACTTAACCCCAAGGTGTGTCGGATATAGTAATCCCAAGTACACCGAAACAACATTTGTATGCCCTTGTGGCCCGACGTGAGTCAGTAAACTAGCTTTGGATAAGCTAAGGGAAGGTTGAAACCAAATTGGAATACAACCCATACATACACCAAGAGAGTCGAACCGGATATGACATCGACTCCCGTCCTCACACGCGTGGCCGGAACATGACCGGACTCCTCACCCTCCATTAGTACATATATACTTATAAATAAGTAGTTAGAGATCCATTATGGAGCCTACCACATCCACACACCATACGGTATCATAACCGAGTTAAGCACACAAGGGAGGTTCACACACTTGCATACAACAACAATATCCAACTAACTCACACATAGCCGTGGTTAGAACGTTCCCAAGGTTTGGGTCGTTAACTCCGAATACCGATCTCTCACGTGTTCCTAGTTCTAGTTAGCTAAGGTTTAACACTTATTTGAGGTTAGACGGTATCGGAGACCAGATGCGCCACATAAATGAATTACTATAAACTCATTACATGTTTTAAACTTACAAGGTGGCAAACACTCAGAAAAACACATTGGCATACAAGCCGGTGTAACCCGGTAGGACACAGGTTGCAAGAAAACCATACCTGTCACCGGAGTCCACTTTACCATGTCCACTTACGTTCCTCGAACGATTCTCAAACAACTGGTACATTAAAGTTACCTTCATTAACATTGGGGTAATATGTTTGTGTAACGTCAAATGACCATGGTTTAACCCCGTTAACTAGTTAAATATCTTTACATTTTTAACTTGTTTCACTCTTTCATTTTACCTTCACTTTTTCCCCACCAAAATGTCATTATAACTCACTTAACATCTCCTAAACAACCTCACAACATCATTATCCATCAATCCCCATCATTAGACATCATTTTCCAACCTTAAACAACATTTTTAGAGTGGTCCGGGACTTGGTCCTTACCTTATGTCCCGGACCAACACTTACGGAGACTCTCGGCCATTTTTAATAGGGTGGTCCGGGACCTTGTACTCACCCCAAGTCCCGGACCAAAGCACTTGTGAACTCTCGGGTGGAAAAACTACCCTGGTCCGAGACCTTGTACCAATCCCAAGTCCCGGACCAATATGTTCTGCAATTCTCGACCTCTTTTACATGCACGGTCCGGGACATCTTCCAAAACCTAAGTCCCGGACCACTGTAACAGATTCACAATTTTGACAATTTCAAGCCTTGTTTCATCCATTCTCTTCGTCCATTGATTACCCAAACTTCATACATGAACTTAGGCATATTCTAATACCAAAATATCTCTTTGATTCACCTTAAAACATTAACCAACTTGTTACCCAATTTTCTTACAAAAATCTCTTTACACTTGTAACATTTTCCATTTGGTTTTCTATGTGGTGTTTCACCTATAATGACCTCTATACTAAAACGTTTCCTCACCATCATAACATCATCTCCCAAGCATCTTCTCTTACTAACCAAATCTTCTTTTTCACAACTTCCTAAAGTTCCTTTCTCACAACCTTACCCAAACATCATTCTCTCCTTATTCATCAACATTACCTAAACCTTAAACAAACTTCTCCAAGACTTTGACACACCCTAGAAACACTCATTTGATTTCTAGAACTTCCAAGATAATGCCTAAATCCTTGTAGCACCTTAGAACACCTTAATGCACGTTTTCTTCCTTAGTGAAACATTTACTCATTCCTAACAATTCCTAGTTCACCCAAGTTCATTCAAGCACTTAAAACTCCTTATACATTTTACAAATTTTGCCATGGGTTCTCTTAGCACATCATCATTCCAAAGCTCATAGTTTTCACCATTAAACACTCAAGAACACCTAAATCCATCAAGAACACCATCACACACAAGACTTCACCAAATTTACACTACATCAGAATATAGTGCACAATTTAAATTGCTTGGCACTTAGGCCCTTAAATAACATGGCTCTTAGGCCCTTAAATTGCATAAACCATAAACACTGAATTTCCCACATAAATAATGCCTTTGACCTGCAAATACACTCAACATTACATATGTCCTTTTACTAGTCTCCTTGAGAACTTTTCACTAAGTCCTTTACCATTAGCTCCTTAAGTAGTTTTAACAAGCATTATAAGCTCATTTCTCCTAAGGCATTAAACCACATTGAGATATCATATTTACCTCTTTTCCACCCAAACTTCTTTCTTGTTTCCTTACAAAACCGGTAAAGTATTTGATTCCTTGTCAACTACTACACAATATACAAACATTGAAATGAGTATACAAGCTTTAAGCTTCATCTCATTGTAAACCCTAGGTTTACATTGTTTCAAAACATTAATGTAGTTGTTTTACCTTGATCTTTGAAGAGAGTTTGAATATCTATGAAGAGAGGACTCCACCTAGTCCATGAAAGATTCAAATGGAGCTAGAACAAAGCAACACAATGAGCACCATTAATGGTGATTTTCGGACATCACACAAACATGAAGGAAATGTCATTTTTCTTTGAGTTTCCTTACCTTGAAGCAAAGGAGAACAATAATATGTGAAAAGGTGAGCTCAAGCTCCTCCCATGGAGATTCCTCTTGGCACCGAAATGGAGCTCTTGGAATTTTGAAAGGATAGAATTGAAGAGCTTGATGAGACAAAGAGAATGGTGGTGTTTGTTTTTGATTTGGTTAAGTGAGCTAGGTTTTACAAGTGGTCAAAGATGGAGTCTTGGTGGTACTATTGCAAATCGTAGAAGAGCAGCAAGAAGAGAGGTAGAAGAGATTGGATACGTGGGAAATGAAGAAGGAAATGAGAGAATGAGATAAGTTTTGCTTTTTTGGAAGATATTTGTACTTAAAAAGCAAATAGTACTTAAGTTAGTCATTCTTTATTTCCTTAGCATGCTAACAAGGGTGGTGAGTCACCACACCTTAAAAACCGGCCCCCAATAGTACCTAGGGGTATTTTAGACTTTATTAATCAATTGTCTCACTTATAATAACATATGTTACAAAATAGCTTATTATAGTCACTATTCATAAAACAAGGCACATAGAAGTGAAATTTTTGATTTCCTATTGATACAGACTTCCAAATGTGATACTATATAGTACACACACTTATTAAAGAGTAATGATGGACATCTAGCCACTCAAAACTCATTTACAAGACAATTTTTCAAAAACGTGCTTCAAGACTCCTTAAAGCACTTTTTGTGTTTTAACTTGTTTTCAAGCTTGGTTTTCTTTGGTAATTGGTTTAATATGTTCATTAACATATTTATAAGGTGTAGGTATGACCATTAGGTCTTATACAAATTTATCCCAAGCTAAGAGCACATTTTAGCCCATATTGACCTTAAGGTATTTATTTATGTTTTCTCTGGTTTCATTGTCTACCAAGGTTTCCTAAGGACTTAATTAGCCTTATAAAATCATAATTAAATATTATCAAATCTTGGTAGGCTCTTTGGGTCCTAACCAAGTTCACTCCAAGCTTAGAGCATGTTTTTGCTCAAACCCTGTCTTAGTGTTTTATTGTGTTTTTACTATGGTTTAAACTATACACTGATGTTCCTAAGGCACCTTTTAGCCTTCAGATACCATATTTAAACATTTAAACAACATACCAAGATTTGGGGTATTTCAATCTACCCCCCTTAAAAGAACTTCGTCCTCGAAGTTCACATTTCCACGCATCATTGGATTAGAATACGGGAATTACTTCCGAAATTAACTTCCATTACCAAACACTCTTTACATCCAACCTCGGACTTGACGGTCCGGGCAACCTATCCACATCCATACATAACCACCTCGTAACATTCTTACATGATTACCTCGGACTCAATGGTCCGGGTACCTTAGCAGTATTGTACTTACATAACAACCCTTAGACTCTCAGGTCTGGGTAACATAACACTTTTGGAACCCAACTACATTAGGACTCAAGGTCTAAAATAATATTTATCACTCATACCACACAACATGTCTTAGCATGTATAACAAACAGAAATACCTTTTCCATCTCTTCATGGGCTCCAATCCCATGTTGAGTACATATACACTGTGACCCCGCAGAACCCGGTCGCGATGGACACCTTCTGGTCCCCGTTTCTTTGGGAGGTCAAAATAATCACATACATTTTTAAAATATACTTCTCATGTCACCGGTCCGAAGACAAAGGCTCATAAGTCCTCAGCTCGTGAGCAAGTACTACAAAAATATTCCTTACTAGGTTAAGTATGTAAGAGAATCCTTTATTCAAAATATGAATCGACCGTTTTGGAAATATCAATTGAAAATCCTTTTTGAAAACGTAACACAACTCCAAGTCCAATTTATGCTCTTTGTATCTTTCTTAACATGGTTATTTGTGACCACTTAAAGGGAGCTTCAAGAGTCATCCAACCCTGATGTGATCAGCATCAGTGTTGAACTATCTTTCCACCCCAATTTGTGTTCGGCTTCCCTTGATCTCATGATAATCAAGTTTCACCTCCCACTTCATTTGCAACCAACAACTAATTCAAGCATATCCCATTTTCTATCTTTAAATCCTTATAGTCATAATCATTACATCTCCAAGGGATAGAACTCCGTCTATCAATCATCACCCAAATCCAACTTAATTCAAGTTACCTAGGGAATTTAATTCTCACTAGGTTCTATGTCGGTCTCATACCCCTTCATAAATCACAACACTGTATATATATTCATATTTTTTATCAAAATACAATACATGGTTTACATTTATGCACCGTCGGGGTTTTAGTTCCCCGGGAGTTTCTTTACTCCCTTCCACTTGTACTCTCACACACCACTGTTAACAAAATAAACACACTTCCCACAATGGTATTCGCATCTTCTGTGCGCAATTACCACAATTTAACCATAAATGAATGCGTATGTTTGTATAACACACGCGCCA
The DNA here is from genome assembly GCA_023374045.1 of Limonium bicolor. NCBI lineage: Eukaryota > Viridiplantae > Streptophyta > Magnoliopsida > Caryophyllales > Plumbaginaceae > Limonium > Limonium bicolor. The sequence continues at coordinate 251,426,981 of CM041779.1, forward strand.
ACCATCATAACAAATTATTTTTGTGCAATGCACAACATAGTTCACGTACACTTGTACGGTAAAACACACTAAGCGGCTTTGCGCTCTACCCCCCTCAAGAGGGATTACGCCCACGTAATCAATCACTAAACATTGGTTTAAAATGTTCTGCCGTCGTGAAGTACTTTAACTTCCCCGTGGTCTGCTATACAATGTGTTCTGGTTAGAGGATCTTAACCATATTAGCGGTTTTGTCCCTAGACCAAGAATTCTCTTTGGAGTTTATCTAACTCATAACCGATTTCGGTCCTGGCCTGTGAGGCTTCTAGGCATTGCTAACTAGCCATTCATCCATATTCACAATGTATATTCGGTATCTGATGCATGGGCTCACTGGCCTCTGTTGCGCAACTCTGATAATTATAGGGCTAGTTTGCCCCATTCGTTACTGTTACTGTATTGTACATCTCCAATGTATTACCCTTATCTTGGTAATAATGGTTTCTCAACCGACGCATGGTATCTCTTACCCTGAGCGAATTCGGTGAGTTTCAACACTTCCCATCCACTTCTCCAATAACTTACTGCGTAAACTGCTATGTATTTCACAATGATTGACTTGCTTCTACCGACTTACAGTCGGTTGTGATTGAGCTACTACCTAATGTGTAGTGCTCTCTCGGTTATTTCCCACACCTGGGTATATTTCATACCGACATTTGGTATTTAGTGCCACTGTTATCACTTATTCTTAATCATACCTCCACATTTGGTTTCGTACAAGTACTCTTCCATTGGTATGACCTTGCATTTCTTATGCATTGATCATTATAGTATTATAGGTTTCTTCCTACATCCACCACAATTAACATTTCCCAAATCCTAGCTATCCCACTTGATCATTACTGCGCAAGTGCAATACCAAAACACTCAGTCATACAGAGTGCAGAGGCGTAAACTCTTGACAGTAAATCTCTTATGCGATTGCAATAGGAGTTTACACTGTGTTTACTGGAATTCTTATCACATAACACTTGCTTCCGGCTTACTACTCGGTTCCTTTGCTATCACTTACTGTTGTACCTCCACTGGGGTTAACTCATAACTCTGCTCACTCACCATTTTATCATCTAACAATACTCATACAACGGTCGCTTATTGCGCACCGTATCCTTACTCATTATACAACATCAACTTATACTGCATCCGCTATTATATTAGCTTCCGCTATTACACTGGGTTTATCTGGCCACTTATTTGGCTGATTTTTGAATATACTATTTTTTTTTAGGCTTTATGTTCCTTAAGCGTTGTTCGCTGCACATTCAGCATCACACACCTGTGGTGGTTGCTATCAGACTTATCACTCTTCCTGTCTACACAACTGGTACAAACATTTCCTTTCGTTTTAGTCTCATTCAAATCACTCCTGGGTAACAACAATATGGTTAATCCCTGACATATCTCTTGAACTTGGTTCACCTAACTACCGCTCCTGCGGTTTCACAATATCGAGAGGTATCCCCACTCTTAATGCAGTGGTTCGTTCTCCGCTCTATTTCCTTGTGTAACATATACTTCTGCAACCGATCACATTTACATAACACAAGTTGTTATGGCTTATAAGCCTTACGGTCACGATTCCTTCCAAGTTGTCTCTTTGGCAACTTAGGGTCTTACTGTTAAGTAGGTTATCTTCAGCGTTTAATCCGAGTATTTGTTTCAACTCTTGCGTTTCAATTATATTGCTTCATCCAACAATGTTTAATCCAAATACCCCTCAAGGATTGCTCCTGGGTGTTATTAAAATATGCCATTACATTTGCCTTGCACTTATTGGTATATTCCGTTAGCCACGCCGCTTGCGTTCTTAACTGGCTTTTTATCTCCTTCTGTGAAGATCAACATTTCCTGGTAATTTAGGTACTCATTCTGGGAGTTTCATCCCGTTCATTGCACTCTAATGCGTCCACATCAGGCATCTGCCTTGCCATGCATAGGCTGGGTCTCCGTTCCAGCTATCATGTTTTTCCCTGAGGATCCTTAAGACATATACGACGTCTTTACATTACAGTTAGTGCACTTCGCACCTCCTGACTCTTAACCATTTCCTTGAAAAGAATTCACTAATCCTTTTAGTCTCATTAACTTAACTGAGTTCCTTAACTTCAACCATTCATGGTATTCCTTAGCTCTTGTTTGATTTTTACTGCGGACCGTAGTATGGAGTCGACTACTTCCCGTGTTTCGGACTCTACTCGTATACATATATGGGGTATCATACTGATACATTGCTACTTACCCAACTAACCTATAAGTAGGTCTGTTAGGCCCACATGCTCCTATCGGAGTGCGGTCATCCCACAACACAGTTGGTACACTCGTAGTGTCCGTCACACGCCTAGGCGAAGTATTCTGTTGTCAACTCCCTTGTATTGTCCCGCGACAATATATATTCTGTGCTTCCCGAACTTAATCAAGGGAAAGTCTATCAACCGTTGTATCATTACAAACTCCTTCCATTCCCTCGGGTTACTACCCTTGGGTCTACCGGTTCCCGTCCGGTTGCTCGAAAGTAAACTGGTGTAACTTACCTACTTGTGGCGCTGAGGCCGCTATAGGTCCACTGGTTTAGTTTAAAAGAGGTTTGAAACAAAATGGGTTTGAAAGAAAATTTGGTTTTGAAAGAAAAGAGTTCGAAATAAATCTGAGTTTGAAAGAAAAATTCTCATGGTTTCACAACATCTTCTTGCCTTAACCAAGTCTAGCTTCTTGCTGACTGGTGTATTCCCATTTATAAAGGTTAGGCTGTTAAGCCCTCCCACAGTTATTGAAATACCCCAAACCTTGATATGTGGTTTAAATATTAAACTATGATATGTAAAGGCTAAAAAGTGCCTTAGAGACATCAATGAACCATTTAAACCATGGTGAAACACAATAAAACACTAAGACACGGTTTGAGCAAAAACATGCTCTAAGCTATGAGTGAACTTGGTTAGGACCCAAAGAGCTTACAAAGACTAAATAATATTCAATTGTGATTCAATAAGGCTAATTAAGTCCTCAGGAAATCTTGGTAGATAATAAAACCAAACAAGACACAAGAAAATACCTTATAGTCAATAAGAGCAAAAATGTGCTCTAAGCTTGGGATAAATGTGTATAAGACCTAATGGTCATACCTATACCTTATTTATATGTTAATGAACATATTAAATCAATTACCAAAGAAAACCAAGCTCGAAAACAAGTTAAAACACAAAAAGTGCTTTAAGGAGTCTTAAAGCACGTTTTTGAAAAATTGTCTTGTAACTGAGTTTTGAATGGCTAAATGTCCATCATTACTCTTTAATTAACATGTGTACTATATAGTATCACATTTGGGTGGCTATATCAATGGGAAATCAAAAATTTCACTTCTATATGCCTTGTTTTTGTGAATAGTGATTTTTATAAGCTAGTTGTAACATATGTTGTTATAAGTAATTAAATTGACCAACAAAGACTATAATACCCTTAATGATATAGAGGGGGCCGGTTTTTGTAGTAATGTGTCACCAAACATGTTAACTTGTTAAGTAAATAAAGGTGACTCATAGGTTACTATTTGCTTTAAGTAATAAATATCTTTAAAAGCAAAACCAATCTCATTTCTCCCTTCATCCTTCATTTCACACGGCTTCTAAGCCTTCTTCTACCTCTCTTCTTTCTGTTCTCACGGTAATGCTACAGCAACAGCACCAAATGCCATCTTCCATTGCCAATATTTCTTAGCTCACTTAACCAAATCGAAAACAAACACCACCATTCTATTCCTCTCATCAAGCTCTTCATTTCTATCTTCTCAAAACTTCAAGAGCCCCATTTCGGTGCCAGGGAGTTCCACCATTGAAGGAGCTTGAGCTTGTCTTTCCACATATTATTGATATCCTTTGCTTCTAGGTAAGGAATCTCAAAGAAAAATCAAGTTTCCTCCATGTTTTGTCATTGACCGAAAATACTCATTGATGGAGCTCTTTGTGTTGCTTTGTTCTAGCTCCATTTGAATATTTCAAGGACTAGGTGGAGTCCTCTCTTCATAGATATTCAAACTCCCTTCAAAGATCAAGGTAAAACAACTACAATAATGTTTTTTAAATAATGTAAACCTAGGGTTTACAATGAGATGAAGCATAAAGCTTATATACTCATTTCAATGTTGGTATATTGTTTAATAGTTGACAAGGAGATAAATGCCTTACCGGTTTTAAGAGGAAACAAGAAAGAAGTTTGAGTGTAAAAGAGGTAAATATGCTATCTCAATGTGGTTTAATGCTTTAGGAGAAATAAGCTTATAATGCTTGTTAAAATGATCTAAGGAGCCAAAGGTGAATGACCTAGTGAAATGCTCTCAAGGAGTTTATTAAGGGCATATGTATTGTTGGGTGTATTTACAGGTCAAAGGCATTATTTATGTGGGAAATTCAGTGTTTAAGGTTTATGCAATTTAAGGGCCTTAGAGCCATGTTATTTAAGGGCCTAAGTGTCAAGCAATTTAAGTTATGCACTATATTGTGATGTAGTGCTAAATGTATAAAGTTTGTGTATAAAAATGTGTTTGATGGATTTTAGGTGTTCTTGAATGAAATAAGGTAAAAACCTAAGTGTTTGGATGTGAGTGTATACAAGAGAAGCTATGGCAAAATTTGGAAAATGTGTAAGAAGTTCTAAGTGTTTTAAGTAAGTTTTGGTGAACTAGGAAGTGTAAAAGGTGAACAAATGTTTTACTTGGGAGGAAAACATGTATTAAGGTGATTTAGAGTGGTGCAAGGATTTAGGCGTTATCTTGGAAGTTCTAGGAATTCAATGTGTGTTTTGAGAATGTATTTAAGTCTTGGAGAAGTTTGTTTAAGGCTTAGGTAATGTTGATATCCAAGGAATAAGTGATGTTTAAGAAGTTGTGAAAAGGAGATTTAGTTAGTAAGAAAAGAAGTTGAGAGATGATGTTAAGGTGTAGAGGAAACACCTTGGTGTAGTGGTCATTATTGGTGAAATACCACTTAGAAATCTTAAGGAGAAGACATTCCAAGTGCTAGGAATTTAGTAAGGAATTTGTGAATGATAAAATGGTTTTGGTGTGTGATTTAAAGAGTTTAGTACATGGCTAAAGGTGTGTTTGAAGTACCCAAATGAGGTTAGGTGGTACTAGGATATATGGGGTGAAGTTTGGAGTTGAATGAGAAAAGGAAAACAAGGGTCTGGGGCAGACCGAACTTGCGACCGAACTTGCAAGTTCGGTCGAGCCCAGTTTACCCTGCGAGAATTGGCTTCTGGAATGGACCGACCTTGGGGACCGGACTTGCAAGGTCGGTCGGGCTTGTATTTTGTGTACGGATTAAGTTTCTGGAACCGACCGAACATAGGACCGGACTTGGCAAGTTCGGTTGGGCTAAATTTCCAAAGGGAAGAAACTCTCGAGAATAGACCGAACATGCGACCGAACTTACAAGGTCGGTCGGAGTAGAAAATTTTGACGGAAATGTGTTCTGGAATGGACCGAACTTGGACAAGTTCGGTCGGTAAGGTCGGTCGGACCAAAAATGTTGTTTAAGGTTATGAAATGATATGTAATGATGGGGATTGATTAGTAATGATGTTATAAAGCTGTTAAGGACATGTTAGGTGAGTTTTAATGACAATTAAGTGGGTGAAAAGTTGTATCAAAATGTAAAAGTAAAACAAGTTAAAATGTAAAGTTATGTAACTAAGTTAACGGGGAAAGTTATAAGCATTAGACATTAAATAATCAAGCAACCCCGATGTTAATAAAAACACATGTGATGTTAACAGTTGTTCGAGAATTGCTCGAGGAACATAAGTGGACGTGGTAAAGTGGACTCCGGTGATAGGTATGGTTTTCTTGCAACCTGTGTCCTACCGGATTACACCGGCTTGTATGCCAATGTGCTTTCTGTATGTTTGCCACGTTATAAGATAAATCATGAAACGAGTTTACAGTCGTTATTGTTGTTGTATGTTTACGTGCCGATACCGGTAACCTCGAATGCGCTTGAAGGGCTAGTTAACCACTATTAGGTAAACATAGGAGAACGGTATCCGGTAATAACGTTTCCGACCTAAGGAACGTTCTAACCACGGCTATGCGTGAGTTAGTTGTGTGATGTTGCTGTAAGTGTATGACCCTCCTTTGCGTGATTAACTCTGTTGTAATACTGTATTGTGTGATGATGTGATAGGTTCCACAGCGGAGTCTTTAACTGTGAATATTTATATATTATGGGGGGGGTGAGGAATCCGGTTGTTCCGGTCGCGCGTTGTTTGGGAGTTGTTGTATACAGTTTCTTCAGCTTCCTCTCTGTTGATTGTCTTCCTTCATTGGTCTTCGATCACCCCTGAGCTTAACCAAGGCTCTTGACTCACGTCTGTTGGGGATTATGTATGTTGTGTTCGGGTCACTAAACCCGATCCATCTTTATGTTAAGTTATTTGTTCGCCTAACAGAACGGTAACGAGTTATGTAAACGAGCTTAGCATGAGTTTGACAGCATCCTCTAGGCTCTCCCAGTGAACTAACTATGTTTGGGTCGGTTCCTAAGAGAACCATTCCCGTTATGTTATGTATTTTGTTGTGATGCAATATCTATTGCGGTGTTATGTTGAGCACGTTGAAACGTGCAAAGTGTTGTTGTGTGATGTTATGTAGTGTATGTTATATGTTGTAAAATGTGGAGTATGTGGATCATGGATATGAATCCCAGTGTGTGATAAGAGGCGTTTAAGGATAACCCGATTTAAGGGTAAGTGTCGTCTATTAAGGAAGTAGCTCCATTAGAGGAGGAACACTCTAGGGATAATGAATACCATGAGTGACTTATTAAGTAAGGATATATTATCCGTTTGTTGAGCCCGTTGAGGCGAAATGATTATGTGTTGTGTGTTTACAGTTGCATGCATGATTTAAGTATAATTAATCGCATGCTAAGACGACAATTAGTTGTGCGTGGCCCGGTAGCATGTGGGCTGCGGGATTACCATACCAGCAAAGGTGCTGAGCCCCTTGGGGGCCACCCTTTCTCTTCTTTTCCTATTTCAGGTACAAAGAGCTGGAGCCGTTCGAGAGTAGGAAGGGGTAGTCGTTGTACATGGGTAATCATTTAAGTGTATGTATACAGTAAGTGTAGTAAGACCGAAATTGTTGTCGGCAACAGTTTATAAATACTCGGTATAGTTGAAAGGTGTACGTTGTTGTTGTTGTTAATGGAAAGGGATAGTAATGTGTAGTCGCTCGGGAATTTAGCCCATCAGACCGGTACAATGTGTATGTATTAGCCTTGTTAGCCACGTGGGTGGCTAACGGCGTGTAACACCAACGAGTTAAGTAATGTGATGAGGTTGTTTTTCCGCTGCAGTTTATTGTAAGTGTGTTAATGTTGGAAGGGGTGTTACAAAAAGTGGTATGGGAGCGAAGTATCGCTCTGATGACTGAATTACCGAGCTTAGGAAGTACCGAGTTAGGATTTAAGTACTTTGGGTTAAGGGTTGAGTGATAGTGTGAGAGATACGCTAGATAGGAACTACCAGTGACTACTGGAAACCTACTATATCCTTCCCGCCCTCCACAATCCCTGTTTTATAACTTGGGAAACAACGCCAGAGAGATGAAAGTCCTCTCATACTCGGGAATACCCGATCTGGCTGTTATTGAATACCTCTAAGGGTACAGAGAACTTGTCATACGGTAGATCCTGAAAACTGGGAATCCCGGAGACGGTTTCCATCTGAACAACGTTAACCGCATTTAATAGCGAAGAATGAAGGATTTTGTGTATAATAGAATAGAATTTCCGGCAACCTGGGTCGACATGCAGAGCAGTCGAGAATAACCAGCTTGCAACGCACCAACCGTGCAACAGGCAAGAAGTGGATTAATAAAACCCCGAGACAAGTGTCTACGGAACCACAGTTGTTAAATAATACACCAACGGTATACCGACCGACAAGGGAACTACAACGTAGTGCCCAAATAAGAGACAAGTGTCAGCAACCACGAAAAATACGTGGAACGGGCTACAAAGAGGAAACAATACTAAGAAAAGGGGTCTCCCAGAATGGGAAACACCCTAGTTGATGACCGTCATGTGAAGACAGTGAGAAGTCACCTAGAGGAGTTGTTATCAAGACAGTAAGATCAGTGAGGGCCAACAAGGCCACTGATGACAGTGCGGGTAAAAACAATACCACAACCGGTATGTGTTAAACCAATAGCCAGTTAGCATGGCGCACTTGCTATAGCAAGTGCTGCTATAACAGGGCTGTTCGAGAAATGTATAACCACTACAAGTACTTAGTAAAGTACCATGAAGTTAAACGGGATCATTATGACCATGGAAGGGCTTGGTAGCCTAACCTCTGTAATTGTAAGTACACCAGTCAGCAAGAAGCTAGACTTGGTTAAGGTAAGAAGATGTTGTGAAACCATGAAAATTTTCTTTCAAACTCATATTTGCTCAAACCTTTTCTTTTCAAAACCAGATTTTCTTTCAGACCAACACTTCTTTCAAACCTTCTTTTAAACCAAACCAGTAAAACCAAGGGCAGTTGATAAAGATACAACAGTGGATAAACTTTCCCTCGATTAAGTTCGGGAAGCAAGGAATGAATATTGTCACGGGACAATATAAGGGAGTTGACAACAGAATACTTCACCTAGGCATGTGACGAATACTACGAGTGTACCAACTGAATTGTGGGACGACCGCACTCCGATAGGAGCTTGTGGGCCTGACAGACCTACTTATGGGTTAGTCGGGTAAGTAGCAATGTATAAGTATGGTACCCCACATATGTATACGAGTGGAGTCCGAAACACGGGAAGTAGTCGACTCTGTTCTACGGTCAGCAGTATAAATCAAATAAGAACTAGGGATTACCAGGAATAGTTGAAACTAAGGAACCCAGTTAAGTTAACGAGACTAAAGGAATTAGTGAATTCCTTCCAAGGAAATGTTTAAGAGTCAGGGGGTGTGAAGTACACTAACTGAAATGTAAAGACATCGTATATGTCCTAAGGATCCTCAGGGATGAACATAATAGCTGGAACAGAGACCTAGCCTGTGCATGGCAAGGCAGATGCCCAATGTGGGCACATTAGTGTGCAATGAACGGGATGAAACTCCCAGAATGAGTACCTACACTATCAGGAAATGTTGATCTTCACAGAAGAAGATAGTGATAATAACCAGTTAAGAACGCAAAAAGGTGTGGCTAACTGAATGTACCAATAACTGTGAACTAGATGTAAGGGCATGACTTAGCAACACCCAGGAGCAATCCTTAAAGGGTGTTCGCATCAGTAATTGTTGCATGAAATGCATGACAGAAACACAAGGATTGAAACTAACACCCAGTTTAGACATGAGTTGTCAGGAGACGGACGGACAATCCTAAGGGGCATCCCATGAAAGGAAACGGAATGCAACGACCTTGTCATGGAGCTCAATATAATATCCAACCCATGTAATGTTGTACAGAGAAGTACATATGTGTGGACAGCCTACAATGAGCGCAGCTCAAGGCAGTAAGGCTTATAAGCCGCAAATAAAATATGTTATATAAATTCGATTGATTGTAGAAGTTTATGTTGTATAAGTGAAAAGAGTGGTAAACGAACCACTGCATTAAGAGTGGGGATACCTCTCGATATTGTGAGACCGCAGGAGCGGTAGTTATGTGAATCAAGTTCAAGAAATATGTTAAGGATGGACGATGTTATTACTGAAAAAGACCAGTTAGCTTAATAGTATGTGTGTATAAAGTGAAACACCGAGCTGAATAATGCCGGCTTGTGACTCGAATGATCGATGCTCAAGGAGCATTCAGTAGTCATCCAAAAGAATGACAAACCATAATATGAGTGATGTAAGTATCGTGAGGTTAATGTGACAGTAATACGATGTGAGTTAGTGTTATACAATAAGCACAGTGCGCAGTAAGCGACCGTTGTATAAGTGTTGTTAAATAATGATGTGGCGGATAAGACCAGTTATGAGTTAAACTCAATGGACAAGAAAGCAAGTGATGATACACAGACTGGGCAATAAGCCAATGGTCGGTACTACGTGATAAGGAAACTCAGTGTGAATTCCATGGCGAATCGCATAAGGGATTTACTGTCAAGAGTTTATGCCTCTGCACTCTGTATGACTGAGTGTTTTGGTATTGCACTTGCGCAGTAATGAACGAGTGGGATAGCTAAGAATTGGAAACATGTTAATTGTGAAGCAATGATGTTATAATGGCCGATGCATAGGAAATGCAAGGCCGCACCAATGAAAGAGTACTTGTACAGAACCAAATGTGGAGACATGATTAACAGTAAGTGACTACAGTAGCACTAACTACCAAATACCGGTATGGAATATACCCCAAATGTTGTATAAAGCTGAGAGAGCACTACACACTAGGTAGTGGCTCAATCTCAACCGACTGTAAGTCGAAAGGGAACAAGTCAATCGTTGTGAAATACATAGCTGCATATACAGTCAATTATTATGGAATTGGATAGAAAGTTTATAACTCACCGAATTCGCTAACGGTAAAAGATACCACGCGTCGGTTGAGAAACCATTGTTACCAAGATGAAGGTCACAATTGGGGATGTACAATACAGTAGGAATAACAAAAGGGGCAATTAAGCTCTACAGTTACTAGAGTTTCGCAGCAGAAACTAGTGAGCCAGTGATTCAAGTGTAGAATGTACATGGTGAACATGAGTGAATGGCTAATTATTAACGCCTAGAAGCCTAATAGGCCAGAATCGAAACCAACTAAGAGTTTAAGCAAACTCCAATGAGAATTCTTGGTTTAGGAACTAAACCGCCAATATGGTTAAGATCCTCTAATCAGAATCCATTGTGTAATAGACCGCGTGGAAGTTAAAACACTTCACGACGGCAGAACATTTAAGCCAATGTTTAGTGATTGATTACGTGGGCGTAATCCCTTTTAAGGGGGGTAGAGCGCAAAACCACTTAGTGTATATTACCGTACAAGAGTACGTGGTGTATGTGACTTATATTGTGCATAGCACAAAATTATTGTTTTGGTGATTGGTGTGTGTGTTACGTAAACATACACATTCATTCATGGTTTAATTGTGGTAATTGCGCACAGAAGATGCGAATACCATTGTGATAAGTGTGTTGATTTATTAACAGTTGTGAGTGATAGTACAAGTGCGGGAGTAGAGAAACTCCCGGGGGAACAAACCCCGACAGTGTATAAATGTGAAATTGTGTGTTGTATTTTGATAAAATATATGTGTATATATATACTATATAGTGATTCAAGAAAGGGCATGATACCGACATAGAACCTAGTGAGAATAAGATTTCCTAGGCAACATGATTAAAGTGAATGGAGGTAACTGATAGACGGAGTTCTATCCTTTGGAGATGTTATGATCATGATTAGAATGATTTAAAAGATAGAAAATTGGAAATGAGTGACTTAGTTGATGCTTGAAAATGAAGTGGGAAGTGGAACTTGATTTGCATGCGATCAAGGGAAGCTGAACACAAATTGGAGTGGAGGGATAGTTCAACATTGATGCTGATCACATCAGTGTTGGATGACTCTTGAAACTCCCTATAAGTGGTCACAAATAACCACGCTAAGAAAAGAAGCAAAGAGCTTAAGTTGGACTTGGAGTTGTGTGTGTTTTCAAAAGGATTTTCAATTGGTATTTATAAAACGTTGATGGATACTTTACATAATTAAAGTCTTCTTACTTAACCTCACAAGGAAAAATTTCAAATTTAAGTGATGGTTTTAATCTCCCAAAGGCACGGGGACGGAAGGTGTCCATCGCGACCGGGTTCTGCGGGATCACAGTGTATATTAAAGATATTTTTGATTGTTATACATGCGATGACATGTTGTGTGGTATGTGTAATAAATGCTATTTTGACCTCGAGTTCTAAAAGTGTATACTATTAAGACCTATGAGTATAAATGTGTTGTGTTACATAGACCTATGTGTCTAAAGATTGTTATGTTACCCAAGACCAGTGAGTCAAAGGGGTTGTTATGTATGTGTAAATGTTGTTAAGATACCCGGACCATTGAGTCCGAGGTTATCATGTGAATATGTTATGTTATGTATGGATGTGAATGTGTTGCCCGGACCATTAAGTCCGAGGTTGTAATGTAAAGTGTGTTTGATTATAGAAGTTTATTTCTGTAAGTAATCCCAGTATTCTAATCTAATGATGTGTGGGAAGTGTGAACTTCGAGGACGAAGTTCTTTTAAGGGGGGTAGATTGAAATACCCCAAACCTTGATATGTGGTTTAAATATTAAACTATGATATGTAAAGGCTAAAAAGTGCCTTAGAGACATCAATGAACCATTTAAACCATGGTGAAACACAATAAAACACTAAGACACGGTTTGAGCAAAAACATGCTCTAAGCTATGAGTGAACTTGGTTAGGACCCAAAGAGCTTACCAAGACTAAATAATATTCAATTGTGATTCAATAAGCCTAATTAAGTCCTCAGGAAATCTTGGTAGATAATAAAACCAAACAAGACACAAGAAAATACCTTAAAGTCAATAAGAGCAAAAATGTGCTCTAAGCTTGGGATAAATGTGTATAAGACCTAATGGTCATACCTATACCTTATTTATATGTTAATGAACATATTAAATCAATTACCAAAGAAAACCAAGCTCGAAAACAAGTTAAAACACAAAAAGGGCTTTAAGGAGTCTTAAAGCACGTTTTTGAAAAATTGTCTTGTAAATGAGTTTTGAATGGATAAATGTCCATCATTACTCTTTAATTAACATGTGTACTATATAGTATCACATTTGGCTGGCTATATCAATGGGAAATCAAAAATTTCACTTCTATGTGCCTTGTTTTTGTGAATAGTGATTTTTATAAGCTAGTTGTAACATATGTTGTTATAAGTAATTAAATTAACCAACAAAGACTATAATACCCTTAATGATATAAAGGGGGCCGGTTTTTGTAGTAATGAGTCACCAAACATGTTAACTTGTTAAGTAAATAAAGGTGACTCATAGGTTACTATTTGCTTTAAGTTATAAATATCTTTAAAAGCAAAACCAATCTCATTTCTCCCTTCCTCCTTCATTTCACACGGCTTCTAAGCCTTCTTCTACCTCTCTTCCTTCTGTTCTCACGGTAATGCTACAGCAACAGCACCAAATGCCATCTTCCATTGCCAATATTTCTTAGCTCACTTAACCAAATCAAAAACAAACACCACCATTCTATTCCTCTCATCAAGCTCTTCATTTCTATCTTCTCAAAACTTCAAGAGCCCCATTTCGGTGCCAGGGAGTTCCACCATTGAAGGAGCTTGAGCTTGTCTTTCCACATATTATTGATCTCCTTTGCTTCTAGGTAAGGAATCTCAAAGAAAAATCAAGTTTCCTCCATGTTTTGTCATTGACCGAAAATACTCATTGATGGAGCTCTTTGTGTTGCTTTGTTCTAGCTCCATTTGAATATTTCAAGGACTAGGTGGAGTCCTCTCTTCATAGATATTCAAACTCCCTTCAAAGATCAAGGTAAAACAACTACATTAATGTTTTTGAAATAATGTAAACCTAGGGTTTACAATGAGATGAAGCATAAAGCTTATATACTCATTTCAATGTTGGTATATTGTTTAGTAGTTGACAAGGAGATAAATGCCTTACCGGTTTTAAGAGGAAACAAGAAAGAAGTTTGAGTGTAAAAGAGGTAAATATGCTATCTCAATGTGGTTTAATGCTTTAGGAGAAATAAGCTTATAATGCTTGTTAAAATGATCTAAGGAGCCAAAGGTAAATGACCTAGTGAAATGCTCTCAAGGAGTTTATTAAGGGCATATGTATTGTTGGGTGTATTTACAGGTCAAAGGCATTATTTATGTGGGAAATTCAGTGTTTAAGGTTTATGCAATTTAAGGGCCTTAGAACCATGTTATTTAAGGGCCTAAGTGCCAAGCAATTTAAGTTATGCACTATATTGTGATGTAGTGCTAAATGTGTAAAGTTTGTGTATAAAAATGTGTTTGATGGATTTTAGGTGTTCTTGAATGAAATAAGGTAAAAACCTAAGTGTTTGGATGTGAGTATATACAAGAGAAGCTATGGCAAAATTTGGAAAATGTGTAAGAAGTTCTAAGTGTTTTAAGTAAGTTTTGGTGAACTAGGAAGTGTAAAAGGTGAACAAATGTTTTACTTGGGAGAAAAACATGTATTAAGGTGATTTAGAGTGGTGCAAGGATTTAGGCGTTATCTTGGAAGTTCTAGGAATTCAATGTGTGTTTTGAGAATGTATTTAAGTCTTGGAGAAGTTTGTTTAAGGCTTAGGTAATGTTGATATCCAAGGAATAAGTGATGTTTAAGAAGTTGTGAAAAGGAGATTTAGTTAGTAAGAAAAGAAGTTGAGAGATGATGTTAAGGTGTAGAGGAAACACCTTGGTGTAGTGGTCATTATTGGTGAAATACCACTTAGAAATCTTAAGGAGAAGACATTCCAAGTGCTAGGAATTTTGTAAGGAATTTGTGAATGATAAAATGGTTTTGGTGTGTGATTTAAAGAGTTTAGTACATGGCTAAAGGTGTGTTTGAAGTGCCCAAATGAGGTTAGGTGGTACTAGGATATATGGGGTGAAGTTTGGAGTTGAATGAGAAAAGGAAAACAAGGGTCTGGGGCAGACCGAACTTGCGACCGAACTTGCAAGTTCGGTCGAGCCCAGTTTACCCTGCGAGAATTGGCTTCTGGAATGGACCGACCTTGGGGACCGGACTTGCAAGGTCGGTCGGGCTTGTATTTTGTGTACGGATTAAGTTTCTGGAACCGACCGAACATAGGACCGGACTTGGCAAGTTCGGTCGGGCTAAATTTCCAAAGGGAAGAAACTCTCGGGAATAGACCGAACATGCGACCGAACTTACAAGGTCGGTCGGAGTAGAAAATTTTGACGGAAATGTGTTCTGGAATGGACCGAACTTGGACAAGTTCGGTCGTTAAGGTCGGTCGGACCAAAAATGTTGTTTAAGGTTATGAAATGATATGTAATGATGGGGATTGATTAGTAATGATGTTATAAAGCTGTTAAGGACATGTTAGGTGAGTTTTAATGACAATTAAGTGGGTGAAAAGTTGTATCAAAATGTAAAAGTAAAACAAGTTAAAATGTAAAGTTATGTAACTAAGTTAACGGGGAAAGTTATAAGCATTAGACATTAAATAATCAAGCAACCCCGATGTTAATAAAAACACATGTGATGTTAACAGTTGTTCGAGAATTGCTCGAGGAACATAAGTGGACGTGGTAAAGTGGACTCCGGTGACAGGTATGGTTTTCTTGCAACCTGTGTCCTACCGGATTACACCGGCTTGTATGCCAATGTGCTTTCTGTATGTTTGCCACGTTATAAGATAAATCATGAAACGAGTTTACAGTCGTTATAGTTGTTGTATGTTTACGTGCCGATACCGGTAACCTCGAATGCGCTTGAAGGGCTAGTTAACCACTATTAGGTAAACGTAGGAGAACGGTATCCGGTAATAACGTTTCCGACCTAAGGAACGTTCTAACCACGGCTATGCGTGAGTTAGTTGTGTGATGTTGCTGTAAGTGTATGACCCTCCTTTGCGTGATTAACTCTGTTGTAATACTGTATTGTGTGATGATGTGATAGGTTCCACAGCGGAGTCTTTAACTGTGAATATTTATATATTATGGGGGGGTGAGGAATCCGGTTGTTCCGGTCGCGCGTTGTTTGGGAGTTGTTGTATATAGTTTCTTCAGCTTCCTCTCTGTTGATTGTCTTCCTTCATTGGTCTTCGATCACCCCTAAGCTTAACCAAGGCTCTTGACTCACGTCTGTTGGGGATTATGTATGTTGTGTTCGGGTCACTAAACCCGATCCATCTTTATGTTAAGTTATTCATTCGCCTAACAAAACGGTAACGAGTTATGTAAACGAGCTTAGCATGAGTTTGACAGCATCCTCTAGGCTCTCCCAGTGAACTAACTATGGTTGGGTCGGTTCCTAAGAGAACCATTCCCGTTATGTTATGTATTTGTTGTGATGCAATATCTATTGCGGTGTTATGTTGAGCACGTTGAAACGTGCAAAGTGTTGTTGTGTGATGTTATGTAGTGTATGTTATATGTTGTAAAATGTGGAGTATGTGGATCATGGATATGAATCCCAGTGTGTGATAAGAGGCGTTTAAGGATAACCCGATTTAAGGGTAAGTGTCGTCTATTAAGGAAGTAGCTCCATTAGAGGAGGAACACTCTAGGGATAATGAATACCATGAGTGACTTATTAAGTAAGGATATATTATCCGTTTGTTGAGCCCGTTGAGGCGAAATGATTATGTGTTGTGTGTTTACAGTTGCATGCATGATTTAAGTATAATTAATCGCATGCTAAGACGACAATTAGTTGTGCGTGGCCCGGTAGCATGTGGGCTGCGGGATTACCATACCAGCAAAGGTGCTGAGCCCCTTGGGGGCCACCCTTTCTCTTCTTTTCCTATTTCAGGTACAAAGAGCTGGAGCCGTTCGAGAGTAGGACGGGGTAGTCGTTGTACATGGGTAATCATTTAAGTGTATGTATACAGTAAGTGTAGTAAGACCGAAATTGTTGTCGGCATCAGTTTATAAATACTCGGTATAGTTGAAAGGTGTATGTTGTTGTTGTTGTTAATGGAAAGGGATAGTAATGTGTAGTCGCTCGGGAATTTAGCCCATCAGACCGGTAAATGTGTATGTATTAGCCTTGTTAGCCACGTGGGTGGCTAACGGCGTGTAACACCAACGAGTTAAGTAATGTGATGAGGTTGTTTTTCCGCTGCAGTTTATTGTAAGTGTGTTAATGTTGGAAGGGGTGTTACAGTTATGATGATCTCTTTTAACTCCATGGTGCTTTACCAAGCACTAGTAGTTGCTAAAACTTCCCGAACAGCCCTGTTATAGTAGCACTTGCCATGGCAAGTGCGCCATGCTAACTGGCTATCGGTTAAACTCACACACCGGTTGTGTCTTTTTCTTACCCGCACTGTCATCAGTGGCCTTGTTGGCCCTTATCTGATCTTATCGTCATGACAATAAATCTTCTGGGTACTTCCCACTGTCTCCCCATGATAACCATTAACTAGGGTGTTCCCCATTGTGGGAGTCCCCTTTTGCTTAGCATAGTATTTTCTTCCTACCTTGTTCCTCGCATTTGTCGTGGTTATTGAGACTTGTCTCTTGTTTGGATACTACGTTGTAGTTCCTTCGTCGGTTGGTATACCGTTAGTGTCAATATTTAATATTTGTAGTCCCGCAGACACTTGTCTCGGGATTCATTACTTCACTTCTTGCCTGTTGCACTATTGGTGCGTTGCAAACTGGTTGTTCTCGACTGCTTGGCATGTCGATCCAGGTTGCCAGAAATTTCATTCTTCTACATATAGGGTTCTTCAATTCCCCGCTATTAAATGCGGTTATCCTTGTTTAGATGAGAGCCGTCTCCGGGATTCCCACTTTTCAGGATCTACCGTGTGACAGGTTCTCCGTACTCACAGGAGTACTTAAACATAGTCAGATCGGGTTTTCCCGTGTAAGAGAGGACTTTCATCTCCCTGGCGTTCTTCCCCGAGTTATAAAACAGGGACTGTGGAGGGCGGCATGGATATAGTAGGTTTCCAGTATTCGCTGGTAGTTCCTATCTAGCGTATCACTCACGCTATCACTCAACCCCTAACCCCAAGTACTGAAATCTTAACTCGGTACCTCCTAAGCTCGGTAATTCAGTCATCAGAGCGATACTTCCCTCTGATACCACTTTTTGTAACACCCCAACCACCACCGTACACATAACATCAAACTGCAGCGGAAATCTCAACTCATCACATCACTTAGCTCAATGGTGTTACACGCCGTTAACCACCCACGTGGCTAACATGGCTTATACATTTACATTGTATCGGTCTGATGGACTAGATTCCCGAGCAACTACACAATACAATCCTTATTCCATTTCCACAATTATTATACACATACATTCCCGCTGTACCGAGTATTTACAACTAATGCCGATAACAATTTCGGTCTTACTACGCCTACAATGCATACGCCATTTAAATGGCTACCCACGTACATTCAGCTACCCCGTCCTATTCTCGAACGGCTTCCAGCTCCTTGTACCTGAAATAAAAAAAGGAAGAAAAGGGTGGCCCCCAAGGGGCTCAGCACCTTTGCTGGTATGGTAATCCCGCAGCCCGCATGCTACCGGGCCACGCACAACTAATTGTCATCTTAGCATGCGGTTGATTATATTTAAATCATGCCTGTAAACCATAAACACACAAAACATTGCATACACCCAACAATAGGGCTCAACAAACATCCAACACATACCTAACAAATCACTCAATGTTTCCTTTAACCCTAGAGCGGCTCTCCTCTAACCGGAGCTACTTCCTTAATAGACGACACTTACCCATTAATCGGGTTATCCTTAAACGCCTCTTATTATAAACCGGAATTCGTATCCATAATCCATAGTAAACAGCACATAACACCACAAATACGGTTCTCATTAGGAACCTTCCACCATAGTTAATACACACAGTGAGCCTAGAGATTGTTGCCAACCTCATGCTAAGCTCGTTACATATCCTGTTACCGTCCTGTTATTTGAACGGTTAACTTAACCCCAAGGTGTGTCGGATATAGTAATCCCAAGTACACCGAAACAACATTTGTATGCCCCTGTGGCCCGACGTGAGTCAGTAAACTAGCTTTGGATAAGCTAAGGGAAGGTTGAAACCAAATTGGAATACAACCCATACATACACCAAGAGAGTCGAACCGGATATGACATCGACTCCCGTCCTCACACGCGTGGCCGGAACATGACCGGACTCCTCACCCCCCATTAGTACATATATACTTATAAATAAGTAGTTAGAGATCCATTATGGAGCCTACCACATCCACACACCATACGGTATCATAACCGAGTTAAGCACACAAGGGAGGTTCACACACTTGCATACAACAACAATATCCAACTAACTCACACATTGCCGTGGTTAGAACGTTCCCAAGGTTTGGGTCGTTAACTCCGAATACCGATCTCTCACGTGTTCCTAGTTCTAGTTAGCTAAGGTTTAACACTTATTTGAGGTTAAACGGTATCGGAGACCAGATGCGCCACATAAATGAATTACTATAAACTCATTACATGTTTTAAACTTACAAGGTGGCAAACACTCAGAAAAACACATTGGCATACAAGCCGGTGTAACCCGGTAGGACACAGGTTGCAAGAAAACCATACCTGTCACCGGAGTCCACTTTACCATGTCCACTTACGTTCCTCGAACGATTCTCGAACAACTGGTACATTAAAGTTACCTTCATTAACATTGGGGTAATATGTTTGTGTAACGTCAAATGACCATGGTTTAACCCCGTTAACTAGTTAAATATCTTTACATTTTTAACTTGTTTCACTCTTTCATTTTACCTTCACTTTTTCCCCACCAAAATGTCATTATAACTCACTTAACATCTCCTAAACAACCTCACAACATCAGTATCCATCAATCCCCATCATTAGACATCATTTTCCAAACTTAAACAACATTTTTAGAGTGGTCCGGGACTTGGTCCTTACCTTATGTCCCGGACCAACACTTACGGAGACTCTCGGCCATTTTTAATAGGGTGGTCCGGGACCTTGTACTCACCCCAAGTCCCGGACCAAAGCACTTGTGAACTCTCGGGTGGAAAAACTACCCTGGTCCGGGACCTTGTACCAATCCCAAGTCCCGGACCAATATGTTCTGCAATTCTTGACCTCTTTTACATGCATGGTCCGGGACATCTTCCAAAACCTAAGTCCCGGACCACTGTAACAGATTCACAATTTTGACAATTCCAAGCCTTGTTTCATCCATTCTCTTCGTCCATTTATTACCCAAACTTCATACATGAACTTAGGCATATTCTAATACCAAAATATCACATTGATTCACCTTAAAACATTAACCAACTTGTTACCCAATTTTCTTACAAAAATCTCTTTACACTTGTAACATTTTCCATTTGGTTTTCTATGTGGTGTTTCACCTATAATGACCTCTATACTAAAACGTTTCCTCACCATCATAACATCATCTCCCAAGCATCTTCTCTTACTAACCAAATCTTCTTTTTCACAACTTCCTAAAGTTCCTTTCTCACAACCTTACCCAAACATCATTCTCTCCTTATTAATCAACATTACCTAAACCTTAAACAAACTTCTCCAAGACTTTGACACACCCTAGAAACACTCATTTGATTTCTAGAACTTCCAAGATAATGCCTAAATCCTTGTAGCACCTTAGAACACCTTAATGCACGTTTTCTTCCTTAGTGAAACATTTACTCATTCCTAACAATTCCTAGTTCACCCAAGTTCATTCAAGCACTTAAAACTCCTTATACATTTTACAAATTTTGCCATGGGTTCTCTTAGCACATCATCATTCCAAAGCTCATAGTTTTCACCATTAAACACTCAAGAACACCTAAAACATCAAGAACACCATCACACACAAAACTTCACCAAATTTACACTACATCACAATATAGTGCACAATTTAAATTGCTTGGCACTTAGGCCCTTAAATAACATGGCTCTTAGGCCCTTAAATTGCATAAACCATAAACACTGAATTTCCCACATAAATAATGCCTTTGACCTGCAAATACACTCAACATTACATATGTCCTTTTACTAGTCTCCTTGAGAACTTTTCACTAAGTCCTTTACCATTAGCTTCTTAGGTAGTTTTAACAAGCATTATAAGCTCATTTCTCATAAGGCATTAAACCACATTGAGATAGCTTATTTACCTCTTTTCCACCCAAACTTCTTTCTTGTTTCCTTACAAAACCGGTAAGGTATTTGATTCCTTGTCAACTACTACACAATATACAAACATTGAAATGAGTATACAAGCTTTAAGCTTCATCTCATTGTAAACCCTAGGTTTACATTGTTTCAAAAACATTAATGTAGTTGTTTTACCTTGATCTTTGAAGAGAGTTTGAATATCTATGAAGAGAGGACTCCACCTAGTCCATGAAAGATTCAAATGGAGCTAGAACAAAGCAACACAATGAGCACCATTAATGGTGATTTTTGGACATCACACAAACATGAAGGAAATGTCATTTTTCTTTGAGTTTCCTTACCTTGAAGCAAAGGAGAACAATAATATGTGAAAAGGTGAGCTCAAGCTCCTCCCATGGAGATTCCTCTTGGCACCGAAATGGAGCTCTTGGAATTTTGAAAGGATAGAATTGAAGAGCTTGATGAGACAAAGAGAATGGTGGTGTTTGTTTTTGAGTTGGTTAAGTGAGCTAGGTTTTACAAGTGGTCAAAGATGGAGTCTTGGTGGTACTATTGCAAATCGTAGAAGAGCAGAAAGAAGAGAGGTAGAAGAGATTGGATACGTGGGAAATGAAGAAGGAAATGAGAGAATGAGATAAGTTTTGCTTTTTTGGAAGATATTTGTACTTAAAAAGCGAATAGTACTTAAGTTAGTCATTCTTTATTTCCTTAGCATGTTAACAAGGGTGGTGAGTCACCACACCTTAAAAACCGGCCCCCAATAGTACCTAGGGGTATTTTAGACTTTATTAATCAATTGTCTCACTTATAATAACATATGTTAGAAAATAGCTTATTATAGTCACTATTCATAAAACAAGGCACATAGAAGTGAAAATTTTGATTTCCTATTGATATAGACTTCCAAATTTGATACTATATAGTACACACACTTATTAAAGAGTAATGATGGACATCTAGCCACTCAAAACTCATTTACAAGACAATTTTTCATAAACGTGCTTTAAGACTCCTTAAAGCACTTTTTGTGTTTTAACTTGTTTTCAAGCTTGGTTTTCTTTGGTAATTGGTTTAATATGTTCATTAACATATTTATAATGTGTAGGTATGACCATTAGGTCTTATACAAATTTATCCCAAGCTTAGAGCACATTTTAGCCCATATTGACCTTAAGGTATTTATTTATGTTTTGTCTGGTTTCATTGTGTACCAAGGTTTCCTAAGGACTTAATTAGCCTTAAAAAATCATAATTAAATATTATCAAATCTTGGTAGGCTCTTTGGGTCCTAACCAAGTTCACTCCAAGCTTAGAGCATGTTTTTGGTCAAACCGTGTCTTAGTGTTTTATTGTGTTTTTACTATGGTTTAAACTATACACTGATGTTCCTAAGGCACCTTTTAGCCTTCAGATACCATATTTAAACATTTAAACAACATACCAAGATTTGGGGTATTTCAATTCCCATTGATTTAGACTTCCTAATGTGATACTAAGTAGTACACATGTTGATTAAAGAGTAATGATGGACATTTAGCCACTCAAAGCCCATTTACAAGACAATTTTTCAAAAATGTGCTTTAAAGCTCCTTAAAGCACATTTTGTGTTTTAACTCGTTTTCAAGCTTGGTTTTCTTTAGTAATTGATTTAATATGTTCATTAACATATAAATAAGGTCTTGGTAAGCTTATTAGGTCTTAACCAAACTTATCCCAAACTTAGAGCACATTTTCGCCCATATTGGCTTTAAGGTATTTATTTGTGTTTTGTTTGGTTTAATTGACTACAAAAGTTTACTAAGGACTGAATTAGCCTTATTAAATCATAATTAATTGTTATAAAGTCTTGGTAGGCTCTTTGGGTCCTAACCAAGTTCATTCCAAGCTTAGAGCATGTTTTTGCTCAAACCATGTCTTAGTGCTTTATTGTGTTTTTACTATGGTTTAAATTGTTCACTAATGTTTCTCAGGCACTTTTTAGCCTTACTATACCATATTTTAATGTTTAAATAATATATCAAGGTTTGGGGTATTTCAATCTACCCCCCTTAAAAGAACTTCGTCCTCGAAGTTCACACTTCCCAGGCATCATTGGATTTGAATACGGGGATTACTTGCAAAATAAAACTTCCATAGTCAAACATACTTTCACGTAACGAACATCACCACTTCCATAACTTATCGTACTTCACATAACAACCTCGGACTTAACGGTCCGGGTAACATATCCACATCCATACATAACATACTTACCTGATATCCTCGAACTCAACGGTCCAGGTATCTTAACAACATTTGTACTTACATAACAACCCTTAGACTCTCAGGTCTGGGTAACATAACAACATTTAGACACATAGGTCTAGGTAACATAACAACTTTCGGAACTCAACCACATTGGACTCAAGGTCAAAATGATATTTATTACATATACCACACAATATGTCTTAGCATGTATATCAAACAAAAATACCCTTTTTTATATACACTGTGATCCCACAGAACCCGGTCGCGATGGACACCTTCTGGTCCCCGTTCCTTTGGGAGATCAAAACATTCACTTAATCTTTAACATATATACTTCCCATGTCCCCGGTCTGAAGACAAAGGCTCATACGTCCTCGGCTCTTGAGCAAGTACTACAAAAATATTCTTTGTAAGGTTAAGTATCGGAGAATCCTTTATTCACAATATTAATCGACTGTTTTGGAAATACCAATTGAAAATCCTTTTTTAAAACGCAACACAACTCCAAGTCCAATTTATGCTCTTTGCATCTTTCTTAGCGTGGTTATTTGCGACCACTTATAGGGAGCTTCAAGAATCGTCCTACCCTGATGTGATCAGCATCAGTGTTGAACTATCCTTCCACCATAATTTGTGTTTGGCTTCCCTTGATCTCATGAAAATCAAGTTTCACCTCCCACTTCAATTTCAAGCATCAAGTAAATCACTCATTTCCAATTTTCTATCTTTTAAATCATTCTAGTCATAATCATTACATCTCCAAAGGATAGAACTCCATCTATCAGTTATCACTAGTAGAAAAAACATTATATACCACGGTTATTTTGCTTATATACCACGGTTAAAAACCGTGGTATTTGCGGCCGTCGTAAATGCCAAAATATTATATACCACGGTTCAAAACCGTGGTTTTAAATGAAGATAAAAACCACGGTTCTATAAGCCATCATTTATAGTGAGTAATATATGACGATTATTCTAAAAACCGTGGTATATAATGTAAAAAAAACACCGTTATAAACCACGGTTTGTAGGGCAACCGTCATTTATAGTACATGCCGGAGAGAATAAACCACGGTTTTTGGGGAACCGTGGTATATAACCGTCACGCCGGAGAGAATAAACCACGGTTATTCTAAAAACCGTGGTATATAAGGTGAAAAAAACAACGAATAAAACCACGGTTATACATGAAACCGTGGTTTATAGTCCATGAATTTTTCAAATCTTCGCCTTCGATCTGGAAATCTCAACAGAGCGCATATACAAGACAATGAAGATGCCAGATTATGTATGTTCCTTGTTTGCGAATTAAGGTTGCGAAATCGTGAGTGAAGAATGGAGGCGCAGTATGCTCCTTGTTCGCCGGTGGGTTCCAAAATTACTGTGAGGTTGAAGAAAATGGATGTGGCGTAGAGCATGTTCGTTGTTCGCCGGCTGGGGTTGCAAAAATTACAATGAGTGAACATGAGGATGAGACGCAGAGCACGTTCCTTGTTCGCCAGTGTGGGTTGCAAAAATTACCATGAAAACATAATGAGAGAGGTAGGAGCATGTTTCTTGTTCGCCAGTATGGGTAGCAAATTTACAGTGCGGTTGATATGGCATAGAGCATGTTCCTTATTCACTAGTATGGTTTGCGAAATTACCGGGAGGTTGAAGAGATGGCGTAGAGCATGTTCCATGTTCGCCGGCGTGGGTTGTAAAAATTACCGGGAGGTGAAGAGAATGGGGAAGAGGCGCGTTCAATCCTTGTTCGCCAGTGTGGGTTGCAATTACAGTAAGAGAAATATATAAGAGAACAAGAGAGCCGCGTTAATTTGGGCCGAAAATTAAAATTCCCGCTCAGACTATATACCACGGTTCTCCAAAAACCGTGGTTTATTCTCTCGAGAGTGACGGTTATATACCACGGTTCTTTAAAAACCGTGGTTTATTCTCTCCGGTGTGACGGTTATATACCACGGTTCTCCAAAAACCGTGGTTTATTCTCTCCGGCGTGACGGTTATATACCACGGTTCTCCAAAACCGTGGTTTATTCTCTCCGGCGTGACGGTTATATACCACGGTTCTATAAAAACCGTGGTATATAGTCTGAGCGGGAATTTTAATTTTCGGCCCAAATTAACGCGGCTCTCTTTGTTTACTTATAAACCACGGTTTGTAGGGCAACCGTCATTTATAGTACATTCCGAAGAGAAGAGCCGCGTTAATTTGGGCCAAAAATTAAAATTCCCGCTCAGAGTATATACCACGGTTCTCCAAAAACCGTGGTTTATTCTCTCCGGTGTGACGGTTATATACCACGGTTCTTAAAGAACCGTGGTTTATTCTCTCCGGCGTGACGGTTATATACCACGGTTCTCCAAAAACCGTGGTTTATTCTCTCCGGCGTGACGGTTATATACCACGGTTCTCCAAAAACCGTGGTTTATTCTCTCCGGCATGTACTATAAATGACGGTTGCCCTACAAACCGTGGTTTATAAATAAACTATATACCACGGTTCTCCAAAAACCGTGGTTTATTCTCTTCGGCGTGTACTATAAATGACGGTATCCCTAGAAACCGTGGTTTATAAACTTTAAACCACGGTTTTTCATTTAACCGTGGTTTAAGTGTCGTCATTTAAAATGTTTTTTCTACTAGTGTATCTCCATTCACTTTAATCTTGTTACCTAGGGATTCTTATTCTCACTAGGTTCTATGTCGGTTCCATACCCTTTCATGAATCACTATATTACGTATATACATATATTTTATCAGAATACAACACACAGTTTTACATTTATACACTGTCGGGGTTTTAGTTCCCCAGGAGTTTCTTTACTCCCTTACACTTGTACTCTCACACACAACTGTTAACAAAATAAACACACTTCTCACAATGGTATTCGCATCTTCTGTGCGCAATTACCACAATTAAACCATGAATGAATGCGTATGTTTATGTAACACACGCACCAATCATCCAAACAAATTATTTTGTGCTATACACAACGTAGTTCACGTACACTTGTACGGTAAAGCACACTAAGCGATTTTACGCTCTACCCCCCTTAAATGGGATTACGCCCACGTAATCAACCACTGAATATTGGTTTAAAATGTTCTACCGTTGTGAAGTGTTTTAATCTTCCACGCGGTCCATTATACAATGTGTTCTGGTTAGAGGATCTTAACCATATTGGCGGTTTAGTCCATAAACCAAGAATTCTCATCGGAGTTTACTTAACTCATAACCGGTTTCGGTCCTGGCCTGTGAGGCTTCTAGGCATTGATAATTAGCCATTTATTCGTATTCACAATGCATATTCGGTATCTGAAGCATGGTTTCATTGGCCTCTACTACAGAACTCTGATAACTTAGAGTTTAGTTTGCCCCATTCGTCATTGTTACTGTACTGTACATCTCCCATTTATTGTAATAATGATTTCCCAACCGACGCTTGGTATCTCTTACCGTGAGCGAATTCGGTGAGTTACAAACTCTTTATCCACTTCTCTGACAATTACTGTGTATACAACTACGTATTTCCCAATGATTGACTTAATTTCTCCCGACTTACTGTCGGTTGAGGTTGAGCTACTACCTAATGTGTAGTGCTCTCTCGGTTATTACCCACACTTAAGGTATATTGCATACCGGCTTTTGGTATTCAGTGCTACTGCAGTCACTTATTGCTAATCACACCTCCACATTTGGTTGTGTACAAGTATTCTTCTATTGGTACGACCTCGCATTTCCTATGCACCGGTCATTATAACATTATTCTTCCACAATTAACATGTTCCCAATTCCTAGCTATCCCACTCGATCATTACTGCGCAAGTGCAATACCAAAACACTTAGTCATACAGAGTGCAGAGGCGTAAACTCTTGGCAGTAAATCTCTTATGCGATTCGCAATGGAATTCGCACTGTGTTTCACTGAGATTCTTGTCTCATAATACTGGCTACTGGCTTACTGCCTGATTCATTTGCTATCATTTATCGTTGTATCACCACTAGGTCTAACTCATAACTCGGCTCATTCGCCATTTTATCATTTAACAATACGTATACAACGGTCGCTTACTGCGCACCGTATCCTTACTCATTATACAACATCAACTTACACTGCATCCGCCATTATATTAGCTTCCGCCATTACACTGTGTTTCGCCACTTATTTGGCTGATTGCTGAATACGCTATCCCTCGAGTCTTTATGCTCCTCGAGTGAACCATTACTTTGTTACCCTCACTCGAGTTATAAGCCGGCGTTACTCAGCTAGGTGCTTCACATTATACACATATGCTAGCAAGATAGCTGCTCTCCCGCAATAACTACATGGTCAATCCTTAACATGTTTCTTGAACTTGGTTCATATAACTACCGCTTCAGCGGTTTCGCAACATCGAGAGGTATCCCCACTCTTTAAGTAGTGGTTCGTTCTCCGCTCTATTTTCTTGAACAACATAAACTTCTACAATTGCTTCAAATTTACATAACATATCTTGTTTGTGGCTTATAAGCCTTATTGCCTTGAGCTCCGCTCATTGTAGGCTGTTCACACACATTTACTTTTCTACACAACATTACATGGTTTAGAGGTTGTATTGGGCTTCATGACAAGGTCGTTGCATCACGCTTCCTTTCATGGGATGCCCCTTCAAGGATGTCAGACTTCCTCCTGACGACTTATGTTTAAACCGAGTGTTCGTGTCTGTCAGGTTATTTCGTTCAACTGTTGTTGATCCAAACACCCTTCAAGGATTGCTCCTGGGTATTGCTAGGTTATGCCATTACATCTAGCTTGCACTTATTGGTGTGTTTTGTTAACTACGCCGTTTTGCGTTCTTAGCTGGGTTTACTATCCTCTTATGTGAAGATCGATATTTCCTGGTAGTGTAGGTAATCATTCTGGGAATTTCATCCAGTTTGTTGCACATTAACATGTCCACATTAGGCATCTGCCTTGCCATGCACAGGCTGGGTCACCGTTCCAGCTATCATGTTTATCCCTGAGCATCCTTAAGACATATGATATGTCTTTACATAACAGTTAGTGCACTTCGCACCTCCTAACTCTTAAACATTTCCTTGAAATGAATTCACTAATTCCTTTAGTCTCGTTAACTTAACAGAGTTCCTTTACTTTAACCATTCTTGCTAATCCGTTACTCTTGTTTGACTTTTACTACTGACCGTAGTATGGAGTCGACTACTTCCCGTGTTCCGGACTCTACTCGTATACTTATGTGGGGTACCCTACTGGTACATTAATACTTACCCAACTAACCCATAAATAGGTCTGTTAGGCCCACAAGCTCCTATCGGAGTGCGGTCGTCCCACATTATAGTTGGTACACTCGTAGTGTCCGTCACACGCCTAGGTGAAGTATTCTGTTGTCAACTCCCTTATATTGTCCTGTGACAATATGCATTCCGTGCTTCCCGTACTTAATCAAGGGAAAGTTTGTCCACTGTCGTATTATTATGAACTCGCTCCATCCCCCCCGGGTTGTTACCCTTGGGTTTACCGGTTTGGTTTAAAAGAAGGTTAGAAATAAGTATAGGTTTAAAAGAAAATTTGGTTTGAAAAAGAGTTTGAAACAAATCCGATTTGAAAGAAAAATCCTCAGGGTATTACAATGCCTTCTTGTCTTAACTGAGCCCAGCTTCTTGCTGACTAGTTTATTCCCACATACATTGGTTAGGCTGTTAGCCCTTCCACGGTTATGATGATCCCGTTTAACTTCGTGGTACTTTACTAAGTACTTTGTATTTGTTAAAAATTTTCCCGAACAGCCATGTTATAGGAGCACTTGCCATGGCAAGTGCGCCATGCTAACTGGTTATCGGTTCACACACACACCAGTTGTGGTATTGTTTTCACCCGCACTGACATTAGTTGCCTTGTTGGCCCTTACTTGCTCTTACAGTTTTGACAATTAATCCTCTGGGCGTCTTTTCACTGTACAAACATGATAATCATTAAGTAGGGTGTTTCCCATTCCGGGAGTCCCCTTTTACTTAGTATTGTATCGCCTTCGTAGCCCGTTCCACGCATTTGTCGTGGTTACTGAGACTTGTCTCTTGTTTGGGTACTACATTGTAATTCCTTAGTCGGTTGGTATACCGTTATTGACATTACTTAATACTCGTGATCCCGAAGACACTCGTCTCGGGTTCGTTACTTCACTTATTGCCTATTGCATGGTTGGTGCGTTGTAAGCTGGTTATTCTCGACTGCTCGGCATGTCGACCCAGGTTGCCGGAAATTCCATCCTTCTATACACAAGATTCTTCATTCTTTGCTATCAAACGCGGTTAACATTGATCAGACAGAAACCGTCTCCGAGATTCCCACCTTTCGGGATCTACCGTATGACAGGTTCTCCGTACTTACAGAGGTACTTAGTAACAGCCAGATCGGGTCTTCCCGAGTAAGAGGGGACTTCCATCTCTCTGGCGTTCTTTCCCGAGTTATAAAACAGGGATTGTGGAGGGCGGGAAGGATATTGTAGGTTTCCAGTACACACGGGTAATTCCTAACTAGCGTATCTCTCACGCTGTCACTCAACCCTTAACCCCAAGTACTAAAATCCTAACTCGGTACTTCCTAAGCTTGGTAATTCAGTCATCAGAGCGATACTTCGCTCTGATACCACTTTTTGTAACACCCCAACTACAACCATACACTTAACAACGAATTGCAGCGGAAAACTTAACTCTTCACATTACTTAACTCAATGGTGTTACACGCCGTTAACCACCCACGTGGCTAACAAGGCTAATACATACACATTGTATCGGTCTGATGGACTAGATTCCCGAGCGACTACACACTACTATCCCTTTCCATTAACAACAACCATTATACATATACATTCCAACTGTACCGAGTACTTACCAACGAATACCGACAACAATTTCGGTCTTACTACACCTACAATACATATACAATTGAAATGGCTATTAGTGTATAAACAACTACCCCGTCCTACTCTCGAACGGATTCCAGCTCCTTATACCAGAAATAGAAAAGGAAAGAAAGGGTGGCCCCCCAGGGGGCTCAACACCTTTGCTGGTATGGTAATCCCGCAGCCCGCATGCTACCGGGCCACGCACAACTAATTGTCGTCTAAGCATGCGGTTGATTATATTTAAATCATGCATGTAAACTATAAACACATAACACATTGTATACCCACAACAATGGGGTTCTACAAATCAATCAACACAACAAAACGCGTTAGCTCACTCATTTTGTTCCTTAACCCTTGAGGGTTTCTCCTCTAATGGAGCTATTTCCTTAATAGACGACACTTACCCACTAGTCGGGTTATACACAAATTCGTCTTATAATAACCTGGATTCATATCCATGATCCGCATACTCCACATAACAACACATTTCACGTTTCAACGTACATATAACATAACATCGCAATAAGAATTGCAGTACACCATTAATACATAACATAACGGGAACGGTTCTCTTTAGGAACCGACCCAAACATAGTTAATTCACTTGTGAGCCTAGAGAATGATATCACCCTCATGTTAAGCTCGTTATACAACATTCGTTACCGTCCTAATAGTCGGACGAGTAACTTAACTTAAAGATGGATCGGATATAGTGACCCGAACACACCACACAAACACATGTTCCCCCTAGACCGATCATAAGTCAGAATAGTTAAGCTTTGGAGTAAGCTAATGGGAGAACGTAATCCAAGAAGGAAAAACAACCATTACAGAGAGGAAGGTAAAGCAAGGATGGATACCCACTCCCAAACAACGCGGGACCGGAACGACCGGATTCCTCACCCCTCATTAGTACATATATACTTATAAAAAATTAGTTAGAGCTCCATTATGGAACTTATCACATCCACACACCATAAGGTATTACAATCGGTTAAACACACAAGGGAGGTAAACATACCTACACGCATAAACAACACACAACCAACTCACGCATAGCCGTGGTTAGAACGTTCCCATGGTTTGGGTCGTTAAATCCGAATACCGATCTCTTATGTGATCCTAGAGTCGGTTAGTTAAGTTTAACACATAATTGAGGTTAAACGGTATCGGAACTAAACTCGCGACATAAACGAATTACTGTAAACTCATTATATGTTTTTATCTTATAACGTGGCAAACATACATAGAAAAACACATTGACATACAAGCCAGTGTAATCCGGTAGGACACAGGTTGCAAGAAAACCATACCTTACCTTGGTCCTTGCTGCGAACGTGACCCGCCAAACGTGGTCCCTAAACATAATTAATAGTATCGGTTAATTTACCGTATTTGACTTCAAATTTTACTAAGTGGTTATATACCCACATGACATGTTTTACAACTTACCTCACATCCAATTGCTCTCAATATACCCACTAGGGTTACTACATAAATCATATTCTTTTCCGTTATTTTTTTAACTTTTGGGTCCGACCGACCCATCGACCAACCCAACCAACTGGGTCGGTCCATTCCAGTAACTCTCGAGTTTTCAAAATTCCACTTCGACCGACCCAAGTCCGACCCAAGTCCACTTGGTCGGTCCCTTCCAGAAATTTTTCCGTCTTTTAAAACTTACCCGACCGACCCATGTCCGACCCAAATCCCTTGGGTCGGACCATTCCAGAACGATTTACGGGTGACTTAACAGAGGCCGACCGACCCAGCCAGGGTCGGTTCCCTGGGTCGGTCGACACCAGAACATGCCCAAAAATTGTCAATTCTTCTCCAAAGTTTTCCTCAAGCCTCCTAATGTGTTCTAACATTATTTGGCACCCTTAGATCCCCATATAACATCCATAAAACTTATCTTCTAACTTACTTCTAACTCCATAAACACTTACTCATTTTCTCACAAAATACCTAACACTTGTTGTGTTTTTCCTTAAGTTTCCAAGTGGTGTTTCATACCTATGATAACAACTATCCCAAAATGCATTCTCATCACTCTTTCAACTAATCCAAAGCATTATTTTTCATCCACATTCCCTTTATACAAACTTCTTGACATTTCTCCTCAAGTTCACACTTAAACCTTCTCAAGGTATTATACTTCCTATGTTTACCAAAATTTGCACAAGACTTAGCACTTCACATAACATAACCTTGGTGTGTTTAAAACACCCATTTGATCTCTAAATCCTCCAAGACTATGCCCAAGGCATCTTAACACTTAAGAGCATCTTAATTCACTTTCTTCCACCTTCTTAACACTTAAAAATTCCTAGTACAATCTAGGTCATAAAATCCCATTAGAACACGTAAAGACTCTTGTTTTCCAACTTAATTTTTGCCATAGCTTCCCTTGTACCACCTTACACCAGAACATATAGTTTTTCACTTTGATACAACCCAAGAACACTCAATGTCTCAATACACATCCTTTAACCATCAAAGACATATACCTTCACAAGAAACATTCTTTACACACAACTAAACCTTTAAACTACACTACATCACAATATAGTGCATAACTTAAATTGCTTGGCACTTAGGCCCTTAAATAACATGGCTCTTAGGCCCTTAAATTGCATAAACCATAAACACTAAATTTCCCACATAATATTTGCCTTTGACCTGCAATTACACCCAACAATACATATGCCTTTAACAACCTTCTTATGAGTACTTTACTAGCTCATTTGCCATTGGCTCCTTAGGTATTTTATTAAGCAATACAAGCTCATTTTTCCTTAGACATTAAATTACATTAGGTTAGCACATTTACCTCTTTTCTTCAACAGTTTTACTTGAACACTCTTGTTCTTCCTTGTTTGGAAATCGGCAAGAGGACTTGGTTACTTGTCAATGTTCTAATCAATACACAAGTAAAGCCAATGAGCATTTAAGCTTCATGCTTAAACTCATTTACAAGCCCTAGGTTATATATATTGTCTTAAAACACAACAATGAATGTTTTACCTTGGAATTGGAAGAGAACTTGAGTAAGTAAAAGAGAGGACTACTTGTCCATTGAAGTTTGAAATGAGGCTATGAAAGATCAAAAGAACACACCATCAATGGGTGATTCTCGGTCATATATTAAAACAAGGGGAAATGAAGTTTTTCTTTGGTGTTCCTTACCTTAAAGCAAAGGAGAACGACAAGGCATGAAAATATGAGCTCAAGCTCCTTCAATGGTGAATCTCCATGGCACCGAAATGGAGCTTTTGAAATTTTGAAAAGAGAGGATGAAAGGCCTTGACTCAACTAAGACAAATATGTGCTTAGTTTTTGATTTGGAGCGTGGAGTTAGATTTGGCAAGGAAATGAAGATGGAGAAGAGAGGTTGTTGTAGCAAAAACGAATTGGAGCTGGGAGGAGGTTGAAGAACACGGTGGGAACAAAGAAGAATGAGGAAAAGTGAGGTGAGAGGTAAATTAAAGAGGTATTTTATGTTATAAAGTAAATAGTGCTTTTACTTTAGTTCCCTCCTCTTTATTTGCATGGCTGTCAATGGGGATGACTCACCTTGTCTAAACCGTGCCCCCTTTAGTTAGGAAGATATTTTATGGCTTTGTTGACCATTAGTTGACTTATGTTGACTTATAACTTAAACTAGCACTATTTGGGCACTATTCACAAATTAAGGCACATATTTGTGAAATTTTTGATTTCCCATTGATTTAGACTTCCTAATGTGATACTAAGTAGTACACATGTTGATTAAAGAGTAGTGATGGACATTTAGCCACTCAAAGCCCATTTACAAGACAATTTTTCAAAAATGTGCTTTAAAGCTCCTTAAAGCACATTTTGTGTTTTAACTCGTTTTCAAGCTTGGTTTTCTTTAGTAATTGATTTAATATGTTCATTAACATATACTGTAACACCCATACTACTCACTTAACAACTAGTCGACAATCGCAGCGGAAATAAACAACTAAACAATTGCTAAACAGTTCGGTGCTACAACGCCGTTAACAACCTACGTGGTTAACAAGGCAGAATTAATACAAGCGTACCGGTATGATGATCTGACTCCCGAGCATTAGGTACTAACACCCATATATACCGAGTATTTAGCAACATCCATCACTGTACACTGTACACATAATTTCCACTGTCAATTGTCAACGACCGCCACTGTAATACAAACGGTACCAAAATATATCGCCACGGGAGCACAGGCGCATCCCGGGCTCAACAACCAAAAATAACCAAAAGTATTTCTACAACCTAGAATCTATAGCCATTCTGCTTCCTCGATCCTCATCCTGCAATAAAAATATGGAGCCCCCGAGGGGGTCAGCAACCCTTGGCTGGTATGGTTAACGCGCAGCCCATCGGCTACCGGGATACGCGCAACTAATTGTCAAGATGACATGGCATTCATTTTAAACATACAACATATATAACATAGCAAGAGTATTGCATAACAACATCACACATAACATACAAGAACGAATTCTTTTAGGAAACGAACCAACACAATTAGATCCCATTGAGAGCCTAGAGAATGTTGCCAAACTCATGATAAGCTCGTTACATAACTCGTTACCGTCCTGTTAGATTGAACGCATAACTTAACACAAAGGTGCATCGGATATAGTGATCCAAGCACACCGAACAAAACATAGTATGCCCCTGTGGCCCGACGTGAGTCAGTAAAATAGCCTTGGATAAGCTAAAGGGAAAGTTGAAAACCAAAATGGAAAACAACCATAATATACAAAGAGAATCGAACCGGTTATGACATCGACTCCCATACTCACACGCGTGGCCGGAACTACCGGACTCCTCACTCCCCAGTTAGCACTTGTTAGAAGTTCAACGTCGAACTCAACAAACAATCACATACAAGTGGTTAAGTCTTGTTAGACACACACAAGGGAAATGAATCACACTTAACAACATACTAATATTAACATCTGTAAACTCATTACATGCCTTAATCTTACAAGGTTGTAAACACACAGGAAAACAAACAACACACAAGCCGGTGTAAACCGGTAGGCAACAGACTACAAGAAAACCATACCCTGGTCCCTGCTTCAACGGGTTTCCACCATAGGTCACTCCTATACCTGATTAATAACATTGGTTAATTAACTTACTTAACTTCAAATTTTACTAAGTATTTTACATGGTTGTATGACATGTTTTAATACCCAAACTTATTCTTGATTGCCTTCATTATACCCCTAGGGTTAATTGCATAAGTCATATTATTTTGTGTTTTTTTTTGTTTTTGGGTCAGTCCGACCCACCGGCCGACCCACCAACTGGGTCGGTCCATTCTAGTAAATTCTCGGGTTTGAAAAATTCTACTTCGTCCGACCCACGTCCGACCCAAACCCTCTGGGTCAGACCATTCCAGGAATTTTACCGTCTTTTAAACCCTCCCGACTGACCCACGTCCGACCCAAGTCCCCTGGGTCGGACCGCTCCAGAACCACTTACTGGTGTCTCACAGAGGTCGTCCGACCCAAATGTGGGTCGGTCCCCTGGGTCAGTCGACACAAGAACTGGCCCAAAAAATTGTCAAACCTTCTCTAAATTTTCCTCAAGCTTCTAAAGTTTCCCAACACCATTTGGCACACTCAAACCCTCATATAATATCCATAAATCTCATCTTATAACTCCTTAAACACTTACTTCTTACCAAAATTCCTAACACTTATATTGTTTTCTCCTTAGGCTCCTATGTGGTGTTTCATACCTAAGATGATTACTACGCCTAAAATGTTTCCTCACCACTATAACATTATCTCCCAAGCATCATTTCCTACAAACCAACTCCTTATGTCATTCTTGAAATCCTTTCACAAGTTTACACTTTATCCATGTTTACCAAGGTTTGCATAAGTCACAACACACTTCCAAAATGACTTGGTGTATTCCCAAAACACTCATTTGATTTCTACAACCTCTAATATAATGCCTAAACTCTTTTTGCACTCTAAAACACCTTAATACACTTTCTTTCCCTAGTAACACCTAGTCACTTCTTACACTTCCTAGTTCACCAAAACTCATTTTAAACACCTAAAACTTCTTATACATTATCTAAATTTCGACATGGGTTCTCCTAGCATCTTGTTACACCAAAACACAAAGTTTTCACCATTAAAACATTTAAGAACACTTAGATCCATCAAGAGCATTCTAATACACAAAACTTCACCCATTTAACACTACATCACAATATAGTGCATAATTTAAATTGCATGGCACTTAGGCCCTTAAATAACATAAACCATAAACACTGAGTTTCCCACATTTATTTTCCTTTGACCTGCAAATACCTACAACAACACATATGTCCTTTAATAGTCTCCTTGAGAACATTTTACTAAGTCATTCACCATTGGCTCCTTAAGTAGTTTTAATAAGCAACATAAGCTCATTCCTCCTAAGACTTTAAACTACATTAGGTTAACACATTTACCTCTTTTCCTCACAACTTCTTTCTTGTTTCCTTGACTAAATCGGCAAGGCTTTTAGTTTCTTGTCAACTTCTAATCAATATAAAAATAATGAAATGAGTATACAAGCTTTATGCTTCATCTCCTTGTAAACCCTAGATACATATATTGTCTTAGAGCATTTAGATGATTGTTTTACCTTGGATATGAAAGAGAGTTTGGATATGTAGCAAGAGAGGACTCCACCAAGCCCTTGGAAGATTCAAATGAAGCTAGAACAAGCAAGGTAAGGGCACCATTAATGGTGTTTTTCGGACAACATAAAAACATGGAGGAAATGTTATTTCTCTTTGAGTTTCCTTACCTAGAAGCAAAGGAGAACAATAATATGTGAAAGGTTGAGCTCAAGCTCCTCCCATGGAGATTCCTCTTGGCACCGAAATGGAGCTCTTGCGATTTTGAGAAGACAAGGTTGAAGAGCTTGATGAGACTAGAAGAATGGTGGT